>OX381719.1:25999623-26695813 GCA_947462335.1 Harmothoe impar | reverse complement strand
TCGGAACTAATCCCGCACGGACTATCCTTTCTGCTTGGCTGCTCACATATTACATACTCACACCTTTATATCAAGCTCAAATAACCTCAATGTGTATGATACAGGCCAGAAATATATTTATTAAAAGTGATATTATGTTGTTTTAGCAAGGTTAGAGTCGCCACGGGCATGGGAGGTGGATCATAGTGAGGGTACATATATTTCTAAATGCTGTATTTGGGTCAAAAATGGGTCTTTTTGGGTCAGGAAAAAAATAGGTGGTACTTCAGCATGTCGACTTTACTATAATTGAGGCTCAGACATTTTATGGGCCCCAAAATATCCAAAAATTGAAAAAAGCAAACGCAAGTTGAGCAGCGACGAGGCCGTATATAGGATTACAACAGGGTTTAGAAGCTGAAGTGACCCTAACTCAGGGTGGGCTTGGGGGGTCTTAGAATTATTATTATTAAATAGGATATCGAAATCTGGGATATTAAACATGTCACCTTTAATATATATCAAGGGCAGATCTGAAAAATTGCTCTAACCCCCCCAAACAATTTTTTGTCGTTGAGCAATTTTTCAAGTGAATCCAGTAGTATTCATGTTTGAGGGTCGTGCCGCTATTCGGTTTAGTGACTTCTACATGTTGGATTTCTTAATGAAGCGTATCATTAGAATGGCCTAATACTGGGGAGTTCAGAAAAAATTATTTTGGGGCTCCCCCCCCCCTGTGTACAATGTTAGAGCATATTTTCAGTTTGGCTCGGCCCACTGTCAGTCGGCGCCCATAGACTCGCTATGTTAAAGCACTACCGGGTAGCGTCTCACCGAGTGGAAACCTCGCCATAAAAGTTCATTTTCCTAAATAACTACTGGATATAATGCAATGGCACCCCGAAATCCTGTATCTCTACATAGTTGACCTAGTCCCCGCAAAAGGATTTGCTCAAATATCGTCTCTAAGTATCGAAATAATTAAAAAAGCAAACTGAAGAATAGCGATGAAAACTTTTTAAAGGCACGCCTACACCAAAATCCTAAACATGAGCGCCTTGTCATATTTTGCTCATTTAGGTTTTGAAGCCTTCAGACACAATATATTAGCAAATCCTTTTGCGGGGACTACCACAGATGTCTATAGATACAGGATTTTGAGTTCCCATTGCAAAATATGTAGTAGTTACTTAGTAAACAGTGTTTGAATCGAGGACTTTGAGAATTCGGTCTAGCTCTTGGCCATTTTTTCAGTTTTCAGTGACATTTCCAAGAATCGAAAATAACATTAATTAGGGGTGGAATTTGATTCTGGTTTTGACGTATGCTTTGAAGAAGGGTTCAATCTATTTATTCATCATATTTTCACCTTGCAACTCCAGTCCAATACCCTGTGAGGGTCTCCGGCTGATGGAATTTTTGTTCATCGGTGGCCATTTCTATCGTCACGCCCTTTGGTAGTGGTTTTCGGACGCCGAGGATAAACGAGCACATCAGACTCGCCAGCTTTCGAGGTGGAATATCTAAAACATCCCTCTGTTCTTGTAGTGTTGCACGGAAATAACCATGTACCTTCCTCATGACCTAAAAATTATAAAAATACGACATATATTTACTGAAATAATGGAGAAAAACTAATTTTTTGATCAGATTTTCAATTCTCCCAACGCACCGAAAGTAAATTCTCCCTACTCCCCGACAAGACGCGCGTTCAAAACATCAACAATGGCTATTTCTTTGTACTTACCGCCTCAGTTTTCCTGACTGTGTTCTTGTTTCTTCGGTCTAGCACATAGCTACAGTGCATGGCTTCATCCTCAGTGTCTTGTTCCTCCTGGGTTGGGGGTATAGGCTCAGCAGCGGCCTCTTCAACTACTGGAGAAGTGGCTTCCTCCTGTACGTCGTCTGCTATGGCTACCTGCGTTACATTCAAGTCATCGTCCACCTCAAATATTTGGTCAAACATGTCGAAATCTGGATCCATGGCTTCCTGGGTTAGTTCCTCCAGTACCTCATTGGCTATTTGGTCTAGCATGAACTTCTCCACATTTAAAAAAATATATTACGATCCTCTTTAGTTTTATCTTTTTCACTGGCTTCCCTGTACAACTCCATTTTGACGTTTAGCAGACGACAGGAACTTGTTTTCCGCAGAACCGGAAGTGACCATGCGCTATTCATATACCTACGCCAGTGCTAAGGCCGGAAGCCATCTGATACGAAAAAGTCTAATCATGCTGATACGAGCCAAATTTACCGGAAGCCACCTGATACGGTACCCCGGCTGTAAGTGAATGGCTTCCCATATTCAACCAAAAGCATTTAATAATAAAACTCTTTAGTTACATGTTTTATATGTAAATTGAATCGTATCACCTATAAGACTTGTTTGTTTTTGGATCGGATAGAAATCACATCTGAAAATGTTATACTCCATAGAAGAGCATATTGACCACGAGGCTGTGACCTATTCGTCTGCATATCTCAGACAATTTTCAATAATTATCATTCAATCTCTTGTTTCTGTTTTTCCTGGTTAACCAGCTAATTACTTAGAGTTTTTGAAAATTAATAAACTTTAGTCATTTGTAATTGATGTAATGGGATGCGGTCTTGTTTTAGAGAAAAATAATTGATAATTAATTTCTTTCCTGATGAATGTAACATTGACTCTGTTATTTACTGCAATTCATATTTTAATTCCCATTTCAAGACTAAATGGTTGACACCTAACTTTCCTAATAAACCTGGGTATGACAAAGATTTGTTCAAACTATCAATCTTTTGAGATAATCCTATTAGGGTAATTAAAACCACTGGTGCATCCCTTTTCAAACACGAAGAACATCAATGATTTACCCTATAACAGGCCCTGCTTAGTACCTGTTACTGTGTGAATTATATGTATCCAACAGTAAACAGTAAAGCAAGCAATGTCTAATCATTTATCATATAAATGCATTCCTAAATATGACTTTGGAGCAATCCATTCATCCTCTGTTCAGGCTGTTATACTACATACACTGCTACTTAGGCTACATGCATGAGTGTCTGAATATGGTTATTTTGTGCTGTTCTCAACACATAATAGAACTCCTCTTTATTGATTTAGCCCAGGGCTCACTTAACAGACACAAAATTACACACTCATTCAGCTGCTTTCCAACTCAGACTTTCTAGATGCTCTGTAAATTACATGCATTTAATTCCCTTCATTCGCATAGTGTTCCAATTAAGACATTTACATTTTAACAGGTCCCATCAATTTAGTACAGAAATCTCAGGAATAACTTTGAGCTTCTGTCTGCTGTATACATTACCCTTCTAGCTAAGTACTCATGAGTGTTAAAAAAAGACCTCCATCGGATAAAAGAGGTCCGGCAAGAATGAACATTATTTTCACAATGATTAAACAAACATGTGTGAAAATCCCAAAAGCTCAAACCCTGGACTTTATGGATGCACTGCTTAAAGTTGAGTTATAATATCTACATGGAGTAAACATGATGCCCAAGTATCCTTTATCAACCGGTAGATCGTGCCCCTGTAACCTCTTTACATCATCTACACTGACCAATCTATACCCCACTATTGGTTCATCTACAGATGTGATGGGATTTGTGAAAAGGGGATATAGTGGAAGACACTCTAAAGTCATTTTTGCTAGTACATAATTATATAGCCCTCAGCTATGGCTTTTTTCTTTAAAACATTCCCTTTCATTTCCATAACTGGTGCTTCTGCAGACGAAACCATGGAAGCTGGAAGAGGGGGCAGTAAATTCAAATGTTATAGAAAAGGGTCATGGCATCCAATTCAATTCAATTCAATTTCAATTTCAAGGGTTTTTATTGCCAGCATTAGGGTACATTTTTTTCATCAGCCGAATTGGTAAATAATTACTCGTCAAGTGTTACAAATATAGTCCATGAGAAGGTTATGACATGATTTACGTATATTTTAAGAATTGATGAGTCATTATTACAATTTTCAGTTAGGAGAGGAGGAGGCAGGTTTAGCCTATGCCTATGTTAGGAGGCATCAATCATAGTGTAGTTAACTTTAAAACACTAGATATGATCCCTACCATGTCACAAACCTGTTTGATTATTACGGATAAAATACTTGAAAATAGCGCTTAAGAAATTGCCTGCATCAATATGAGATTCTGTATCATAAGAAACTGATATATCCACACTAGATGAGCAAGTGAATGCTCCTTATAATTGTTTGTTAAGTGAAATAATAAAGATACTATTATGGTACATATGACATGATATGTACAGTAAAGCAGATCTTCAAACCAATTGCAATATTTCTGCCCTTTTATTGATACTAGAATAGCATGTACACTCACTCCATTATGCCATATACTATGACAGTAAATACCTTTATTCAACATAAATTAAAAAAAACAAAGAGCCCCAACACAGGTCCCTATTGAGCTTTGCCATGTGCCAATTCCCATAGCAGTGACTCTGATCGATTCTTCATCCTCCCTACTGAGTTCCGACTGCCACCAATGGTGGCAGCCAGACAGTGCACACCAGCTCACCAGCCAAGCACTACCCCAAGCAGCCACATATAGAAATGTTGGTAGGTTCTGTGTGGAGAGTGAGCAGCGTTGCAGTGACACTGCATGCTGTGGCTGGCCATGTGCCAAGGGTTGTTCCTCAGTCAGTGAATGAGTGGGAGTACCAGCAGACTGTTGTGGGTCCAACACGTGTGTGTGAGTTGTTGTACTACAGGGGGAGCTGCTCACCTCCTGAGGCATCTGCTCCTGAGCTGCTCAGTCAGTGTAGTGGGGCTCTGTGCGCTGAGCTGCTCATTGTGGTGTTGTATGTGGTGGTAGGAGGAGCAGGCGGAGGACTAGCTGTTCCTGCTAGGGATCACTACTAGCACAGCTTAGGCACTAAACAAATATATATACTACAGTGGTTCTCTAGTTCTTTACCTTCATTGCAGTAGGTTGCCATCACAAGGAGACCTACTACCAGTTTGCCTAACACTCTATAAGCGAAACTGGAAAATGCTAGTTTGACGAGTAGAACTTGGACATGGTGTGACTTGCAGGGATTACCAGCATCAACAATCCTAGTGGCGGAACACTACTTATATACACAATAGTTAAATGGTGCAAACCAGGTCTGTGGCTAGATAACAAGCCTTTCTTGTGTCTGGCACTCTGGGATAAGGACCTTGGAACCCCTAAATCCCTTCCCTAGGGCCGATTTGGATAACTACTACAGGCTGGGGGACTGCACATATCCATGTGCTCATTCATTTAAATTGGACAAACTCTAGGTATGTTTAGTGAGACTATAGCAGTTCGCATCATTATTGCCTCCGTTTTTTTAGATTGTTTTGTGTAGGAATATCTGTATCAAAGGCTAATACAGGTCTAGTACTTAGCCTTGTCGTATAACACTGGATGTAAAAGGAGTACTGTATTCAGTCAATACTAGCTGACCAAACAAAGGGATCTTTACATTGGATAAGAGCGCCAAAGGTTGTCCTAAGGTAAGTCAAGTAGAAAGGTATATGTATAGGAAAAGCAGCATTGAATTGATCAATCCCATGGGGTTACATGGCTGACTTTACTAATTCATGGGGAGTTCTACCTCCCGTCCGATGACCTTTTCTAAGACCTGATCAGGCTAGAAGAATCAATCCTACCTGGAGATAAGCTTTTTCTCTACCACTTCTTGCAGCTTATGTCTATATTAATTGGACCAATAGGACAACAGTATTTGCAGCAGATAATACTGTGTACCACAGCTTGAGGCTAGTTCTTGTCAGTGTCACTGATCTGTCCATTGAAACCTGCAGTGCCACCTGATGTGACCTTACACGACACACAGGGCTTAGCCTTTAACACCAAGCCAATATCACATGCCACCTAAGCATGTCATATTGGATACATAGCATGCTCCAAGCGGCAACTAATTCTGATTGATGTCCTCTGAGGCCGATGCTTAAAGAGGCTTTTCCACGTGAGCCAGTGCAGGGTTGGATCATTTATGTCAGAAGATACTGTCTGGAAATACTTGGTTGGATGACACAGACCTGAGTAATTCTCTTCTCTGCCCTCAAATGTGAAGTCCCATGCAGGAAAAAAGTCATTATTTGGAATTCAGTGGATTGGATCCATACAAATTCATGCACATTGTAAGATGATTGAATTCCAAACATAAAAAGTGATCATGAAAATAATATCAAACCAATCAAAATACTGAACCAGTGTCAATAAATTGGGTTCCGTGGAAGAACTACTATAGCACTCTACAATGTGATGAGCAAGTGCACCAACATAAAGGCTGCTTATTGCTCTGAGCAGATCAACAGCACATAACCTGCTCATAACAGCATAACATGTCTGCCAGCACAAAATGATATCATGTTGCCCTATCTCATAACTTAGTCACCACGCCCTCAGCACTGCAGTACAAAATCCCACTACATTGTAAAACTACCATTGCTGGAAAAGCTTAGGATAGTAAGACAGGCTAGATCATGATGCATTATATTACAGCTACTTGCTGGCACTATATTCTATTCATTATGACACACCTTGAGCAGTGTATCAACTCCAAAAGGTATACCCTATACTATGTTTACATGATGCTTCACCAGCGAGTTATTCACTCAAGCAATATGCAAGCTAAAAGGGTTAAATCAGTTAATAATCCTTTATTGATCTAATGGATATGTCATTAAATCAGGTCTGCTCATCAACTTAAGCTGCCTCCCAAGCCCAGAGCTAAGTGCCACCCTTACCACTATAAGCATCCATTGGGGATTCTATCAATCACTTTGCTAATGCCGCAGGCTTAGGAGGGATATTTGTAGGCAGTAGGTTGTCTAATGAAGGTAGAGGTAACATCTGGAGAAGCAGAACAAGTATTTTCGAGTATTCTGTGCTCTTCAGGTTAACTGTTTTGTTAGCCCTTTGTTTGTCCCGGGTCTTTTTTCAGGACACTATTTTTTGTGTGACTACAGGTAATTTGATGTGGAATGTAAACATGTTTCCAAATACCGTAGGGCTCAAGGACTAATTCAATCACCCTCATATGGCCGAGAATGTTGGGGGAAACGTTTGTTTTCAGCCTTGGGAGGTGTGTTGGAGGATAGGCCAAGAGAATACTGGAACTTTGGTGAGACACCTTTCCCACTGTGAATAAATTCTACAATGAAAAGAGAATGATATTCTTTGAAAGCTGTCCTAAAAGAGTAAGATCAATGAATCTCTCCTGGTATTGCCTGACATGGCTTACAGCCTTCCTCATTAAGGATTCGAGAATTGACTTGGTCTAGAGCATTTCTCAGGGTTAGACAAGTATAACTAGTGTGCCTGATTTCAGTTCAATTTAGCAAGCTTGAAAAGACATATTATTGGAGAATTAATGGACCAACTCTGGATTTGCCTAATGCTGCAACTCGAGAAACTACAGCTCATTCATAATCTAGGAACTGTGGATGCTAAAACACAGCTCAAGGGTTGTCATAATGCATAACAAACAGTGCCAGCATGTACCTGTATTATAATGCATCATGATGTAGCCTGTCTTGCTATCCTAAGCATTTCCAGCAGTGGTACAAGTGCAGTTTTACAATGTAGTGGGATTTTGTACTGCAGTGCTGAGGGCATGGTGATTAAGTTATGAGATAGGGCAACATGATATCACTCGAGGAACTACAGCTGGTTGTCTCCTTTGAGTGTGTACAATGAAATCTACTGTAGCTACAGTTGAATGTATATAAACAGCAGCATATATACTGTAGAACTATAGTTGATTCTGACTATTACTGACTATTAACCACTATTTAGCGCAGCAATATGCTTTCTTTAGATGTTAGGCTTATCATCCATGTTATCCTTGTTCCTCAGTTTGCACTAATAAGGTCTTAGATTCGTAGAACGTCTTTGCTCTCTAATCTCCTTACACTCAGTTGAAGCTTTTGTCATCACCCGTGGTGCACTGAGTAATATCCACCTGCTGTGCTACAAGCAGGGCTGAATGCTTTTACCTGTTTATACACCTTGTGTTTTCACACCACGCTTAAGATGGCGGGTGTGTCATTTCCTACATGGGACTTTGTATATTAGAAAAAAAAACTGAGAACCAGGGTTCTGATAAAGATGCAAAATATTCTATACACTGTCACTGACATTGGCATAATATGGCAATCCAACAATACCTGCCCTTTTTATAATTATTAACACACAGGTGGTACTGACCCATATGACCTATATATACGTGTGTTTAATTCTTGGAACTACAGTATTATATATATGTCAAAGCCAGGTGCCAGGGAGAAACAATGATAACATGAAGATGCATCAAGATGCATTATGGAGTAGATTACTAAACTTTTACAACTGACATTCCCTTCAGCAACTGTTAAATGATCATAGGAATCATTGACGTGATCCAGAGATGTGCTTCACGTCATAGATGAGTACTAATTAATGATGTAGTTAAGAAATCCTCTAATTAGAGAATCTCATTTGAAAGCTGCAGAAGTGTTTGCATATTATTTTATTTTCAGTAGTCATTAGAATTGTGATGAGCATCCATAGTTCCAAGATTATGAATGATATTCGGCCTCCTACTAGCGTTTTGATCTGCGTTATAATAAGTAAAACTCAGGGTTTCCCCAGCCTAACTTAATATTGACAAGCTCGCTTTGAGATTGATCTAAGGATATTGAATCAGATTATTTTAACTCTAAATTTTAATGAGTGGTTTCAGATTGCTATTAGAGTTAAGAATCAGTTCAATCAGAAAATGTTTGCCTCGCATTTGTCTTGGTGTCTAGTGTAAGCATTGTGAAGACCTGCAGTCATCTAAGACAGCATTGTTTAGAGTATTCAATGTAATTAGTTACTTGTGCCTAATAAACCCAATGACAACCATCATTTACACTGCTCTGCCACAACCACATGCATTTCTTCTTCAACTGATGATAGGGGAGTTAGTGCAAGATACAATCTCTCTTTCCTAGGTTTCCTGGCCATAATCATAGCATAAGACATACTTTGTGATTCTTTAGCCTAGGAGTGATTTCAGAGCTAGCTTCTCTGCACCATTTTCCAGTCTGTAAGAAATGCTGACAGTGGAGCCAACATCCAACCTATACTAATCAAGATGGTGGTGGCAGATTGCAGCAGCTGGTGTCTTTATTAATGACCGTCTCCTTTGGTTCGCCTACCAGGCACTTGGCCACCACTTTGGCTCCTCCTGCACCTAATTGCCTCCAGGGCCTCTGGTAGAGACTGCCCACCTGCCGCAGCCGATGCCACTTAACCATCCTCAGCAGCTGATACTTGAAGGTAGAGGGAATAGGGTAGTGGCCAGCAGTGAACGAGCAGCCCTTCATGTTTTATCAGAGATGTACAGGTGTAGGTAGTCCAACAAGAGAGACTTATATAGAGGGACATGGGTTCTAGCGAGCTATGACAGCACTTCTGTCTCTTTCTACTTCTCTTGATTTTATTAAAATGGTGTTTTTTTTGTGTAATGTCAATCGATTGACTGAGTAGTACTATTTTGAAAAAAAAGCAGTGTTCACTGGACCCTAGCCATAATCCTTTTCCATCGAGTCTGTATTGTGCATAGTCTATGCATAAATCAACTGGTAAATCACTAGTTTGACAACAGATTTAATAACAATATTCTATGCACATAGCAGTGCAAACTGTTCATCTCAGTTCCCATGTAGTATCATCTGTAAAACACATTGCCTGTACCACAAAGAATACGGCTGGTGAGTTTAGCAGGTGAGCTGAGTGTTGGTAGCCCTCTGTCATATGCCTTGTGGCATGTATACAATGAAACTAGAGCATAAACCGTGTTTACATGCCTTATGTGCTTAGCACCCGCCAACCTGGTATTGTGTCACCACAGTAGAGGGGCTGGGAAGGGCAATTTTCCTGATAAGCAACCTTATCTCTGTTCTCTTCTTTTCTTCGTGGTGTTAATGGCAGCAGCCATAAGCCCCCAATTCTAAACAGGGGTTTAACCAAACCAGATGGTCTCTCTAGAATGGTTCGAAAGATCCATCACCTCATGATCTCTTTTCCTTGCTTTTTTCTCTCATGAAAAACAAGCTTTGCATTTTAAAGCAGGCTTTGCATTTGCCTTGGTGCTTAAGGCGATGTAATCGGAGAAAAATGGTGGATTCTGCTGAATTGTTGTGTCCCCTCTAGACACCCAGTGGGCACAAAATTCAGTCTAATGTTGAATCAACGTTGAATCAATGTTGAATCAACATTGTCAACCATATATCAATGTTGATTCAATGTTTTGTGCCCTTTGGGCAGGTGCGGCATATTTCTTGGAAGGATTGAATGCAATATGGTTACTTTGGCAGAATTGTGTACAGTCTATAGTTTGTCAATCCTTGTTTAATAGAAGTTATAGAGAAGGAGAGATTTGGCATCAACAGATTTTTAATCGATTTGAAGTGTGTTGCTCTAATACAAATCTATATGTATATGTGAATGTATACTATGTATATGTAAACCAAATCTTACCACCTATAAGACGTGTTTTTGAGATAGAAACCGCATCTGCAAATGTCAGGACCCTTTCTCTTAGAAGCCATAGTAGGATATGGTGTCCTGGAGGGCATCACTTATCTATCTGCCCATATCAGACAATTATCAGTTTTTTGCTGTTTCAGAAAGCAGAATGATAATTCAAATGACTTGGAACATAACCAGTATTTATTAGAGTTAACCATTTACTGAGCAAGTGTCAATAAAGTGGGTTCTGTGCAATACCTAGTTTAGCACTCTACAATGTGATGAGCACATATGTGACGAAACCTGGGAAATCGTAACATTAGGGGGAATAGCCACAAATGCTCTAAACATGATAATTCAGGAGATATAGCTAAAAATGTAAATACTTAAAAGAAAATGACCTTAGACTAACTTTTCCCAAGGAATCTTTTGGAACTATTATCAAAATTCTATTTTCATTCTAAATTGGTCTTATTTGGAATGTAAAAAGAACGTTTTTAGCCATTTTTTGCCCATTTGTTGATATTTGGTTGCCATGGCAACCATCAATTTATTCTTTCGGAGCAAAAATCATCCCTATCCAATAGCCCTATCCATCAGGATTTCACAACTGAAAACAGAATGCCAATATTCCTACGAGATCCAAATTTATGTACAATAATATGCATTTATTGGTTTAATTTCTAATAATTATGATTTATATGGATTATTTGAAAATAGATTGATATGTGATCGCATTTCAGTCTATTCTGAATTCCTACATGTCCCTACCATCCCATGTTTGTGATGTCATTTCTCAGCAACTATTTCAAATATTTTGATGCTTTAAGTATCAAGTTGTAGCTGAAGACACAAACTTAAACAAAGGTGTTAATAATGTCACGTTTTCCCACGTTTTGTCACATATATGGTGTCCCCCAGAATTCAGTCTTGGGTCCAGTGCTTTTCTCTATTTATATAAATTCTTTAGCAAAAGTTTACAATTTTAATATCACTCTATACGCTGATGATGCAGTAATCTCTTTGTCTTGTTTGCATAAAATGCAAACTGCCATTGACTTTGTAGCTTAGTGGTGCATAGATAACTGTCTCATAGTGAATGAGAAAAAGACCAAATGGATGTATTCTAATACTTTTACCTACTTAGGGCTTACTTTAGACCCTGAGCTGAAATCTATCCAGCACAGAGCAAATACTGTAAATAATATTAGAAATAAAGTCATACAAGCAGCTAGAGCTAGAATTTATGTTGACACGCCCATTGCCTTAACAATGTATAAGACTATGACCCTACCATCTTTGATTATGTTGACTACATATGGGACCGGGGTAACAAAGGTGAATCTAATGAGCTACAATACTTGCAGAATAAGGCACTTGGGGCTGTATACAGAGTTAAATTAAAGGCTAATCCACTGTACAACACTATACAATTGCAAGATAACAGTAAATGTATGTATCTTAATACTAGAAGGGATATTCATCTCTTATCTTATGCTTTTACTTTAAAAGAACAACATAAGTTGGTTGATATGAGGAATTTGCCAACCAGACATAACCAAGGCATAAGGTTAAAAGTCCCACGGTCTTTAAAGCCAATTGTGCTGCGGAGTTGTTTTTACAGAGCCATAAAGCGCTGGAATATGCTGAAACCTTGTTATACTTATATAGACAGACTGCCTGATTTTAAGATCACAATAAAAAGAGATTATGACCACTGTTTCATGTGAATGTATTTTAAAATATATTCTGAAGGATGCCCCCTACTCTGTACCCCAACCATCCCCCACTCATCTCATCTCATCACATCACTCAGATTATACGCAATACACCTGTGATAAATGATGTACCCTGTGTCTAAGCAAACAAGTATTATATGAACAAATATTTCGCCATATGTATATTGAATCTGTGATAATATTTTGAATGATAGGGGACCTAGCGGAAGCAAGGCAATGCTCCTAAGCTAGGATGATACATCTACTCTTGTATTTGATATCTTTTACCCAATAAAACAGCTCATAACCTGTTCATAACAGCATAAAATGTCTGCCCACACAAGTGATATCATGTTGCCCAATCTCATAACTTAGTCACCATGAGCGCAGCACTGCAGTACAAAATCCCACGACATTATAAAACTACACTGTTAATATTGAAAAGCTGAGGGTAGTGAGGGAGACTGCCTTATGATGCATATTGACAAGCTAAAAAGGAATGTTGGTCAGGAGATCATAATTCAGGTTGAGATATGTCTTCAATGAAGGCATGATGCCTCTAGAGTAAGAGTTACTCACTGACACTGTGAGAGTCGAAATTGAAAGGCAGTTGCCATGGAGTGAACATTCTAAATATTGATAAACTATTACTGACGTTCCCTTCAGCATTTTTGAACATGTTCTATATATGAAGAGTTTGGATGCAAAACGACATAAGCGCCATTCTAAATATAGAGACAAAAATCTGACAAAAATGAATATTAGGGAAAGAGAAATATAATCCTCAAACAAATTTTCCAGGATATACTGTTTTTCATATCATTAATACTTAATCAGTATACACTCTGTTACCAAAGAATAATAATTGACTCTAGGGTGTCTTTGCAAAAAGGACTATATGCTTCAATTCTGTGATGAATTCTGCCCTAAATAACCTGATTTTATTCAGGCCGGTCAGAGCTAGCACCCGGTCAGAGCTGGCATCCGGTCAGAGCTGGCACCCAGTCAGAGACAAAAACATTGGCCCAAGGTCGTGAGACACAGCCTGAACATGTTTATGGGAGGATTGAATGCAATGTAGTTAGGTAGCTATGGGACTGATTGTTAAATAGTCGGATGTGCAATAGTGCTGCAGGCACTCTGGTGAAGAACTAAATGCAGCATAGGGGTAAAAAAAGTGGGCCAATGTTGGGAACCATCATGAAGATATTAAATAATTCCCATACCCCGCTCACCATTAGCATCCAGCGTATTCATACCACCATAGACAAAGCCCATGCTGTCAGTAGATATTTCTCTGCTCTACATATTTTCGCGATTTTCGGGACTTTTAAAAAGCCTCGAAAATAATTATGTACAAAGCAAATATTTATACAGCATTGAACTAAAGAGCCAAACCTCGGAAATCCACGAATTGAGGTACCAGCGAAAATGTCCTTTTAAGTAAATTCGTGAAAATGTATACACGCGAGAAAATCTACATAACTTTACAGTATTTCATGCTTTTAGTATAGAGTTTCCATGTCGGCCTCTGTCCTGTCTACTATATGTGTTGAGAACAGGTGTCAAACAGTGATTGAACATGAAGTTCACGAACTACTCAGCAAGACAATCATTGATGGCCCTGGCTGATATGATTATTGTGCTTCTGCATAAAGGACCCCAATCTCATTACTCACTGACTCGTAATTTTGAGTTCTTCATTATTCTAACCACAGTTGTCTCAAGAACAGATGCTACTCCCACTGGTGCCAAATACCACAGTCACCGACTGACTCCCCGAGCAGATATCAAGTCACTTATAAATTCAATTTAGCCACCTAATTAAGTTTTCCATCTGGCGAAATGGAGCTATTTCTTCCTCCAGACTTTCAGAAAACAGGAAAACAGTAAAGCTGCATGTAAAAAGTTCTGATCAGAATACGGCTTATGTAAATAAGTGCCTATTATTAGCTCCAAAATGCACTTTCTGTAGCTATCTTCCAAGATTAAAGGAGTTGGTTTTCTGTTTGTTGAACCTTCTATTCAGAAAACTAACATAACCAATCTTGCAGTGTCATGTGACCCACACTGCTACTGAAAAGGACCCATGAGTAGATCATCTCCAGGATATGCAAATTGACCTACGAAAAACACACCCAAGTCCTTCTTCCGGTCGCTTTCTGGTCGGTCTGATTACATTTCCATTTCCACTGGTGAAATTCCTTCACACTCCAGGCAGAGAGGCAGATTATGGTGCCTAAACCTCATCCTAGCTGGGAATGTGGTTGGTGATGGTCAGGAAATGCAATGACTTTTCATTATACAGGACCTGCCTGTTGCAAGAAATTGATAGATTGTTTGTGGTAGCATAGGGAAGGGTCTGCACAACAGGGTTCTACAGTGTCTTTGCCGGCCACTTTCAAGGTTATTCTCATTTTTAATCTCATTTCTCATTGCACCAAGCACCAGCTTTTTATGGTAGCGTGGGCATTTGTATCCCTCTTGTGTATATTGCATCTCTTACAAATTCAAAACTATAGCCTTAAGCAATCCTATACTGCCCTGCAACATCAAACATGGTCACCATGTTTTCTTTGAGTAGAAACTACTACATATGTCTCCCCAATATGATGTCTCATCAGGCTCTAGAATAGAGTCCCATAAGGAAATCAACGTCAAATACTCGGGCATCTGCTGCAGTTTAATTCAAAGGACATTTTGTCACAAATCTCAATGCTAGGATTCCTTGTCCTATAAAAGACTAGATAATGTCTAATATAGCATCATTTCACAATTTTTAAATACACCAAAGAGGCAATGTGATTGCTCAGATTGGCCAATCTGGTTGTGACATCATGCCAATTACTGCATATATCTTGATTCAAAACATGGCAAGAGTCCTGATCTCTCTGTTGGTTGGTGTTTAACTAGGCCTCTCATAGATCAAGAGAACATGCATTCTCTCTCATTTTGTGTTATCAAGTGTGAGGATTGTCAATGGTAATGCATTGCTAAACGTTGACCCAGTGCAACATAACAGCAATGTATACATACAGTATTCAATGCAGTTAGCACGTTTGCCTAAAGAACACCCCATCTCAACCATGATTTACAACATTTTACCATAATCAAATCAGCCTATCAAATTTACTCTAAAACTGAAGATAGGGAGCTGGTGTATGGAAAGCTCATACCTAGATTTCCTTACCATGACATCCCTTAAACATGCTAGAGACATACCTAGGCCATTTCCTAGTCTGTATAGACATGCTGACACGTGAGCCAACAGCATACATACTAAACATGGCTGTAGCAGCAGACTGCCTCAGCTGGTGTCTTTGTTGATAACCGTCTCTTTCAGTTCACCTACCAGACACTTGGCCACCACTTGAGTTTCTCCTGCACCTAATTGCCTCCAGGGTCGGTGCTACAGACGGTCCACCTGGGCCACCCTACACACACTCCACTTAACCCTTTATGGGCGAGTGTCAACTCTAGTTGATGCCATGGTCGGCCAAGCATCAACTCTAGCTGATGCCATGGCTGGTTAAGCATCAACTCTAGTTGATGCCATAACTCACCAAACATCAACTCTAGTTGATGCCATGGCTGGTTAAGCATCAACCATGGCTGATGCCATGGCTCACCAAACATCAACTCTAGTTGATGCTATGGCCAACCGAGCATCAACTCTAGCTGATGCCATGGCTGGCCCAACATCAACTCTAGTTGATGCCATGGATGGATGAGTATCAGCTATAGTTGATGCCCAGGCTGAACTAGACTTTGGTAGGATACTCCAAGGAAAAGGTCAACTTTAAAATTGATGTCATGAGCTTTCCAGTGATATATTAGACTTGAAGATATCAATTCTAGTTTTTGAGGAATGGCTTCAGGAATATGTGAGGGCATTGCCCTATCAAAAAGCCCAATAAGCTCTAAGTCTCACATTTTCGAAGATATCCCTATCTAATTAGCATAATGATGATAATGAGAAATATATCATACATTTTCATTCTTTTTATCATAAAATTTGAACTAGGAATGGTTATTTCATTCTGTTTTGACCATAGTAACCCCCATGACTCATTCTATCAAGGGGTATCTTTAATTTTTCTATTTGGAATGAAAACCATGTTTCCATGGCAACACATATCAACAAGGACACCCATTTAGGCCTTAAAACATTCTTTTTACATTCCAAATTTAGAGGCTTTTCACCAGAAATGGAATGTTTTGTATATTCCCATTTTCTTCTACAGAAAAAAGTACCATAGAGCAATTTGTACTCTTTTTCTTTCATTTAAAAGGCCATAGTGGCGCCCCTCTGGTGGCAAAAATCAGAACTAATTCCGCACAGACTATCCTTTCTGCTTGGCTGCTCACATATATACATTCCCTGTAGCAGGGTAACTGAGGCTGAAGAGTCATACTGGTCAGCTAAGAGGCGCCGGTACCCTTGTGACATATGCCTTGTGGTGCGTACACGAAGGAAATGGCGCCTAGTCTGGGTTTCCATACCTTATGTGCTTAGCACCAGCCAATCTGCTGTAGTGTCAACACAGTAGAGGGCCTAGAATAAACCTTTTCCTGATCATCAACCTTATCTCAAACCTGGACCGGTCCCCCCATGTGGGATCAGGTACTGTTCTTTTTGTTTCGATGTAAATGGTCTGGTGCTTTTTCTTGCAAAATCCAGGATTTGCATAATCCTTAATGCTTTGGGAAGTATTATCTAAGAAGAGATTTGTAAATTGGCCTCCATATTTTCTTTAAGTGTTACAGAGCATTATTGTACAGATAATTGGGGGACTTGAGGTGACAAAATGTATGAAATAGTATCATGCTGAGGTGTGAAGTGTATACATGTATACTTTCCATATCCAAGATCATTGACCACTCGTCCTGTACTTCCGACTCACCATCTATAAGCACACAGTTGGTGAATGACCACTTTATGTAGGCACTTGGAAGAACCGCACTGCAGGGCTCAAACCAGCAGTCACTGGTGGCACACTAAAATTGGCACCCTTATGAGTGCCTGTCTGAAATGACCCTATTCGTTTTTGCTCCTATTCAGCCCCTATTAGAGATAACAGAGCATGCACTAGCTTATTGGAAAGGTCTTCTAGCCGGCTATCCACTACTTATCATTGGGAATATATTTAATTGTAAGTCCTAATATGGCAATTATCCAAATGTAAAGGTCAACTTTATCTAAGCGAATTTCATTGAAATATTCATGGCCCCTTTGTATTAACATGCGGCCCTCTTTCTACACATCAATAGTATGCTACATGTCCGTTTCCAGCCTCCTGCGTGGAATCCCAAGAGGTTTCCTGCATTCCCCTAAATTAGTCATGTTCTGTCTTGATATACCAGTGTTAAGCAGTCTGGGTATCCCTATGTAAGCCTATTGGTAAGATGTTAGATCCTAACACCAGATGTCACCGGTGAGTCATGGTTGAGACCTGATCTGTGGTTTCACCACCCATGTCTGGTATCACTGTTCATTTTAATCAATAAAAGAATGTGCTATACAAGTCACATATTGTAGGATTTGGGTTTAATCAATGATATATATATACACAAGTAACATTGTAACATTGTGCAAGCCTGATATGTCATGTTACCTTGCAATTAAAGAGAGAACAGAGTGTCTCTAGTAGTTGGTGCCAATTTGCCACACCAGGCTGTGTACATTTGTATAGCACCAGCTTGCTTCTGCAGCCTATGCATGTTCTGGTTGATTTCTTCACTTCTACTTAGGATACAAATGTAATTCCGAATGTTCTGAGAGGGAGTCAATGTGCTCTATCACATGGTTACATTCAGAATATATTGTAACCGTTTTAAAAAATGTATCCAAGTGCCTACTTTATGCAACTAATTTGCGATTATTATTATTCAAGTATAGGACTTCCTAATGCGTTCTTGTGTTCAATATGATGTGCAAAAACATAATGTATTGTAATAGTATAATAACCTGATCCATCAATATTCTTTCAATCTTTCATACACTCCTGGGAAACGCAGTGCACAATTTCCTTTCAGCGTGCTATTTGTGTTGGGGTCAGGTTTCAAACAGAAGAGTGGTTCAATATATAAATTCAATAACTACTAGAAAAAGAATCAGTGATGGCTTTGGCTGATGAAGTCTATTGTGTAGCAATACAAAAGACCCAATCCTCATTGTTAAATGATTTGTAAGTTCTTTATTATTTAAATAAATTTCCCATTCTCTATCAATGAGGCAATAACGTTACGTAGTTAATACTCTTAAATAGAAGGGCTGGTATTGTTCAAATGTAATACAATCAGATGATAATGAAGGAGAGCTTGTGGCAATAAATCAAATCTAACATGCTGGGGCGCCTATCTAGGTTTTGTATTTGGTGCAATTGAGCCATTTATTCCTCCTGACCTTCAGATGATATAGCAAAGCGGTGGACCTACAAGTAAGGAGTTCTGATCACATCATGGTTCTCAATAAGGAGTGGACATGTATAAATTACAATACAAGCAGTGATACTTTTTCTTAACTAGGCAAGATTAATGAGATTCTAGAACCCATGTGACCCCCACCGCTACTGAAAAGGTGCTATGATGAGATCATCTGTAGGATATGTTAATTGAGCTGTGACTTCAGTCCCCCTACTGGGCACTTTCTGGTCTGTTTGATTACATTTCCATTTCCACTGGTAAATCTCCTTTAGTCTCCAAGCAGAGAGAGGGATTACTATGCCTACACCTAATCCTAGCAGAGAATGTGCTTGGTGATGGTCAAGAAATGCAATGACTATTCATTAAACTAGACCTGTCCTGTTGCAGGGAATTGATAGATTGTTTGTGGTAGCATATGGAAGGGGTCTCTATAACGGGGTCCTATAGTGTCCTTGCCAGGCATTTTCAGGCTTATTCTGATATATTTACAACTGGATTGACAAGCTTACTACAGAAACAAGGATATTCATAGAAAGATGGGTAAAAATCAAAATGAGTTATTACACAAATATTAATTAGTCTTTTCTGATTTATGATTATGTATGTTGCTGCTACATGTATTAGGTTTAGTATATCATGTTCTACTCAAAATAAATGCTTTGAAAGTAACAATAAGTAAAAAATGCGGGTGCTGTGATTGGCCAATCTGGTTGTGACATCACGTCCAGTCAGACATGTGAGGGCTGGGTGAGGTCACGACACAATAACCTCTAGTTCGTTGGTAATCAGAGGTCAGGGGTCAGATCAAAGGTGGGGAGCACAAACAGAACCTCTGTCTTACCACAGAACAAGGCGAGGGTCCTGAGCTCTAGGAGGCTCATATGGACATCACCACGGGAGGACGTGGACATTATCCTATGCGTTGTATCAAATGTGTAGTTTTAAACGACATAAAACCCTTTATACATTTAAGACATCCCTTTGGTTGTAAGACAACAAAATTATTTTTGTGTTATTTTGATAATACTCACCATTTCCCCCCGTGGGGAGGCGGGGTTACCAATGGTGTCTGTCAGGCGGGGCTCCCATACAGTGTAATATCAGGTTTTGTATAGGTATATCAGGGACTCTGCCCCAAATCCCCCTTTTCTTTTTGTTTCTTGCATAATTATCAAATTATGATATTAACGTGTGGCCTGGATCGGGGGTCCGCCCCCAAGCCCCTGCTTATTTGACAGGGAACTGTTGGTACCCCCACTTACTAGGCTTGACAGTTTTTTTATATAACACAAATAATAATTGCAATGTCTTAAGTATACTGGTAAGACTACACGTTTAAGTTAACGCATAGAATAAGGTCCACGTCCTCCGGTGGGGATGTCCATACTTGCCTCTATGACGGCCGTTTTGTAGTAGCTAATCGATAGATATACTATATTTATGAATCGTTCCCAGCAGTACAGATTATTATTAATAATTATTTGGAATTCCGAATGAAATTAGAACTAACTGTCTTTTTTTGTTAACAAACCTTTCAAGATGAATAAGTTTATCATCCAGTGATAACAGTGACAAGCTCCGGTTGATATTATTCTGAAGATATTAAATAGCAATTTTCATCTTCAATTTGTGTGAGTGTCAGTGACTGTGAAGTGTCATTCCAGGTAGCCATCAGTTTAATGAGAAAATGTTAAAGGTTTGAGGTCCGTATGAGATTTAACATTGCCCAACAAGCTCAACCAGACATTTTTTTCAAAGACTTCTCTCAGTATTGTGGATTGTCCTTTAACAACTGTCTAAGAATATAAGAATTCACCGTCATGACGCACCTTAGCAGTGCAGGCCGTTCATTTGCCAAAATTCGCAATGGCCACTCATGCTGACTATTTTGAATTGTATCAACCCTGTAAGATTAACATGATAGCATGCATTGCCAATTAGTCACTAGGGCTGCATTCATGCATCAAAATAACAAGGACATAGTGCGCTATGCCATTCCTAAAGGGTTAACATGAGGAGAGCAATATAACAAGAGGAGTCATAAACAAGAGGTAACGTATTGTTGTTTTGCGTTACTGGGACAACCATGAGCGGATGAAATACACAATAACAACCTTCAGGACTCAAACTTTAAAAGGTGGATGTGAATTGTGCATTAATGGATGACAGCATATCTAAAAGTATAGTGAAGGTAAATTTGCCTGAGTCTTCAATATCACTTCGATAATACTTGACCATTTTACCATTTTACTACTCCAATCCCTCATAGAGCACAATGACTTCTAAATTCATTATTCCTTAAGGACCAGTATCTGAACAAAGGAATTATCGATTTATGATGAGCATTTGTAATAGTTATTGATTCTTCGAGTTAGAAATCTGTCTGTATCAACAGAAATGAAATGAAAACTAACTCTAACCGAATCCCACAGTCAATTGAACTTTCAGCATTGATTGCATTCCCAAAATAATAAATTAAATGAGTGTCCTTGCCCACAGTATCTGAATAACCGAGTGTGACACTTGTCACATAAGAGCCCATGAAATGTGAACTAAAAGTAAAGGACAACATTCCTGATAAAGACCTCAGACATCCAGATATCTTAATAAAACTGTTGAGCTTCCATTGACATTTATCTCAGGAGATTGACATTTTTAGTCATTTTCATCATTTAATTTCGATGAGTGGCAGTGAATCCGGATTGCAATTTCAGAGTCAGTATTATTTGAAAAGTTTTCAAAGCCCTTTAACCCTTTTAGGAGGGATGTCACTAAAAGATGACATTCAGCATGTCGATACTTCAGAGTCCCTCTCTCAACCCCTCGGGGTTGGCATGATGCTCGATTGCAGCACTGGCGAGTTACTCGACAGGGATGCATTCATGTATCATCATGACAAATGGCATGATGCATTAAAGCATCATACTGTCATTAAAGGAGCAACACATACAAAATCCATTTGTTGTATGGTTAACTAGTAAGCAATTATTAGTATGGGTAATTATTAGATAAATAGCTGAGTACATTGGTTGTATAGTTCATGGATATGCTACAGAGCTGACGCATTCACATCATAGTAACCATGATGTATATTTGTTCTAATTGTTAGATTTAGCTTGATATCTTATCAATAGAAGTATACAGGACTAGCATTAGGTTTCTACCCAATGGTATACATTGGGAAGTAATTTCACTCTAAATGTAAGCATCTGGGGTCTTTGTTGTTATGTCCTTTGTTGTAGCCTCATCAGGGCTGCATTTCTGAATCATGCCATCTGTTCTGTGTAGAACATCAGCCCGGTAGAGTACCCTGCTTGGGCTACATTCATGCATCATGCCAACACGTCAGTATGCCCTCCATGCCCTCCGGATCACACACACTCTGGCGCCACTTGGGCTCCTCCTGCACCATAGCTAATTACCCTCAGGGTCTCTGGTATAGCGATGACTCTGGTTTCTCCGTATGGGCGGCCATGTTAGTTCTGACCTCGCAATCTATCGTGAGACTTAGGCAGTGACCAGACACTCACACACCATAGCTTCCGGGGAACAGGCTACAATACGAGAGCAGAACCAAGGTCTCACGAGATTGCTGATGTCAGGGTAAACACAGTGGCTGCGGGAACAAGTCCGATCCCGGTAGAGGCCTATAGGCTGGCCACCTGCTTCTGCACCACTTACTCTCGTACAGCAGTTATTACATATATATATATATATATATATATATATATATATATATATATAGAGAGAGAGAGAGAGAGAGAGAGAGAGAGAGAGAGAGAGAGAGAGAGAGATGGATTGATAGATAGATAGATAGATAGATAGATAGATAGATATCAAAGCTCCATTCTCAAGACTACCATCTAGTAAAGCCAAGTGTTGACTCATCCTTAATCAGTAAGGTACAACATAGGGTGGTGTTCTGCCAGGTCAAAATATATAACTCTTTTTAAACAATGAGGTAATTCAGAAGAAAACAGTTTTTTTCATTAGGGACAGGATTCTCCCCATCTGCCTTTTGTGCCCAAGAAAAACAACAAACATACCTTTGCTTAGCTTTCATCTTTGTTAAATGGCACTCACCATCCATCCTTGCCATATTCTGTTATGTGCAGACCCAGAACAAAGGCTGGAGAGCATTACTGGCTAAGTAATAGGTGCTGGTAGCCTTGTGGCATGTGCCTTGTGGCGTGTATACAAAGGAACCAGCACATAAGCCGTGTTTACACACCTTATTTGCTTAGCACCAGCCAGTGCCAACACAGTAGAGGGTCTGGGATGAGGCTTTTCCAGATACGGAACCTTATTTTGATTCTGGGTGGAATCCCGGGGGAGATTGGCACTTTTTACCTACTTATAACTTTGAAAAGGCAGATGGCAGCACCCAGAATTCTGCAATGTTTCGGAAAAAAGTCTATATGTTCTTAAAAACATCTTTTAAACTAGAAGGTATATTTGTTTTTTTTAAAGTTTAGGGAGAAAACTCCCGAATCAAATGAAAAACAACAATTACAGGATTCATAAGATGAAACCTTATAACAATTGCGAAGTAAATCCTCCAAAAAAAAATCAAATGCAAATGCAAACAAGTGAAATAGTTGTGCGCAGAAAAAAGATGCATAAATAACACAGCGTCTTTTGAAACTACAACAAGGCTTCAATGTTTAGTACACGTTTATGTCATTAATAAACCTGGATAAATACATCACAGATGGCTTTTCGAATAAACCCCAGTGCTTATTCTCCACTGCCTGTAAATCCTACCTAAGTTACTAAGCCTATTTAATGGGACACCATTGACCAGCAAGTCCATGAGAAAACAATGCCATCCAATTGGCATTAAATATATGGGCACGTGGTACCCATGGTGGCATCATGGTGGCTTCCGGTCATAATCTTAGCTCTCTCTTCTTCCCTCATCTTCATAGCACTTTATGTGGTTGGTCAGGAAGAACAAAAATTACAAATCGTGAGTCCCTACAAGTTTCTATTCAATAAAGCCACTATTGCTAAAGCTTCGGATGCAGTACTATGTAGAAACAATTCAGTTGCTATGATGATCCCTGTAGTGGAAAGCAAGAGCTATTTGAGGTTTGAGTAGCTCAGGGTTGTAATTCCCATCCCTTTGTTATTTTCCCAGCAGCTGTGATTTTGGGCAGCCATTCCCTTCTTCTTTCACAATATGGCCATTCTCATAAGAAACCCAGCCCTGGATGTTATTCCCTGTTATCTCTGTCGTCCAGACCCCATCCCTAACTCCTTCCTATCAACCCTGGTAGGGTGTTCCATCAAAAACTAAGTATGCGTCCTACACAGTAGCAAAATAGCAGGTTAGTTACAGAAAACGTGTACTAATTCAATGTAAGAAAAATCATAATGATTCATTGACCGAGAGCTGTGTAGGAGCCACTGAAAGTTGAAAAACACCTGATAATTTTACCCTTGCTGGTCTATATATATCCTACCAGTCCGGTGGCACCCATACTCATGTACAGTGAGAGCCTGTACCATAGTGTGTGATCACCCTGCGTGCAGCCACAGACCCAAGGAGAGGGAAACATGTGAAGTTAAACATCTAATGTAACAATGTGTTTATATGTTAGGTACATAATTATTTTACCAAATTAATGTTGTGTCCATTGCTGTTTAGTAGGTATATTTAATTATTGTCTACTATGACTGCTTAGTGTTGTTATTTTGACTGTCACTAGGGTTAATTTCCGGGGGAAACCCCAATAGATAGTTCATATTTTATCCATGCATTCTATTCTTGTATATTAGTATTAAAATGTGTCTAGTCCCCGGATTTTGAAAGATTACATTATGCATGTGTTATATTACTTAAAAACTTACTATATACCATAATTTCTCAACTATTTATTGTAGAAAAGGCGGGGATAGTCTGGGATGTGCCCCTGTATGTATAAAATAATCATACATGTTTCATTTCAGTGGGAGATTAAAAGTAACCCCCGGAAATAGCAGAGAGTGACATGGTAAGGAGCCTGCCCTAATGCACAGCCAGGTGCCATGGGCTGCATATACACACAGTGGTAACACTGGGGACACGCTCTGCTGACTGTATGGGACACCCTAACCCTGGTCTCTTCGGGGGAAAGACTCCCCACTCCAGGCTATCATGTACACTCCTCCAGGGGCCTGTGGAACCTTTGATCTCTCCAGGGACGCACGTTAAGGTGTGTTTTATGCTACATGGTCAGGAGATCTGGGTAAGGTGGATCAGAATTTTGTAAAGCCTTCTCTCACAAAGCCTACGAACTGTAGGCCTATACATGTGTTCACTATTCCGTATCCCCATTCTGCCCTGCATTACATTCCATGGTCTTGGAGTATCCCTCAGGGGTTGGATATATGATGTTTACATATATGTGTACAAATATTAGAAAAGTTTATCATTATAACCATACTATGAATTTGACCCTATATATAAGAGACAGCTCAGCAATAACCTAAAAGGCCAAAGGCAGGCGATTGGAAGTTACTACCATAATAAAGACCAAAATACATTTAGGTGTAAAATGTCACTATCTGACATCTCTCAGGGATGAAGCAAATAGGCCTACACGCAATGCTTCTGTTAGACAGCGTGCAAATAAGAAATGGGTGAGCACCATATTAATGTAGGTTCTTGTACTTATCCCGCCATCCAAACGGGTGCCATTGTTGTCTGCTTCCCCAGAGGTCAGGTTGTGTTACAGTCACACAGTTGCGACATGTGGTACCAGCTATCATTTGATATTGGTCACGACATTCACTGCAGGATCATCGGATTAGAACAGTCATGTTAAACCTCCCAGCTGAGGTTTGGATCCAGGACTGTAACCCACAATGAGAAAGAAAGCATACTGGGAGATCAAAGTGGAATTGTCATCTATCTACGGTGTCTGTAGGAGAATGGGTGGAGGCGTGTAACTTGTAAATTGCCAGATCCGCTGTACAGCATTGTAGTCAGGTATTGAATGGCCATAGTTAGAGCAAACACAATCCAATATGCACTCATAAGAATTGACTACCTCAGTATCTACACAGAGGAGGGGGGGAGAGAGATAGTAGTACTGATAAAACTCTAGACTCCTCCATGATCTCTCCACGGGAAATGTCACTTTGAAATCCTTCCTAATAATTATTATCCTATCAACCAGGGAGATGCAACTCCAGAAATAAATTAGCAAAAACACCACCAAGGAGGATTCTATTCTGCTGTTTACTTATTCCCGGATATACTGAAGATCTGTTCAGATGCTGATGAGGATCTTTTTTTTTCTCTTTTTCAACTAATTTGTATTCTAGCCAACTGCTTTGTCACTGCCAAACTTTCCACAAAAGCTGGTCACTGAGGCCTAACTTCAAGCTAATACATAAGTCATAAGATTCCCTTGGTCCAATGTTGGGAGCTGAGGATGCGATAGTGACCACTGCCCTGTGGTTCCCCAGGGTGTGAAAAAGCTGGCTCTGTAGCCTGGAGAGGCAATTATTTTGAATGTGCTTCCCTAAATGGTACCTGGGAGCACTGTATAAAATGTTGAAGGAGCCTGGGTGCTGACGGTCCAAGAGCCAACGAAAGAAAGACACTTTTAGTCTGACCACTAGTTCCTGTTTGAATAATTATTCAGACTATTTGTATGTGCTTCTTACAGATTAAAGATGCCCGTTTGAGCTGTTTTCACTTGAATGTGAATATTCCCTCCAAAGGGTATATTGTACTGCATCTATTACTTCATCCTCAAAGTCAAATTATCCTTATCACATGATACTGTATTTATAGTCCCAGCCCCTATCTTTCAAGATGCTCTGCCCCTTTCACTTGGCTGTTTTCCCTTTTTCCTAACAATGGCTATTGCTACTTCAAACTTGCCCTACTGCCTCAGCAATAAATCATCAACCACTTTGTAAAAATACTCCACTTACTACACAGGCTTTTCCCGTAAGTCCCCTGTGGGTCAAAAAGGTAATTCTATACCTCAGGCAGGGGCACCAGTTAGTCTGCCCCCTGTAGGTGATGGTGAGAAAGCACTGAGAGACAGAGAACCAGGGGACCAGAAATAAACCTCCTCAGGTATTGATTCTGCAACCAAAAATGGAAATAACCTGGTGAAGACCTGCTAAGAGGCAGAATGGCCCTAAATTCTGTTGGGTGCAGAGTTCAGGTGGAGAGTAAAAGGAAGGCAAACGCCTTGTAAGACTGTGAGGGGGGATTGATAAAGGGTATAATATTACACGTGCCCTAGATATTAGCGTATTGTTTCAGCAATCAGCCTTTAAGAAATTATCTCTGTTTACATTATTAACCTGTTTCCATGAATACCCATGGATAGCAGAAGCTCAGTCATTAGTTCTAAATAGACTAATGTTCCATGGTTTAAGGCATTATCCCCTTCTTAAAGACTAACCACCCAGCCACTGTCTGCGTGGAGGGGGACTGATGGCACATGGGGCTGAGGTCACAGTGTAATTTCCCTCAACAATATACTATGGAGATGAAATATTGTTAGATTATACCTATGCTATTTCCGCCTCTTTGCTGTATGAACATAAATGCAAATATATGATTTTTCTCTCTGAGACTGGAGAGCAGTTTTGAGTGACAGGCATAATTGGGACAGTTCTCAAAATAAAACTAACAAAACCCTGGTGAATAGAATATCTTACTTATATTGGCCAATGCCCTAATCCATCATCATCCCAGGCAAAGGTAAGACCACAAATAAAAGGCAAAGCAGATGGATAGAAGCAGTCGGGGATCAACCTTGTAACAAATAGTATCATATATACAAAAAATGTAAATAGATAAAGGGTACAAGCAATCAGTTCTCTTTCAGTAAAGGCTGATAAAGAATATTAGTGCTACCGATATACTAAAAAGATTAGAGACAGAGTATAGTGTGGAATCCCCGTTATACGGAGGGGGTTCCTCAGTGCAGGAATAGCTGCAGGCGCAGAACGGTGCTGCAATCTAGGTATATGGCAGCAGAA
Source organism: Harmothoe impar (assembly GCA_947462335.1). NCBI lineage: Eukaryota > Metazoa > Annelida > Polychaeta > Phyllodocida > Polynoidae > Harmothoe > Harmothoe impar. The sequence continues at coordinate 26,668,168 of OX381719.1, read as the reverse complement.
ATTCTCCCTGATGTTGGTGGCGCCATCTCTCCTCCATAGTACTAACTTACAGATCAGTCAGTAAGGCCCCACCAGCAATGATAAATACCACATACAACAACAATAGTAATAATATAACGCGAAAAATTAACAGGGCGATCAGGATCTTAATAGAACGATGAAAACTGTGTTTCTCACCCCACCAGCAATGATAAATACCACATACAACAAGAATAATAATTAATATAACGAAATGCCCTCTCCCCATACTTTCTCACTGGATGAACACGGGCTTGCTGGTTGCATATTGGTCTCCCGCATAGCACAACAATAATAATTAATATTACTGGAATCCTTAATATACCCATGAACATTTAGATAGATCGCTAAAATGTCTAATTCAAAATTGCGTCTTATCAGCTAAATAAGTACTGCAATATAAATATTTTTTGTCCAATTTTTTTTTTTCACATATCCTGTATACATGTACAAGAGGTCTGTGGAATATTTTTTTTTATTAACCAATTCTATATAGTTTATGCCCACACCTCGACATGGTCCTAAACAGCTATACTAAAACAGGCTAAAAGATATATTAACGGCCTTAATATAATGCTAGTGTAACGCCAAAAAGAGGTTAAGAAATGTGTTACGAAATCATTTTATTAGTGAAACTGAGTTCTATTAGTAGAACGAACACTAATAAAGCACTAGTGTAGCATAATAACTAATATATCACCTTTAGAAACACCAAAAAATATCGTTCTATCAAATATGGGTTAAGAAACAGGCCCCTGAGAACTGATCTTCAGGTATATTGCTATTGTATATTCATTCCCTTACTCCTGACCAAAGCAACTTTGCTGAATGTCCTTAGACTTTCTAGTGTATAAACTCCAATATAATGCACAAAGCTAAATTTTCTGTATGAGCTTATCAATTTGAAGAGATTTGGATTTGTCAACTGACTGTACTAACTGGATACTTCTTTCTTTGCAGGTGAGGCACCTACGTGAATAAAGATGATATAGCAGTACAGGTAGAACTTATAATTGCATAATTGTATTCAATACGTGAACTCTTATCAGGCTTTAGTGAGATTAGAACTAACATAATAGTCAATCCTTTCAATGTAATAATTAAGCAAATCTTCACTACAGTGACAAGCTCTTTTTGATGTTAATCTTAGGATATCAAATTGGACTTTGTATTTGCAATTTGAATGAGTGACAGTGAGCTGAGAGTGTTATTTCAGTTGGGTATCATTTCAATGAGAAAAGGCTACTTTAATTTCCAATAGCCCCCCCCCTCCCTACCAAAGCACAATGATTAACTGATGAGAAAACTCCTCTTATTTGTGGAATGGCCTTTTATCATTATGAATGCAACATAATCTGAACAAGAGTATTGTGTTGCTTGGACGGAGATGGTTGATAAAATAATCTTTAGACAATAACAACCTTCCATCTCAAACTTAGATAAATGGATATGCGTTGTGCAGCGATCGATACATGAAGGCAAACACAAATCACAATTGTAAAGGTACATCTGTCTGAGTCATCAATAACATTTTAACATTACTTAACCACTCTCCACCCAACTCATACATAATACAAAGGACGAAATAAAGTACCTCCATGTATGACATATCATCTAACCTATACTTGATAAAACTGTCAAATCTGCTGTAGATGCATATATGTATATAGGAGCAAAGAAGGGGCTTTGAATTATTGCAATTGGTTAACACCCATGCCACTCACACACATCCAAAACCCCTCATTCAGTCCCTTACTGTGGTTTAGGCATTGCATTGAATGAGAAGATATAGTGTGATTTAGAACTTGAGTAATAATGATAACATACCATTTACCTATTTATATTCACCTACCTATAGAGAACTGGTTAATGATGGTAGGTATGCTATGACTAACCTACATTAATTAAATTAGAAAGTTGATGTCATCAGAAATGTGAAGAACAATCTCAAACCGAATCCCACATTTCATTGTTCCTACATTTGTTAATGAATCAGATTATCCATCTTGGTGAGTGCCCTTGCCCACAGTATCTGAATAACCATTGTGACACTTCTCACATAAGAGCCCATGAAATGAGAACTAAAACCAAAGCCCAACTTTTCTGATAAAGTCTTCACAATACCAATGAAGGCCCGATGACATTTATCTTAGGAGATTGAAATGGACTCATTTTTTACCTGTAATTCTGATGAGTGGCAGTGTATGCAGATTGCAATTTCAGTGTTTTTCTTCTATCTGAAAAGCATGCAAAGCCCTTTAAGTGCAGCATAAATGCATATGCCCTTTTGTTGCATGATTCATTAACAAACAGATATTGTTATAGGTGATTATTAGTTCCATCGGCAGTATACTGCACACATCTATAACAGTTCAATACCGATACGTCGGACAGACACTAGCTCAACCCTAGGTAGGTCTCCATACCTCTTATGCCCATTGTAGGAGACTCCCCAGGGCTGCGTTCATGCATCATGTCGACCCTACAGAGTGTATCATAAGCCCGATTGTGTTGATATGATGCCTGAATGTATCCTTAGCAGGATACTTAGAAGAGCTACACTTTATGCGCCATGATGACAAGTTGTATGGTGCATTAACACTATTATCCTCCATTATCCCAAAATCGCCTGACACACACTTGGCCACACCTTTATCTACTCCTGCACCTAATTAGCTCCAGGGTGTCTGCACAGACCACCCACCTGCTTCTGCCTGTGTCACCTAGTATGTGTGGCGGGTCGTGTTAGAGGGATAGCCTATATCAATTAAAGCTGCACACTCAACACTAATGTGTCACTACTCAGTTCACTAGAACAGTTCTATAGTGGAGCCAAGAATTGACTTTCACCGAAATGCAGCTTTAGTCAGTGATGTACACAGGATGGTGTTCTGCCAGGTCAAAGGAAGAAAAAATCCTGGATGAGGACTTGATCTAGAGGGCCAGTACTCCCCCCCCCCCCATTTCTCCCAATTGTGTGAGTACAATATCAAAAAGTGACATAGAAACAACAAACCTGTCTTTGCTTAGCCTTAATCTTTCCACTTCCTTTCCTGCCACTCTCAATCTATCCTTTCTATAATACTGTTATGTGCATACCCAGAACAAAATGTTCAAGAGCATTACAGGTTAATCAATGGGCACTGGTAGCCCTGTGGCATGTGCCTTGTGGTGTGTACCCAAAGGAAGCAGTGCATATGCCATCTTTACTGTCTTATGTGCTTAGCACCAACAAGTGTCAAAACAGTAGAGGGGCTGGGATGGGGGTTTTCCTAATGAGCAACCTTATCTTGATTCTGGATAGATGAAAATATATGTGTTACTTTTTGAAAGCCCTACTACAGGCACACAACACCGTTGTAGGCTGTGCCAAAAATAAAAATATAATGAGTGCAGTGTTGCTGTAAACCTCATAATCTTAGCAAAATAAGTCATTCAAATGCAAAAAAAAGTGAAATAGTGCTGTGTGGAAAAGGATACATTTAAAATATTACGCCATATTTTGAAGCTGCAGGCCACAGCAAAATTATGGTAGTGCAACAAGGCTATAATACGTTCACTATATATGCACTATATAACTGTATCAATTAAACCTAAATAGACCGGATACTTGAATAAAAGATGAAATCATTACCAGAATCCACTACCACAGTGGGGACAGGAGGCACTTTAAATTTTCCATTAGCCCCAAATTCATGCGGCCGGATGCTTTTAAACATTGAAAGCAGTAGTGTATCCACATTGTTCAGTCATGGAAAGAGTATTCTATATGTCAGTACATTATAGATTGCTTTTCCATTAGGCTATAAATTATGTTTGGAGACATGTAATTGAGGCAATCAATATAGATGCAGTCATTATGATGACTTGCAAAAAAGTGATGAGGTGTCACTTCAACTTAAATCGAAACATATGAAACACTAACATAGGCCTAGTATGTTTACGGTGGCTCTCGATGATTTGTCTGTACTGTGATATTGAGCATAGCAAAGCTTTCATATAAGGTCATTGCAATTAGCAGGGAAAGCAGAGTCTGGGGCGATTCGCCGTGCATTGTTTATTTAATGATGATATCATTAGACCACAGTAGACACATTACCTGACTTTACTACTGGCAATATGCTAAATAGGAAGCTCTGCTAAAATACACACTTTGAGGATTAGAACAGATTAGAAATGAGTGTTCTAATTATTGCATTAGAGACATATTTACCCAACGCCGCTACTGATTAAGGACTTCAACAGTTATAAGTTTCTTATATAGTCTGACAACAAGCCTTCGAAAACAACATACTATTCCCCAAGGGCACAGTCCCTGTTGCCTGTTGATTGTACCTGAGAGGACAATATATGATCTCTCCCGGAGGGCATCATAATTAGCTTCTGTATATAATATTTTATTCACGCGCGGGACTTGGGGTATATTACATGTGAAGAAACAAGAGTTTCAGACACCTTTAAATGAACTCTGTATCTTTTTTATGTAATCAATTACTTCTATTAACACTCTAAGGACGGCATAATGTCTAAATGTATGCATACTAGCCTTGATTGGTGGTCATGCAGCGAGCAACTCGCCAGTGCTGTATTCAAGCATCATGCCGACCCTATGATGTTGAGACACAGGTCGGCTAATGCACCGACAAATGTCATCTTTCAGTGACATACCGTCCTTAAGGGGTTAAAAAATGATATTGCGATATTGGTTTCATTAACTGTTTTGATAACGTCACTGTGTAGAACAGGTCGATGTAGAGAGAGTTAACCTGCTTGGAGAGGAACCTGTACAGTGCCCCGTCTACAGTACAGTCTAGTAGAACGAGATCGGGTTTCTGTATGCCCATTGAAGAATTGTCTTTCTACACTTTCATGAAATAAAATAAATGTATTCAGCCCGTGTATATTGCCCGTCCTTCACCAGAGTAGCCACTGGTCAACAACCCACAGTAATTTTGTGTTCTGCGTAGTCCAACATTATCATTCCCATGTCTTAGTTATTTTCCCTCAAGCTGTGATTTTGGGCAGCCGCTCCCTCCTCCCTTTCTCAACACGGCGATGTCATAAATACCCCTACCCTGCATGTTTCTTTGCGCTATCTCCGTCCTCCAGATCCCGTGCCTTGATCCCAACCATCAGCGCTGGTCTCCAGGGGGATAGACTCCACACTCCAGGCTACTCTTTACACCCCTCCAGGGCCATGTGGAACCTACCTAAGGACCCAAGGAAAGTTCTGTAAAGCATTTTCTCACATATATCCTGCACACTGAATACATGTGTTCATTATTCAATATCTATACTTTGATGTGCATTACCCTTGATGTAGCCCTCAGGAGCTCTCTGCATATTATAAACATACGGTTGCACATGCTAGGAAAGCCTACCATTATAACCATATTACGAAAATGACCCTACAAATAGTTGCAGCAATAATTAAAAGCCCAAATACATTCATGATATGAATGTCAGTATTTGACAGGCATAAAAGAGACATATTAGATGCATTTCTTAGACAGTTTGCAAATAGGAAATGGGTGAGCACCGTTTTCTTCTTTTACTTATCCTGCTACAAAAAAAAGCCATTGCTGCCCGCTTCCCCGGAAATCTGGTTACTTATCAGTCCTACATTCATGACAGGCCAGCACCTGTTATTGAATATTGGTCATGACATTCACTGCAGGATTACTGCAGCCATAGTAGCATCCTATCAACCGTATAGTTAGCATCCTATCAACCATAGAGTTAGCATCCTATCAACCGTAGAGTAAGCATCCTATTAACCATAGAGTTAGCATCCTATCAACCGTAGAGATAGCATCCTATCAACCATAGAGTTAGCATCCTATCAACCATAGAGTTAGCATCATATAAACCGTAGAGTTAGCATCCTATCACCTGTAGAGTTAGCATCCTATCAACCGTACAGTTAGCATCCTATCAACCGTAGAGTTAGCGTCCTATCAACCGTAGAGTTAGCATCCTATCAACTGTAGAGTTAGCATCCTATCAACCGTAGAGTTAGCATCCTATCAACCATGGAGTTAGCATCCTATCAACCTTAGAGTTAGCATCCTATCAACCCTAGAGTTAGCATCCTATCAACCACACAGAGTTAGCATCCTATCAACCGTAGAGTAAGCATCCTATTAACCATAGAGTTAGCATCCTATCAACCGTAGAGATAGCATCCTATCAACCATAGAGTTAGCATCCTATCAACCATAGAGTTAGCATCCTATCAACCGTAGAGTTAGCATCCTATCACCTGTAGAGTTAGCATCCTATCAACCATAGAGTTAGCATCCTATCAACCGTAGAGTTAGCATCCTATCACCTGTAGAGTTAGCATCCTATCAACCATAGAGTTAGCATCCTATCAACCGTAGAGTTAGCATCCTATCAACCATAGAGTTAGCATCCTATCAACCATAGAGTTAGCGTCCTATGAGACGTAGAGACTTGGTCAATATTATTGTCAAGTCAGTATTAGGAAAAGATTAACATTAGCAGCAAAATGACATAAAGGTGTATCTAATTATTAAAAATACACTCAAGGTAAATATGCAACATTTATAACCTATAGCTATTGAATACTACCCTTCAGTACTCTTTTATTACAATGTCTTATACATAGTTATTAATCGTTTACACAATGACTACACAGACATAGTTATAATTTACTTTAATCACAATATATACAAGGGGTTTCACTCATCATTGTAGTCAGTGAATGACATTTTCTGCAGATGGTACAGACATCTAGTATATCTATCCAAGACCATTACAAAAGACCATAGCCACATCTCCCAGACATTTCCCAGACAGGAAATATCCATGCTTGCAATTGTCACTTAGGTAAAGGAGGTGGTACAGTACACTAATATATACGTAGAAGAGGCTGCAGAGCAGTACCAGACAGGTCCAAGGCACTTAAATCTATTCCTCTTGTCGTCCCATATCTGTTTAAAAAAAAAAAAAAATACATTACAAACCATTGGGAATGTACGAAGTCCAATAACAAAGCAATATCTGTATTTCAGGGTAGATCATCTGTCAAAGAAATGTATATGATAGACAACAGTAATCATTGAAACCCACTGCCCTCATTCAAACCATGTCAAGATAATACTGATAAGCAAAAGTCAAATTGACATTGATGCAACTGTTCTGCAACTTCGGTTCTTATTCTCCTCTCTAATCGTGCCACAATCAACGATTTAGATGCTGTTTGATGACGATTGGTATTTTACTTTCCAACTAATTTGTATTCTAGACAACTCCTTTGTTAGCACCACGCCTTCCACCAGAGTTGTTTACCATGAACTAACTTCCGGCTAATACATAAGTGATAAGAGTCCCTGCCAAACATTAGGGTCCTTTTCTAGGCACGGAAGGATGTGACAGTGACCACTTCCAGCTGGTCCTCCAGGGCGTGAATAAGATGGCTTTATAGCCTACAGAGGCAATTATCTTGAATGTGCTTCCTGAGTGGTATACCTGGGAGAACTATAAATGTTGAAGCAGCTGATGCCAAAAGGCTTAAGAAAAGAGAGCAAGGAAAAGTTAAGTCTGACCACGAAATCTTTGCGGAAGCCAACCCTTGAACCAAATCCATGAAATGTACATGATTGAAATGTGAAGGTGGGAATACAAGTCAATCCCACTAAGGTCTGAAATAACTTTACTGTCAACTACAAAAAAAAAGGACTAACCTTCTCTAATATCAATTCCATATCACCGCTTTAATCATCAACCCAAACTTAGCGCTAGGCAATTTCAAAACTATATTTAGCACGAAAACATTTGAAACTAATTGTGGGATATATACATTTTGAGTGGTTATGTGCACTCAATACCTAATATGACATTCAAATTAAGGTCTCCTGTACAGCCATGCGAGTGGTAGGCGTTTTCAGTGTTTCAGAAAAAAAGGACATGCTCTAGATCCCATTCAATGACTCAGGCGTAATTGATAGGAATATAAAAGGAGAGATAGCAGGCCAATTTGTCCCAGGGAGGAGGAACCAATCAATTCCTGGCAGCCTATCAGAGGCGGGGGGGGGATGGATAGATGAATGGGAATTATTTTCCCTCAATTTCATTCCCAGGCTGATATTATCTATTGTACATAATCAATTCTTTAGTTAGTTATTGATGGTGAATATGTATCTATCCACTGTGGATGGTTGCGCAAATATAGTTTAAATTTGGAATTGCGAAAAGGTATGGAGATAGTAGAAACGATTAAAACTACCATAAGATAAACAAGCCTTTAAGAGTGCCTTTATTTGTATGAATCAATGTATATAGTAGAGAATGGTATTCAGGCCTGTATGATACAATGGGTATAGGAGTTATGTAGGAGGGATGGGGATGTAGAAAGCCGGGATAGAGATGTGGGCGGTGCACATAGAGGTCCCAGGAATGTCCCATTGATCAATACGTTCATATCACAACTCCTAAATGCTTCCATACGTGTGAGACTATAGGGGGAATGAAGCATTTGGGTTTTCAACCTGCCCAAGTCTATGCTAGAATGATTTATGATCAGCTATATCCACAGCCACTAGACGAAACGTTGTATCCGGGATGGTTCTAGATAGCTTCAAACAGATTCAAGACAATTAGATGTTCAAAAGAAACAGTGGCCTACACGGATCTGTTTAAACGTGGTATATCATATTTACCAAACTTATGTTTTATGAGAGCCTTTGGTACCATTTCTCAATAGAACTAAGTTTGTGTCATCTCTTGCATTGACTTGAGCTAGGTAATAAATACCAAATCTAGGCTACCAGGAATAGTCAATGTAATAATACAAAAGCTAAATGATGCAGTAACTGTTCGAAGGATATCAATTCAAAGTGAGGACTTTAGTTCAGAATTTTCTTTCCTTTGTTATTAATCATTTCAGGACTCTCTGCCATTGTATGAATAATTAGTGACCAGGTAGTCCATCAATCATTTACTGTGCCACATTCCACGGATGCCGATAAGTCATCCACATTACATATTTAGCCGTATGGAGGGCAGTGCACTATTTGATGCGCAATTATACTCTGGCTCTAAAATCCAAATAGTAAGTTAGATGCCAACCTCTAGATAAGAATGGCCTCCCAATTGTGTTGATCCAATCCAATGTTACAATACTGAACACAGCATCCATACGGGCCTTTAAATAAATCATTTCACATCATCACACTAGGTTCTGAATAATTTTGAGTTTGTTTTTATTTTTGGGGCCAGTTATTAATTTTAGGCTTAATAGAAGCTTGAAGTTAATGTCTATGGCACCGCGCTTTGTCTGAGACATCCCAAAACCTTTAGGGTAAGGAATTTACTGTGGCACCCACACTTTGTTACGGCATGAATCTGGATTGACCTGATCTATGTGCTGTAGAGGAGGGATGATACCTCCCCTGGTACACAGGAGATACCAGTCATGTGTTTATTGATGGTACCCGTATGCCCTCAGGGAAGCAAGGCAGATGGCTTGAAATATGTTATATATCTAGTGGTGTCATACAAGCATTAACTTTTCATTCTATTCTATACATAATCTCCTCATTTCTCAAATAAGTTGTTTTTCCAGATCTCACTCCTCTTATCTGGTTCTATTCCGGCATTCTAGATGAATCCGGATGTAATCTGAATGAATCCTGAACACTCAATGTAGAATTATAGGAATACGCTTTGTATATAGTTATTTTCCCTTTTTACCCTTTTCCTTCCCTAACAGTATTACATCAACTCTCTGAGCACTACTCAGCTATCCTATAGCTGGCTATAAGAGAAGGTTCCTAATGCGTTAGCCTCTTCAAAAGCTATCCTAAATGTTTGAGAGACTCTGGCAGATGGGATACAGTTGTACCTGAGGCAAACAAAAAAAGATGTTTCAGGTCACCCCACTCTTCTTAGCAAAACAGGGCCGACATAGACAATTTTTATCCTGTTCTGAAAATAGTATAAAAACGTTTGGGGATAGTTGAAAAAGAATTGATCTGATGTTCCTATGTAATCTAAATTTTCAGAGACCATGTAACCTAAAACACACAATTTCTTATGGCCTGAGTAGATGTAAATTGTAGCCTGACAAACAGTTCCCTGACACTGCTCTAAAATGTCTCTTTTTCTTATCCTGAGGGAGTACTGTAAAATGTCAATGATGTACTTCATGCACTTGGCTGTGAAATTCATGTTACTGAGTGGGGAGTCCAAAACCTGGAAGGATCTAGAATATCTGCCTTTGCTATGCCTAGTGCCCCGGGGGTAAGAACTCGATTATTTGAAGTGGAGGCCTGATATGGTGGGGGGTGAGCAGAAAACATTATTTTGCTTAAAAGGTGTGCATCACATGGCTCCCTGCACCAAAATACATTTGAAATAACTTCAATCTTTACTTACAAGAGATAACCCCGGGACCTCCATGGATTTGTTGTAAGCTGTAAAGAGAATTTCACTGCATGATAATATTATAAACAGAATGGCCTAAAACTATGACCAGTGTGCAGATGTCCGTGGATTTAATATACAAAATCTAATATACCAGACCACCGCCTGATGAAGTCTCATAAAATGAGACGAAACGTTGCGACCTCACATCAACCCCCGTCCCATATCTCGATGTAAACGAATCCCTAATAAATGTTATTAACCCAATTTAACTTGTCTGGTTTTGTGTGGAATACAATTATTGTCCAAATAAAATCTAATATAAAACGTATGTTGGGGATTTTCGGGATATTTATGTCATATCACATAGTTTTCCATAACCAATAAAAGTGTAGAGGTTGCCTTTTTATATCTAAAATCAGAATGGTAACAAAATGCAGCCTCTGCATCAAAGTAGCACAATTAAGTATCGAACACACATCCGTCCCAGTAGCAATTATACTGACACTAGAAGATACTAGAAGATTGCTTGGGCTGATAGGCATAGGGGAGCCTGAACACCCTTCCATGGGGTATTGTGAACCAGTCAATTTTGATACCATTAGTTTTTCACACTGACAATGATTATGGGATCATTACAAGTCGGTATTTTCTCAACAAAATCATCTGGCAGAATCTAATAAGCTGAAAATTTCACTTGGGTGGAAATTTGAATTTTTGTAAGTCGTCAACAATAACAATCCTAGTTCCGTAGTATCCATCGAATTTCTAGGTTTATTTGAAGATATTACATTATTCAATGATTTTAAATATTTTCATTTTCATTAACATAAGTATCTTTCTGAGAACATTAACTCAAATTTAAGTGATAGGTGAACACATTCTACTACAACCAGAAAGTCAAACGACAACAAATCAATGAAATCCTATACTAGGGCTGCCCCTGCACCGTAGACATTTATGGTAACACCACAGGCTGTTCAATTACAGAACAATTGGTATAATTTCCTCAGCAAAATCAGTTTGGCAGAGTTTAATGGGTTCATGACTGGACATTTTATTTCTCCATGGTCAGCATAATCTTGTTGCATAGTATATCTGTAATGTATAGATTTATTTCGAAGATATCATATCAATTCATGAATTTGAATAGCCTGGAATCCAAAACATTGTCATTAGTACATCTTTCTAATACCATTAACACATTTTACCCGATGAGTAAATATGCTCTATCACTATCAACCAGGAAGTAAGACCAACAAATCAATAAACTGAGATAAAATCCTACTTGGGATACCCCCCACCCCAGCTTTGGAGTCGAAGGCCGTCATGTATTCCCATATCTTACTGGGACAATGTTTGTATAGCTCTACAATAATACAGGCCTTGTCCACTACCACATCCGCTACTTCCCTGAGCATTCTAGTATTAACCTTGCAAGGACACTAAAGTAATATGAATAATAATAATTAATATGCCTTAGTGCTTATTCTCCAAGGGGATAAGAAACTTGACTGACAGTTAAATGCTGTGAGAAATTCAATTCATCATCCCCAACTCAACAAAATGGTAATCTACCCAGTGAATGGGAAACACGTTTCCTGCACATTATGCATACTTTTACTAAGGCAGAGGCACCAGTTATTCCTGCACAGGATGTATATCTTGCCTGTCTGAGCATGGGGAAATGCCCCCTGTAGGTGAAGGTGAGAAAGCACAGACAGCAGGAGGGTGCCGGGGACCAGAAAGAAACTTCCTTGTGTATTGATTCTAGGAGGAGGAATATGGCAATATCCAGGAGGAAGACCACCCACCTACTAGTACTACTGAGATGCAGACTGGATGTCAGTTTTATTGGGTCAGGGGTACACTGCTATTCTTATGCTTCAAAGCTTGGTCAGAAGTGGCTTTTAACATAGTATGTACGGTGGCCGACAAGGCTCACTCCAAAAAAAGTACTATGAAATTTAAAAAAAAAAAATTCAATATAAACATGGGGAAATTTTTTTTTTTTTTTTCAGAAGTGATTTTTTTTTTGGAATTTTTTAAACATAGAAAATACTTGCTGTCAACTGTCAACTGCGGAAATCGTTGCTGTCAACTGTCAACTTTTTCAACATTCTGCTCTCTAAGCACATTCTGCCATCAGCAAATGAGATGAGCCTTGTAATTGGTCCTTGGTGGTGGGTACTTGAAATACTTGCAGTAGGGATTTCTCTGCTGGCTCAACTTGCTCCATAAGCCTATATGGGAATGAAGATTGTTGTGTTTTTGCGTTTTTAGTGATTTCTCGGAAACAAATTGGCCAAGAATTTAACACAGTAACCCTGCTAGGCCATGGAAAAGTCGTAGTGCATGTCCTGTTTATGAGCAGTCATAAACAGAAACTTTCCTGTTTATGACCGGTCATAAACAGGACAAGAGAAGTGGTAAAAAATAGTCCGCCTTGAAATCCCTACTTCAAGTATTTCTTTGCCCTACTTCAAGTACCCACCACATAGGACCAATCACAAGGCTCATTTGCTGATGGCAGAATGTGCTTGGAGAGCAGAATGCTGAAAAAGTTGACAGTTGACAGCAACAATTTTCGCTGTTGACAGTTGACAGCAACTATTTTCAATGTTAAAAAATAAAAATATTTTTTTCACTTCTGAAAAAAATGATAAATTTGAAAAAGTTGACAGTTGACAGCAACAATTTTCGCTGTTGACAGTTGACAGCAACTATTTTCAATGTTAGAAAATAAAAATATTTTTTTCACTTCTGAAAAAAATGATAAATTTGAAAAAGTTGACAGTTGACAGCAATAATTTTCGCTGTTGACAGTTGACAGCAACTATTTTCAATGTTAAAAAAATATTTTAAAAAAAATCACTTCTGAAAAAAATTATAAATTTTTTTTCTCCCCATTTTTTATAGTGAAAAAAAAATCTTTTTTTTTTATACTACTTTTTTTTTGAGTGAGCCTTGTCGGCCACCGTAAGTATGGTCCCATTCATATTTTTAAAGTTTTTGTTGTTTGATATGAAAAAGAAAATCGGCTACACAGTTTCAATGTAGTATCGGTATAGCTTTCACCAGGCCTTCTACCAGAGCCTCAGTAGAGTAGGGGTGAGGCATTAACCTCAAATGCAGGAGATCCTGGAACTAACCCTTGGTCAGATCTTGGAAAGTATTTTTGACTGCACATAACGTCTAGCCACCCTAAGTTGTGTAAAAGGTCCTTGCTGCAGTGCGAAAGTATGAGCTGCCTAAGGGTGAACCTCCTGTGAAATCAAATGTGTTATGGAGATCTGTGTTTTTATGTAGTGTGATCATCAGTAACCTGCCTAAGCCTAGTACCTTTCTAGTATCTAACAGACATACACTTAAGTATGCGATTAAAACATTTCTTTGTCTTAGTGGCTTACACATGCAATGCTGATCAAAACTACTCGCAATTTATGGCAGCCCCGTCGGTTTTATCAAAGAGAGCTGTATCTCCTGTCAGAATGGCGTGGAAGAAAATTCTTCAAGCATTTAGAATAGCTGACATAGTTTACATAGTAAAGGGAACCATGCTGACCTATGGACGGGGAATGGAGATTTGGAGCACAAAAGGTGGTCACCGACACCATCTACAATAGTCCCACTCCCATAGAAAACCAGCTGCAAAGGAAGACAGATGAATGAATGCAATTAGGGAACTGCCTTGTAGCAAATAGTATCAGACACAAAGAAAGGAAAACAAAGACGCCCCAGTGGCAGTGCTGTAAGGGATCCATTGGCAGAGCTAGGTTTTATATTCCTAATGAGAGGAATAGCATTTAGTTGATAGAATGTAATATCAGTAATAAAGGCTCTTTCATACATACCTAAATATTAGATATAAAATACATCGTTATGAGAAATCATGAGTCATGTTTATGTAGGGGGTTTTTACTATTTGTAGCACTAGTTCCAAATTAAAATGTTTAATCACTGAAAGCGGTTAATGATGAACGTTTTCTTGCTCAGGAGAAGGGAATTATATTTTGATGGACGGCAGCTCTGCCTTCAGTCAAGGATTCAGAGAAAAATTTGACAATTATCATGTAAAGCTCATTAGCAAAGTCTAAACAAATACAATATATCACCCTAATTACAATAATTTTATCAGTAGAATGACGCCGCTTTAATTTCCTTCAAAATCAGCTTTGCAGAAGAAAGTTAGAGCCATTTTTATCCTTCAATGAGCAATGTTGCATAAAACATTTATTTTCAAATGAATTATTTAATTTAAGCTGGTGGTAATAAACCACGTACCACAAAACAGGTAAATTGCTTTCCATGTCAGGATGATGCGTAAACAATTATATTTTCCACTTCTACTCCGTGTTTGGCTGGCAGCAAAATTAAATTTTTCTAATTGCGTTTTTATTGCTTATCATTGAATTTGTTCTGAAGCCCTGTTTGATTTCTGTTTATTGGATACCAAATAATTCCTACAAGACATTAGTGAAATAGATTTCTTCTGTAAGGCAATGTGAGCTACAAAAAGCTTTTCCATCATTTACTAGGAGTTATTGATAGGAATATAAAAGGATAGATCGCAGGGCAATTTGCCTCAGGAGAAACCAATCAATTTGTGCACACCTAGGCTATATGAGGGTGCTTGGTACTGTTAGATGGATGTTATCTGCTTTGGTGTCTTACCGCCAGATTCAGGGTAAAAAATACCTCCTTTTCCTCTTAGTCTCCATACTCCTTTTATTTCTAATTAGATTTGACTACATAATAATTTGCTTCAAACACGGAATTGAAATTGTTATATTAACATTCTTGGCTGATATCTTTATTAACTGCCAGGGCTATATCATTTGTAATCTATGTTTCCATACTTATATAACTACCTGTAATATACACCACCCATATTCTACAGATGGCTGAAACATAAAAGCTCTGTGAACCACAAAAGCTATGAAAGCCTTTCCAGGTGCCTATATTAGCTTGTAAACAGCAGTGACCCAGCAGGGTGGATGGTAGAGATAAGAGAGATTTCTAAGAGGTCCATATTATATGACGTATAGGGTATAGGAGCATGCAAGAAAGTATGGGGTAGAATGCAGTGAAGAAGGAAGAGGTGACAAATAGAGGTCACAGGCAATTAATCAATGCACTTATATCAAAACTCCTGAATTCATCCTAAGGTGTCCACTCAATAGGCAGATGAGTCATTTGGGTTCCTGCCCTATGCTAGAAAAATCCCATCTAGCTCTGGAAGTAGGTGTAATGACTCTTACAAGGGCTCTTAGGACTGTCCTAAATGTGGACGTATTTTACACCCTAGATCCATGAGTGGAAGACCTCGCTTTACAAAACAACTAGTGATGTGGGAGCAGCTCCGACCTGGTCATTAACTGCAGAAACCTCTTACCCCAACTAATCACACCCGGTCACATGATCTGCTGTCTAATCATCTGACATGTATACGACACAGGGACGTGACAGCAGGGTAGCTATACTTATGGGATATGCTAACAAGAATGGGAAGAATGTCCATGATTATAACATGTGGCATAATATTGTGATGAAGATACAGACGGTCAATAGGAAACAGTAAAATATTACCAGTTTGGACAATCCTGCAGGTAATAGGTAAATAATATAACATCAGGATTAAAATAACTCTCTGAATCTATTTACCGTGATTGACAAACCTATAGATGTGGACACTATAGCAGGTGTAAATGACTCATATTGACTCATACCTCGAGTTACTGCTGTTCCCCTGATGAGAACGCTGCTTAGCTGGATTAGGGAACTGGCAGGCATGTGCATTAACCTCAGAGATCCCTACCCAGTGCTAATCAGCCTTCATCACATGATCTGCCTGTCTGGTCATGTGACTACCACGTGACAGCAGGGGACCTCAAGAACAGGGTAAATATGCACATAGAATACACAGTGCATCGTAGTGTAGAGGTTAGTCTTCTGAATCTCTATTTTATATTTATATTTCTATCAGAGAAGATGCTCCAGCATTTCATCTCACCTCTATTAGTACTAACATTTATTAAGCCTATCTAGTAAAGTCTCAGCAATACAGATGTTCGATCTCCTGCAACATCAAGTACCATTACAGATGGGGATCTGAAGAAATAGGTTTCCAGATATTTTCCTTGGCTTCTTTCCCACCCCATCAGTACCCAATCACATTTGACTAACTGCTCTACCTAAATACTCTGTGGCTGTAAGAGAAGATGCCTTAACATTTAAAAGCTGCCCTCCGCGTTTTGAGGGGCTATTGGTGAAGGTTTCTAGCTGAGTAAAATATCGACAGGTCCTTGCCACCTCTAGCAGGACTTTCTTATACCCTGAGGGGGTACATTAAAGGGACCAGGTGTACCATCTATGGCCCTTCATGTTGTTGGACGCCTTATAAATATTCCGATTATCTTGTGTTGTCCTTACCTGATGCCCAGCTTGTACGGAAGGGGTATGGGACATCAATGATATAAGAAGATACACTTCACAGGGTCTCCTATACCGAAATACCATTTGGAAGTATACAAGAAATAACCATAATTTATACTCCCTGGAATCTGAGGTTTTAATAATACACTGTTGAATACTATGGCTTTAGACTTTTAGAGTGCCCCACCCATTTAAGTCAGAAAGACCAGTGTCCATATTGCTTCATGTAGACAAGGCATTTGAATACAGAAATGAAATGAGGCCATACCTGGCTGCCATCCTGGGTATACAGATCAGGTTCAGAGTCGAGGACAAAATTATATTTTAGCAACCGAGGCTATGGGGGCTAGCTATCAGCGCTTTAGTATGTACAGCGCATTTGATAGTACAAAGGAAACAGTGAGGAATATGGTTAAAAAGTTTGATTTTGTAGCGGTAGTATATATAGTAAACTGGAGCCCAGCGTGAATGCAATGTATGTACCTTGAACTTGTCATAATATACAATCGAAATTGTACTGTCATGGCTTGCATAGAATTGAGAAGAAAAGGCATCCTGTGTCTGACCAAGAAACGCCAGGAAACCTGCATCTTGTGGACATGGTCATATAGCATTCTAATGGACCCTATTGATTCTCAGTCAGGCGGCCAGAACATATATCAATGTATGACATTTCCTCATCTGTGGTGTGGCGCCAGTCATATTGACATCACCAAAACCATTCTTTTCAGCTTGTGAGTGTAGGAATCAACAACTGCTGTGTAATTTGAAAGGTTAAAGGTAATGCATTCATGAACAGCTATGGGCTATATAAAGATAAAAAGGACAGTTGTGTATTGATATAGAAAAAAGGTAGTTGTGCCCCATGACTGTTATTGGCGTCGGTATCTGTATAAAATAGGTCAGGGAATGTAAGCTAATCACAAAGCAGTAGGGTAGTCAATCAATATGAGCTGGTGAGCTCTTCTGGCTCAGTCTGAAGTGACTTATTGCTTCTTGGAGGTAGGATGAAGCATGCACTGTACGATGAATACTGATCTTGGACTATAACCCTAGTCAGTGTTGTAATCAGAGCAGAAAATGCAATTTATCCAATGCTATACTGCCCATGCTATATCAGGTCCAATGATAGAAAGATTAGATATTACCTTTTGACGTTTTTGAGACGCTGTATTGATCAGATATCTTATGCAACAGACCTATCAACACTGGCAAATCGAATTCTGCTTGTCTGGCTCTCTGTATTCTAATTTAATATTACATTAAACATCTCCTCTAGATCAAACATCTAGTCAAATAGTATAATCACAGGAAGTTTAAGATTGTATACATGGTAAAAAAAAACAATTGACCCTTCAGGATGGCATTATGATGTTTACACATATTGCTTTGAAAGTTTAAATTCGTTTTGTAACAGATGGTACAGTTTCTATAGATAGAGAGCCACACACAACAACTTATCATTTAACATTTCTCTGACCAGCAGGCCCTTTGGTATCATTCCAAAGGAATCTTCGACAGACTTTGGCAAGATGAGCAGCCGACCATCGAAGTGAGCTACTCAGCCAGCTGGGCTGAGTCCCACTACTATAGTAATCAGCCTGATCAGACCAAGTCAATTCTTAAAGAGGCCCAGTTCTGAGAGGGTTGTCTACTAGTAGGACTAACTATAGGGGGGTTCTAGCATGATCCCCACTAACAAAATACCGGTAGTTAACTGTAAGCTACCAGGGAAGTCTTAGATGTGATCAAAATGGAGATGAGGCCTAATACTAGAGCTGATTATAGGAACAGTCTTTTTGTACCTAAATATTTTCGTCATGTTCTATGTGGTAACATTTCCCTGCATCAGTCATAATTGTGTCAATTTGAGTACATATTAATATTTACTTTATTCTCTCAGTGTAGATTTTGTGATGATTAAATTGTACAGAATGGCACATTTATTTAGTTGTCTGTATTTTGGGAGTTTTGAATTAAATTAATGATGTAGCTCTGGCCTTACACAAATAATCTATCCACCAATAGAATAACTGAATTCATACAATATTTAAGATTTCATCACCTATGGAAGCATAAATGAGAGTTATGTAGTTCCAAAGTCCAGCTAACCCTTTAAGGGACACATAGTATTATTATTGCACATATCTATCGTGGGGTGTGCCATGCTTCACCAGGTTCTATGACCAAATATGATTGGTCAATTCTGAAAATGGTCATGTGCATGACCCAACATGACACTTATCACAATATAGGTTTATTTTTCTTATATTTCTTTCTTTCTTTACCTTTTATCATAAACAACATTTGCAATCCATTTTCATTGATTCCATCCTACCCCTCCCAAGATTGGTATTGATTCCCAGGTTCTTATATTCATCCGTTTCCATCAGGCTACAGATCGCACATCACTTTTCGGTGAAGCTTTCTCATTCTCCCAAGCCTTGTGCTTGTGTCTACCTTCCTCCCATAGTGTCGGGTAAAGAGGGGGTGAGCAGCTATCATACTCAATGGAGAGGAGGGGCTTTCTGCAGAAGAAAGTTTTGATCTCATGAGTTTCACCAATGTTAAAATAGAGGATTAACAATAATACACAAGGCCTATCAAGTCCAAAGTTGGTGCAGCGTGTAGTGTATCAAGTGTAAATTAATGAGCAGCCCATGGCACTTGTACCACACAGTGAGTGACTGACTACCTGTGCCTTTAACTACTGCAGTTTTCACCATGTTGAGATGCTAATAAGTCTTTGGCTGTGTTCGTTTAAAAACTATATCACCCATCTACTCTTTGTATAAGTTACACGATCAGGACAATGAGCCGATTTCTGCATTTTAACAAAGTCATAACATTTCACAGGTATGGGGTACCACAATATCAGCAACCTTTAGCTGAGCCTGTTTGATATACCTAGCCTTTGAAGACTGATGTAGGCTCTCCTTGACATCTAGACATACCAGAGCACAGGAAGGAACTTGACAGCAGAGTCCCTTTTATCATTCACTAAAAGGGACCACAGAAGGCATAGAGTATGATGAATAGACCCTGCATCTCAGCAGGGACCTGGCATGGACAAGAGTGACCCGTGTGTGAGTGGTGGACTCCGGTGGAACCTGATTACTCATATAACATAAGGTACTAAAAGGGAGTGTGAGGCACTGAATGTTAGCCAATCCCTTCAACAACTAACTGCAGATTCAAGTGACACTCCAAGCTCCTATTGAGCAATGTATATGATAAGGAAGATGGAATGCAGAATCTCCCATTGAATAAAAGGTCCATTAACATCTAGTACATAATTCTTCAGCCTACCATTACTTGTGAAAAACCTAACCAAGTGACGGTATAAATGCAATGTGCCCTTCGGACGTTACACTACCTAACAATCAATCATCATGCTAAACAGGCATACTGTGAATGTAAAGATATAAAATGTATAGAATAATACTGGGAATATCTATAATTGAAAGTACTCAAAGAGGAAGCTGTGTGGAACAGAGTGTTTACAACTGTATCATTACCTGCGGGCAAGTTAGAACGGTCCAGAGATCATACTGGTGGAAGTAATGATCTGGCAGCACCAGTGCTGTGTGTTGTGGGTGTTTTCCACTTTTACAGGTTACTGATGGATTATGTGGAATCAGATATTAGGAGGGACTCCCATATGTTAACTATTGCCATAGCTCTAACTCTGTATTTTCATTTCCTTTAGGCACCATAATTCAATAACACAATTTTGCACTTTAATAAATTATTGAGTTGGAAGGCAAAATAAGCTTTATAGAATTATAATTCCAACCCAAAATGACTTTTCAATTATTTTTTAAAAAATCATCAATTTTCATTTTAAATCACTTGTCTGAAATGTTTATTCTTTGAATTCGTGTTTGAAAGGATACTTAATTAAAAGTCCATATCTTTAAAAGTCATCTGAAATCTGGTCCCTGGGTAAATAGTTGTGCACTACACTACTCCTTACCAGGAAACTGACTGAAAATCATTTCTAAAGGTTCTCAGACTCCACATTGTGCAAGGTCATATGTAAGAAGCAGCATAATATGAACTCTCTATGAGTTTCCTAAGTCGATGAAATGCCTTGTAGCAATTTCTTACTGTACTCTTATTTTTACAGGTGAGGCATCTCCATGTACAAAGACGCTGTTACAATTACAGGTAGATCTTAATGAATCCAGTATCTGGTCACCTGTATGAGGCTGGTCAGTACTCAATAGCTCCATCCGTATTCTATACCTTGATTTGGGGTAATAAATGAGTCAAATGAATCAATGAAATGAATCCATATCTCTTTTTATCTGTAACTAGAGAGAAGCAATAAATTCATGACTTTGGGACAAATCAATTCGTAACTACTAACATGGTATTGAAATATGTCCCTTTTAATTCTTGGCTAATATCTTTATTCAGTAGTCAAGGCAACATATAACTTTGTATTCTATGCTTCCATGTTATATGACTACCTCTTGATCATCACAGATATTTTACAGTTAGATGACCAAAGTCACAAGAGCTATATAAATCTCAAAAGCTAAGAAAGCCTTCCAAGGTGCCTAAATTAGCTTGTATACATCAGTGTCCCAGCATGGGTGGATGGACATGTAGAAATGAGATAGTTTGATGGAAGGTTTGAGGCCAATATAAGAGGTAAAGGGTACTGGAAAGTGTGAAGGGTCATGTGGGGTAGAATTCTGGGCTGGGGAGGAGGTGGCTGATATAGGTCACAGGCATGCCCCATTGATCAATACCCTTATATCAAAATCCCTAAATTCTCCCACACATGTCAAAGGCAACAGCATTTTCGTCGTTTTGGTTCCTGCTCTGTGTAGACCTGTTCCAGAAGACTTTCCTCTTAGCTCTGATAGAGCAAGTAGGTGCAATCCGTGCACCTAGGCTTCTGGATGTTGGTGTTTCATACAGTTGATGCATGGATGGAAGTCAGCCTTTACAATATAGTGATACATTTAACACACATCCGTTCCCCCCCTGCCCCCCCATGCGGTGGTGTGAAGCAGTCAACTCAGAGATAATTACTTTTCCACACCATCAACATTTAGAGGAATGTTACAGGGTGTTCAATGACCAAACGATCGATATTTTCTCAGCAAAATTACCTTGGCAGAGTTTGATGAGTTCATGGCTGGAAGTGTCTTTTTTTTGTAGGGCATCATAAATAGTCCTTTTATTTATCTAGTATCTCTGCAATGTATAGGTTTATTTGGATCATAAAATATTGCGCAATGAATTTGAATAATCTAGAACCCAAATCACTTTCATCAATATATCTTGCTGACACCATTGATATAATTCGCGTAATGAGAGAAAACATTCTATTACAACCAGAAAGTCCAACAAGCCAGTGAAATCCTAATTGGGCTACCCCCTCTTCCCAGCTTTAGAGTTGAAGGCAAGCTTTGGAGTTGAATGTCCCGTCAACACTTATGGGAATGCTACATGCTGTTTAATTACAAAACAGTTGGTACTTTCTCAGCAAAATCAGTTTGGCAAGGTTCAATGAGTTCATGTCTGAAAATGTCATTTCTCTATGTATGGGTTTATTTGAACGATATTATAGTATTTCAATAGTTTAGGATCAAAAACACCTTCAATAATATATCTTTCTGAGACCATTAACACCACTTGAGTGATCAATGAATACATTCTATCACAGCCCGAAAGTGAATCTCCAACAAATCAATTAAAACCTACTTGGGGTTTGGCTACCAATCACTCGAGCTATGGATGATAATAATTATTACTCAATAATAATCCCATATTTTATTGGGATAATGTATATCTCTCCAATCCATACATGTCTGTTATGTGCTCTGCCTCATCTCTTACTTCCCTGGTCATCCTAGTATTAACTTTGTTGGTAGTTAAACCCAACTGAATGCAATTTATTCTAAGCCTCACATAAAAGGACAGAAATCCATTTCGTAAAAATTGACGTACCTTAAAGTATTGCATCTTGAAGGGGAATACCCAAATTAGTTTAGTATGGGTTTGCCTTTAGAGACACCCAACCACCAGCCACCTCATCATGCTTACCTCATCATCATTCATCTTCGAACCTTTACAACACCATAGAGTAGAAGTGAAATACATTGTGGACTTACTCATCACAGAGTAAACGGAATTAAGAAGTCTAAAAAAAGATACTACTTTCAGCATGATATATCTAGATTGCAACATAGGTTCCATCTGTTAATGGACATCTCTCTTGTATTTTGGGACTATAATATGGGGCACTACATTAGTGTAGAGCTGCTTTAGTTATCATTCCGACTGGGGCTAAGGAAAGGAGATTGAACTGACACATAGATCCTGGAAGAAATTCCGTTCATTAACACCCACTTTACAAAACGCTATTCTACACAGCAAACAACAAACTAATGCCCTGTTTAATATGCAATAATTTGACTAAAGGGTGTATCAACTTGTGAATCTTGTCCGCCCAATGGGATCATGGCTAATCACACCAGGGCATACATCCTTAGAGCAGTGGCGCCAGTCATTCTGGCATAGGGAGTGTCTTGCCTGTCTAAGTATCCAAAACGTGCCCCCCGTAGGTGATGGTGAGAAAGCACAGATAGCAGGAGGGTGCCGGGGACCAGGAAGAAACTTCCTTGTGTATTGATTCTGGACTGGAGAAGGAGTATGGCAATAACCAGGAGGGGGACAACCTACCTACTGCTATGACGCAGACTAGATGTCAGTTTTATTGGGTCAGGGGTAGTAAGGGGGGTGAGGGAACTGCGGTTTGAGGCAAAGGGACCCAGAATGGTGTGGAAGAAAATTTGTATAAGACCGCAATCCCCTACTAATTGAAATAGCTGACATAGCTTACATAGTAGGACCATGCTGACCTAAAATTAGGGAATGTAGATCTAGAACTGTGGTTGGTGGCCTATCCTATCTACAAAGGCCCCACCATAGAAAACTGGTTATAGAAGAAGACAGATGAATGAATGCAATTAGGAAACAGCCTTGTAACAAAATAGTATCACACACACAGAAAGGGAAATAAAGATGCACTGTAACTGTAAGGAATCCATTGACCTAGCTAGGTTTCATTTTGCTAATCAGAGGAATAGTATTAGGTTTTTAAGTATTTTGTCAGTATCACAGGCTCTTTCGTCCATATCTAAATATTAGATATTATGATATAATACACTGTTATGAGAAATTATGAAAATGGATAATTGCGTTTAGTTAATGTAGCGGTTATTAATCATTCATATTAACAGATTCAAATTAAAATGCTCAATCAATGAGTCTGGTTAATGAGCAAAGTTTCTTTGCCCAAGAAAAATTAATTGCAGCTCTGGAAATTGTATTTCCATGGCAGCAGCTCCTGTCAAGGGTGAGTTGTGTACCTCACATAAAATGTGTGGGGGCGGTGAGGAATCAGTATTCAAAATATGTTCTTTATCTCAGAGAAAAATTTAAGAATCATTATATCAATTTAGCTGGCGGCCAAATGAAACCTTTTTAAATTGTCTTCCATGAACTATTCATTGCTCACCATGTATATATATATATATGAATACAACGGTATAGATAGATAGATTGAAAACAAAGGTTTTCATGCTTATCAGATACAAGACGTGAGTGAAATAGATGTCTCCTGTAAATAAATCATTAACTTGGGAGTAATTGATGGCAATATAAAATGATAGATAAGACCGGAGGCTAATTGGCATCTAGAGAAACCAATCAATTTCTACTCACCAAATCAGGATAGTTGGCGATTTGGATGGATGCTATCTACTTTGCTGTCCAATACTGAGATTTGTGGTACCAAAATAGCCCCTTCTAAAGAGATTTGACCACATGTAATATATTCGAGATTTTTGGGAAGATTAAACCTTCAACTTCGAAAATGGAATTGAAATATCTATATTTTTGGTGGATATCTCTATAATTTCTATAGAGACCACTAATGTTCTAAGATGACTGAACTGCAAAAGCTATATACACCACAAAGATATCAAAGCCTTTCAGGGTGCCTACATTAGCTTGTATACATCAGTGACCCAGCAGGGGTGGATAGTAAAGATGAAAGAGATTGAGGTCTATATAATATGACATATAGAGTATAGGAAGAAGGGCATGTGTAAAAAAGGATGAGGTTGAAATCTGAGATGAGGGCAGGGGTGGCTTATAGAGGTCACAGGCATGACCCGTTGATCAATACCCTTATATCAAAATTCCTAAATTCAACCAAACCTATCCACTCAATAGGTACATGAGCCATTTGGGTTCCTGCCATGTGAAGACCCATGCCAGAAAATTCCCCTTTAGCTCTGAAAGTAGGTGCAACACTCTAACCAGGGCTCTTAGGAATGTTCTAAAAGTCGATATCTATACACCGTAGATCCATGAGTGGAAGACCTGGCGTTGCAAATCAACTGTTCTTATGACATGACAAATTGGTCTTTCTGTGAAATGTTCTTTGCCGAGAATTTACATTGGTTTGGTAGAATCCAAACATGTTTTTGAAGCACACCTTAGACAGAGGCATTGTAAACTTCTATTATGTTGGTGAATGATTTACGAAAAGAAAACTACTTGGATAGACAATTTGTAAATAATTACATTCAGAGAGACTGTCTCTGGAAGAAGAACATACGTTAAACCTGGTAGTGGTAGAGTGGATACATGCCCACAAATTGTATGATAAGGAATAATCTGTGTGGCCTGCTCCTAGCTACCTCTGCACTCTTACTGCGACTAAGGTGACCTTTCAGACATCAGACATGCCCTCCTATATTGTGGAGTGGCGGTGATAGTTTACAGCTGAGAGAAATTGACCAGTCAGGCCGAGGCGTGTGTGTTAGGGCTGCGACAGGCTCTTTGGATGCCATGGACTTATTCTATATATGTATGAATATGATATTATTTAAATATATGAACATAATTATATATACTTATTATATCTATATATCTATTTGTAAATCTATACCTATATCCATATCTATATTTATATATCTATGTAACTAGATGGATAGACATGTATTTATACATAAATATACTTTTACAATATAGCTCCAGATTCTATGTACCAAGATTTATCTCGTTAATTTAATGTTTCGCTGCACTTTCCTACTCACACGGCACATCAGAGAGCTGTTCTCCCCATACTTGATCTGCTGATTGGGAAGTGGGAGCTGCTCCGACCTAGTCATTAACCGCAGGAACCTCTTACCCCAACTAAACACACCCGGTCACATGATCTGCTGTCTAGTCATGTGACATGTGTACAACACAGGAACGTGACAGCAGGGTAGCTATACTAATGGGATATGCTAACAAGAATTGGGTGGATGCCCATGATCTTTAATGCATAATAATCATTGTTAATAACATACAGTCTATAGCATATAGAGTAAGATATTACTAGGTAGCCCATTGAATTTGAAGGAAAATATCTCAATGTTACTTGCATACAAACATAGCTGGTATACAAACACAGAATCACAGAATCAAATAATTAGAGGGAAATAACATCCTTGTTAAATGATTTTGTGTTACAAGTTTCTATTCTGAAAATGAAATCTTCATTTTCAAATGAGTTGCTGTTCCATTTCCCTTTTCACTATTTCTATTCAGTGTTCCCTGAAATCCACATGCATCCAAAAACATCCCTTTCCTACATGTGATATATGGGAAATAGCTTTTTTTCGTATTTTCACCTGGGTACTTTCCTCTGTTGCGCATGCCCTTAACTCTGCTCCCTATGCCGTACTCAAATACTCTGTGGTGGTGCGAGAACATTTCAAATGTCTGAATGTCGTGATAGCCTCTTCAAGAGATGCCCTATGTGTTTGAGAGACTTCTAGCAGATAAAAATAGTATCAAAGCTGAGTGGATGGAAATTGTGATTTTCAGATACGTATTGTGATAGATGGCACAGTTTCTATACAGAGAGGGCCACACCCAAGTGACTTTATAATGTAAAAATGATCTACTGTAAAACCACACAGATCTAGACCTGTGCCATTTTAGCATGTTATTACTGATTGAATTAACCATCCGGACCTCTCTTAGATTGGCGTACTGCCATTTTACGCATGCTTAATTGGAATAGTACTTGGAGGTACAGTTCTCGCCAATAATAAATATCAGAAAAAAATCTCCATCATGATGTTTTGCATCTTACATAACAGGTCTTTTGGCATTATATTTAATTCGGCTTAAGTTTCGGTTTAATTATTTATTGTACTGTAGCGGGCACGTATCGCACGGGGCAGCCCGAGCATGCGTGAAGAGCACATTGCCCGTGGAACAGGCAGCAAACAAATCCTTCATACTGATATATCTATGCTGTTTAATCTTACATGTGTGGTGGTTCGTAGTTAACTCTAGGTTAAGGAACAACGATCACGGCAGTTTCCAGGTGCGAGAATATATCTGTCTTTATTCACAAGAATAACAACTCCAGTTCCTTTACTAGGGAACGATCAGTGTAGAATCAATACACACAGGTAAATCAGGTTTCTCTATAAATAGAGGAAACGGTCAGTATACAACTCTTAGCATACAACTCTGTCCACACGGTTGGACATGTGAAGTCTATCCTCAGTCGGGCCTGCACTGACTGCCTTCCAGGTAAACACACGGGTCTTATATAACACCGGCTCTTAGGTCACGTGGCCAGGTGGGTGGGTCGGCAGCCCACCTGAGAGCGGCACACGGTTACCTGGAGAGGACCTGCGCCCTCTCCCGGGAACTGTGTGCACTAGCTCCAGGTGGAGAAGCCGAGTAAACAGACGTTACCCGGAAATACCGTGTATGAGATTAATATGTAATATCATGCCCCTACACTACCCCCCCTAGACAAAACTAGGTGGTAACGAATATGTACGGTTTTCCTAACATATAGAAAACACTTTAGACAAACGTATTATAGTTATTGTCTATACAGTAACTAGGGGCGTAACATATTATCACGACGATTAGACAAGCGAGATCAATGAACTCATTAAAATATATGGCATTACACTGTACTAGCAACCATAATACATTTTCATACACACAATCGAACGGCTTGACACATTTCGATATGACTTCCTTATGAAGTTATTACTCGGTTATTAAAAAAATGCGCGTGGGGCGTGTTTATATTTAAGTTGAACAGAAAAGTTAATTAAAAACCAGTCCTGATAAGGACTCACAACCGCCAGCGTCTTACATTGATATGTGTTTTTAATGAATACATTCACACAATGGATAATAGTAACCACAGCCTTTGTTTGAGCTGGGTAATCCAATTATATAACCGGAGACCTTAATACCTCTCGCAACATATAACAGAGTCGACACACACGACAATACACAATGGTGTATATATATGATTTACACATAGTCTTAACGACTGCACACACAGACTTTTTACGGGTAGCCACATCTCCTAGCTTATCAGATCATACAATCTTCATATATAGCATAATATTAAACCTGTTTAATATGGTAAATATGAGAATACCATAGTAGAACACCTGGGGTGATATGTATCACAATACGATAACTTATTATATATATTAACTATGTTTTAATGAGTAACCTGGCAGTGTACCCGGAAACCCTCACAAAAATATATCTTACTGGTGATCTAGTTGTGGGCACGGTGCTCTCCGCTTCTAATAGACGAATGAGTCAGGTGCTCTCCGCTTCTTATAGATGAATAAGTCAGGTGCTCTCCGCTTCTTAATACTGTTTCTTGGATAAATATCACCCGAAGGTAAGTTCATATGTACACAGCTCGCTAAGTATCCCGTCCTCGCTCCAGTAATGTTCATGACATATATAATTATAATCCGGCTGGAAACCACGAGTACTGTCCGTTTAACACGTAATCCTAGCTCCAGGAATGTTCATGATATATATAAGTATAACTGGAACCACGAGCATTGTCTGTTTGACACGTAATCCTTGGACAGGAACAGTTTATAACACAGCATAATAGTATCAGGAACACATAATGGTAACGTATCCCAAAAGTTAGTTTCAGGGACGTTAGTTTGGTAGCTTCCTGGTGGAGTCCTGATTCCCCATCAGATCGGCTAGAGTTGAGAGTTGAGTAGTTAGGTAAGTCCAGAGCTTCCGCGGAAGGTTCCCCCGCGCTGTTGTATCTAAAAAGATGCCCATCTTCCCTCTAGGAGGGATACCCGTCATAAAAAAATTATGACATCCTATTAACTGAAAGAACAATTAATCTATCCGGAAACTATTATAGCCTCCTCTTCTATTTCTAAAAAAATATTAGAAATAGACTCTGAACCTTTTATTAGTTATTAACCTAATGGTTCATCTCTCGCCCTGATTAAGGCAAGCGCGTGCTCAGCCGTGCCATCCCAGGTATCGAGAGTCACGCCGAACACCCCGTAAAATTTTACGTTCATATCTTGTAACCGTTTGGTTAACTTCTCGTTCTCTTGACGAACGAAATCCGCTGCGGCCTCAGCATTCTTTTGGCCTGTAGCAGCTTCCTTTGACTTTTTAGCCAAATAGTCAGCATTGCCAGCGGCGACCAATGCTTTCTCTTCCCTGTGGGCAATCTTTAGACCATGCGTAAACAGGCCTAACATCCTGGTGGAATACTCCACCGCTAGCTGTCGCTGGGACTCCTGGAATTCGGTAACAATTCTCTGTCCCACCTCACAGCTCACCTTCTCTTCCCGAGAGAAGTAGTGAACTATCGGGACGTATTTTAATTTTACGCCTCCGGTAGTTTCCGCGCGGGAGGTACCCGCGACTGGCTGGATGACAACCGGTTCCTGGTTGGCAGGAATCATGGGTTTTACATCCACTTGCGGTGCTTTAGCAGCCGCTGCAGGCTTCGGGACAGTTATACCCCGAGGAGCCACCACTGAGATCAGGGATTTGGTCTCAGTTTTCACGGTCAAACTCTCCATTCCCCGGGTTGGGGTGGTGGGAGACCGGACGTCCCTGGGGGTGGGTTTTGTAGTTGTCCCCAAATGGTACGTCAAAGGCAGAGAAGCCTTTGATCTGGTAGCCGGGCTCTCTTTAGGCCGGGCACCCCCATAGTCAGGTTGACTGTTGGCACTGTCTGAACTGCTCAGACGTCTGGTACGGTACTCCATACTGCCGGAAGCCGCCGTATGTCCACCGGATTCACGTTTCCGATCTTTCCGGTCTACATACAGTGGGTCTGGATACTCGCGATAATATTCGCGACCTTCCGGGGCCTGATAATTCCCATAATAGGAATTATCGAGTTCCTCCAAAGTGGATCCGGCATGTCTCCGTTTTGGTCCGGGAGAGACCGCAGGAGACCGGGAGCGGTCTCGGCCAGACCGGCTCTTTCCTCGGGAACTACCCCGAGTTTCCGGCTGGCGGAAACTACCGCCGCCTCTCCGAGCAGTACGGGTGGTGCATAACACCGTATACTCCTCGTCATTCATGGCGAACTTGTTGCGTCCGTCCACTCTGGCTATCCTAGCTTTGAGTTGCCGGCCGGATTTTAGCCTTCTGATCGTCCGTTAGTGACTTGTACTGGTCACAGACGGCATCATGTAGCGCATTCACACGATTGCGGGCTACACTGATTCCCATATTATGGCAATCCTTCATGTGGCGCATTAGCTCCCCTCTGCGGGGTTCTAGACACCCGTTGCACAATTGTGACTCCCTGCCTACTGTAATATCACAGTGGTACACCACGCAGTGGTGCATGTGATTCTCACAGAGGTGTCTCAGGAACCGTGGCTTTGTTACAAAGATGGTTCGGTCTGTGCCTATGGCGTTTACACACGTGGCAAACGGGCACCAATTCCTTTCCCGTTGATTATACCAACGGGTGCTCGCAAAAAGAAGCTTTTCCTTCTGCTCCCTACTGTAGTAGGTTTCCGGCAAGATCCTGAGCTGATCTAGCCACTGCTGATAGAAAGCAGACGGAGGACGGTCCCGGGGTGTATTCCGGATCCAATCCTCATCATCGCTCTGACCTTTACAGTTGGTCGCAAGCGGGCATCCAAAATTGGTTGGACCAATTGGACACTGTTCCCACAAATTGGGAATAAACACGTGGAACTTATTGTTCGCGTTTTGCCAGACCCGCCTCATCACGTCATTTGGCGGGATGGGGTCTTCCGGGTCATTTCCTGGTTCATTGGCGTTAGCCGGAACCTCCCCCTCTTCCTCGTCCGAATGAGCCGGACTACGGAGAGGGCTGAGACGCGCTGGGTTTATCACCAGCGCAGCCGCAACCGCGGCAGCTGCACCAGCTGCGGCGGTTACATCTGCCACAAGGGCCGGTATGGGGACTGTGACGCCCGTGGTAGATGGTGCTGGAGTATTGGCTTCGTTCGTATCCATAGCCTCATCCGTAGTTTCCACAGCCCGTGGAACGACGGGCTGTCCCCCGGAAGGTAGTTCCGGTAATCCTTCTGCTAATACAGAATCTGGCAAGTTAGCTAGTCTTGCCTTCTGGTTCCGGCGAGATTGACGCCCTCTCTCCTGGACAAACTCGTCCGACTGATTGCTGTCAGCCGAGCTTGACCGGTTCGAGGCTCCCCTCTCACCTTTACCGCCGCGCCCCCTAGGTGTGGCTTTCAGCGCTTTTATACGCGCCTTCTCTTCCGCACTGGCGGATCTGGTTCGTACTGTACAAACCGCCTCATCCACCAGGCAGGATATGGCAATATCCCGCGTGACGGCGTGAGCATCCATGTAAGCCTCTACAGTGGTTACATTCAAAGTGTACGAAACTACTTGCTGGGCGCTAGCAGCAGCGATTTCGTACTCCTTCCGGGTTTTCGGTTCTCGGAGCTTCCCGATACGTGCCCGGTACCTGTTGACACCCGTCAACAACATCCCGGCAACTCCACAATTCGGGTCCAAGGACAGAATTGGAAGGGCTGGCATTAACCGCTGCATGTCTGCTATGTGCAGATCAAACACAGCTCTCCGTAAGCAGTAGCATACGATCAGTCCTTTTTGGAGTGCCTCCCAGTACACAAACCAGTCCGGGGGCAACTCGTCCTGCTCCTCCACTAACAGGAAGAGCAATATCGCCTGCCTTACCAGCGGGTCGATCCGGCGGGGAGCTCCCTCCGCCGTTAGACGTAGTACGTCCTTGTGCAAGTCCACTTCACGTCCATCGTAATTGGACATTAAACCTGCTAGTGTGGGCGCTGCCGGACGGGGTTTCTCAACGTCCACCGGCGGCTCACCATGGTACACAGTACCCGTTTCCTGATACTCAGCTTCGCTGGTATCAACTTGACCGTCAGCTGGACTGATGGCCTCAATGTCTAAACCTTCCAAGTAATTGGCGGCGACATTTGCTGGACGTAACGATGACTGAGAGTCAAGGTCGACGTCCATTATCTCCCCTTGTCCCAGGAAATCCATAGATTCCTGGGTTTCGAGGTCAGGTTGATTATCAACCACGTTCCCTCCGCTAGCGGAGTCACCCTCCTGAAGAGGGTCCACCGGCTGGTGGTCTGTCTCAGAAGACATGGTATCACACTCAAGAAAAGTGTTCTGATGGATTACAGGGGGTTCACCTCCCCTTTGGTAAGTATGGTCGTGTCCGAGCCCTCACGTCTGCTCTGGACCTCCTCTCAACCCCAACTGGCGATTCCCGCCGAGCCGCATGCCTTATATAAGGCGCGCCACCGCGCATGCGCAACCCCGCGCGTCCCATGACCCGGTTCCTTGGAATCAGGTCACCCGCGCGTTCAATTGTAAACAGGTACCCTCATTCCATGTGCTAATCCTTACGCTCTGTCAACTCGTCGAGAGTATCAATGAAATATATATGAATGGCATAATAAAGCACATTCACCGGATTATCCGTCCATCACCCATGGGATCCTTGACAGGGGGACTATCACGATCATCCCGACCGTACTTACTTCCACACATAACTAATTACAACATAAAAATATTTAACAAGATTACAGGACACCACACTCGTTGTGTACCGGCTTAGGTTATACCGTCCCTAGCTAGGAACCGGGGACTGCGTCTTATGTTTTTAGGCATAACATTAGACCTGGTTATAGGACACGCCTTTTCCAGGGTGGATTTAGCCTTAATCACACCCTTCCGGGTCCTTTTCCCTTCAGCCAGCGAGACTTTATTAGCCGCCTTCTTCCCGGATCTTTTTGGGATGACGGGCTTATGCAGCATTAGTTTCCGGGAAACCTCCTTCCGCGGCCTTCCGCGTTTCCGGGGAGGTTCCTTCACTAATTTCCGCTGTTCACTTTCCTCTATCAAAGTATCAACTTCCAACTCATACGAGTCCAGGGACAAATCTCTCCCCTTCCACTCTCTTAGTCGAGCTACATTAGATTTATACATCTTTCCCTGTAATGAACGTATCACTACAGTACTGTCACTTACTATGCGGGTCACCACAAAGGGCCCATCCCAATTACTAGCAAGTTTCAGAGTCGATAACGGCTCATGTAATCT
Organism: Harmothoe impar; assembly: GCA_947462335.1. Lineage (NCBI taxonomy): Eukaryota > Metazoa > Annelida > Polychaeta > Phyllodocida > Polynoidae > Harmothoe > Harmothoe impar. The sequence continues at coordinate 26,634,865 of OX381719.1, read as the reverse complement.
TACCACCTGATCACCAACTTTGAATCGTCGCGGCTTAAGGCCTAGATCATAGCCGGTCTTCTGCCAGGTGGCATTCTTCTGTAGTTCAGTTCTCACCAATTCATAAGCATATTTGAATTGATCTCTTAATGACTCCACAAACATAACATGGCAGGGGGTTTCCGGGTTCATTCCTACCACCCCAAATACCAGGTCAGCGGGCATTATTAAATCCTCCCCGAAAACTAACAGATTCGGGGAACAGGAGGTACTAGAATGGACAGTGCTATTATATGCATGACACACATAGTCACACTGCTCATCCCAGTCGTCCATTTTATCATTTACCAGGGATTTTAACACCTGAATCAATGTACGATTGAATCTCTCAACCATTCCATCACTTTGTGGCCGGTAGGGATTTGTTCTCGTCTTACAAATCGCCAATCGGTGACACATTTCCTGCCAAAGATCAGATTCAAATTCCCGACCTTGGTCACTATGCATCATTAGGGGAACCCCAAGATGCAATACCCAACCTTGAACAAAAGCTTTTGCACAGGTTGCTGCTTTGTGATCCGCCAATGGGAACACTCTCGTATACTTAGTATAATAATCAGTGACGACCATCATACAAGTATTACCCTCAGGGGTAGTTTTAAACCCACTGATAATATCTATTGCGACTCGCGCAAATCTTACTCCAAATAACTCCTGGGACAAGGGCATTTTACCCATTCCAGGTCCAGGTTTGTTTTTACAACAATCCGGGCAAGTAGCAATCCATCTTAATAGATCACTACTCATCCCTGGCCAGTAATATCTCCTTTTCAAACGTTCCAGGGAACGCTTTTTCCCGAAATGTCCACTGGTCAGGTGTCCATGGCAATAATACATAACATCCCTCCTCATGCCGGAAGGTATTACCACTTGCCGGACTCTCCTACCGGATGAATTAATCTTCCACCGGTAGATGATTCCGCTCTGGACTTCTAACTCTGCCCATTGAGCTATTAGCCTTCTCATTTCCCGATTTTCCAGGGAAATCTCGGGCCGCGGGGGCCGTATCTTCCTAGGTAACAATACCAACAACCGGCTAAGGTTAGGATCCTTTTCCTGGAACTTCCGGATGGTTCCCATGGACCACTCCAGAACCCCGGTTCCCTTGATCTCAAAGGGAATCCTTGCTCCGGCTATGACAGCCTCATGCTGACCACAGTCATCACAGTTGGTTTTTTCGCACTTCCTGATAGGACGTCGGGAAAGTGCATCAGCATTTACATGCTTTACCCCAGCTCTATGCTGGATCTGACTTTGCTCCAAACCGAACTCGGAAAGGTGTGCTAGCCAACGTCCAATCATTCCTTCCGCATCTTTGAAATTCAATAACCATCTCAAAGAGGAATGATCTGTTCTCAGCGTAAAATCTGACCCCCAAAGGAAATGTTTGAACTTTTTAGTATAAACTATCACAGCCAACAATTCCCTTTTAGTGGTACAATAATTTCGCTGAGTCTTACTCATAGTATTACTAGCAAAGGCAATGGGAACCTCCACTCCGCCTTGGACTTGACTGAGGGCGGCCCCAATACTCTCATTACTAGCATCGGTATCCAATACAAAATGACCATCCGGGGTGGGATACTTTAACACCGGGGTCTCTACAAACAACTTTTTTATTGCTAAGAAAGCTGTGTCCTGTTCCTTCCCCCATGGGAACTCTTCCTTCCTATTTCCGGGAGTCCAGTGTGACAAACACTGGATCGGATAGGCTACCCGGGAATACCCTGGCAGGAAATCCCTATAATATGAGCAGAATCCTAGGAAGGATCGCACATCTTTAGGACCCCTGGGGACTTCCCATTCAGTCACACTCCTGATCTTTTCCGGATCCGCCTTAACCCCCTCGGTGGAAATAATCCGCCCTAGGTAGTTAATGTCCTTCTTAAACAGATTGCATTTCTTTGGTTTCAATTTGAGACAGTTAGACATGATTCGGTTTAAGACTTCCTCTAAATTACTTAAACAGCCCGCAAAGGTCTTTCCAAACACAATTACGTCATCTAAGTAAACTAGACATTTCCGCCATAATAAATCACTTAACAGTGTCTCCATCATGGCTTCAAAGGTGGCCGGCGCATTACATAACCCGAATGGCATCACCTTATATTCAAACAAACCGATATGGCTGGAAAACACAGTTTTCTCCATATCCTCAGGCTTCTTGCCTACTTGCCAATACCCGGACTGTAAATCCAGGGTACAGAACCATTCATTCCCTCCCAGGGAATCAATCGTCTCATCTATCCTAGGAAGAGGATAGGAGTTCTTTTTAGTCAACCCATTCAGTTTCCGGTAATCAATACAGAACCGTATGCTACCATCCTTCTTGGTTACCATACACACAGGGGAGGACCAAGGACTCATGCTGGGAACAATAACATTATCCTTCAGCATTTTCGCTATCTCTTCCTCAGCTACAATCTTCTTCTTGAGGGGTAATCTCCTATAAGGAATCTTAAAAGCGTTTTAATTTCATGCAATACCTTATTGGTTCTCCCCAGGGGTTCCCCTGGGGCCGCAAAAGCTTGCCTGCATCTCTTCAGCATAGCCTTTAGGGCTTCCTGATCATTCTCATCCGTTATGGACGATCCTGTTAACAACTTAGTTAACTCTTCATGCAATTCCTCTTCCCCTCCTTCTTCTAACCTCAGGTCTTGGTGGCTACCGGTGACTGCCTCCGCAAGTATCACTTTCCCAACTTCAGTGCCTTTCTCAAGATGTACTGTGGAGTTTCCGGGGTTGGAAATGGGTGTCACTGTCCATCTGGAATTCCCTACTAGGGTATCCGCAGATTCCAATCCCTTCCGGGATAATACAGCCATATCCGGCTCGATTACCGCTAATCCTCTCTGGATTAGCCTCCCTGAACTGACTAACACGTCACAGGTCATTCCCGGGGGAATCTTCACCGTCTGTGCCACACTGGCAACACTACTTATCACTCTCAACTTGCAGAGTATGGTCATATCATACGGGTATTCAATTTTCAACTTCCCACTTTTCGGATTCAAAGTCGCACCGAAAAGCGCCGCAAAATCCAAACCAACAATACCATCATCTTCAATCTCAGCTATGGTCGGGGCCCAAACAAATTCTTTCCCGGCCACAGAGATTATCAGAAAAGTCCGTCCAAATGTCCTCATTCTGGTACCATCTGCCGTACATGCGTTTACCCTCATTGTGAGGTTCTCACACATATTCGGCAATAAGCTGATGAATCTCTTAGAGACCATGGAGTGGCTAGCTCCGGTATCCATAAGAAATTCTCCAGTCTTTCCTTGTACAGAACAGGAAACGTACCACCTCTTCCCATCAGTTACTGAGGGATTCCTAGTAAACCGGTGAAGGTCACTATCAGTGCCCAGGTTGAATCCACATCCTTTCAGGTGTTCCAGACAAGGATGACCCGGGGGAAGCCTGGTTCCTCCAACCTTAACCAACTCTTTTGGTTATTGACTCCTCTAAACTGGCACTAGGTTTCCCATACGCGCACCCCTGGGCGCCTGTTGTACCAGTCTCCCCAGCCTCATGGTTTCCGGGATGTACGGTCCCATCTCCCTTCTTGCTGGACGCATTCACTGCTAATGAATCTTCACCGCCAACGTCGGTGATAATCTGACATATTTCCTCAGGGGTTACCGTCCTGCCATCCTCGGTAACCCCCTCCAATTTCCCGAAACCTCACTTCTTAAAACAGGTTTCTCTGCTTTGCATTCAGATGCAAAGTGCCCTTTGACTTGACACCTGTAACACTGGACAGTGTTACGATCGACCCTAGGGCGGCGCCGGGTTTGATTATCAAACACCTCGTTCATGCGTTTAATCATGGACTCCATTAAGGTATTTAATGAGTTTCCTGACGCATTTGTTTTATCCGGAGTGGTCGTCTCCGGGGTCTGGGTTTTCTGACTGGAATCAGTCTGAGGTTCCCGAGTGTCGGGTTTCCGGGTGGTTTCCGAATAACCTTTGTTACTAGGAAGCTTCCCGGAAGCTGGGGTAGAGCTAGATTTCTGTCGACCCTTGAATTTCAGGGCGTCTACTCTCTCCTCCCCTTCAGATTCTTCCGCGGAAGAATCGACTCCATCTAAGGAATGTTCAATTCCAGAGATGCGCTGTCCCCTATTAGCGGGTATCATACCAGCCAACAGTATTTTCTTCCTGTCATGTTGATCAATCGCCATGAACAAATCCGCTAGGGAAGACCCAGCTTCCCAAGCTCTACCACAAACTTTAGCATGTTCAGGATCACTCAATCCACTAATAAATCTTACAAATAGGGATTCTATGTAATATTCAGCATCCCTACTCCATTCTGGCCTAGCCTGCTGCAACAATCGCTGCAATTCTAGCCCAAAAATTTTAGCAGATTCCTTTGGTTTCTGCGTTCTTCTCTGAAACAGAGTCCAGTGATCTACTGTCACTATTTTCCCAAAGGTATAACAAGCTAATACTTCCAGCTGGTCGTATGTAGCTTCCGGCCCGTAAGTGTCCCTCCATTCTTCAACCACTATCTTACCCGGGCCGTCACTCAACCATATCACAAAAGCTCCCAAGGATTCCTCCTTGTTCCAGCAATTGTACTTACAATCATCTAAAAGTGATTGATATTCTTCCTTCCAGGGTCGTAAACCCCTGTAAGGCTTAGTCACGCGTGCAGTTCTCTTAGCGGCATAATTAGAATGCACTAATTGACCCGACATGCGTCTACTCCAAGCCAGTAAGTCTGTACCGTCTTGACCTCGGCTGGAGCAATCTAGTCCCAAATTACCTATGGCGGGGTCTCGATTATGTAATCGGTGCTCCGCCGGGGTCATTGTGACCCGCCGGTTCAAAGGAACCTTTCTCTTGGGTATATCGTCAGAAGATTTATCTTATTCTGATTCTGTACCCTCATCAAAGCGTGGGCCTTGATAGCCGGACAATCCCTCAATGTTTTTATGCACCGGGTTTGACCTTCCCTTTGTTCCCTGCTGGGACCCCTTATTCAAACTATCCCTCGGCCTATTCTCAGGGTCTTTATTGACTCCCGAGTGTGTTTCAGTGGCAGGAGGTGGATATGAATAAGTTGCATCTTGGCAATACCTATAATTACCCTTGCTGTCATAACCTCCCGGATTCCCATACGGAGCCGGGTCATCTCCCGAAAAGGGGTTCAATGAGCCATAACTATGGTTCACCACTTCATCTCGAAATTTATTTTTATAATGTCGAGACACTTCCTCCTCTGGAGACATTTCCCTGTTAACCTGACCAATACTGGCATGATTAACTGGTTCCCGTTCAAGAGAGCGCCCAGTGACATTCACTCTCCTTGAATCCTTCCCTCTGTTTTTATACACAGAGTCTTCCACATTCCTCAATCCATTATCATTAATAAATGGATCAAATTGAGGTAATGCATCCACCTTACTAGCAGTAAGAGTGCTGTCCAGAACAGTTTCCGGCCTGATAGCTGGAACCTGTTCCTCCCCCTGCTGTTCCATTGCCTTCGACAATTCAACCCGCAGGAGAGTTTTCCTGGCTTCCAGGGAACAGACAGCTTCCACCTCAGCTTTCCGTTTCCTTTCTAATTCTTCCGTTTCTTCCAGGAATTGCATCCTGGTAGATTCGTTGTCCTTGACCAACTGGTCTCTGCCCTTCTCGAGCTCCTTTGTCCCTTTCTTCAGGACATACCATTCTCTAGAGTATTGTTTCAACTCCCTCTCATACTTCTCCTTAAGAGATTCGGAGTGTTCATTCTTCTTCCGGTTCTCAGCAATCTTTGCTTGAATCTTTTGAAATTCATGCGATTCCTGAGCAACCTTCTTTTTCATATACCGGTTGTCTTCTATCAACCGTTCCCTCTCTTCTATCAGAGTCCCCTTTACTTTTTGATTCTCAGAGAGGATCTCATCCCTTTCTTTTACCAGGGATGTCAATTCCTCAGTCAATGCAGCATATTGATCTTCCATTGACTGCTTGTCCAATCGGACATTCTCCCAGTAGAGGTCATCCTCTTCCCGAGCCAAACGCTCGTCATATTCCCTCTGGAATCTCTCGTCCCCTACATAGGGTTCTACCCAGGAAAGATCCTGCACTTTCCTCTTCTTCTGTTCTGGCTCCAAGCCTCCCACAGGGTCTGTCCCTGCCACTTCCAGGCGAGTTGATTCCAACTCCCCTTCACTCAGCTCTGTGCCAGAGCCCCCCAAGCTACCACCGGTAGCCATTGTCTGTCCACTAAAGGACTGTCTGTCCACTAAAGGACTTCCTGTTCAGTATAACCCGAACATATTCCCGAACAATTACCTTGTTCTGCTACCTTTACTGCTACTGGTCACGGCACCAGTGTGGTGGTTCGTAGTTAACTCTAGGTTAAGGAACAACGATCACGGCAGTTTCCAGGTGCGAGAATATATCTGTCTTTATTCACAAGAATAACAACTCCAGTTCCTTTACTAGGGAACGATCAGTGTAGAATCAATACACACAGGTAAATCAGGTTTCTCTATAAATAGAGGAAACGGTCAGTATACAACTCTTAGCATACAACTCTGTCCGCACGGTTGGACATGTGAAGTCTATCATCAGTCGGGCCTGCACTGACTGCCTTCCAGGTAAACACACGGGTCTTATATAACACCGGCTCTTAGGTCACGTGGCCAGGTGGGTGGGTCGGCAGCCCACCTGAGAGCGGCACACGGTTACCTGGAGAGGACCTGCGCCCTCTCCCGGGAACTGTGTGCACTAGCTCCAGGTGGAGAAGCCGAGTAAACAGACGTTACCCGGAAATACCGTGTATGAGATTAATATGTAATATCATGCCCCTACACATGTCCAGTGATAAACATGTACATGCAAAGGTCAATGCAACATCCCAGTGGGCACTGACGACTTATTATAGCCTGTATATTATCTGCATGGCTCAACAAGGGCTTATTAAATGCTGCTTTCGTGACCTGTGCACACTGGTATGGTATGTCCCATCAAACTCACGCATCATTAGTTGACATCATTTAATAGTTGTTACTTTTGTCGTTCTGTTGTTTAACCTACTCAGTAGCCATCAGACCCTACAAAATGGTTCCAATGAAATCTTCCATAGACTTTGGCAAGATGAGTTACTTGGGCATCAGAGTGAGCTACTCTGCCAGCCGGGCTGCGTCCCACCATTGCAGTAATCAGCCCTGATCAGATCTCAAGTCAATCTTAAATAGGTCCAGTTCCAAGCTGGATCAACTACAGGGGCTTCTGGTATAGTCCCCACTAAAACAAATAGGTAGCTGCTCCAAAGGCAGCAGGGATATGGTGCCTCGAGGCAGGTGAAAACATCCCTATTTATCTATTTAAACCATTGCAAGCTTGATATCCACCAAGCTTGCTGATGTAAGGCTGTAACATTAGGAACAGAACATATAAAATTATACCACACATAGGTCAATACATATCATGAGTATTAGTTGCCATCACAATGGAGATGAGGCCTGACACTTCACCTGATTATAGAACACATCTTTTTGTACTTTAATATTTTGATCCTGTTCTATCAGAAAAAAAAATTCTGGGCCAGTCATAACTGTGTCAATTTGAGTACACATTAATATTTACTTCATGCGCTCAGTGTAGATCCTGTGATGATTAAATGTGTGCAGGATGACTTGTTGTTTGTCTGCATTTTGGGAGTTTTAACTTAAATTAATGATGTAGCTCTGACCTTACACAAATAAAATATCCAGCAGTAGGATGACTGCAATAATAATTTTTTGCGTGTGTGCAGTTTTCATCATCTACTGAAGTATGAATGCCTGTTATATAATTCCAAGGTCCAGTGAACCCTTTAAGGTTACATTGATATAATTACTGTGTTTTTTGTCATCGTATTGCATGCATTGATCCCCAAAAGTTTATTCTTTGGGGGTCTATCAGCCTGGTCATGTCGGCATGATGTTTGAATACAGCCCTGGCAAGTTACTCACTTATACAGCACAATAAAGGGCATAGCACATTAAAGCAGTATGTAGCACTTGAATGGTTTACCTGTTCTTAATTCCTTCATCTTCCTAACAGCAACACAAGCCCTCTGTCTGCCTGTCACTTCCAATATTTAGATTTATCTAAGTCTATTGTGGCGTGTGCCATGCTTCGCCAAGTTCTATCAGCAAATATGATTGGTCAATTCTGAAAATGGTCATGTGTATGACCCAATGTGACACTTATCACAATGCAGGTTTCTTTTCTTGTTTCTTTTCTCTATTTACCTTTTTTCATAAACAATATTTGCAATCCCTTACATTTTCTTGTTTTCACTCCACTCCTGCACAGATTGGTATTGATTCCAAAGTTCCTATGTTCGTCCATTTCCACTAGGCTTGAGACCAAATACAAAAACTGCTACTGCAGTATAACTACTTTTTGGTGAAAAAATCCTTACTCTCCCAAGCTTTATGTCCTCCTCCCTCCCATGGTATTGGGTAACTTAGGGGGATGAGCATCTAGCTCACTCAATAGAGAGGAGTCGCTTGCTGCAAAGACTCTTTTGATCTGATAAGCTGTTATGAATTCTATATTCCACCCCTTTAGTGTATCCTGAGTGTGAAGGAGCATACACATAGAATAATACACTGGGCGTATTTAGCCTAGATTTAGTGCCTGTGAGCCACTCATACAGCTACCACTCACATATACCCAGGTGTAAACTGACATATATCAGGTGTACAATCCAATAGGGAGCCCATGGCACCTGCACCTCACTACCTGTACTTGATATAACTGTTCATACAGCTTCCTCCCACCCTCTCAGGTGTTAACCAGAGTAGCAGGTGAACAGATCAATGAGCAGCCCACAGCACTTGTACCCCATAGTGAGTCATGATCTATGTAACGTGTATAGAAATTAGATATCAGGTGCCAGAGGCGGTTTGGGGTTATACTGTATAATAATCATTATATATATGGGGTGTTAGCTGTAGTGGTACTGTGACACCATGTTAATACTGACTAAAAAAGCTATAGGGTGAAGTAATATCACCAACTTTGAGCCGGGTCTGTTTGATACCAAGCCTTTGAAGAATGATATAAGCTCACCTTGACATCCGGAAAGACCGGAGCACAGCACAGAACTTGTCAGCTGAGTCTCTCTTATCATTCACTAAAAGGGACCACGGAGGCATAGAGTATGATGAATAGACCCTGCATATTGGCAGGGACCTGACATGGACAGCACTGACAAAGTGTATGAATGGTGGACTTTGATAGAACCTGGTTTCTCACATAACTTGAGTTACTATAATTATATAAAAGAAGGTGTGTGGCACTAAGATACTTTTAGTTACCAGCTGCAGATACCACTAGTGTAGTTATATAATACTTCTAGGGAAAATTCATTATAATTAGTGAGATGTCTTGGCATATTTTTCAATGAAATATAAAAGACTGGCCTGGAACAAAGCAGATATGAGCATATTACCTGTTGTGGGTGTGGCTGAAATGTCAAAGTGGAGGCAGGCCAGAGCAGCCTAGAAATCATACCTGGTGGAAATAATGATCTGGCAACAACCAGTGCTGTGTGCTGGGTGTGGTTTCCACTGCTGTAGGCTACTGAAGGATTGTGTGGAATATCATATAGTAGGAGGAGCACCCACATGGTAACCATTGCCACAGCTCCTGCTCTGTATGTCCATGCCCTTTCAGCAGGACATCATGCAGGGCATCATCAGTCAATAACAGTATTTCTAACAGTATTTCACACTGTTAGTAACTGTGTAATAAGCGTTTTGTATTATGATTCCATTTTTTTTTAAATTGTTAATAAGCAAGTCAAGCTTATATTTCTGAGAGTCCTCGGAATCCATATTGAATAAGATCACATGTGACAATGACCATATAAACCCAGATGACATGTTACTCTGAATTTCCCTCTCAATTTGAAGCACTTTGTAGCAATTGGTAACAGTACACTCAATTTTACATGTGAGGCACCTCCATGTACAAGAGGGTATTACCATTACAGATAGATTTTTTTATAAAGCCAGTTTCTGGTTCTCCACACTAATATAACCACTTATATACTCATGCTAAATGAACATCCATATTCACACCAGGAAAATAATGTTAAGGATACTGTCACTTTTGAGGATTAACCTCTCATGCAATGACTCCAGGAATATTTAATCACCAACTTGTTTTTATTCTCATACGTTTCATTAGATAGAATAGAGTATATGTATTAAATCGGCTAGCTGTAATCAATCAAAGTTTAATCAATACTGTCGTCACTCGTGATTGGACCTTATTGGGACCAAAAAAACTATATGTCTTTTTTTTTCTGTTAAGCAATCGGTACTTTGGCTGAAGCATCTAGCGTTAAACCCTTCTCAAGAAGAAATGATTAATATAATTGTCTCAATGACATACTTTTTTTGTGTATGTGCGGCCCTTTGCTGGAAAAAACTCTCAGTTTAATTGGTCCACTGCACGTATTTAACGGAGGCTGACTTCTTATGGTTTCCTCTTGATTGCACAGATAAGTCATTTAAAAAAAGGCACTGGTAGAGTATCTGCGGGGGTAGCTGGTTTGAAGCCTTGACACATTTTGATGGTCAATAGCTATTTCTAAGAACCACATTTAATTCTCATTTTCTTCTTGGTCATCCGATATTGCCAAGCATTTCCAAACAACACCAAACATACCTGATGATCCCAATTGAGAGTAAATAGTTTTATTTGTACGGCTTGAATGAGTATAGATATATCAAATATTTCATTAAGCATGGATAATATAATGCAATTCATAATCTCAAGAATAACACTAAAATTGTTATCGTCATTCAAAAGACATAATTTTAAAAAGACATGTCTTCATTACGTTCATCCTTTATCCCTAAGATATTTTTCTCTCTTTGTTATTGGGATTTATGTAACACCTCTGATAGATGATAAGCATATTATGTAGAATTATAGTTAATGAATACTCTCTGTCTATATTTACCATGATTAACACCCGTGTGGGCCACAAATGCCTAAATATGTCAAAACCTAATAATATCCTATGTCACTGCTACTGCCCCCGATGAATAAGCTGATAAGTGGGAGATGGTAGCTAGTGGGCATGAGCATTCACCTCAAAGGGCCCTTCCCAGTGTTAATCAGCCTTCATCACATGATCTGCCTGTCTGGTCATGTGACTGCCACGTGACAGCAGGGTGCCTATACTTAGGGGATGTGGTGTCAGGAACAGGGTCAACGTCTATTCATATGTACACAGGGCATCAGCTGCTTTTTTTATACAGATAAGAAATGGTTGACAGTATTAGGTTATCATCCACATTAGATAGTTGCTTGTATCCAACTGTTTTGTTTAAAACAAAGTACAAATCCAGGTTTCAGCAATCGAGATTAATCTCAAATAATATCAAGTACTATCACACATGTGAAATTATAAGAAATGGCTGTCTAGACATTTCCCTTCTCTCTTTTGTCACTATCAGTGCCCCATCAACACTACCTGTATGTACACTACTCAAAGACACTGTTTCTGTAAGCGAAAAGGTCCTACAGCGTTCAACGACCTGTCCCCAGGTGTTAACTCAGGGTCATTAACTGTGGTGTCATGTGTACAAATCAATAAACGACCCACATGCCCTAATGCTTCAACATCCTGTTGGCCTATTTAAAATCTGGCCTAAGTGTTTGAGAGACCATAGTAGACAGAGGACATGTCTAGCTGAGTGGACATAGATGTGCATTGGGATGTGGACTGTCTTTTAACCTGAAGGAGCATAGTAGAAAAGACTAAATTGGAAAATTAGAAAACTACACTGTAAGGGGTAAATTATGTAGCTGGGCAGTAGAATAGACTGTGGTTTTACAGTATATACCACAGTACAGTATTATTGTGAATGGGCAGTAGAATCTACTTTGGGTTTACTGTATAAAATGACGCATTTTTGGGTTCATCTTTCACAATGTATTATGCAATATACCTGCTATGAAGGTCATAGAGGGAAATGAGCTGGCAAATGCAAAACAGCAATTGCATCAAATAGTGTGCATCATGGGGCCTCCTAGACCTAAATGAATCTGATTCTAGAAGATAAATACCACTGTAGGAGTCATTATGAATGGACCATCTGAGACTATGAGCTTGTTCAGAGTGCTTTCCCTACTTGAGTAAGCGATCCAGTGTCCAGATGGCCTCAAGAAGCAAAAAATGCAAGGGAAGATGAGGCAATATCTGGCAGGCCCTACTGGGTATAAAGATAAGGGTAAGAAGCTCAGGACATAGAACACCTCTTAGGAACAGAGGCGAGGACGGCTGGCTATCAGTGCTAAAGTATAGAGCAAAAAATTAATAGTAACTACGTGTACACGAGAGAAGGAGTCTATGGGGAAAAGGGAATATAGCTTGTATCTGGACCAACTGGTGCCGAGTGTGAGTGTATAACATGGAATTGATGAACAAAAATATCTTATTATACTGTCAAAGAACTGTCAGAAAACCAGTATTTAGTGGTCATGGTTCTAAAGGACACTATTGAACCCAAGCTAGGCAGCCAAAACATAATATCAATATATTGACAGGGCTGCACGTTAAAGTGACTGAGTCTAGGGTTATTTCACAAGTGGTGCTTGGGCCGTATTGCAGTGCAATACGGGCCAAGCACCAGAAGTGTAATAACCATGGACGAGGGCACTTTTAAGTGACGCTCTGTATTTATTTCAGGGTTTATTGATGACAAAATATACCTGAAAAATGAAAAAAAACAAAAAAACATGAAATTAAACTTTTCCAGGGGTGACTTGACCCTCAGAGTGTGAAATACGGGCACAGCGTGCAATACGGGCCATGTTTATTGCACACTACCCTCGGGAACGGCCCTCACATTGCTTTAGAATTGTCATTCCGTATTCACCATGAAATAAATCGTATTTCACTATCTCTTGTGGAGGGACAGAGATATTGACATCACTAAAACCATTTCTTCCTGTAAGCTTCTGTAGATGAAGATATCTTGTACTTACATTTTTCCTTCTTGATGCGAAATGTTGTCTGCTATCTGTATTTTTTTCATTTCGTTTGTGAATGTTTAAACTAAATCAAAGCTTTGTTTCAACCACCATCAACAGCTAATTTTGTAATCAACAGTTCCATGATTTGAAAGATATATAGACAGAGCTGCACGCTAAAGTAACTGAGTCACTGGTTACTGCACGAGTGGTGCCTGTCCCGTACTCAGGCTGGCCGTAGGCCTAGTGCAGTACAGGACAGGCACCACAAGTGCAGTAACCAGTAACGAGATCACTTTTAAGTGACGCTCTATATTTATTTCAGGGTATATCAATCTAAAACAGATATGTAGTCCATGATTGTTTACTTCCACAGTGTCTTGTTTACTTCCAAGGTGTCTGTTAACTTCTGTAGTGCCGCCATTTTGAATTCCGCACACGTCACGTGACCCATGGTAGCTTAGCGACCCCATGGCGACCCCATAGAGACCCAATGGTGACCCCCACATCTCTTAGGAACGTGCAATACGGGCAGAGCGTGTAATACGGCCAAGGGTTATTGCATGCTTTACTGTCATACGGCACTCCCATAGGTTTAACCTTGATAGCTCGTATTTACCATGAAATAAATAGACAAAGGTGCACGAGTTTCAGTCTGTTGACTGGGTTATTTCACGAGTTGACCTCGGGCCGTATTTCACGAGGCCGTAGGCCGAGTGAAATGCGGCCCGAGCGTCAACAAGTGAAATAACCCACTCAACAGACTTAAATGAGTGTACCTGTGGGTTTATTTTTTATCTTTTTCGATTAAAAATACCAAAATTATGGTAGGGGGGAGCCTAAATAGGCTAATATGACGTATTTCTACGCCGTTCAAATGTAAACAAACCGCCGTTTTGATGACGTCACAGGGTCGTGAAATACGGACATGGGTTATTTCACGGGGGCAGTGAAATACGGACCTCTTTGGTTAAGTCAATGGGACTGCTGTATTCCATAAAAAATAAAAAGTATTTCCTAAAATAATTACTCAGTGAACTATTAGGGGGTTCTATGAAGATCATGTATATAAAGGGGCAGTTGTGAATTATCTAGAAATGCCAATTGGTCACCCTGTCAATTATTGGTCTTGGTAGCTGTATCACATACTGATAGGTCATTTATTTATGTAATTTATGTAAGTCAAGAACCAGGCAGTAGTATAGTCAATCTAAGTCTATATTATAATGTAATATTGATGATTTTTAGCAAGTAAATATTAGAAATTTGGGTGTTATATCTATTATATACGGTGCATGACATGTGCACTACATGTAGTGTGCTGGAGCCAGGTCTATCCTACAGAGATGTAGGTATTTACAGACAGCGGTAATCGATTCTCACCCAGTGAGACACCACCTCTTCCCTAGGGTGTGAGCACTAATGAGGTACACTGATTAGATAGACAGGGTAATCGGCCATCTAGTCCTTTCTTAAGTATAGAACAGTACTCTTTCTGTGTTTTTTCTGAATAGAGTATACACATTAGCTGACTATGACTTGATATACTGGTCAGTCAGAATCAGTGATCGAAACTTAGATGCACTCTGATATAATTCCACAGCACAGCATATCTGACATTGTCTGCCCTATTTAGCCTATATTTAGTGTTTGAGAGCTGCTCATACAGCGTTCAACGAACTGTCCCCAGGTGTTAACTCAGGGTCATTAACTGTGGTGTCATGTGTACAAATCTATAAACGACCGGCATCACTTGCACCTCACTACCTGCACTTTTTTATGTGTGTTCATACTACTTCCTGTCACCTACCAAGGAGCAGCTCTTGGCACGGGTTCTCTGACAAAGGGATTTGAAATATCATAGTTATGTATCGGGATAAACTTCAGATGCCAGAGGCGGATCAGGGCCACACAATGAGTATCTTTAGTATGGGGTGTCAGGTGTAGCTTAACTGTGGCACCATGGTGAATATTGAGCTGCTCCGACCTGGTCATTAAAATCTGCAGAAACATCTTACCACAACTAATCACACCCGGTCACATGATCTTCCTGTCTGGCCATATGACATGTATACAACACAGGAACGTGACAACAGAGTTGCTATGTATGGGATATACATGCATGACAGTACTGTAAGATGGGTTCATGAACGCCCTATAGCAAAACAGAGGAGCGTCTCGCCAAAGAGTGCCAATGTCTCCACACTAACCACTCATATGCTCATGCTACATGGACATTCATATTCACACCAGGAAAGTAATGTTAAGGATACTACCACTTTTAAGGATTAGCCTCTCATGCAATGACTCCCAGAACACCTAATCACCATCATTTTTTATTCTCATACATTTCATGAGATAGAAAATAGTATATATTTAATTGACTATGCGTAATCAATTATAGCTTAATCATTGCTAACTGTCCTCACTCATGATTGCTTCTTATTGGAACAAATAAAACTATATGTACTTTTTTATCTGTTAAGCAATCGTTACTGTGACTGAAGCATCTAGCGTAAACCCTTGAGCAGTTCATTCTAATGAAGAAAGGATTAATAGGACTGTCATAATGACATACTTTTTTTGTGTATGTGCGGCCCTTTGCTGAAAAAAGAACTCTCAGTTTAATTGGTCCACTACACGTTTTTAAAGGAGGCTGGCTTCTTATGGTTTCCTCTTGATTGCACAGATAAGTCATTTGAATAGACATGGCCTCATTGCGTTCATCCTTTTTCCCGAAGAACTTCTTCTCTCTTTGATATTAGGATTTATGTAACACCTCTGATAGATGATAAGCATATAACGTAGAATTAGAATTATTGAATACTCTCTCTCTCTATTTACCATGATTAACACCTACGTGGACCACAAATGCCTAAATATGTCAAAGCCTACTCACACCCCATATCACTACTGCTGCCCCAGATGAATAAGCTGCTTAGTGGGAGATGGTAGCTAGTGGGCATGAGCACTGACCTTAAAGGTCCCTTCCCAGTACTAATTAACCTTCATCACATGATCTGCCTGTCTGGTCATGTGACTGCCACATGACAGCAGGGTGCCTATACTTAGGGGATGTGGTGTCAGGAACAGGGTCAACGTCTATTCATATGTACACAGGGCATCAGCTGCTTTTTTTATACAGATAAGAAACGGTTGACAGTATTAGGTTATCATCCACATTAGATAGTTGCTTGTATCCAACAGTTTTGTCTTCAAAAAAGTACAAATCCAGGTTTCAGTAATCGAGACGAATCTCAAATAATATCAAGTACCATCACACATGTGAAATTATAACAAATGGCTGTCTAGACATTTCCCTTCTCTTCTTTTGTCACTATCAGTGCCCCATCAACACTACCTGTATGTACACTACTCACAGACACTATTTCTGTAAGCGAAAAGGTCCTACAGCGTTCAACGACCTGTCCCCAGGTGTTAACTCAGGGTCATTAACTGTGGTGTCATGTGTACAAATCAATAAACGACCCACATCACTTGTACTTCACTACCTGCACTTTTTTATGTGTGTTCATACTACTTCCTGTCACCTACCAAGGAGCAGCTCTTGGCACTTGTACTCTGACAAAGGGATTTAAAATATCATAGTTATGTTTCGGGATAAACTTCAGATGCCAGAGGCGGATCAGGGCCACACAAAGAGTATCTTTAGTATGGGTGTCAGGTGTAGCTTAACTGTGGCACCATGGTGAATATTGAGCTGCTCCAACCTGGTCATTATCTGCAGAAACATCTTACCACAACTAATCACACCCGGTCACATGATCTTCCTGTCTGGCCATATGACATGTATACAACACAGGAATGTGACAACAGAGTTGCTATGTGTGGGATATACATGCATGACAGTACTGTAAGATGAGTTCATGAACACACTATAGCAAAACGGAGGAGCGTCTCGCCAAAGAGTGCCAAACTCTTCACACTAACTACTCATATGCTCATGCTACATGGACATTCATATTCACACTAGGAAAGTAATGTTAAGGATACTACCACTTTTAAGGATTAGCCTCTCATGCAATGACTCCCAGAACACTTATTCTCATACATTTCATGAGATAGAAAATAGTATATATTTAATTGACTATGTGTAATTAATTATAGTTTAATCATTGCTAACTGTTGTCACTCATGATTGCTTCTTATTGGGACAAATAAAACTATATGTACTTTTGTATCTGTTAAGCAATCGTTACTATGACTGAAGCATCTAGCGTAAACCCTCAGTTCATTCTAATGAAGAAAGGATTAATAGGACTGTCGTAATGACATACTTTTTTTGTGTATGTGCGGCCCTTTGCTGAAAAAAGAATTCTCAGTTTAATTGGTCCACTACACGTTTTTAAAGGAGGCTGGCTTCTTATGGTAAGTCATTTAAATAGACATGGCCTCATTGCGTTCACCCTTTTTCCCGAAGAACTTCTTCTCTCTTTGATATTAGGATTTATGTAACACCTCTGATAGATGATAAGCATATTACAAATGCTTAAATATGTCAAAACCTAATCACACCTCATATCACTACTGCTGCCCCTGATGAATAATCTGTTTAGTGGGAGATGGTAGCTAGCGGGCATGAGCACTGACCTCAAAGGTCCCTTCCCAGTACTAATTAACCTTCCACATTAGATATTTGCTTCTTTACCACGTTCCACATAAAGACACCTGCCCCAAGACCAGATTTTTTTCAGATAAAATTTGAAAGGGATATTGGGATGTAGGGGATGACTTAACCTTTTAGAAACTGAAAGAATTTTGTAGATATTCTAATTAGAAGCGCATCTTTGACAAAACGAACAGTATTGAATAACCATAAAGTAAGATACCCTAATTCGCCCTATGTGTTCTGATAAGGGAGATGGAGCACTATTTGAAATTAGATATAGCTTATTTCAGTGTATATGTTGCAATGGCAACTTATATTTAGCCCTTAATACAACAAAATAGACCTAAACTTTTGGTACCATCTTTTTCAGCATGAACAATTGGACAAAACCATTTTTCACCCAAAAAACAATATCGTTTGACATTTATGACGATTTTTGCCTTAAATATTGCTCAAATCATATTAAAAATTAGTTAAATATCATCCAAGATGAGATGCCCAGCATTTCGAAAATAGTGAATGTACATACAAATTGATGGGATATTCAGAGACAATATACCATAGAACACTGTCAGAAAAAATCATCCAGATCTAGCAATTTTTAGGCGAACAACAGGGGCTCAAAAATGGGCCGAAATCGGCTGAAAATCGGCGAGTAACTCGCGTAAATGCGTGTACAGTCCTGCACAGTAAACTCGCAATGATGCGTGTACGGTAGAGGAAGGGTTAAAAGGCTATTCAGAAAACTGCAAATCCAGGTTTCAGTAATCGAGATGAATCTCAAATAATATCAAGTACCATCACAGATGCGAAACTAAAAGAAATAGCTGTCTAGACATTTCCCTTCTCTCCTTTGTCACTCTATCAGTGCCCCATCAACACTACCTGTATGTACACTACTCAAATGTACACACTGTTTCTGTAAGAGAAACGGCCTAATGCTTCAACATCCTGTTGGCCTCTTCAAAAGATGCCTTAAGTGTCAGCGAATTAGAAAACTACACTGTAAGAAGTAAATGTAGCTGGGCGTAAAATCAAGTGTAGTTTTACAATATTTTCCACAGTATTAGTGTGGATGAGCAGTAGAATCTACTGTGTGTTTACTGTACAAAATCACACATTTTTGGGTTCACTTTTCACAATGTATTAAGCGATATAGCTGCTTTGGCTATGATGATCATAGAGGGAAATGAGCTGACAGCAATTGCATCAAATAGTGTGCATCATGGGGCCTCCTAGACCTAAATGAATCTGATTCTAGAAGATAAATACCACTGTAGGAGTCATTATGAATGGACCATCTGAGACTATGAGCTTGTTCAGAATGCTTTCCCTACTTGAGTAAGCGATCCAGTGGCCAGATGGCCTAAAGAAGCAAAAAATGCAAGAGAAGATGAGGCAATATCTGGCAGGCCCTACTGGGTATAAAGATAAGGGTAAGAAGCTCAGGACATAGAACACCTTTTAGGAACAGAGGTGACGACGGCTCGCTATCAGTGCTAAAGTATAGCGCAAAAAGAGTAGTAGAAGAAAGAAAGAGTCTATGGGGAAAAGGGAAAACAGCTTGTATCTGGACCAACTGGTGCTGAGTTCGAGTGTATTACATGGAATTGATGAACAAAAATATCTTATTATACTGCCAAATAACTATCAGAAAAACCAGTGTGTAGTGGTCATGATTCTAAAGGACAGTATTGAACCCAAGCTAGGCAGCCAAAACATATCAATATATCGTATTTCGCTATCTCTTGTGGGGGGACAGAGATATTGACATCACTAAAACCATTTTCTTCTTGTAAGCCTCTGTAGATGAACTATATTTCTTGAAGCACTTACTTTTTTCCTTCTTGATGTGAAATGTTTTGAAAATTTTGGAATCAACAGTTGCATGATTTGAAAGGTTTAAAGTATTGCCTAAAATAATTACTCAGTGAACCATTATGGGGTTTTATGAAGATCATGTATATAGGGCCGGTTGCGAATTGTCTAGAAATGCCAAGTAGCCACCCTGCCAATTATTAGTTAATAGGGGAGCCAAGCGTCCTAAATGTCAATATTTAACTTTGATCTGGTACAGCCTGCAATAGATGATATGACGGTTGGTTTAGGGTAATTTGAGTATGCTGATTCCGAATCTGGTGTGTGTAGAATGATATCTAGGTCGGAACAAGGTCAAAAACAAGGTCAAAGGTCACGGTTTTAAGGACCTCTAAAGGGTACATACACTTTGAGACAAATGCAAAGATACTGAACCTGAGTGTTATTCATCTGACATAGCCATTCTCATATATATGGGCCATTACCTGACTGACTATGGTGGATATTAATAGGGTGCAAGGTCATGTTTTACAAGGTCAAACATGAAATAAACTTATAATTCTCAATTTACTTCCTTTCTCTTTGCACAGATAAAAGATACATATCTATATAGGCAGGTTTTCTGTCTAAGTGAATGCCCACATATTGGCCATTGAGAACTCATGACATTAGAGGGTTAAACCATGGTATTTCCATGATAATCCAACCTATATCTGAATTTGATATTAAAAAGGTAAATGATCAGATTGGTTTAATCAAGTTTGAGGCTGTCAATAATCTGTGCTGATACTTGCTATTGTATTTAGGAACCAACTATGACCTAGTATTTAGTTTTTAGTATCATGTGGCCTTGCGAAAGGTCGAGGTCACATGTGATAAAAGGGAAATGGTACAAAAGCAGTAAAGTCAAAATAGCCACAATATAACAGAGGCGATTAGGATGATGCATTGAGATAAGTAGGTGAATGGCCTCCATTGTAACATGCCAAATGTCATTTAAATAGTTTCAAGGACCTTCTGGTTGAGAGAAATGGTCTGAATCAAGATCAAATGCATGGTAGCATTTCCTGTAGTGGGCACTTCAACTTTTCTATGCTGCCTGCCATGTTGCTGTCCTGCCTTGCATAAATGAATATAAGACATCCAAATGACCCTGAGCTGGGGAAATCATGATGTGTGGCTGATGAATGAAAGAAATGGTCTAAAATGAGATCAATATTTAATGCATGCTACCATTGACTGTAGTAGGCACTTTAAGGTGGGTCGAGGCCATTGCAAAATGGACTACTGCGCAGCTTTCTGCGCATATGGCTTAAATATATCAGAATAATGCCATTTTTGGTAGGGGTGTGCCCAGAATGGTTCTCTTCACCCAAAACTATTTTTGGACGATTTTGAGCAAAATTGAGCATTTTAGAGCACTATACATTTTTTATATTACCCGGTATAGATATTTTAGGCATTTTTTACTTCTTCAGGAAGTTTCATTTAATAAGTAATAAATGGCATTTGAAAGAGCATTAAAGTGAATAAATTGCTTGAATATACCCAAAGCTACATTAAGAGATAATTTTATATGCAGGTTGTTGGGAAATTACCCATAATGCAATGCTTCAAAGATTTGATTTAGTCCATTTTTGCATTACTTATTTTTTTCAAAGGGCCAAAACCCTCAAATTATGCACGGCACCCCATATCAAAATTACTCTTATTCAGCGGCAAATGATCCAAGCAATCTTTTGGGGTAGTTTAAGAAAAATCTGATGACTTTTACTACTATTTTTCTTTGATTATGTAAGGAAATAATGAAAATTTATTCCAACTCTTCACCGAAAGATGACATTTTTTTCCAAGAATGCAGGTTGATAAATCCCCGGAACTATTTTTAGAATAAAGGTAAATAACCATGTGTTTATCGTGTCAAGTTTCAAAACTCTGCGGTTATTAGTTGATAGAAAATAAAATCAGACAAATCTTGACATTAATTCCGATTTTTTAGTGTCAATTTAATTTATTTTTATTTTTCAAAATCCCATATTTCAAAAAGTAGCGCGGCAACCCCTACTTTTCTTTTCATTTTCTGTTTTCAAATGATTTAGGGTACCCACAGAAAAAAAATTGTAGAAACCTGATGACTTTGATTCAATGGGATCGACCCACCTTAACTATTCTTTTATGTTGCTTTCCTGCCTAGCATCACTGAATATCAGACATCAAAATGACCTTGAACTGAAATAGGTCCATTTATAAGGCAAATGATTAAAACTCTAAGGATCATATGTGGCTCAACACGTGAGAAGGTACCTTCGCGGGGGATTTTTGGTACTGGTTTTGGCCACCAGGGGGGATAAGAATGGCAAAATAGTGAAAGATATGCCCAAAAATGTTTTAAGGTAGTTTTTTTTGGAGAATGCAGTAGTCCTCTAAGAATTATTCCATTTTTTCTGTAAATGTTCTATATTTGGAACGTAAATGGAACGTTTTTCATGAGAAATAGGCACTTATTACAATTTCTGGTTGCCATGGAAACCATTCCCTTTTTTTTTAATGGAGCGTTTTGGTCCTAGTTTCTTGGAAATCCCATCATTAACTCAAAACTGAAAACAGACCTTGAAAATTCCTACTGAAACCAAATTTACATAGACTATTCACACTTTTTATGGATATTTTTCAGGAAATCTGATTTTTTCATCAATTTAAGTAGTTATCATTGGATACGGTGCATTTAGAGCTTATCTGTCATTTTTAGTTACAAGTAACAACATATGTTCAAGATATGATTCTGACAAACCTACCAGGAATATCTTAACTCATAATATCTCATTTTAAAGATCTTGACACAAACTTAAATTGTCAATTCCCCCTTCAGTATCCCTTTTCATGTGCCTGGCCACATATATTCAAAGAGAAGAACCTATTCAAGTGTTTCATCTGGAAAAAGCACAATTCTGTCATGACAAATTAAGATCGTTTAAAAGCTTAAGCATTATGGATATACCCATAATGGTGCAAAGATGAGTATATTCATCAGTCATGCATCATGATTACCCCGGTTCAAGGTTATTTGGATGTCTTTTGTTCATTTATGCAAAAAAGGAAAGCAATGTGGCAGGCAAAATAGAAAAGTTGAAGTGCCCACTACAGGAAATACTACCATGCATTTGATCTCAATTTAGACCATTTCTCTCAGCCAGAGTGTCCTTGAAACTATTCAAATGTCATTTGGCATGTTACAATGGAGGTTATTCACCTACTTATCTCAATGCATCATACCCCCTTTCCTAATTGCCTCTGTTATATTGTGGCTATTTTGACTTTACTGCTTTTGTACCATTTCCCTTTTACCACATGTGACCTCGACCTTTCACAATGCCACATGACACTACAAAGCTAAATACTAGGTCACAGTTGGTTCCTAAATGCAATAGCAAGTATCAGCACAGATTATTGACAGGCTTAAACTTGATTAAACCATTCTGATCATTTACCTTTTTAATATCAAATTCAGATAAAGCTTGGATTATCATGGAAATACCATTGTTTAACCCTCTAATGTCATTAGTTCTCAATGGCCAATATGTTGGCATTCACTTAGACATAAAATCTTGCCTGTTAAGATATGTATCTTTTATCTGTGCATAGAAAAAGGAAGCAAATTAAGAATTATAAGTTTATTTCATGTTTGACCTTGTAAAACATGACCTTACACCATATTGATATCCACCATAGTCAGTCAGGTAATGGCCCATATATATAAGAATGGCTATGTCAGATGAATAACACTCAGGTTCAGTATCTTTGCATTTGTCTCAAAGTGTATGTACCCTTGAGAGGTCCTTAAAACCGTGACCTTTGACCTTGTTTTTGACCTTGTTCCGACCTAGATATCATTCTACACATAGCAAAAATGGAATCAGCACCCTCAAAATACCTTAGTTCATTATTCATACCATCTATTGCAAGCC
Source organism: Harmothoe impar (assembly GCA_947462335.1). Taxonomy (NCBI): domain Eukaryota; kingdom Metazoa; phylum Annelida; class Polychaeta; order Phyllodocida; family Polynoidae; genus Harmothoe; species Harmothoe impar. The sequence continues at coordinate 26,611,429 of OX381719.1, read as the reverse complement.
GTACCAGGTCCTCTCCAACATTCCAGACTGGCTCCCCTATTAAGTGTTGATATCTGTATCAAATAGATCATTTATATGGAAGTTAAGAACAAGGCAGTGGTATATTTAATATAAGACTATATTAAAATGTAACATTGATGACTTGCATCAAGTAAATATGAGAAAATGTGATGTTATGTTTATATAGGCAATGTGCATGTTGTGTGGTGGAGCCAGGTCAATCCTACAGAGATGTATAGCTTTGGTACTTACCACCTTCTATAGACAGTGGTAATCAACTCTCACCCAGTGAGACACCACCTCTACCCTAAGGTGTTAGCACTAATGACGTACACTGATTAGATGGATAGAGTAATCAGTCTATCTAGTCCTTTCTTAAGTATAGAACGGTGCTCTTTCTGTGCCTTTTCTGAATAGAGCGTACACGTTAGCTGACTATGATTTAATATACTGCTCAGTCAGAATCAGTGATCGAAACATAGATGCACTCTGATATAATTCCAGAGTTGCTTTAAATGAGAGCAAATTTAGGAAGGAAAAAGATGTCATCACTGCCATTAGTCAAGATGCCAAGAGGCAGCACAGCATATATGACACTACCTGCCCTATTTAGCCTATATTTAGTGTTTGTGAGCTGCTCATACAGTATTCACCGATCTGTCCTCAGGTGTTAACTCAGGGTCAGTAACTGTGGTGTTGTGTGTACAAATCAATACAACTCACAGCACTTGTACCTCACCACCTGCACTTTTTTAAATGTCTGTTCATACTACTTCCTCTCACCTACCAAAGTGTATCACTGTATTGACCTAACAACACAATCAGCAGCTTGGCACTTGTACTCTGACAAAGGGATTAGAAATATCATAGTTATGTACCCTGATAAATTTCAGATTCCAGAGGCAGATCAGGGCCACAGAATGAGTATCTTTAGTATAGGGTGTCAGGTGTAGCTGTACTCTGGCAGCTATGGGGTGCCACAGCATCAATAACCTTGAGCCAGTTCTGTTTGATACCCAGCCTTTAAAGAATATCGTTAGCTCTCCATGACATCCAGGCAGACTGGAGAGCACAGTACACAGCTTGTCACAAGTTCCTTTTAGCAGTCTCGCAGATACTCCTGACAGTAGCCCCTTTGGAAGAGGCTCCGATGAATAGGCTGGCCCTGCTTCTTGGACCTGGCATACACAGCAGTCATACGTGTATGAGTGGTAGAACCTCCTATCTCACACATAGAAGGTAGAGGTAGTAAGGAAGACACTGTTTGGTAGAATTGAATGGAAAGGTGAAGCAAAAATGCATTTTAGTGGAGCCTCCCATGAATTATATATCTACCCTGTACAGAAGAAATGCATACATTTGCAACTAGAATCACATCAATATAGATACAAATACCTATTTTCAAAAGTGATAAAGAATTTATTTCTATATCTTATAACCCCACCAATGGTAAAGTTGCTTTAAGTTAACCTTTGAAATAATGTCAACATGCCTATTAACAGTAAATAAGTAAATTCCTGTCACGCTCTCAGCTTGATAATACTAACTGAGCGTATAGCTACTAATTAAGTCACATAAACAGTCTGTTAATAAGGCCTATTCATGAAAGACTGCTTTGACTGTGCTCGTTGCTACGTGACTTGCATATATACCTTAGATAGCTTATACTGCAGCAAGGAAGGGGAAGAACAAATCCAACAGAATGTGAGACTAATCTAATTAGGGAAGAGCTAATTTGCTGATTCATTCAAAGTAGTAAACGGTAGAAAATGTGCAGATGGATACAAACTGTGCAAGTGAGGAACGGAAAGTAAAGTTATGAGGCACAGAATAGAATAATTTAAAATGTCATATTTCCCTTTTCCCTTGAGAGATACAACGGCTATGTTTTTGTTTGGTACTTAAACCACCTGACAAATACAAAAACAAGAGTTAATTAAACAATTTTGATTCGAGTTGATGTATGTTGAGAGCAGTTTACGCTGATTGCGCAACTAATAAACGCGGATATGGCAACATAATGTATGTTCAGTAGAAAGCTCTTAGAAATAGGATATTTGTTTTTCAGGAGTATATAGGTAGTATTAGCAGTAGTAACTACCAGCTCTCTAGCCTACCATAAGAGACCAGCTAGGACAGCTGCTATATTGCATATACCAGAGTGTTCTCTAATAGGTCGATCAGCACCATCAGGGAGATTATCTGAACAGTGGAAATACAATTCGGAAGCCCAATTTCACCCTATAGAAAAGTCCTTTGATAGCTGGGGCCTAATTTTTAGCTGAATGTATAGTCTGTGCAGGTTTAGGTACAGACTGAACAGTCCTACATTACTTATAATTGGAAATACTCCAAGGGGAAGCTGGCAGGTCCAGCTGCCAACTGTTTTCATACAGAAACTCCCGTAGCGAATCAGCAAAACATCACTAGGTATATGTTTCAAGTATAAAATATAGCACAGACCATCTGACTTTATGACCTGAGAAAAGAAATTCTGGCATTCACACAGGCAGGTAGGTTTACATTATGATGCAGAGAGCAACAGAGATATGGTGTGGAGATGAAAACATCACCTGTTGTAGTTGTAGCTGAAATGTCAAAGTGAATCGGGGCCAGCAAAGGCTAGAAATCATACCTAGTGGAAATAATGTTGTAGCAACAGCTGTTATTATCTACTGGTGTGTGCTGGGTGTGGTTCCCACTTCTATAGGGTACTGAGGGATTTTGTGATATCAAATGTTAACATGTTGGAGGATAGTTTTGGCAGGACCAAGAGGACTGGCTCCCTTTTGACTTGTGGGAGCACCCATATATATTAACCATCGACATAATCATCTAAATATGGGTTTAACATGGATGCATTTAGTATGGTTTGATCAATCAACATCAATTTAAATGTACGGGATGGTGTTTCTATGTAGCCACTTGATAATAAAGGCATAACCAATATATCAGCTGAGCAAATAAGAATAGCAAATATTGCCTAAATATAGCCTGGTGACAATATGTGCAGTAGTTGTTACCACTATACTTAACAAGCAGAGATCTGTGTGGCTGCTTGAGGCTGATTTCCTGTATGGCCCAATCATCTATAATGAATATGTTATGTTATGTTATACAGCCATGTGGACTGGCCATCAGGATGCATAACTGCGGTACTGGCAAGCTTACTCACCATTTATCATACTGACCCATTATAAGTGTATCAATCCCCTAGGGGTGAGGGGCATGATGTTTGACTGCAACCTTGGCTAGTTAATCAGTAGGGTTGCATTCATGCATCATCCTGATGAATGTCATAACATATTAAACCACTATGTGGCCCTGAAAGTGTAAACTGCCATCTGACATATATATCACTGTATCAGTGTATCCCCCATAGATAACCCTGCTGAATGCTATAAGGCATGTCATCTGACAATATCTGTGCACACTGGCGAGCCCACAACAGAATATTGGCACCACAGATGCCATTCCTGGTTTAGACAACTCATGTGTTATTCATTCCTATACGGGTGGTGTTCCCTTTATCTTCTGTCCAGATCTGCTATATTTGGGTCAGTATCCTATAATTATGGTCATCTAACATCATGATGCATTTATGTATAAGACTCACAAAATTCTGCTTCTGTGTCATACTAGCTGTCTGGTTGCTGCATATAGGTTCCCTACATCAGTGTAAAAGGTTATTTCGATTCTGGTCACCATTTGGTTGGTGGGTTGGGGCAAATACCATCTAAGTAGACAAGAACTGAAAATTCACAATGTATAGACCATTGCTCTTCCAGAGGAGCATCGTTTGTAAAGTAAGCTATCTTTACATGAATACATCTCTAGAGACGTGGACTCTATAAATGCTGTTGTCTCAGTGCACAATTATTAATGAGCGGAATCATGCAGTTGATAAAGGGTCAAGTGCACTCATTATATAGTTTAACTAAACTGGTTTCAGTTTTACAGGAATAGCATTGGTAGACAGACAGGCAAACCAGACAGCATGGAGAGGGAGAGGTCATTTAGGTGGTTATCTATGGGTGGAAAGTTTGCTTTATGTTGTGGCCGGCAGAGCCATTTAAATCATATAGATCACTTAAAGGTCAGAGGTAGGTCTCAAATGGCATAGATTCCTGGCTTCTACTATAAATACCTCTATACCTATGAGGCCCACTAACCTCCCATCAGGATAATATCACACATACTAGATAGGCCTACTTCACATGGTACACTTATAAGTTATTGAACAGCAGCTTGGTCTTTCTCATGCAGAGGTGTATTTCATATTGCCCTTCAAATAAATAACTTGACTACTTCTCAGCTGCTTCCTGGTGATCTGAGTTTTCTTTTTCTGTGTGGTCTAACATCCAATACCACATGTCATTATAACTCTGGCCAGGATGGGAGTTTGAACTGCTGGTTTTATATCAAAATATATAGTCCGTATTTGGATCTACATTAATTAACAAGAATCAGTACTCAGAATCAAAAGATATCCATGCGACAAATAGGGATACTCTTTGTACTGAGAAGAAAGTCTAAATAAATCTATTGCAAATCATATTCAATAAAAGAATCATGCAGTGTCTGGCAGTCTCGTTAGTACCATCAGTTGTCAAAATCAAGCCAAATGGCAATGATTTGTAATTGTCATTAGTACAAATTCACCCTAATGGCCATCACTTAGCTTCCTGACAGCATTCAGATCAAATTATCAGTGTATTTTTATTTTCATTAGATCAGAAAAAAAAGTGAAAAACTTTTTAGGTACTGAAAAAGAAAATCAGAAAAGCAAATGAGAAATTTGGCAGCTCTTTATGGACAGCACTTTATGTAAATACCTGTGTAACTCGTTTAGTTGTTTCAATGAAAGAAATAACATGTTTGTTTTGGTGGCTCATCATCTTCATTTATGTACTTTCTACTAATCCCTTTTAAGCTGTGGTTGCAGACTGCTGCTTTAATTATCTATTCTCAGAAATTACCCAAATACCTGCATTATCCTAAGGAATTGAATTGTTGATCGGTTTAACTTAGATCCTTTTTCCCCAACGTCATAGACAAATGTGTATTTAGATTTTCCATTGTTTTTAGAATTGCCCTACAGTGTTCAGGAATATTTAAATTTCCTGATTGATTATTAATCATTGCCCTATGCTGCAGGAGAGCTGGGCCTTCACTGTCAGCCTGCCATAGACTTCTCTATTACTGAGTGCACTTCCTTGTCATAGGTCAAGGTTGTAACTTAGTATCAGAGCATTTTTATGTTGGGCCATAAGTCATGGCTGGTGGATATTGTATGCCAGAGTTCAGCATTAGGCAAACTAATCTAGGGCATAGATCATGGTATGTTAACATGGTATCCTCGGGAAGTTCAGTCTGTAACAGATATTGGCCATTGGCAGACATCATAACATCTTTACTACTATTGAGGCCGGGGAGAAAGTTTTGATAGGAACTTTGCAATTGGCCATTCTATTACATGTATCATTATTATTATCATTATTATTCAGGGAATGAATCCGACACAATGGTTATCGTCAATGTTATAACTTGAAATTTTATCTTACTCTCAAACTAAAGTTATTAATTTGCAAAAGGCCTAAGTGTGATATGTATATACATTCTAAAATAAGACTTTGGAGCTGCTAATCAGAGAGATATACGAAGGTTTTTTTCAGATACACCTGTTAGGCTGTAGTGAAATTTTGATCCAAAGTATTTTTTCTTGATTATGAATAAAAAATGTTAATAGAGAGGCATAATTTATGTGTTTATGGATGATTTTGCAGTGAGCGTTGTGCTGTTGACATCCTTTGGATATACTCTGATGCAGAATTGAAAGTTGGTTGGTTGGTTGTTGAGTTGCTTTACGCCTTAATTAACAGCTATGGTCATTTCAAGGGCGGTGATGGTGATTGAATCTATGAGTGAGTTAAGGTAGAAAGCATGCCCCTACACTTCCACTGAGGCAATGGTTCTTTTGCATTCCACACTACATAAACATAGTCAGGCCAAAGATCGGGGTGCTACTGAGTCTCGAACCCATGATGTCATGCATGCGAGACAAACGTGCTACCTCTGAGCTAACTCCCCACCCCCAAAATTGAAAGTAGTTGTATGGGCAAAGAATGATGTCACAGAAAAGATTCATTTGCATGGTATACTAAAATCTATCCTTATATTCAATATGGAACATCCATTAACCATTTAATCACTCTTCTATGTCACAATCTATACATAAGCCTTTAGATACGATGTTATTATGTGACATCCCTCAGATATTAAGCAAATAGAGTGCACTTTACTTATCCCACTACCTAAAACTGCCGCCATTGTTGTCACTTTCTTGGAAGTCCAGTCCCGTTACAACACATCATTCACCTACTGTGCAGTATGGCAGTCTCCTATGCTTCTCAACCATTGTTATTTCCGGGAAAGGCTATGCTTCTCTCATTAAATCTCTTTAAATAGTGATAATCTACACATATTGGGGCACATTTTGAGCCCATACCATTTTTTAATTGCCTCCTGGTTTAAGAGATATGGCTAAAATAACAAACATTCCAAGTAGCAGCTGGATAAGAAATTTTCATTATATCAAAAATGGTATTTCGTGATTTTAAAGAAGCCATATTAATTAATGCAATGCATTGTTGAAATTTGACATTATTATTCACATCTCCCCCGGAAATTGACCATGGCGAAGGTCATAGTGAAGTAATGAATGCATTATAACATCATGATCAGAAATGTACCAATGTAAATGTATTGAATCATATATTCTAATGGCAAAATAATTCATCGGCTAATCTGTGTACATAATATTTAGCAAGGGCCTCCACCACTCCTACCAGGGCCCCACCACTCCTCTTTGGACAAACTCAAGTCTGTTATCCGCAAGCAATACAAGCAAGTGCAAGCAGTTTTTTTGGACACAACATTTATCAAGACTCAGGCCTGTATCTATTGAAGGACAGGGAGGTAAGGACATTTAGGGGAGAGATATTGAGAATGAGGAAAAGGGGGGGGGGGGCATTGGGTGAGGTGTAGGGAAGGACTTTGAAGGGGAGTGACTTTCAACCCTCTCACTGCAAGATTTCTCTATATTTTTACCAACAAATTAAAAAATTATAAATATAAAAACTTCAAATGAGTTGTTGCCACAGCTACACCTTGAATGTTCTTTGTGAACACAAATGGAATGTGGGATTTGACAGGATGTTATGAGCTTTAATATGATACCAAACATGGGATGAGTTGACAAGAACTTGTAAGAAAATATTTTCATCAATATTGAACATTTAGCTCAATAGGTTAGGTGCTCTGGCTGATGGTTAGAGGTTTAAAAGAAATTGAAAAGCTGAATTGTGCAATTTCCTGCACCACCCCCCCCCCTTCACCTACATAAGTGGAAACAGCTTTTCAATTGACCTGGTATGATGGGGAGGAGAGGATACAGGGGAGGACAGGACATGGGAGACAAAGAGAGGACCGAAGAGATGTAAGGACTTGGCATGAGTATAAGAAACAGGGGTAGAGGGATGATTGTTGGCGAGGGAAGGGAGGTGTGGACACCTCCGAAGCAAACAAACAGTGGCTGTATCTTTACAGTACTGTAAAACCATGAAACAACCATGAAAACCATGAAATAAATACAGAGCGTCACTTCAAAGTGCCCTCGTCAGTGGTTATTGCACTTGAGGTGTCTGTCCCGCACTGCACTAGGCCTACGGCCAGCGTGCAGTACGGGACAGACACCTCTCGTGCAATAACCAGTGACTCAGTCACTTTAGCGTGCAGCTCTGTCTATTTATTTGTCCCATGCAGTCTATTCTTCCAGGACTATAGCCATGATTCACAGTACTACTCAAAGTCAGGGTGTAGATACCTCTTTTATGAGAGGTTTTCTATAGCTATTATGAGAATGAAAGGACATGCCTTTTGATGTTATGCAGTGGGACCCCTTGGCTATTTTCTGTACATGTCGCATGTCATCGCACAAGAACCTTAATGCGATGGTATGTTCCATGTGTCTGTATGAGCTGCTGTCCATCTATTGAAAGGATGATTAGCACTTCATTGATTAACACCAGTGAACACTGCAGCTTCATGAATGTTTACTGTACCTAAATGTAAAATGGCTCTTTCACCATAGTCAAAATATTATTATGCTGGAACAGTAAAATATGTGTCTTCAAATTTCGTCAAAAGCTAATTTCAATATAACTATTATGATTGGTTAACGTGTCAAGATAAGAGTATAGTTCGTGAAACACTGACAATGCTATACAATATTCTAAAAAGCGTAATTGATAAGATTCTGAAAGGAGAGATAGCCAGCCACTTTGCCTCAGCAAGAAACCAATCAGGCAGCCTGTATGAGGGTCGATGGGTCTGATGGATATGTTTAGAATGACACCTCCAGTGGTATGCTTTACCCCTTTAACAACAAATTCATCATCTCATACTTATTATTTTGCTGATATTTTATTCCTTTATAAGTTTTTTGATTTGTGTATGTAAATGGCCTATGTTTCTAGAATCATATTCAATTATCAAAGTATTAAAGTTGCATTTAGTATTGGTCAGCTTAGGTTAGCCTTTTAGGCTAGTAGCCTGTATAAACCAGTTCTAGGAATTGGGAAGGAAAGAGTAGAAAGGTTAGAGAAAACGGGTACTATATGGCATAAACTCCCCACTTATGTTGTTTTGGCTATTTCTGGCCCTTTTCAGGCTTATACCCCTACAGAATAACCAGTTTTGCACCAATTTATTCAAATTTTTGGTATATGTGAAAAAACATCCTAATAATTTGGGTAATCTCTATTTTTTGTGTATTGGCCCAATATTTTCTGTTTTCTGGCCCTCCAAAGGCCCAAAAAAACCAAAAAAACTCAAAAACGCTAAAAATGACATGTTTTACATGCCTCCCATGTGTACTGAGGCAGTAACAGCTTATTCCTTATATCATTTTCTATTAGGTCTATGGTATAGTCAATTGATTCACGAGGATTTCACTAGATATGTTCCGTATTTTTTTCTCCACAGTCATTTAAGTGTGTTTTGCGAGCAAAATATTCAAATGTCATTTCAGGTTGATACCTCTATATAGTAAATAAAGAAGATCCACACAGGCTTTATTGTATCCCAGACTGTGAGGTAACTCTTGTGTCTTCTGCTGGAAAAAAGAAATTTTGAAAAATATCCAATAATCTTGCCTCGAGGAGCATATGTCTATTGGGATACATATTTTCCATCACGGAGTCACCCGGAATATTCGTCACGGAGTCACCAGCCACCCTGATGAAAATTTAAACCTCCATAAAATTGTTAATACCCAATATATTTAAGTTATCTCTGGCTTTCCTGTGTCCTACCCACTCCCTCTAATGTTCTAATGCAAAAATCCACCATTTTTATGCTCATTTATACAAGAAATAATTTCCGTCACGGAGTCACCCGGGTGACTCCGTGACGTAAAATAGGTTAATAGGGGTACTTTAGGCCTATACTGTGCAAATTTGGTCTAACCAGATATCATGATGCTTCATATTTCTTAAAGTACACATGATCAGGACACTGTAGAGTGAATTTAACCAATAATGGGACCATTTTGAGGAAACTAGGGTAAAGTTGAGAGTATGTAGTTGAAATGTTCATATTTCTGATAAATGTTCAAAATTCATCGGGCTGTATCTCAAAAACTATTACTCAGAGGATATCCATTCTTGGTATGCTTCAAGATATATGTTGGCCCAGCTTGTAAACAAAATTATTAGTTGCTGTGATGTATTTAAAACATAATGTTCATGATCATGGATTTTTGGTCACGGAGTCACCTGAAAAAAGGGCAATTGACTTCACGAGGCGATAAAAACTGAACCGCTAGGGTTAGAAATGTATCAAAAAGTGTTCCAAGGAGCCAAAATATATACCTTTCAATATACTGAACTTATTTAAACATATTAACAACTTTCTGATTTGTCCTTCCTCTATCCTAAAACAACATAAGTCAGGAGTTTGAGCCATATAGAATGCTATTCACTTATAATGTACATCTAACATTGATACCTAAATACTACTCTTTTGAAATTAAAAAGTATTTTTATCCATGAAATGATTTTTGAGAACTACAATAAAGGTATCCAAGTAATGAGAATGGAGACATGAAAGATGTTGTGATAGTATTAGTGAGATATGATTGGATAGGGACTTAGATTAATGGGCAATGGTTGGAAGCGTATAATGTGATCACCTCTTAGTGAAACAAATAATATATCATAGGGTTTAGTACTGTTCTATATGTAACTAAGTTGCAGTTTAAGAATTAAGGAGACATTAAGCCTGCACATTAAAGAAAAACAAATAAACTCAGAACCGATCCATTGAATTTCCCACTTTTTATTGGGAAGGCCTCCACCAAGTACTTTTTTCTCCTTTCTGCACTGATCCTTTTATTTAGATTTAAATCAATAGCAAACTTAAGTTCATGTCCTCCATTTATCATTAATCCAGTGAGCAAACATTGTGATCAATCTTTGGTAATTCATAATGGAATATTCAGAAGGACCACCAAGTCCATCAATCATTTATGATCCTAAGTAATGGCTGCTGATACATCATCTGCAGGAAATATCAATGACAGCAGGAAGGGGTGGGATGTGAGTTAGTGTGCATTTTATCAGCTACAAAAACTTTGAATATAACCTCACCTATTCATTGTTTTCCAAACAGGCGAGTAAGGCTAACACAGTAGAGTTGTCCTCTTACATGGTTAATGCTACATTCTATAACTTATAAGTACCCTTGTGAGTTGTTGAATACTCTTTGCATACCAGATTTGTTTACCATCATGGAATCTGAGGTACACACCCAATCTTGATATAGTTATATTGCCTCAGGATAACAGTAAATAAAATAACAAACAATTTGAATAGAAACTATAATACTGTGGCAGTTGCCCAGTGGTAATGTATGTGCCTTGTCTGCAGTAGCACAGAAGATTTACACTGGGAGTACAATAAAAAAAATCAGGTTGCATGTGCCAATAGGAAATTAACCTTGTTAGAGTTAACCTATCTGCTTTAGAGGGGGTGGCACTGCAATGAGACACTATAATTTGGTAATTTGATTTTCAGTATAGGCCTGTGATAGCATGTTGTGTGAAATGGAACAATAGTGATATACATGCTGATGTTGTTTTGCAACGGATACTCTATCTACACAGGATCTTAAAGTGGTCAAATGATATACTCAGTAGTATACTTAAATAACATTCTCCCCTCAAGGTTACCAAACTTGACTTCCAACAGCCAAACTTGACTTCCAACACCCATGCTTCCTCGCAATATTCCCTCATCCTACTCTATGTATTTTTCTTTTTCAATTCCCTTTCCTGACATTCTACTTGATGCTCACGTTACTCTCCTGTTGTTGTAATTGTATGAAAACTGTTACCTTTTTTTTCATTTTAAGACTTTTCCCTGTTAGGCAGCACTATCTGCACCATCACTAGTGTTGGCCAATGAGGGCCAGGCTCTGTAAACTAGCCACTTATCCTCATGGTGATTGGTTCCCTGCTGTACAGCCTGCCAGGGCCCCCTGGAAATGTCCATGTGGCATGCACAGGAGCATGCCCAATGGACAATCCAGGGCTGCATTGTCCTCAGCAATACATATATACTTACCTGTTTCCTCCTGTGGACACTGTCTCTGTGTATCAATGCAAGAAAGCCATGGGCTGATGGGTCCTCGTTGCTGCCTATCAGTGTCTTAGCGTGGTGATACAAGTGCCTCTGCGCGATTCCCAATCCCCATATCAACAGCAGGTGATTTCTAAACGTCACCCAAGGTGACAACACAACTATTCCCCTCTAGCTGGATGTCCACTGGACAGCGCCATATTGGACTGGTCCCAGTATGCACTCTCTCCTTTCCAGTCACTAGCTTCAGCAAATTATGTGGACCAGATCAGGGGGCTAAAGCTCTGCTTGGAGAGTGGAACTACTACATTCCCTGCATGCTAGGACACCTGCAATCTTTTACCTGTCCATTATAGGGTTGTGGTTAGGACAATGGACTCATGACTAGCAGTACCTAAGTTCAAATCCACTCCAGGCTAGGTGTGGTGACCATTTTAACCCCATTGGTTGCAAAAGCTTGCACCAAAAGTTTTGGCAAAACGTTTTTGTAAAACATTTTATGAACCTTTGCAAAAGGTTTGGGTATAGTCTTTTGGTAACCACTTTTGGTAACCATCTATGTTTCACTAAAAGCCACACCAAGGACCGAACCCTGGACCCTTAGATTGGGAGTTCCAGGCCCTCCTGGTTGAGCTATGGAGGCTGCTGGTAGATCAAGGTACAATAGGTGAACATAAACTTTGTTATTGATTATCCTCATTAATGATCAATGCTATTAGGGACCTTTAGCAACCACGTAAAAGCTCATTAGGGACCTTTAGCAACCACGTAAAAGCTCATTAGACGTATCCTATGTCTTCAGCACTGCTACGTCTGCGTTTAATGAGCTTTTACGTGGGTTGCTAAAGGTCCCTATTAAATGCAGATGTAGCAGTGCTGAAAGGATAGGATAGGCCTGCGTTAAGTGAGCTACGTCGGGTTTGATAAAGGTCCCTAAATAATGGTGCACTGTGATAGGGACCTTGAACAATAAATGGGGTCGAACCCAGGCTAACAGTCTAGAGTAGACCATTCACAAATAAATCTTGTTTATTTTGGGTCTGCCCCTGATCTGTTATTACCTTGGGTTCGACCCCATTGGTTGTCCCTATTACAGTGTAGGGACCTTTAGCAACCACGTAAAAGCTCATTTAACGCAGACGTAGCAGTGCTGAAAGCATAGGATACGTCTGGGTTAAATAAGCTACATCGGGTTTGCTAAAGGTCCCAATTATTTAGCATTGATCATAAATGCGGATAATCAATAACAAAGTTAACCTATTGTACCTGGACCTACCAGCAGCCTCCATAGCTCAACCAGTAGAGCCTGGAACTCCCAATCTAAGGGTCCAGGGTTCGGTCCTTGGTGTGGCTTTTAGTGAAACATAGATGGTTACCAAAAGTGGTTACCAAAAGACTATACCCAAACAAGTTACCACAAAAGGTTCATAAAATGTTTTACAAAAACGTTTTGCCAAAACTTTTGGTGCAAGCTTTTGCAACCAATGGGGTTAAAATGGTCACCACACCTAGCCTGGAGGGGATTTGAACTTAGGTACTGCTAGTCATGAGTCCATTGTCCTAACCACAACCCTATATTGGACAGATAACAAAAGGTGTGTCCAGGTACAACCAATGCATAATACACATGTAGAGGCCTAGTGTAATCATTGCCCCACTCTCCCCCTGATGTTTGGCCCCCCCTGAGACCCACACTGCTAGTTCTAAGTGTCCCCAATTGTGGCAGCACTGGTATCCCGCTAGTGAGGAATAGATGAAGTGCCCCCTACATTCCCTGTCATGTTTTAAGGGAGTATTCAACTGACGTCGGTTGGCCATGATTCCGTCATCCGATGAAAGTCTATAATGTGGAACTTATGGAAGAATTTCGTCCGACGGACAGAATCACGGCCGATCTCGTCAGTGGAATACTGCCTATACATTTCACCTTATATTTCCTTTTTCTGTGCACCATCTTCTGTACAAAACGGTCATTTCTAATAACTTTTTCATTTCTGTTACAGGTGAGACGCTTTGCTTAAATCATCCTGTGGAACATCAACCTCAATTAAAGTTATGGCAATATCATGTTTATAAGCAAGCCTTCTTATTTCTAAGATACAAAGACCATCATGAAACTGGTACATCGCTCATAATCAATTAATTTCGAACAGGGGTTCTACAATAGGTACTACATTGTCCTACATCGAAGGTCTTATAGATACTAAAGCATGAGCTTGTATTGGTCCCCTTCAGTCTAGTATGAGGGACTCTAGGCATGCTTCATGCTTACAACTCCAAGACAGCATGTAGACAGAACCTTTATGCGTCATTTTCTATAACCTGTTTGGGAAAGAAAGGCCTGTGCATGTTGATGTCATCAATGAAATGGAGTGGGACCCCATAGCAATATAGTGTGCTCCTTTGTGTACATGCCATTCAATCCGATTTCTATTCATGTCTATTTGGCACACAATAACCATTGCATGAGAACCTTAATACATTCCCTCTAAGCAGAACTCAAGAATGACACAAATTTAATAGAAGCATGTGTATATCCAGGGTAAAGCTGCATGCGCAAGATAGACATGGTAGATTCTCGGGAATACTGAACCTTCCTAGTGACATGTGCAATGGTGATTTGCATACTTGTGCAAATAACCAAAGATTTCGCAAATAGAATGAAGCAATTCTTGAGTTTCACTCAGAGATTAATCATCAAAAAACGTTCCAGAAAGGTTCTAAAAATTCTCAAATGTTGACACACGAATGGCACGAGTTCTGCTTGAGATTTTGATTGCAGGGTTGGTGTGATCCATGTGTCAGCATGAACTGCTGTCTAGTCTTATCATTTACACCACATTAAAGGTAATTATTACTTCATTGATTAACCCCAGTCTCATGCAATAAAAAGTCCACACACATTTACAAATGTTTAGAATATCCAAAGCTCAAAACATCATCCTAGAACAAATTTATATTGTCTTTACTACTTTAACAGAACTATGTTAGTGATTAAAGTACCAAGAAAAAAAGTGATTTAGAAAAGAGGAAATCCTGACAATGCCATCCAATATCCTAGTGGAAGTAATTGGGAGGAATACAAGAGGGGAGATAGCAAGCCAATTTGTCCCAGCTATTAAAGGCGGAAACCAATCAGTTCCCGGTAGCCTGGATGAGAGTGGGCGACCCTCATAGATAGCCCTCAGGATGTAATCTCAAGTGATACCCTATACCCATTTAAAAGAGATTATTTAACTTTTTCTGTCCTTTATACTTATGAGTTGTATTGAGTTCGGTTCATTAAACATAATTGATAAGGCTTCTAGCAAGTATCAGATAGCATAGTATTACAGTTGCATTTAGTGGGTATCAGTTATATATTTAAGGCAACCTTACTAAAGCCTCTTTTTACTAGCATTCTAGATGTCTATATCCGGTAGTGTGAGGTTTAACAAAGCATTAAACTTGTAAATTAAATAGAAAAGTAGCGGAGTATACACACCTCGTCTCACCACAAGTAAATAAAAAATATTAAAAAAACAGAACCATAGAACCATTGTATTGAATCCTCATTTTTTCCTTGGGAAAAGTTTCTACCAAGACAATTACTCCGTTGTGCGCTGCATTCATTGAGACTTGACTTTTTTCTTTTTGTAAATCCAGGAAACAAACATTGTGACCAAATCCCATTTTATTATGAAATATTTACACGCTCCATCCATCATTTATGGTTATAAGGGGCAGATGCTGATGAGCCATCTGCAGGAAAATTCTTATTGGCAGTAGGCAGGGATCTCAGGCAGTCCCGGGATGCCTACATTATATGAGTGTGTGCTTGTATGTAAGGGTGATATCTATACTGTGACAACATTGTAAAATGAGGACAATGGTAGAAGTCCCCTAAGCAACAACAGAAACAAACGTTCCATTACTGCTCAACCTTCCACTTCATGACTATGTTAATTGCATACATCTGGTTTGACATGATCTGTCTTCTTTAGGCACAATGGATGTGTGATTTGCTTATTAGTAGGCCTCTGATGGAAGGTGGTGTGAAAGGGCATAATCATGATGCATGTTGGTGCTATTTTGCCATACATACTTTGAATTACAAAGGATCTTATGGAGGTCAAAATGATAATATATGATCTCTTTATATTTATTCTCTGTACTATACCAGAATATTTTAGAATTACTCTTTTCATGATGATCAATAATTCATACCTTTACCGATCATCCCTCATGATATTCCCTCATACCATCATTTGAATCATTCCTTCTCAAACCCTTTCCCTGGCATTCTACAAGATGCTCACTTTTACTCTCCTGTTGTAAAATGGTGTAAGCATGACTATTGGTACCTTCATCATTGTATAGTCTTTTCTCATGTTACGACCTGTTGACTGCCTCTCTGTTACCCCATTCTAAATTACCTAACAGCCAGTCCCTCCCTGGCTAAATTGGTCAGTGCCATCAGCCAATTCTAGTTCTACCTTTCCTTGTCAGGCTGCACCATCACTAGTGTTGGCCAATGAGGGCCAGGCTCTGTAAACTAGCCACTTATCCTCATGGTGATTGGTTCCCTGCTGGACATCCTGCCAGGCCCCGATGGAAATGCCCATATGACATGCACAGGAGCAAGTTGAATGGATACTCTGACAGCACATAGTCCTCAGCACCAGCCCAGTGAGAGTCTTGCTGAAGTCTGTAGCAGACATTGCCACTGTCTATTGAGAAAGTAATGGATCCCCTTTGCTGTCTATTAGTGCCATATAGCGGTCATACCGAAGAACAAATAATCCATTATTTCTGTTAGCCCAGGTTGCCTCCCTCTCAGCTGAGAGTCAAAGGACACCAAATGAATCGGATTATGTGAGTTAAGAGGTGCATAATCCTGTTTTATTCTCAGCTAAGTGATACACAACCAGAACAGAATATAAATCCTGGCATGGTTTATTTGTCCCATGATTAACACCTACGTAGACTGTCACAGACATAGCCATCACTAATCTGCTCCTATTGACACATGGGCTCATTAGCAGATAAGAGCTGCTCCAACCTGGGAATTAACCCCTCAGAGACCCATTCAGAGTATTAATCTGCCCCTGTCACATGATCTGACTCTATGGCCATGTGACATGTGTACTGCTTAGGCACTTAGGCAAGAGACAGCAGGTTTTACAGATTCATAGTTATGTCAAGATAACGTCGCATTGTGACACAGCTAACTTTATACCTTATCAGTGCCCCCTGTATTTTCATTTGACTAAATGCATTTATAGTTACCACATCTTACTTAGTAAAGCATTGAGTTTCCTTTTCTTAAATCTCAACTTGTACTGTACCTAATGCTGGGAGTTTTCATTTTTCTATTTTCCTAGTTGAAGTACAACAATATAATTTATGATTCGAGGAGAACCATTTAATTGCCTCCAAGTATAGTCTTTTCTCATATTATACAACATTTTATAACGTTATACAACGTTATATAACGTTTCTCTAAGGCTCCTTACTATGACATAACGTTATGTAGCAGTTTAGTAAAGAATTGATATGCCAAACTATACTGCCCAGGAACCGTCAGACAACCTGCATCTTGTGGACATGATCATGAAGTGTTCTAATGGACCCTATTGATCCTGAGCCAGACGGCTAGAATATATATCAATACATTTCACTATCTCTACAGTGGCGACAGACATGTGGACATCACCAAATCCATTACTTTCTGCAAGCTCATGTAGCTATATTAGACTCTATCCCATAAATCACTAACAGTTTTTCTTCTTGCTACAAAATGTAAATCTTAAGTATCATTGTTGTTAGATATGTGGAATATCAACACTAAACCGGTTGTAATATATGTTTATCAACCAAATGCATTGAATTAAAGGCTGCCTGATTGGAAAGTATCTGCCCAGTGTATTAATATGGGGCTCTATGAGCAGCATAAGACCAATTGTGTGTAGTGCTCTAGACATACTATCCAACCTATGTGTTACCACAGGTTCACAAACCTAGGATGCCCCTGTGTACAAATCAGAGGACGGCACTTGTACTGTACTACCTGTAATTATAACAATTGCTCATACAGTTGTCTTCCGCCTACTGAGGTGTTAACAGGTGTGTTAGCTGTTTGAATCAAAGAGCAGGTCATGGCACCTGTATCAGACTACCTGTGAATAGTTATAGCAGTTCATACAACCTCCTCCCACCCACACTGGTACATTACGTGTACAAATCAATGAGGCGCTCACAGCATTAATTTTGTACCTCACACTGAGTTACTATCTGCACTTTCAATTAGTCTTTACCCACCTCGACAAGCGAGTGCTACATATGTGACACGTACTGGGAAAAGGGACCTTAGCGCACTCTGCACTAAGGGCCTTGTTCGCAGATCGTGTCACATATATTTATATCAAAATGATGAGCATCAGTCATGATATCTCTCTGGAACATGAAACACGCCTTTTCTAAAAACAGATACCAATTTTTGTCATATCATATACATATATCCCATGTATTCATGCTTCATGGCACAGGGGCATGTCATTATAAGCTCTATGTGGCCCTTAAAGCACCATGCGACATAGCTGTATTAGTATATTCTGCCCTTAAATACCCGGCTGAATGCTACAAGGCATGTTATATGACAATATCTGTGCACATGGGTGAGGTCAGAGCGAATTATTGGCACCCTTAAGGCCATTCCTGGTTTAGACAACTCATGTGTTATTCATCCATATATATACTCATGGTGTTCCCCTTATCTTCTGATCAGATCTGCCATATTTCGATGATTTCCCATATGGTCATCTAACATCATGTTGTTTTTATGTCTATGAATCACAACCATCTGCCTGTTTGATGCACTAACTGCCTTGTCAGTGCAGATGTTGGTTGCCTAGAATAGTATAAAAGGCTATCTAGATTGTTGTCACAATTTGTTTAGCTCAATACCAGTTCACTAAAACTGAGAACTTGCTTTGTCTAGATGGAGACCATTCGTCCTCCAGCAGAGTGCTCATCGTTTATCAAGTTAGCAACTGGTTAGGTTTCTTACCATGCATAAATCTAAGTGTGGACTCTATAGGTGCTGTATTAGTGCATTATTAGAACAATGAGCAGAATCATGCAGTCAATAAAGGGTCAACTGCACTCATATAATGGTCTACACTGTAAAAAATATTCCGCCAAATTAACGGAGATTCTCTGGCAACACTGGGTGCCGGACTTTCAACGTAAAAATAACGGTCACTGTTATTTCAAGTTCACTGTAATTTTAACGGTGAAAGTCCCGCACCCAGTTTTGTCAGTGAATCACCATTATTCTAACAGAATACAGGACATCACTGCAATTTCAATACAGTGCCTAAACAATAGTTAAAATGGTATTTTGTGTAATTTAACTCATTCATCCCAGTATTTTTTCACCTATACCTAGCTCTATGCTCAATATGGTTCCATGCCAAATTTGGTACCATGTCCAAACAGCAATAGCATCTTAGTGTCAAGACATCAGGCCTTATCATTAGGAATCAGTCAATGAGCCTTATAAAATGCTTCATGACACTTTGTCATGCCAGTCCATGAGAAGAGGTCACTCTAGGATGGCTACAGAGCAAACCTTACAGCTGTTTAGATATATATTTTTCTTATAACCACAAAAATGGTGTTCTTAGCATCCATGACAATCTCATCATGAACCAAACTGCCACCTTGTGTGATAAAACTAAACGTCAATTCAATGAAGCTTCACCATAAAATAAATAAACTGTGTTTCACTAAAATAAACTGTGTTTCACTGTGCTGAATTACGGATATTCAAAGTAAAATTGATCAATTTTACATTGCCCCACTGTAATGATATATAATCATGATCCACCTTAAAATTTTACATTGATTCTCTGCATATTCAACAGAATATCTTTACAAGACAAAGCTTCACCGTCAATGAATAAACTGTGTTTCACCGTACTCGATTACAGATATCCACAGTAAAATTGGTTGACTTAACATTGCCTCACCGTAATCACATTTACGGATATCAACCGTAAAGTTTTGCATTGATTCTCCCTATATTCAACAGAATATTTTTACAGTGTAACTAATGGACTGTTTGAACAGGAATAGGGTAGATATACATACAAACTAGAAAAAATGGTGACGAGGAGGGGATCCAGGTGGTTGTGAGGCCTATGGATAGAAAGAACCTTAATATTTTCAACACCTCTTGGCCCAAAGAGTTACTACGAGTCAGTTGAAAGGAGGTACAAAATGGTATATGTCGCAAATGACATAGAGTTCTGCTTACATGAGATAGATCTCTGCGTTTTGTACTAAACTGCGAACTTCAACCTTTTAGTCGTCTAGACATTCCATGGTACTTTTTCTCTGTCTGTAATTGGTAACTTGTAGAAGGTACTAAGGGGAACACTACTGCAAATGGCCTAGAGCGTTACCTCCAAAATACCTCCTGCTTTTGTACCTGTAGCTTTTTATACTGAACCGTGAACTTCAACGTATTCATCCTCTAGACACTTCATGACAGTCCTTTGTCTGTAAATGGGAAGTAAAAACGGGAACACTACTGAGAGACCGTTACAATGCAACTATGATAAAATGTATCTTTTGTGTTTTAGCATTACTTATAAATCACAAATTTTCACACCTCACTACAATATACTTCTTTATAGTGTTTAGTATATGGTCATTTTAAGAAATGGTGTACACCAACGTGATCGCACTCATTGTCTGTCTTTAAACCAGTCCTAGTTCATTCAAGCCTGTTGCTGGCTATGTACATTAGATTTTTAGCCTCATAGAGAAGATAAGTTCAATTTCGAATTGAATAATAGGATCAAGATGAGTTTAAGTTCATAGATTGCATTGAGCTAAATTTACTTGTCAGGGAATCGATGATATTTAGGGATCTAAACGCATAACCTTAGTAATAGTTTTGGACCCATCCCCCTGACGACCACAATACCCTGAGATGTACTCCACCCACATACTCCCTTCTATGGTATCATGTCACATTTGACTAGGCTGACTGTCACCTTTTTGTCATGCAAAGCAGCTGTAGGGATGCTTCCAGGGATAGCTGTGCTTAAAATACAACGGAAAGTCCCCCACCACCATGAGCTCATTTTCTCCCACTTGAAATGTCCGCGGATAGGGGGTACTCTTTTATAAACTCATCTACAATGGCATTGGCAGCTTGCTGGACGACAGGATCTTCCTTAATTTCATACATCTAGAAAAATGATAGTAGCTCTCCTATGAAGAAGTTAAACATTCCTTTCCCTGGGTTTGTCACCGTAACCTCCATAGTGCAAATCCAATCCCGAGATGAACCAACAATTAAAAATACAAATGAAACTGACACCTAGCATAGGCGTACTTGATATAATTGAAATAAGAATAATGGGTTCTAATGAGATATCATTATTCAATGGGTTCGGGGAGTTGACACCTCAGACTGGCATCTATCTATCACACCCACTAACGTTCTACCAGGATATATCGCACATACTGTACATGTGTAGGAGAATCTGAATTGCGGATCAGTTTTAGCTTTTTACTGCAGATACATATATGTAAATGTTCACTTATGTACACTCTTTCTCCTTTATTGCATTCTTTGTTTTGGAAATCTCATTGGCAAACAGCATCATGTATACTCCTATGTTAAAGGAGAGATGGTCTTATATTGTACACTGTCAGCCTGGCATGGACTCCTCTATTACTAAGAGAACATCCTTGTCATATGTCAAGGTTGTATCTTAGAGTCAGGATATTATCATGTTAGGGCATAAGTCATTGCTCTTGGGCATTGTATGCCAGAGTTTAGCATTAGGAAAACTAATCTACAGCATAGGTCATGGTATGTTAATATAGCATACTTAGGAAGTTCAGTCTGTAACAGATATTGGCCATTGGCAGACATCATAACAATGTTACAATATTATTAGTGAGGCCTGGGAGAAAGTTCTGGTAGGAACACATTAATGGCCATTTTGAATAAGATTTTCAGGGAATGAATGAGACATAATTAGGGTTACACCAGGTTTAAGTGTAGTTATGTCTTCTGTTATACCAGGTTAGTTGTGGTGTAATTTCTAATTTGATCCCGAGGTCTATTTCCTTGGTCTGTTGATGGCAGACTCTTTGATGTAGAATTGTTAGGCAAGTGTCCAATTTGAACTGAGTGTAGTTCTGTTGACCTTCGTTGGATATAATCTGAAACACTGATTCTAGTTGTTATCTGTGCAGTATAATATATTATATTGTATCCCTGAACCCTTGCAATTTTAGGTTCGTTTGCATTGTGCTCTCAACCACATCCCTATGTTCGATACTGAATATCAACGAACATGCCATGTCACAATCTACACATTATTTTGTAAATGACATCCCTCAAGCATTAAGCAGATACATTGAATAAGTCTTTTACTTATCCCACGACCCAAAACCAGTACCATTGTTGTCACTTCCCTGGAAGTCCGGTCCCGTTACAACCCACCAGTCATGACAGGCCTCCCCTATTATTGGATGTCAGTCATGACATTCGCCCGGGGACTACTACAGCCCATGTTCACTCTCCCAGCAGAGAATTGGATCCAACTGCCACCAAGTTAGGAAGGGAAAGGTGTTTAGGCAATCATCAGGTATCCACGGTTCCACCCACATATAATATATGTGTGTGGATGGTTGTCTATGGTTAGAAAGTACTGTAGTGCATTGACAGGACATAGTAGAGGGGTAACTGGCCCAATAACTCATTCCTTTGAGTAAGGTATAGAAATAAGTCAATGCAAAGTACATTAACAGGATGGGAAGAATACAGTCTGTTCCATTGCACAGTGATGAGAAGTGCATTTTCCCAATTTATAAGTTTGTACTTGCACATTAAGTCATGTCTGTCTGTGATAAGAAATTTATCATTTTAGGTTTTCTTTTTAATGAAAAAGACAATATGAACCGTGAGTGGAGAGCTTATTTTGAGATCAGGTTTAGTTCATCACGTTCATCAGTAGTGAAACCCTCCTGAATATCTTCAAGTCAAGAGAACTGACGCCCAAGGCAAATGCACAGCTTGGAGACAGGGAGAGAAAATCGAATTCATCCCCTTCAGAATCCGATGAGTACCTGAAAGCCCGGTCAACAGCACAAAATATGCATAGGGAACACCCGAGTTGGTTATTTGGTTTACATTTGGAAGAACACAGCTGTCGGCTTCTAAAGACACTTTTACCATCAGTTTTCTATATTCCCTAAACAGTGTTTTCACATAGTTGTGTTGTATCAATGAGATGACTCAAAAAAGTAGATCTTATATCAATCTAGAGGAATCTGGGGAGTCCCTCACCAGAGCTGCAATCAAGCTTAGTACTGACGAACGGTATATACATAGTAAATTAGATGGAATATGCAGCTCTTGTGGTGCTTATCATATGGACGAGGCTGCCACTGAGCTGTGCATTGGTCGGAAGTCTATTTATTTACAACCTTATAAGAGCGTGTACCTACTGCCAGTCTGCCAAGCATAAACTTATACTGTATCAGCCTGCATTGGTTATAGAAATTTATTATATTCTGGGGCGGCATAGTGGTACTAAATGAGGTTAATAAGGTTAGGTTAATTGATGTACCATATCCTTGTGTATGCACCTGTATTGTATAATTACAGCAGGTAGTGGCTGATCTAAGTGGATAGGCTCCCGGCTGCTTTAACATGCTGGCCATTTTCTTCGTATTCTTACGAGGCTGCAAAATGGTATGAGGACAAAGATAAACACCCGTTGGGCATCAATAAAACAACAAAAGCAAACTACCCAATTCGCTACCAACCACTACTAACACTTATCCTAATGATTATAAATTACAGGTGTTAATAAGGCATCCACCTGGTTGGAACTATTATATCTCTTCCAGTGGGTGGTGGCACTGCGATGAGACATGATAGATTTGTAATTTGCTAAGCCTATTAAAGCACAATGGAAGCAGATTGATGGTATTTTGCAGTACACACTTCTGTTCATAAAGGACCCTACAGTGGTCAAGTGTACTTGTAAGTAAACCAAAATAATAATTTCCTTGCAATAATCAATTTCCTTGCAATATTCCCTCATACCACCTTAGATGCACTCTTCTTTTCAAAACCCTCTCCTTACATTCCACTTGATGCTCACTTTAGTCTCCTGTGCGGTATATTATAACTGGGAGAAGGCCCTTAATTAGTACACCCTGCACCAAGGCCTTTTTGCAGATTTTATCGCGATTATATTCTCACCCTTATAGTTGTATAGTGTTGTCATGCTTTTCTCATGTCACCACCTGTTGATTACCTTTTCATGACACCAATCTAAACTACTGCTATTTCACCCCTTGTCAAATTGGTCCTAGACCATTAGTCAATTATAGCTCTAAATTTATTTGTTAGACAGCGCCATCTGCACCATTGCTGGTGTTGACCAATAAGAATAACTAGGCACTTATGTCCATGGTGATTGGTTCTCTGATGGACATCCGGCCAGAGACCCTACCAGAAATGCCCATATGACACGCACAAGTGCATGCTCAATTGACAGGGTCTTTGGTCCTCAGCACCAGCCCATCCAGAGACCTGTTGAAGCCTGGCTCCTCTTCTGGACACTGCCTCTGTGCATTGAGAAAGCAATGGCTCCTCTTTGCTGTCTATGAGTGTCATATAGGGATGGTGCTGCAGAATAGAGAACTCGGACCCTGTTTTTGTTATCCCAAGTTGGCCTCCTCTCATCTGTGATAAAGTTGGGGGGGACATTGTGTTAAAACATGGGATATATCCATGTAAGTGTTGTATAGACTCCACGCTGTGTCTCTAAGGTAGGACTATTTTCTACCTGAATTAATAGCTCTTACTGTTCCCTAAAGTATGCATACAACATCAAAGTAATCATGGATTAAAGAGCAGAGAGCATACTAAGCTTGTTCATATAATCTATCTGATATTACCTTTGACTTCACCCAAACATGACCTGACATATTGGATGGTAATCTTTTTTTCCTCTCAGCTGGGTTTGCACTTTCACTCTGCCGAACAGGAAGACATGACCTTTTTCTTTGTGATGTATGCCACTAGAGATACCTGGGTACACTCTCCATACATTTACCCTGTCAATACCACCCATAGGTCCTATATCACAGCAATACATCCTTAACTGTGCTTGGTCGCTGGAAGGGGTGATGGAGTTTACACAGGGGAATATATCGGGAAAGGATTGGCCAGCCAGGGAGCTTGGATGGGATCTGTAGAAGGGATAATATTTTCCAGCTCTTGAGAAACATATTTTGTCTCATAATTATCTTCAGTAGACACATCTCCAGTTGAACATGTTCTCTGGTCTGAAATGAATTACATGCTCGCTTGAGCATATTATACATGTTCGTAATAGTATGTACTTTGCTTCCCTTTCCAATATGATATTACATAAGAAATCTAGTCGTAATCAAACATGAGGTATTCTGATAGGTATTTTCCTAATAATGGACCTTGATAAGAAGCAGGTCAGGTGAGTACTGATCTATATCAGATCTCTAGGTAATCTTCATCAGCAGAGCCATCATGGCAGTAACTAATGCCTGAAAGTTACACTGTATGCATTTTAACCCTTTAAGGATGGATGTCGCTAAAATATGACATTTGTCGTCGTGATGCACCAATGCAGCCCCAGCGAGTTACTCGCCAGTGCTGCATTGGTGCATTATACCGACCTTATGGGGATGTTTCAACCCCGTATGGTCGGCATGATGCTTGAATGCAGCGCTGGCGAGTTACTCGCCAGGGCTGCATTCATGCATCATGACGACCAAGGGTATGATACATTGAAGCATCATCCCATTCTTAAAGGGTTAAATGATGTTCACCTGCTGGTGATTACTGGATGTACAACCAGAAGCAGGAAGCAGCGCCTGGTATGGTCTATCAGCCCTATGATTAAGACCTGTTTGGACCCCATAACATGCTCAAATGACCCCAGTAGTGGCAGGGCCCATACCTGTCCACACCAGCCATCACTGAGCTGCTCCCTGTGATGTAGGAGCTCATTAGCTGGAGGTGAGAGCTGCTCCGACCTGGTCATTAACCTCAGACACCTATTCATGGCCCAATTAATCTGCCTCTGAGACATGATCTACCTCTCTGGTCATGTGACATGTGTACAGCACAGGCAAAATTAATGACGGTAGGGTGTATCAGCTCATGGTTCTATCACGACAACCAGGTTTTGTAACAGCACTAGGATTCTACTTCAGAGGTGCTCCCTGTATTTCTTTTTGATTATGATATAAAGGTCCCATGTTTGACTTAGTTGTAAAACTTAGGTTACTATGATTGACTTTTTTTTCTTTTTTTTTGAAATATTCAAAAAATCATCTAATGATTTTTTGAATTACTCGCCAGGGCTGCATTGGTGCATTATGCTGACCTTATAGGGATGTCTCAACCCCGTAGGGTCGGCATGATGCTTGCATGATATAGGTCCCACGTTTGACTTGGTTGTAAAACGTAGGTTACTATGATTGACTTTTATTTCTTTTTTTTGAAATATTCAAAAAATCATACAATGATTTTTTGAATATTTTAATTAACGTGTGGTTATTTCCACTTTTTCTACATAACTATTTTTGAGAGGATAACCATTGAAATTTACTAAGCCTGCTTTACATAATAGCACTGCTCATATCTGGAAACACAGCCATGTTGTAATAAGGGATTCCCGGCTCCTGAATTAAGTTTGGTGTTCTGTGGGTAAATGTCCCCTCCCCACTCTCTAACTTAAGGACCCACAAGTCTGAAACATTTATCCTCACATGATTTTAAGTACTCGATATACACCCATGAACATGTACGATAGTGGAAGGAGATAACAGATTCTTCAGTTCTTGTTGGATATAAATGAACCGACCAGTTTTTTTGTAACAATGGTATTGTCTGATTGTCAGTGTGTCTTCCCCACTTAATTTAAGTGAGAGATCTAGTCTCCTAAGGGCATCAAGGGGTGAGCAAGGAATGCAAAAGTGGAAGTGGCAATATAAGGCTGGCCCCATTGGGGATATAGATAAGACTAAAAGCCGAGGACATAAAACACCTTTTAGTAACTAAGGTAGTGAGAGGCAGAGGGTGTGGCAGTGCCATAGTAAAGAGTGGATGGAACACAAGAGGAGGAGTCTGTGGGGAATTGGTTACATCCCTGGTGTATAAATACGATTTGGGGATTAATTAATGTTAGAGAACATGTACACTGTAAATGGTAAGTGTAGGTATACAGCGAAATCTGCTGTAGTTTTTACAGCACCTACTGCAGCTTTACAGTAGATTCTACTGTTCACCAAAAATAAACTTGCACCAGATTCTACTGTGAACCTACAGAAAATGCAACCAATCACAAACAGTTTATAGTCAGAATATTAGTAGCAGTAGTCACTATGAAACTGGCTGCTCATAACAATGTAACAATGGTTGGATCTCTCTCATTGGGGAAAGAAACCCAGGGAGACTCTCTAATGGCATCGAATGCATCATTTTCATATATCTTATCATAGAATGGGTCTGTACTGCCTCTCTCCAAAGAACACGTTGTAGCTAGTTTATCAGTTCTAGCTGGACCCTACATATATTATATATAGCACTAACATGGTCAGGCCTGAACCAGTGGATTCCATACTAAGAAGAAGATTCCCCCAAGTTGTCTCACACTTATCAAAGAAGCCTGTCTTGGTCTTGCCAACACTTAAGAGATTGAGTATACAATTCACTAGCCTGGGTGCACGGGCTGCCCATACCACTATGGAACTCAACAAATGGAGACTTTAGGCCCTGGAGGAGGCTATAGAATGGCACCATGGAGGAAATTGCTGCTGTAAGTATTGTGGGTAGCTGTAGGAGGCGGCTATAGAGAGACAGATGGTCTGAGATAATATGTGCCAAGGTGGCTGTCCTCCAGAGCCCTACAATGTCACGGTTGTAGAGGGGATCCACATGCTGGGTGCTAGCCACCTCTATGGTAAAGACTCTACGTATAGGAGCCATAGTTCTTTTACTCTACACACTCTATTCTCAGAATTAGTAATTTACTCATGATGACAATCGGAGCTCTACAGTTAATGAGGTAACAGGAACAGGATAACATGCACATAACTACATCATCACTATTCTTGTTTTGTTTATTGTGTATGCATAAGAGAATGGACTGTATAGGCAGGTTTATATGATGTTGATACCGAAAGTTCTGCGTACTACAATATAAGGACCAACCACATGACAAAACGATCTGCTACAAATTATGATTGTACAGGTCGTAACCTCGTTGTCTAAAATATCAAGGGAATTTAGTAAAGTGTATATTGGAACTCAATTTTGAGGCATGGATGCTTTCTAGATGTATTAGCACCTGGAGACATATATTTTTATGGAATTGCTCCTGCATATTGGTCTATTATAGAGGGATACTCTCAATCACCCAATCATTTCTTCCCTTGCACTATACCTCGTTCTGCATTGCTATGATGGATATCTCTGCCAAGCCGGCCACAGCCATGAACTGTAAAAAATAGCTTTCTAGATAGTTTCCCTTGGTTCCATTTCCCCTGAAAGGCAGCCCCATTAACTCTGGCTTCCATTGCCCTACTCAAATACTCAGCAGATGTGAGACACTGAATGTCTTGCTGGCCTCTTCAAAAGCTGCACTAAGTGTTTGAGAGTCTCCAGATGAGACACATCTCTAGGAGAGCGGATCTAAATTGAGGGTAGATAGGCATTTCCTTGGATCCACAAGAGAAGAGGAATCTTGCTGTGTATTGAGAAAGGGCCATCCATGCATGTTGAGCAGTGTGTATAGTGATAGTAAGGATCCATGAAGATCCAAAATAATGACAATTGACTCTTAATCAGTTAATGCCACTGATGAATACCTATTTGGCGATATACATGTTATGCTTATAGATGGAGTAGCTGTCTCAGTATGCCACATGTCACAATGACCCTGTAATAGCCTTCCCATGGCTTTTGCTATAGACTTTGAACAGATGAGTCAGTGGTCTTTGACTCTTGTCAGAGAAGGAGCTGCTCTGCCAGCTGGACCAAGTCTCACCATCAAAGTAACCAGACCTCAAGTCAATTCTACAAAGTTCCCCGGGGAAGGGCATTGTTTCAGTATCACTACTACTAGGAGAAAATCTTGCTCGGAGCTGACCCAACATAATCAGAATCGCAATTACAATAGTTAATTGAACTGGCCAAGATCCTTTATGTCGATTTGTTGTAAATGATGTTAATTTCACTATGTTTTACCATTGAAGGTGAGAGTAATGATGATTTATAGAAAACAAGTAAAATATATCAATTTGTCTACATAACATGTTTTCCTATCATAGCAGTGTGTGTGATGTACACCAAATTTCTATTTACCATTAGCTTCTGAGAGAAACTATAAACATTGCACGAGACTCGATGTTTACAACAACAAGCTGCCAAATATACTGCCTACCATATCTAGACCAGCTACGCCCAGCTATAACAGGCTGAGTGATATAACTCTACAGATTGGATGAAGGTTTGGTGACCTCAGTGCACTATTCTTGTCACACCAAATTTTGTTACCTGCCATGGTATGGGATTAAATCTGACCTAACCCACATAAAGTGCCATCAAAATCACCAATGTTACCCTTGGATTTCCTTAGACCTGTGTGTCATACTTCAGTTTGGCGGACATTTCTGATAGTAGATTGGAAAAAAAGATTTCCTGATTTTACATTCTGATTGTTTCAGAGATTCTCTTACAGTTTTTATGATAATTTTAATTTTTGAATATCGGAGGGCTATATTCTAGAGGGCAAGACTCTCCCCATCTCTTCTCAGATAGCATCCGACAGGATATTCATAACTGATTTCAAGAGGCTGTCAAGGTGATGAAACTATCTTTACATACATGGTGATGCAGCGTCCTCACTTCATTCTTATGTTTATCATAGGGCAAGATCAAATTGTGCTTCAAGAGACACCAATGTTGTGGAATGAAAAGATTTTATTTCTACCAAGGAAGAACGGTAGCGTGTACTAATATTTGACACAATAGTCATGATTTGTAGATACAATATAGTTTTAATAGAAGCTTGGGCTAGCCCTGTTTAGATCTAGCCCATCTAGAATAAATTCTACCTTGACATCCAGGTACCACAGAGTTGTACATCTGAGCCCTATTTGGCACACAGCTCTAACAGATAGCCATGTTTGGAGATCAGTTGGCCTAGGTCCCGGAGAACACACCTAGCTGCTGGGAGGAATTTGGCATCAACAACAGTGAGGAAGGAATGAATAGTAGAGTGTACTATAACACTTCTCTGATAAAATAAGCTCAGAGATCAATAATAATCATTGCGGCTGCTCAAAACAAAGTACTTCAATCTCATATTGGAGGGCAGGGGGAAAACATGTGTCAACCCTTTTAAGCATAAAAGCATTCAACCATGAACGCATTGAAATACTTCAAAGGGGGAAGGAACAGTAGTAAAGGGGGTCGCTGGAGAATTTCGGACCTTGCCAGAGGGAAATCGATCAACTAACCTCCCCTTTCAAACGATAACCACTATTAAGAATCGGATCTATTGGATTCACGTAATTGAGTGAATAGTTGTCATTAGAAATATTCTGATAATGCTTTGCAACAATTAATTAGCTGATTCACATAACACTGAATGTTCAGATTATTTTCTATTAGTATCTTAGCACTAAAGAGAACCAGTTCCCTGTTTGCAATGCTGCATCAGCTTGCCTATAGAAAAATACAGCGCAATGAATTCCAATAAAGAGTATGACTGATACCTTTTAAGCAGAATGATAAAGTAACGATTCATCAACCCTTGCTGATTCCTTTCCAATAACTTCCAAAATGCCAAGCATGAAACCAGATTATATAAAGTATAACTAGGAGAAGAAAATAATTACTAGAACAGCTTATTTTGTTTGGAGATCATTTAGCCTAGGTCCTGAAGAACACACCTAGCTGCTGGGAGGAATTTGGCATCAACAACAGTGAGGAAGGAATGAATAGTAGAGTGTGCTATAACACTTCTCTGATAAAATAAGCTCAGAGATCAATATCATTGCGGCTGCTCAAAACAAAGCACTTCAATCTCATATTGGGGGGCAGGGGGTAAACATATGTCAACCGTTTTAAGCATAAAAGCATTCAACCATGAACGCATTGAAATACATCAAAGGGGGAAGGAACAGTAGTCAAGGGGTCGCTGGAGAATTTCGGACCTTTCCGGGGGGAAATCGATCAACTAACCTCCCCTTTCAAACGGTAACCACTATTTAGAATTGGATCTATTGGATTCACGTAATTGAGTGAATAGTTGTCATTAGAAATATTCTGATAATGTTTTGCAACAATTAATTAGCTTATTCACATAACACTGAATGTTCAGATTATTTTCTATTAGTATCCTAGTACTAAAGAGAACCAGTTCCCTGTTTGCAATGCTGCATCAGCTTGCCTTTAGGGAAATACAGCGCAATGAATTCCAATAAAGAGTATGACTGGTACCTTTTAAGCAGAATGATAAAGTAACGATTCATCAACCCTTGCTGATTCCTTTCCAATAACTTCCAAAATGCCAAGCATGAAACCAGATTATATAAAGTATAACTAGGTGAAGAAAGTGATGATTAGAACAGCTTATTTTTTTGTGAATATCAACATAAAAAAATTAAATCATACTATTATATACAATTAACAGATTATCATTGCATGAGTAAAATGATATTTGATGTCAAGCCCATCTAGTTTTTACTATTTGCCAAAGTAACCTTAAACAAACTTGTCTAAATTCCCTGTGGCATACACAGGGTGCAAAGCAAGAGAAGATGAGATCACCTGTTGTAGGTGTAGCTGAAATGTCAAAGTGGAGTCAGACACAAACAGGGTAGAAATCATACCTGGTGGAAATGATAACCTGGAGTGCACAGGTATCATTACCTATGGGTGGGTGCATGGTTGGTCCCCTACACAGCTACAGTTGAGTACTGAGGGATCAAATAATATTTCAATGTTATAATAAGCTTTGTATTGGTATAAAACTATATTATATTTAAGTTAAAATGAAATGAATTGTAGGCTATACTAATATACATACGTCATAATGCATGTCCACTGTACATTGGTGAGCCATCAGTTAAGATATTATGCCAGCATGGGGCCCATTCCTGCTTCAGGTAGATCATATATTAGTTTATCATTTGGTCAGATGTGCCTTTACATCAACTCCATATTTTGTTCCATTGCTAGCTCCTCGCGATTACATACTTCATTAATTATTTCTTTGTGGTATTATAACTGGTGGATCCACATTAATGTTTGCACGGAACACATGAATTACCAATAAAGATGTGTATAGACTTCCAGTAAAGGTAAGAGTCATCTCAGGATTGAGTGTAGGTACGTTTGAAAACGGTTCAAAGAGAGCACATGAATTCCCCCTGGTTCTGGGGAGGGGGACCATACAAACTAATTTGAAACTCTGAGACCTTATCATTTTTCCCCATGCCAGATATACATCATGGCCATGAGATGAAAATGAATATAAGATTCCCCCGAGACCGAGGTGGAATACCACAGCCATGATGCTTCACATAATACTAATAAGAAAATAGGGGATAAAGAACCATTGTACCAATATTTATATAGATTTCCTGTAAAGCTAAGAGCCATCTCAGGAATAACTACAGGTAGGTACAACACACCTGTCTTTTACCTGCCACTCACCATGTTAGCAGTGTATGTATGGCCAGTACATTTTGGGTTAATGGATGAGGCCATCGCATGTTGCTCACAACAGGAACTCCAATGACCTGCTCAAAAGAATATGTGACAATTATAAGGAAATCGCAGTATCATTGTCGAGAAGACTCCCACAATGAGCTACTCTCATATTGTGCATCACAGTTCACAGTTGTAGTTTGTAGGCCTACCTATATCCAAGGATTTGGGGTCAAGGCACCCTACAGCATGTTATAAATATAGATGTTTTAATAGCTAAATAATTCATTCTCTACATGTTTCCACTGGGAGAGGATGAAAATGTATGAGAGGTGGGAGCAAGAGGAGGTAGGGAGAAGAGCTGTTGCGGTACGTAGAACAAGTTGAAAAAACAATTTACCTTTCTATAAATGGCCCCAATGTCAGAGTGTTTTCAAATAGCTCTGGTCCGCATGGGACTTCCTACTTTTGTCCCAGTAGGAAATCTGTAAAGATGTCTAGACCTGACATTAATGTTGTTTTTTTTCATAGAAAGACAAGAAACATGGCTCGGATAACACTAGACTCATTCACAGACACTTTTAGAAATTGCACTTAAAGGCATGGCTGAACGCCCACCCAGATATATAAATATTTTTGTCACAAGCATGTCAGTATTTCAAAACAAAATTGAAAAAGTCCTCCTATAGGGAAAGCAGTGAGCAGCCACAATAAGCAGACACAAGGACACTCCCTAAACGAGCTGACCCATGTCTGATTACAGTCATGCTAGGCATCTCCCATAACAACAAGAGCACTAGACCGACACATTTAGTACCAGCAATTATTGTGCCAATTTGTTACCAAATTGATGGAGTATGGTCATTGTAGTTTACTGGTCTGATGCGCGGTAATGGCTGCCATCAGGCAGTGATGAGGCTTTTTCAGGGGGCTGCAAATGATATTGCATTGACCAAGTAAACTACACGTTGTCTTATGGTTTAAGGGCTGGGGAACTTAGGGGAGAGGGTTTGCTGGAACAACGGTGACACCTTTTTGAATTGAAAACCTATTGATCCACTATAAATTGAGGTCATGCAAAATACCGTCCATCCCAATGGCAAAATGAGGAGAGGGCATTGTAGCTATAAATATACATATTCCAAGTTATTTTGAGAGCTTAAACTTGATGCAATCTATTAACCCTAATCAAGGGCCATACATTGTCTTCATGAATGTTCGGTGGTCATGATGTACTACCACAGTGCCAGCAAGGAACATGCTATCACTGCATTGGTACATTGTTCCGACCCTTCCTAGCCCTGGGGTTGACCAGATGGATGGATGGAGTATTGATAAGCTTTTTACTCAAGCATCACAACAATAATATTAATGAGCATTATACATGAATGCACTATACGATTCTTAATGGTAAAGTATTTTATTCTGCCTGGATACCTATACCAAATGCACAGAAATAAAATAAGATGTAAAAGGCCACTGGTAAAAAGAAATTACCAGCCAAGTTGGAGGCTTTTGTAATTTTGCTGTGAAGTGTTTATAGCCCTTTCGTACATGCCTTATATCGTTCAAATAGCGGAACCAGAGCATAAGCTGTGCATACCCACCTTATGTACTCAGCACTAGCCAAGCTGGTGTAGTGTCAACAATGTAGCGGGGCTGGGATGAGCTATTGCTGATAAGCATGCTTATTCCGATCCTGGGTCTTCCCGCAGTGGGGAGTGGGGACTGCTCTTTTTGCCATTGTGTGAAATGGCAAGTGTCAGCAGCCATACGCTTCTGTATTTAGATATGCTTAAGTGTAATTTTTGTGTCAGGTTTCAATATGAGGTTCTGTAAAAGACTTGGTTGATTTTGCCCTCTCAAAAACTAATATTTGTATGTTCATTTTTAAATTGAGAGTAACACCTGCTTGAAATTGGAAGACATTTAGGCTTGATATCAGAGAGGGTTGAAATCAGCACAATTAAGCAAAGGTGCTATGGCCAGAACTTCAACTTATATTATTCCCTGTTATCCTCATCCTTCAGACCCCTCCCCTTAATGCTGACCATTGGCACTGGTCTCTAGGGGATATAGTGTTTCCACTTTAGGATAGCCATCATATTGATATCTTTATATGTCACAGTAAGCCCCTGCAGTTTTGTCAGACTTAGGTTCACTTGATATAGGAGTCTAAGGATGATTTCATGAATTGAGATAAGCTCCAATCCTGCTGGAAATGGATGCATAAGCCCCGCTTGAAGTTCCTATATATCAGTTCTCGTTAGGATTAGCCAGGATGTTAGTCTACAGTACAAGCCCAGGGGGAATGGGAAACCCCCTCATCCTCCCATCTACACCATGCGGATCATGTTGACCCTAGGTCTAACTCATGCTCCTTTTACATCATTGCCCTTTATGGCATTGCAATTGTCTGTGATAGGAATATTGCTTTTCTAGTGTGACCGTTTATTTGATTCATACGAGAGCTACAATATACATTTTAATATATTTATGTCATTGTACCATCAATTTTAGTATACGTAAGTTGCGGATTATTTCACGATCAAAGACCTACAAACTCGTCCGGTTTACATGATCAACTAGCTGCAACAAATGACGATCACATAATCAAATGCCCACCACGCACAACCAGTTGAATTTGATATCGGCCTGCAGGCTTGAATGATCAAAGGATATGGGAACTAACAGATTATCATAGGCATACATGAGAAAAAATGAAATAGTGGGAAGAGGAATTAGACACGTGCCTTTGAAGGCCATTCAATGTAAAGAAGCTATCACCTATAGGATTAGTTTTGGCAA
The DNA here is from genome assembly GCA_947462335.1 of Harmothoe impar. Taxonomy (NCBI): domain Eukaryota; kingdom Metazoa; phylum Annelida; class Polychaeta; order Phyllodocida; family Polynoidae; genus Harmothoe; species Harmothoe impar. Next base: position 26,576,134 of record OX381719.1, on the reverse strand, counting down.
AAACATCAAAGTGCCCTCTATGATATGAGAGACAGCTAAACATTTCAAAAGGGTCATGTACGTGGCAAACTGGTTCTGTGTGATTGATTAATAATAATCCCAGTGAATGAATGGCATAGCCAAGGCCCAAACCGTCAAAGAGGACATTTTAGATTCTATAATATGCAAATCGCTTGAATTATAACTATTACCTGCTGTTGAAGGGTAGTTGGGTTTTGACTTTCAACCTAAATTGTCAGTATGGACTGCTACTTAGCTAACAGAACAGGTTTGACGGTCAATTTCACTGCCTTTTCAGGCTTATAAGTCAAGGCTTATGGACTTTTGCAACTCGTATTAAGACATATAAAGACCATTCTAGGGCATAGATTATGGTTGTATTGGCATATATGCGCAGACATCATGGAAATCAACAGTGAGTGATCACTAAAGGAAAAAGCAAATTGAAGGTCAAGTGGTTGTTACAACTTTGTTCTGTTGACTTTCGTAGACTTATCCATTAGCATTGCACAAGAAATATAGAAGCAAAACTTCTGCTTATTACTTCCAAACCCAAACACAGTTTATCGTTCATAATCTTTCAAATAGAAAGCCATATTAATCATCATTCAGATACAAGGCGCTTAGTTCAAATGCCGTTTTCATGGTGAATGTGGGAAATGTGTGAGCACAGTGATGTCACTATTAGTGTAAGTCTTATCCCCTACCTGAAACCTGCGCCATTGTTCTCTGTTTGCCCGGAAGTTGGGTCACATAAAGACCCAGCAGTTGTCACAGTCTACCCTCTCCTATTGGATATCTTTCATGACATTTGCTGTGGGACCACAACAGCCCATGTTCAATCTCCTAGCTGAATATTGGATCCAAATGCCAGCAACTTGGTGGGGAAATTGTGCTTGGAGAGTTGTCAGTTGTGGACTGCCTCTGCCCACACATTTTTGTGGACATTAATGTGTGCAGCATTATGGCGCTATAAATACAAGAGACGTGTCGCCACCTATTGGGTAGGACGTGAACTCCCTCGCGCCAAATTGGACGCGCACAAAGGATCGGTCATTAGCATGTATACACCCGCTGTGTGAAGACGTCGATTGTGGTACCGTCGATTGTGGTGTGCCGGTTGGTACATAGACGTCATGGAGAGGAAATTGCAAAAGTGCAGCGAATGCAAGGAGTCTCATGTTCCAAAGGGAGGTAAACCTTGCCCTTATGTGATTACTGCAAAACAATTGGCGATAGACTGCAAGGCACAAGATGCACAGGGTGAAGGTTGGCGGTTGTACATTGACTCTCAAAAAATGGCGGATGATGCCCTGGAGTATTTGGGCAAGAGTCCCAAGCAAGAGTCCCCGGCAGCAGTGCACCTAGATGATGCTACGGTGGGGGCTATGTTGGTCGAAATGCAGGCCTCTCAAAAAATCATGCACGATCAAATGTGTTTGTTGTCTACACTGGTCCAAGGATTGTCCGTGGGTGCCGGCGGAGAGTCAGGCGGGAGTAAGAGTCACCAGACTAAGGGCCAGGCGCAGGCCAGGAAAAAACTGCAGCAAGCAACTCGTGCTGCGCGGATGGTGCGCTACCCTTCAGGCATGGCAGCGTATTTGGAGGCACAGTGGAACCAAGGAGAGGAGGACGCCGGTGACGTCGGTGAGAACGTCGATGACGCCGCCGGGGATGACACCAAGGAGGAGGACCAAGGGTTGGCGCTCCTTCAGGCATTGTTGGGCAAGAAGAAAGCACCGTCCAATCCTCTGAAGGGACAAAGATTCACACCTGCGGACCTGTTGAGAGGTGCCCCATCAAGATCAGCGTTGCAGGGAGTCCCGAGAGTCCAGGGAGTCAATGGGCAGCTGTTGGTTTTCATCTCTGAAAAATCAGCAAAGCGTGAGTTGGTTACTTTTGACTTGGTTCCACACATGCACAGTGATAGGTCTAAATCCCCCAATATCCATGATATAATATCAGCAAGTATGAGTTTGGTAGAATGCTTTATGATACATGGCGTTGAAGATGCCCACTGTTACGCCCAACATGTAAAGTATCTGACCGACAAAGTAAAGATCTATGAAGAAAAGAGTCTCATTGACTATGACGTGGCCATGAGGGAGAGGGGGGAAGAGTTTGGCCGACTTCTACTTCTCTTCTCCGCCTGTAAACACCGACTTTGTGCAGGATGCATTGTGCGGGTTGTTTGTTAGAATGGGATGGCAGGGTGGCTGCTGTTTGTCCCAAATGTCAAGCCAAAGGAGCCAAGGGCAAAGGAGGTCCAGACTTTAAAGTAGTCAAGTTGGGCACCAAGGACGATGGTACAATTTTCTTCGACGTCAGGAACTGCACTAAAAGTGAGTTAGAGAGCGATGGTGCCGAGGAGGGGGAAGGCCTTATGGGCAACGTTAGCCTCCTGGATCTGGATACTGAGGCCGAGGAGCAACCAGCCACTGACCAACAGGTAGTTAACAACATGCTGGGGAAATTTATGGGCAAAATGGAGGATACCTTGACGAAAATGGGGGAGGTGCTGACGAAATTGTCATTGGGCGGCAATGGCGTCCAAGATGGCGGCCAAGGTACCGGCACTCCCCCGGCAGTAGTTACTCCAGTGTCCACGTCTTCAGTGACTACCCCAGTGTCTACACATTCAGTGGTGACTCCAGTGTCCACACCAGCAGTGGTTACGCCAACCACTACTAACTTTGATGCTACTCAGGCAGCGAGTGCTGTAACGTCGTCGGCAGGTGCGCCCGGAGTTACAGACCCTTCAAGTGGTGGGTTTGCCCCTTACCTGGATGCCAACCAGAACCACATGTATTTTCCTCCTAATTACATGAACTTTCCTCCAGCTAGCCATATGTACCCGGGTCGTCAGTTCCCCGGCCCCCGATCGTCTATGTTCTCCGGGGGCTACGGTGCTAGCCCCAGGTATGGGGGAGGGCCAAGGTGGCCGCAGCCTCCAGTTCCCAGACCATGGTCGGCTGGGTACCCAGTGAGTCCTCCCGGGCAGTCTACTGATGATCGTCAGGATTATTCGTCACATCATTCAGAGAGCGGGGGTCATGGAGGTGCGTCTTATCAGCACCCATTGCACCAGCAGTACCAACAGTACCAGCAACAGTTCCATCACCAGCACAGTCACCATCAGCCTTTTGAAGCGTCCTACCCTCCTCCAGGGGACCCCTACCAGGCGGGATGTTGTGGTAGCCGGCCAGAGACAGTGCTCAGTAAGTTTGATTACCGCAGATACCTGCCTGCTCCTGAAAGGAAGAAGCCGTTGGTTATTAATAACATTGAGGAGCTGTGGGATTTTCATAATAATTTATTGCGTGATCTCCTTCAATGGGGGGATGATGTAACAGGTTTTGTTGAGCATATAAATTATATGTCTGAAATGGCCAAGTCTGGTATTTACAGTGTAAAGGCTTTAGTAGCCTATGACGCGGTCATGCTGGAGAGAGCCCATAATTGGGGAACAGAGGCTTTCCAGGGCGCTGACACACATTATTGGATCCAAATGCTAGCAACTTGGTGGGGAAATTGTGCTTGGAGAGTTGTCAGTTGTGGACTGCCTCTGCCCACACATTTATGTGGGTGATTAACTCTAAACCCCAGCAGGAAGCATTCTAGCGCTTTGACTGGGCAAAGTAAGGGGTGTTTCAGGTTACTCGACCCTACCTAGCAAAACAGGGCCGACCCTAGAAATTTTTATGCAATTTTGAAAAAGTGTTTATATTTTAGGACATTTTAGGGCTATTTTAAGTGTCAATCTGATAGTTCATGAGTCTAGGTAGTCGTCGGCGAGTCGGCATTGAAGTTTGTGAGTCGATTTCTGGGTACTTTGCAGGCCAAAGTAAATAAGAAAAAAATCCGACCTACCTACCCTAAATTTTCAGACCATGTAACCTGAAACGCACCTTTTTTTTTGGCCTAAGTAATGGAAGTTGAAGATGATTGACACGTCTCTGTAAGAAGACAGGATCGTCACCGTTGGTTATGTGCTATGAACGATTTGTTGGAACAGTCTCTCATCGCATCATACCCTCCAATAAATGGTGTCTTATGAATCAAGCTTAAGGATGACTATAGTTATAGGCCAATCGTAAATGTAAGAAGTAGTGAGACTGGTGAAACGCTGTATAATAAAAGGTTGCTATTGAAGGAATGGAATGTGAACATAACTATACCGAGTACAGATCAGGAGCGATGTACCGATAATTACCCATTGCAAAGTCAATTTTAAAAAAGCGGGAAAAGTAAAGAGTTCTTGATTAATTGATAAAAAGGAATTGGATGAAAGTGTGACTGAGTGGTGTAAATCCTGTATTGATTATTACACGTGCAAACTACATGAATTACGAATTGTGGGAAGGCTACAGTTGTTTGATTACACCATGATGGGCCAAGTGTGCATGTATTCCCACATTAACCTCACACCCAGAGACTTTATGTCCAACACAGCCCTGTTAAGTACCACATCCCCACTCCTCCTGCATGAAAACCCACTACCCAAAACTCTCTGACACAGCCTGTAAGAAAGAACATTGAATCCAATTAATCTTTTTCAAAGTTTGCTGGGTACCTTGAGTTGAGCCAAAGGGAATAACCAAGTCGGCTATTTGGTGTGTAGCAGGTGGTCCATCTTCACAATTTACAACAGCATTGTTCACTCTCTAAGTATGGGGATAAGTAATTTATTATTGATGGATATTGCTGACTGGAAAGTCTATGTAAAGCAGTTTCATTAGCAGATTAATTTATAAATACGTAAATATGGTAATTAAGAACTAAAGGTTAAGTCTCATCAATAAATGTTTACTCAAGCCTTCAGTTTATTTACAAATTATCTGAATATCATTATACCTAACTGAGTATACCTCATTTTTAGTATAAAACGATTTACAAAATTAAAACAATTAGATCTCAGTTATGGCCGTGTGACAGTTGTGTATCTACTTAAGACTATAACCATCTCTGCCAGACATTTCCGACACCGGAAAGTCGCGGCATCCTTGGTGTCACTCAAATAGACCTGAGCAGACCTATAGTCCCATCTTAACCAGGAAATTCCATTGTCAATAAATACTTGTTATACAGGGCATTTAGGCTGTAAATGAAATCATTGTGTTAATGTCCTTTTCTGATTCTGCAATGTACAAGGTTATAGATAACATTGAGTTCTGAACATCTTCATAATTATGATGTGTATTTTGAACCTTTATCCTTTTCTGTTACAGGTGAGTTACTTAGTCTACATCAGCTTCTGGGACATCACACTTAAAATCGAACTTCAGGTAAACCTAGTTTTCAAGTTATAGTTAAGTATATGGTGTATGCTAAGAAGGTGGTTTAATAGTTTCTATAACATGTATCTATCTACAATATTCACTGATGATACAGCTGAACCGGAGAAGAATATCCTCCTGATCATTAGCATAGATGGCTTAGTTACTATTATACAGGGCAAGATAGTAATGGGAAAGGAAGGCTGTGGCTTCAAAACAAGAGGAGATAGATCTACAACCAACCATAGAAAAAAGAACAGAGAGAACTAGGAACAATAGACAGACAGATGGATAAGAATAGGTGGACAGCTGCTTTAGAGCAAATTGTATGAGACACAACTTTAAGAAATCTAAACGACAATAACGCAATTCTATCGACTCTACTGCCGCCTTTCAAAATGATATTATGAATAGATTTAGTTTTCATCAGAATGGGACAAAGTTGCCCACAGATTATCAATGGAACGTTCTCTATTTTTGAAAATGTGGACTTTCAATTCTGAATAATACTCTTGTTCTATAAAAGATAATAACGTATAGTTTGTGGCATTTTCGGCAGCAATACAATCACAAAGGATCAGTTGAAATTAGTTAACAAAATTGTCACTGTCGTATTTCTTTCTGCTCAGGTTGGTTATATAAGCTTGCTGCAATAGGGCTAATCAACAGAGCTAGGAGGGCAGATAGGTAAGATAGATCTATGCAGGACCCTACAGGAGGTAAAAGTGGTGCACAGGGAATGGTAGAAAGAATACTGATCCTTGCCTATAGGGCTCTACCGGGAGAAGACTTGTTCCCGCGACCACTTTGTTTATACTGACACCAGCAATCTCGTGAGACCTTAGTTCTGCTCTCGTATTGAAGCTTATTCCCCGGAAGTTATGGTGTGTGGGTATATGGTCACTCCTCATTCTCACGAGAAATTCAGCGGACAGAACTTCTATGGCCGCCCATACGGGGAGACCAGAATCATCGCTATACACCAACCGCCTGCTACATTATATGATCGATATAGGAAGGGAGCAGTGATTGCCTTTGCGGTCCACACCTGTGGGCCAATGACCAGGGCACCACCTTAAGTTAGAGGTCTCAGGTTCTCCTCTTAGTGGAGAGTGACTACAATATTCTAGCCTCATAGCGATGGTAGAGGGCCCATACAAGGACGCCTTTCTAGTATCTAAACAGCAAGTCATTTCTCTACACACACAGAAAAGTGAGAGTCATTGCCGCTAAAACTACCCTCACCTGAGGGTCAGGCACTGCCTGACTCTCAGGTGAGGGTAATTTTAGAGACAATGACTCTCACTTTTTTGAGGGTGTACTATTTCATTATCAATAATTCCTACATAAGGCAGTTTAGGCAGTTTAGGCTGCATTATTGGTAGTTAGGTAGAAAAGTAAACACTTAAGACCATGACGCATCAAAGAACTCCCCGACCCTCATTGTAGGTCAAAGTGTACGCAAATCTGTTGGTGATTGCCTTGTAACACTTTCCCTGTTTTATCACTATTTTTACTGCCTTTCAATTGGAAACCTAGACCATCTAATAGCCATGACCTTTCTGGTTGAATTAGTCAGGGGCTGTTGGTTAACTCTAGGTAGAATTGTACTCCTTGTACGCGCCATAAGCCCTAACATCAGTCTTTGGGAGTAATATCGTACAAACTAAACACTACTTCCATGCTGATTGATTGGTGGCTGGACATTCAGCAATAGTGCCAGAAATGCCAGTGCTGATGAGATGGTAAAGCCTGAAGGGCATCGAGTGTTGTTGAGCAGCCCCATTACAAACGTGAAATATATAGCTTTCTATAGATTGTTTCCCTTTGCTCCATTTCTCCTGAAAGGGAGCCCTGTCAACTTCAGGTTCCTTTTCCTTCCTCAAATACTCTGTGGCTGTTAATGGCACTGAATGCCTTACTGCTGGTCTCTTCAAAAGCTGCACTGAGTGTCTAAGAGAATCTAGATGGGACACATTTCCAGCAGAGTGGATGCAAATTGAAGGGAGATGGAAATATCCTTGGGTGTACTAGGCGCTTTCTTCCTGAGCGTGTATGGAGAAAAGGCCATATGTGTGTACTTTGGGCAGTACGAGATGCCATGACACAGTCGTGGTAAACCGTTTCATCTGGGAGAATTAAGAAGCAAAATAAAGTGCTGGTGATGGCATAGTCACCAAGCGTGCCCTATTTCCATTTATAGTACTGTTCTAGTCTACTATAATGTGGTTAAGTGTTAGTAATGATATTGCCCCTTTTAATAATAAAGGGTCTTCGGAGTGGCGTAAATGAACACAGACTACAGGGGCGGAAATGGCAATATCTGGCTGGCCCCTGCTGGGTATACAGATACGGCTAAACACTGAGAAAAAACAATGAATAGGGCAGTGCTGGACGGGTATCAGTGCTAGATGGTAGGGATGGAAAAAAAGAAGAGGAGACTGTTGGGACTGAGATACATGCCTAGTATTTGATTAATATTGCAGGCAGAGTGTGACAGCAGGTGTGTGTGGTCATTTTTACAGTATCATACTTAATTGTGAAAGAGGAAAAGGGAAGCTATTATTGTGTTTCGTTAAACACAATTTATGGATCAATTTATAAGAAGCTTGCAGTTTATTTTTTTAATTTCAAAATGGTGCTCTTCTACAGTAGTCTTCATGAAAGTGTTATTAGGAAGAATGTACAAAGGAGTTGCTCAGAAAACCCATATTGGCTCCATAATGACCATGTGAGCTCTTAGGTATGGTGCAAGAAACAACAAGTAGTGGGTCACTTGTTATTAGCGTGGGTGGCGGTCCCAGATAGGTCATGTGAGTGTAAGGTGATTACAAGGCTGCTGCGTAGTTCATCAATAACCACTTGTGAGCTGCTCTATGGCTCAGGTACTTAATGCTCCTTCGGGGTGGCAAGAAGTGCTACGAGCTTAAGTGAGCCATAACTATCATTTCCAATATTTGTCCACTGCTCATTACTGTTACTGATGCTTCAAATTGGACACATAGGAAACTGGGAAAAACAACCAATGATATAAAACAAAATGTGACTTCAATTGGAACTGTATCTGCTCCTCAATCGTTGAGTCATAGTACATATTGGATCCTATGATTTCATTAAATCCAATTGATGACACAGGCCTTGCCCCTTCTACCTTTGGTAGCTTATCTCTGCGACTGTGAGTCAGGGATTGGATCTACAAAAGGTGTGTACATAAACCAAATGCATTCTTCATCCATGTGAAGCAACTACAGAAAGAAGTCCCTTCTTTTTAGCTTACTTTTTGTTTCACACTTGAGTTCCTAGATACTCTTCATAGCGATAGTGTAGTATTATGATAGAGTTTGCCATTTTGGCCTGTCCTTTCCAATTGAGCTAGTCTGCAGTATAATATATGGTCTCAAGGCTTCTGCTGAAGCCGATGCCTAAGCACAGATAAGTGAGTAATTATTCTAATGTTTTTGACGGTCCTATATAACTTATGGATAACAAGTGATACTGACAGTCTACTTTTATATTCTTTTAAACATAAAAAGCTGAAACAGGGTACATATTTATATAATAGGATTAAAGGCAGTAGCTCCATGTTATTTTACCTCAAAATAACGTTTTAACGGTATATAACGTTTTGTCACACTTAGAAGCCATAGAGAAACGTTATATACTGTCGTACGACGTTTTTTTTTGTTTTTTTTACTGGGTTGTCCTGTTGTGTCCTAATGGTTAATCTTGGTGATGATAACTGAAATAATTATATGAACCATTCATTAAACAGTTTCTCAAACTGGTTAATCTCTTTTGGGTGATCAAGACTTTTTTCATCAACAGGGGGAGTAGCTGTCTTCTCCACTGCATGCCGAGCAGACCCTCTGATAGCCTTCCCATGGCCCTTGCTATAGACTTTGGCAAGATGAGTCGGTGACCTTTGACTTGTGCCAGACTGAGCTGTGCTGCCAGCTGGGCCGAGTCTCACTACCAAATTAATCAGACCTTAAGTCAATTCTAGAAAAGTTCCCTGGGGAGGGCCATAGTTTTAGTATGTCCATCCTACATCCATATCTAATGTCTAGCTTGGCCTAAAGGATTTACACTTCTGAACAGCGACCTGTTGTAAATGCTATTAATTTGAGTGTTAGCATAATAATGTGCATATTTTTGATGCATGATTTCTAGGTAGATGTAGCAAAATTAAGCGGGCACTTTTTGATACCTAGCCTTTCAAGAATAACACAAGTTCACCTTCAGCTAGACTGGACCACACCACAGAGTTGTACATCTGAGCCCTATTTGGCACACAGCTCTGACAGATAGCCATATTTGAAGATCAGTTGGCCTAGGTCCCGATGAACACGTCCTAGCTCCTGGTAGGAATTTGGCATCGACAAAAGCGAAAGAATGAATGGCAGTCTCTGATAAGATAGGTAGAGGGGGAAGCCTTACTGTCCAGAACAGTCCATGTACATAATACATGTCTTATATGCCTTATCTCTTCTACAGGAGCCTTCATGCCTATGCTCTTCACGCTCAGATATCACTATCATTGTTTTGTTTAAGGGAGTGTCAGGGAATAGGTTATAGAGTGCTCATTATTTAAAAACAGGTTAATGGATAGGGGGTGGGGGTAAACAAAAAGATAATTTAAGCCCCTGTGGAGGGAGGGGGGAGCAAAAACTATTCAAGACTCGTAAATAAGTATGAAAAATAATCTTTAGAAAAAAGGTTCCAGTATTTAAGCTCCAATTGCAGATAGTAAGTACCATCCTGTTAATAAATATACAGACAATAATCAAACTATAATTATTATGGAAGAATGAGGCGCAATATCCATAAACATTAAACTTCATAAATTATAAATTCCAAGAAATTTGGGAAAGAAGTACATTCTGCAAGTATGTGTATACACTTCCTGGAACAATGTGAGAAATGATTACAGGTAGAAACAGACAGCACACACCTGTCCTTTGCCTACCACTTAGCAGTAGGCAGGCTATGTACGACTGGTATACTTTGGATCACTGTAGACCATCATATGTTGCTCACAACATGAGCACTGATGAGCTGCTCAAGGAATATCAGGAAACCAGAGTCTAATTACATATTACATGACTCCTCTTGTACACATACAGAAAAGTAAAGGAGTCAATTGCGTCTCCTACATGGCTCTGGTTAAAAATAAGTCAAACAGCTTATGACTCTGCTTTAATGAAGGGTCAACTTGAATTGACTCTCTCCCATCAGTGTCAACTTTAGTTCACTCTGTACCCTCAGTGTCAACCAAGGTTGACTCTTCATATAAGCGGATTCAAAAGCCGTTTAACACTCCATTTTTACCAGAGCCACGTGGGAGACACATTTGACTCATTTACTTTACTGTGGGCAGTTACAGACTGTGCCTCAGTTCAAGTACTATTTTGGACAAGCATCAACAAGATGGAGGGCTGTGGGGTTTTAGTAGTGGGACTAGTAGTACCTTTATCGGTTGACCAGACACCCAGAACATGTTTTTATATGGTTTATCCAAATATCTTAAGAATTCTTTCCATAGGCCTACTTAGTTTTCATTGAGAGAGAAAGAAAATTAGGCAAAGTGAGAAAATGAGGTAGGGAGAAAGCTGTTGTTATGTGTAGGACATGATGAGAAAAACTACTCACCCTTTTAATGTCATAGGGTGTTTCAGATAGCCTCCATTTCCCTCCACGCCAGACTTACTACTTCTGCTCCAGTAGGATATAGATTTTCAAACTGTAGAGATGTCTAGACCTGACACAACCTTTTTATTTCTTAGAGACAGACACAAAACATAACGCAGACAGTACTAGACTCACTTGCAGACCTTTGCAGAAGTTCACTGACATTCGCAGCTTCCTTGCAAAATGGAAAGGGCTGAGTCTGCTAGGTGTCTGTATGTATACACGGAAACATGCATGTTCAGATAGTAGGTAGGCTATTTGTCGGCCTGCCACTTTGCCCACTCCCTATCTGCCACAGTGTTCATGAGTCTCTTTTTTAAATGCATCAATTTGTCTGTGATAAAAGGTTGCTGAGCATGTGGCTCACCTTATTGGAAAGATATATCAGTTCTCTTCTAAGACCGATATGGCATCTATTTTAGATTGTTATGATTTATATTCCAGTCATATTTGTAGTACCAATAATCCCAACTACCAACAGTCATAGCACCTAAAATCACCCTCATAAGGACTGTCCAAACAGATATCTGGGTCAGAGTGCCCCCCCGGTAATGTTTAATAACTGCATCAACAACAAGTTTTGAACTCCATACGATGTATACTCCACCAACATCTCAGGGAAGAATAGGGAAATAGAATTTCCACTTAAAGACATTGATGAACACCCATACATAATTATTGCTGTGTTACAAGCATATTTGAAAAAGAATGCACTCTAGCCCCTATATATATGTATATATATATGTAAAGTAAGCAGCTGCAATATGGAGCAGGTACAATACACACCCTACACAAGCTGAACCATGAATCGTCTGATTACAGACACGCTATGTGTCTCCCATAACAACGAGTGCACTAGACCGACATGCCAAGTACCAGCAGTTAGCCGGCCAATTTGTTCCCAAATTGACGGTGCGTAGTAATTCTTGTCTACAGATGTGCTGTTGTGGAAGTAGTGCAGTGACATCAGTCAGGAAGTGATGAGACTCAATCAGGAGGCTGTAAATGACATCACATTCACCAGGTAGATTACAGCCTGTTAGATAGTTTAAGGGGTTTACATTGAGGCAACGCAAAATAGATTCAATCTCAATTGTGAAATGAGTAGGGCCATTGTACATAGCTATTCATATTATAATATCCAAGGTTATTTTGAAGGCTCAAACTTGAAGCAACTTTTTTGGGCGTAAATTGGTGTTGTTTTTACATGTTAGTTGTCATAGAAACATGATTTCTATTCTAAATCGACAATATTTAATCAATTCATAGAAAGCCCCGCAATGATTCATATGCTGAAAATTGAATGTAAATACCATTTAATGAACAAAAACTGTGACCAAAATTTAATGTTTGAAGACCTTTAGGTATTTCGAAATTAGCAAGACTATTATTAGATATCTTATGTGAGATAGAGCTTATTGGTATTTGAGATTGAACAATGCCCACACATAATTGACATAATATCATTTCATCTATTTGAATAATTATTCTCTACGTCCAGCTACAGATATTGATTATTACTATCGTTGGTGTTTATATTCTTAGGCGGCATAGGGTCTTTACCTGTGACTGCAAGGCTTTGCTCTAGTCTGCAAAAAAAGTCTACCAAATAGAGGGGCTGCATAATCATAGCAGCAGCATGACCATTACTCTACCCTGTACAAGGCCTAGTTTCAGCAGCTGGTGTCTTTGTCCCACATCACTTACCCTAAACTTGGCCACCACTTGGGATCATCCAGCAGCACCAGCTATTTGCCTCCAGGGTCTTTGGTACAGACTGCCATCTATTGCCCCCTCTTAAACATTTTTCAAGCCAGTAGTAGGTTCTGCGAATATGTTAAAGTTTTTCTAGAGATATACGATCATATATAGACCCTTTGACCTGATATTGAGACTATTATGTTTCAAAGTTGGAATTAATTAAATGACCAAGATAATGTACATTCTATTCTGTGTGGGGGCCCCAGCTGAATGCATGAAGATGAAATGTACTTAGACGTAAAAGATGCAAGTAATTTAACACTCTCCATACACCTGCTCTATAATCTATCAAATTAATTGTGGAATCTTTCCCATAAACCATAAAGCATATCGAGAGTGTTGTAGTTTAGATGTGACACATATATAGCTGGGTGGCATATAGGCCTTGTGGTGCGCAAATAAGGGAACCCGAGCATGAGCTGTGTCTATACCAACCTTATGTGATAAAAACTAGCCAAGCCAATGCAGTGCCAACACAGTCGGAGAGCTGGGCCTTTTCCTGTTGACCATGCTTATCTCGACCATGGGTCTCCCCCCCCCCCCCAGTGGGGACGCGGGACTGCTCTTACTTCTGGTGGTGTGAACCTGTAAGTGGCAGTAGCAATGGGATCTACAGGTGTATTTAGCCATGCTTTAGTGTCATTATTGTATCTGCATGCCTTTTGATTCTTGAAGACTTTATAGAATTTTATGATCTTGCCATCTGTTTAACACCATTGTCTTTTGTATTTGTTTTTGATTGAAGGTATGGCCAAAAGAAAAGATATGACATTGTGGCCTTGCATAACGCAGAGCAATTAGGCAGTGGTCATATGTCAAGTACCTCAACTCAATACATGTGTGCCTTGTGTAGCATCAAATATCCTTGTCCTCAAGACCAGTTCCTTAGATGCACACCACCGGCACTGATCCCTAGGGGATATAGTGTTCCCGCTTCAGCAATTCCCTGCAGTATCGTCAGGTTTCACCCTTCTTGGTATGGAATTTTAGGAATGTTTCTATTTGTTTCTATTTGAGGTAAGCTCAGATATAATGTGACATCCTCAAGACATAAAGAAGTTGCGTGAGATGCTACAAATATTGGAAATGAGTGAGCACAGCATTAATGTAAGTCCTATTCCAGTACTGTAAAGTTGTGCCATTGTTGTTTGGTAGCCTGGATGTCTGGTCGCCTTAAAGCAATCTTCACAGATTGCCAAATGTCATTGAAAATCGGTCATGCCATTCAATGGCCTAGCTGATATTTAGATACAACTACCAGCAAGTTGGGAAGGAAATTGTACTCGGAGAGTTGTCAGCTGTACATCACTTACACCCACACATTCATGTGGGGTGTTTCTATGAGTGGCATTTTAGCACAATTACTCGCCATAATGATCACAAGTGCCAATAAGCAGCAGATTGGAGATGATTGACCATTAGCACTGTTCTTTCAAGGGTATATATCCAGAAGGCACTGGCTTCCCAGAGTCGCCATTGATTATGTAAGATTGGTGGCAACAGTCAATCATTTTAGAATACTTTCCAATAGAGGCTGTTTTATAGCCTATACTACATACTACATAGACTAGTACTACAATGTCATGTACTACATAACATGAGGCTTATTATGAAGGCATATCATACAAATACTGAAGACTTTGGTAAATTGTTGATCGGCTACTAGTATTGTTTTTTATACTGATATGCTTCATATTGAACCTTAGGCAAAGCAATTTTTGCAGCATAATGTTATGTATATAATATGTAGGTATTAACCATATGTGCAATGACAGTTTTTCCAACAGATAATTACTTTATTTGCTAGGGAAGAAATTGAAAAGAAGAGATGTGAGAACTGTGAGGTGTGGGTGGTCTCTGTATCAAGAACTACTCTCTGCAAACTACATTTAAATTGTTAGAATGGTACAGTCTGTTCAATTTTGGAGGCAATTGGATGGCAGACATGTGTTGAACACATTCCCATGAGTTTGTGTGGATCAGCCAATCCATGGACAATAATTACTTATTCTATGGATGTGGACATGCAAGCCACATTCAAAATTGTGGGAAGGGTGAGGACATTTTGATCTAACCTTGATAAGCCCTGTTTGCATGCGGTCCCATATTACCCCCCTCCCCCACCACGACAGTTAGAGTAACTTTCAAAGGTCCCTGTCAAGTCTGAATTGAAGCTGAAGGGAAAGACACAGTTTTACATTAAGGAACAGAAAATCCAATTCATCCTACTTGAAAACTTGATGAGTACCTGGGAGCTCAGACCATGTCACTATCAACCCAAAGAAATAACCAAGTCGGTTTTTAGGTTTGTATTTGGAGGGATAGAGCTACCATCTCCTGAAATTTTACAACTGCTTTGTTCACTCTCAAAATTATATTTACAAAGTTATTTAATACGAGTTAGATCATTCATTGGTATGTGTTTTTCTGTTACAAGTGAGAAACATACAATGTACACTGACAATGCAAGTAATGCACATTTGCATGGCTGACGTCCTAATCAAAATACAGGACACTATGATCACCTACGCAGTGGAAATGCAGTTCTGTGTTTCTAAGGAGATCGACCTGACCCAAAAATAATCTAAAAAAAGACACAGGCCCAGGACCAATCAATGAATGATAATAGTTGGGAGTTTGCTTCGAATAAAAAAACCGACAAATGAAGGAATGACAAAGCAATCCCGTTGTCAGCTGTTGCAAGCTATTCACCCATTTGAATAAGCGTTATTTCCCATGAGAATGGGATTGAGTATCACCAAAAGATTCTCTCTTTTCAAAGATGCACATTTTCAAATGTGTTCATCATTCTTCTTCTTTGCAAACTCCGAAAATGTAGACTTTATCCCCTGGGCAGCACCATCAAACAGCTAATGTTGACCCTAGAGCGACAGACTTCATAAACTAACCACATATCCTCAGGCTGATAGTTTATGGCTGAGCAGTCAACCAGATAAACTAATAGACATTCACAGGAGCCTCACCACTCGACACTACAAGGGTTCCATGGTTGTAGGCACAAGTTCAATCCGTGGCGCTTTATCCCCTGCAACTTTGCGGAAAATAGAGAAATCTTTGTCAACAAAGGCTGGGTGCCTCTCATTGGGGAGAGAAATTCAGAGAGACTATCTGATGACATCAAAGTTATCAGTGTGTCTTATCAAAGAATGTGACTGTACTGCCTCTCTCTAAAGAACAGGTTGTACACAACCAATTTATCAGCTCTTGCTGGTCCCTACATTTGCACAGCACTCACATTGTCAGGCCTGAATTAGCAGAGTCTACACAGAGATCTTTTTGGTCCAGTTGTTGTTTCCATTTATCCCATTCGCTGGTTCCCAGCAAGGACAAGTCAATATTGACTTATAATTCATAAGCCAGCTGCCACTGGTCAATGTTCAGACCAATACCAGCTAAGGTCCTTGGTGTAAGTGCTATACATGCAAATTATGTAAAGAAGCTTAGTCATCTTTCTCAATTAGTAAACCTTTTTGATCTTTTTACTACTTCTCATACTTATCAAAGAGGACATTGTTGGTATTGCCAACGGTGGAGAGATCAAGTATACAGTTAATTATCCTTGATATCCACAGAACTCAATGATCATAGACGTCTTTGACTGTAGGGGGGTACAAGAAGGGTCCATGGAGGAAATTGGTGCTGTAAGTATTGTGGGCATTGGGGAAGCTATATAATGACAATATATGGTCTGAGATAATATTTGCCAAGATGGTTCAATTCCTTTTGTGACAGATTTGTATAGGGGTTGGCTACGTGCTGGCCAATTGTATGGTATACGCTGTGTAGGCTCTACTACTTACACTACTGTCGGAATTAGCAATTATTTTGTATCAGCCTTCCCCTTATGCCATTCATCAACAAACTAAAAGTGTCAGTGTTTTTTATAAAGATAATAACCATAATTATATGTATACGTTGGTTATACATTCTTCTCCTGAAGTGATTACTATCAAAAAAACATGGAAGCAGGGATGGTATGTTGCTCTCAGGCTTATCACCTACCTGGATATAGCATGCAGAGCAACCTAAATATAGTCTAGCTCACACCAGCCATCACTGAGCTGCTCTCCTTGATGTAGGACCTCATTAGCTGGAGGTGAGAGCTGCTCCGACCTGTGAATTAACCTCACATCCATTCACAGACATGGTTGTGAACAGTCAAGATCTCAAGAATACAGTACACTATCCTGAGTCTTACTGTTCATGGCACAGTATTTGAGTCTTGAACTTAATAATCGGAGAGCTCAGGCCCCGGAGGAGGCTATAGAATGGCACCATGGAGGAAATTGCTGCTGTAAGTATTGTGGGTAGCTGTAGGAGGCGGCTATAGAGAGACAGATGGTCTGAGATAATAATGTGCAATATGGTTGTCCCCCAGAGCTCTGCATGTTTGTAGAGGGGACGCATGTGCTGGGTGCTAGCCACCTTTACGGTATATAGGAGCTAAAGCTTTTTGGACTGTAGTATTCTGTACTCCTTAACCTGATGAAATCCCTTTGTCCAAAAGCATGGTGTTTTCTAATTAGATAACAGGCATTGTTTAAGTGCATACTTTCATGTAAGCTATGCAGTGATTACTACAGGCTCACCAAGAAGCAGGGAAATTTAACCCTGGTATATGGGTTGCTTGAGTAGCACCTACCTTCATGGCATAGCATGCACCCATTCATGACCTGAATACCTACTTGGGCCATACCTGTCCACACCAGCCATCACTGAGCTGCTCCCTGTGATGTAGGAGCTCATTAGCTGGAGGTGAGAGCTGCTCCAACCTGGTCATTAACCTCAGACACCCATTCATGGCCCTTATAATCTGCCTCTGAGACATGATCTATCTCTTTGTTCATAAGATGGCTGTTCTGAGTTAAATTGACTGCTTGAAGCAGATGAAAATTGTTTCGTGAACTTGGGCCTCATATTAATCTGGGCATAGGAGCCTATGATAGAGGTATAATATCATTTCTCTAGCTGTTTCTCCATCTGCACTGTCTTGTTCAGAATTGCTACGATGGATCTCTGTGCCCTGCCAAGCCCAATCACAGCTGTGAAATAAACTAAAAAGCTTTCTAGATGGTTTCCCTTGGTTCCAATCCCCCTGAAAAGAATCCCCATTAACTCTGGCTTCCTTTGCCCTACTCAAATACTCTACAGATGTAAGGGAAGATACTGACTGGCTTGTTGGCCTCTTCAAAAGCTTCCCTAAGTGTTTGAGAGTCTCTAGATGGAACACATTTCCAGCAGTGGATGCAGATTGGAGGTAGATTGACATTTCCTTGAATCTGTCAGGTAGGCTCCCTTTCTTGCTGAGTGTGCATGAAAATAAGGCCATGCATGTACATTGGGAATGATGATAGTAAGATCTATGAGGATTCTGAATATTCTTTCCTAGACTATGATTAGCCCCCTTTTGAGGGAGGTGTATAATGCCATATTATAGCAATAGGTATAGTACGTTTTAGGTTTAGAAGCATTGATTGATGATCCAATGGTTTGGTGAGACACTGAAGTGACAGGTACGGTGTAGAAATGATGCATCCATATGTGTATTAACGACCAGTAATTATAAAAACAGTATAATAAGTGATATAAAAGTTATCCTTGTATATGTAACAATAGCATTCTACCTTGACAATGTATGGTTTACTAAATAGCTGAAACAAGCTGATTTATTTTCAGCATTTATGTATAATAAGTTAACCCTTTATGGCCGAGCATCAAATATAGTCGATGCCATGAGTGACCGAGCATAGACTATAGTCGATACCATAGCTGACCGAGCATTGACTCTCAGCATACCACTATGGGATTTAGCAAGGACTCAGCCCAGGAAAAGTCCCTGTAAAAATGTCTCACCCCCACAACTGGTGTATAATATTTGTGGCCGGCCTTAAAGAGTTGAGGAATAATTCGTGATAAACTTGTAGCTTTTTTACTATTTTTTTCAGGTGGTATTCTTCTGCAATTATCCTGATAAGACTCCCCATTCTGGTCACATATATATAGTTATGATCTTAAATGGATATCAGTAGTTTTGCTGTCGTGCCCTGATCGTTAATCTCTTTTCGCTGATCAAGGCTTTTTTTGGTTAAAATGAGAGTAGCTGTTTCAGACATTGCATGCCAAGCGGACCCTCTGATAGCCTGTCTATGGCCCCTGCTATGGACTTTGGCAAGATGAGTCGCTGCCCTTTGACTCATGCCAGAGAATGAGCTGCGCTGCCAGCTGGGACGAGTCTCACTCCCAAATTAATGAGACCTTAAGTCAATTCTACAAAAGTTCCCTGGGGACGGCCATAGTTTTGGTATGTCCTCACAGCTTGGAGAAATGGATCCTCTGAGCCAATCTAAACATGTCTTATATTAATAAAGAAATTATAGAAATACAAGTACACAGTGTGAATTGGTCTGCAGGTTTAAACAATCCCATGTTTTCCTATCACTTCAGTGTGTGTTTACATCAAGTTTATATATACCTTCAGTTATAATGCAGAGAGAAACTATAAAGCTCTAGAAGAGACTAGCTATGGTAACAAAAAAAATATTTGCCAAAGATACTTCCTCCCATCTCTAGTTCTTCCATGCCAAGCTTTACCACGCTGAGTAATATAAATCCTTACACAGATTAGATGTAGGTTGCACGACCCCAGTGCACTAGTCTTGTCACATCCAATTTTGATATGTGTCAGGGTGTGGGATTAAATCCAACCCCACCCACACAAAGTGGCATCACAATCAGCAATATTACCTACGGACTTGCTTTTATGTAAGACCATTTCTCTATGAATATTATATTACATAAAAGTGTGTACATATTATGTGGTAGAATCATACAGCACATTGGAAAGTAGCAAAATCTACATTTGTCGCACTGTGTTTAATTAAGTAAAGTGCACATGCTCTTTTAGAATATAATTCAGGTAATGTGGCTGTACACCTACACTACAGAGAATCTAATAACAATGTGCCCACTGCCCTCCTGTCAACCTTTCGATGGTGACGGGGGGGGGGGGAAGTACCCTCTTAGTCAAAAGCAGTACTGCACATCTCTGTGTTGCTTGAGTCAGGCATAACCAGGTTTGCCAGTGTGTTATAAAGGCTGAGCTCTGCCAGGACTAATTTAGTAAGTTGGGTGGATATTTTGTATTGAGGAAAGTGAGGTCATTCTTTGAGGAAAAGAGCTGTGCTGCACTTTGAATCTTGTCAGAAGGACATATTCTAGCTATCAATAAAGTTCTCAGATTGCATCTGACAGGATATTCATAACTTATTTCAAGTCTCTCAGACAGATGAACCTATCTCTATCGCACAGAGGTCTACTTACAGAAATCAATACATTCTCATGTTCATCATAAAATCTGATCGAATTGTGCTTCACCAGACACTGTGCAGTTTACATGGAATGAATAAACCTTGGTTCTATCAAACAAAGACAAGGAAGTCTTATTTTAGGCGGCCACATTTTGAATACTTGGAGGGCAGGGGACAAAAGAAAGAAGCATCCCTCCCCCCTCATCCTACTTTTTCCCTGCGAGGTATGAATGTCAGGTGTCCCCCAACCTGAGAACCTCTGTTTAGACACCCAGCAATGATCAGCAGAATGTAATGCAATAATGTCATACCTGCTAATTGATACAATGCATGTCCACTGCACATTGGTGAGCCACCAGCAGATGGATGACAGCATGAGGGCCGTTCCTGATTTAGACAGGTCATATATTATTCATTCCAGTATTGGTGGTTTTAAGCTTATCCTCTGGTCAGATCTGCCATTTATTAGTCAGTATGTTTTACAGCTATCCAGCATCATGATTGAATTCCATTAGTCCTGCGTGTTTTCATAACTGGTGGTTCTATTTTTAGCATGCCTAGACTAGTATGAAATTAAGGATACTGCGTCTGGTTTGATTGAAAAATGTTTGAATACGGTTTGAAGAGAGCACATGAGTTCCCCCAGGTTCTGGGGAGGGGGACCATACAAACTAATTTGAAACTCTGAGACCTTATCATTTTTCCCCATGCCAGATATACATCATGGCCATGAGATGAAAATGAATATAAGATTCCCCCGAGACCTAGGTGGAATACCACAGCCATGAGGCTTCACATAATACTAAGACAATAGGGGATAAAGCACCATTGTATCAATATTTGTATAGACTTCCTGTAAAGGTAAGAGCCATCTCAGGACTGACTACAGGTAGGTACAACACACCTGTCTTTTACCTGCCACTCACCAGGTAAGCAGTATATGTATGGCTGGTACATTTTGGGTGAATGGATGAGGCCATCGCGTGTTGCTCACAACAGGAACTCCAATGAGCTGCTCAAAGGAATAGGTGAAGACATCAGGACACCAGAGTCTCATTGTCAAGATCAAAAAGACTCCTGTTACTAATTATTAGATTTTTATACATCAGCATTATAGAAATCTACAGTTACAGATTGTTGTTGAGTTTAATTATGTAACCGCAACAAGTGTCCATAAGATAGGAGTTGTATAGTTTTAGGACACCTTATAGCACATCTGTTTTATTCCTATTTTTCTACCAGTTTTAACTGGCAAAGAAGAAAAATAAGGCAGGGATGAGAGTGGTTTTTATTCCACTCTAGACAAGACGTCCTGCCTTTGTCCCAATGGAAACGTGACAAAATATGGAAATCTGAACTTCAACCTCTAATGACATGCACACCTGGCATACTGTCATACATATAGACATGTACAACATATATACTAGACCGACACGCAGACACAACTGCAGAGCCTTCTTTGTGTGAAACACACAGGTAAAAGTAGTAAGCCCAGGTGAAACTATGATGATGTGCACATTTAGATTTTAGATAGATTTTTAGTAAGGTATAGTTTTAGCCAACCACGATTGGCTCTTCTTTAGTAACATTTATAAACATAAAAAGATAAAAGATGGCTAACGTCTGATGGGCATATTAAATTAACGTGTGGAATGATAGTCAAACAAGAAAATTCAAATCCTCTTTCCTTATATCATAGATTATAACATAACAAATGAAATGAACACGGAGAGAAATGTCTTATAAGGAGAGGGAACAAAAAAACTTTATTCTGTAAGCCCACTGAATATGGAATCTATGTTTTGTTCACTACACTAAAAAAAATAAAGTCGTCTGCATACTATTCTATGTGACAAGGTAGCGGGTGTTCTAACTATAGTTGTCAGATAAAACACTTAATTGGCATGTGCCAGCCCAAAGCCTGACATATGTCAGCCCTGGACACGTCAACCAGGGCCTGATTCAGGATACCCCTGTAGGTGGTATCAGTATAGCATGCATTATGTTTAAAGTGAGGGAATAAATTGCATAATTTCTATGTTGATCTTAATCATAATTCTGTAAATATACATTCATGCTTTGGAGAATCTTGAGAACCATCTATTTGGGATGCTAGAAAATGTAAAAGATTCAACGTTTTGATATAATTAAGACAAAACAAATATGTGTAGGGCATAGACATCTCTTATGCCTTTATTTCAATAGTACAATAGCTGCAAGGAAACTCTCATCGGTATGACACCTACATACATTGTATATGTGTTAACAGTCTGTTACTGAGGACTAGAAATACTCTCATACAGGACATGGCAGGGATTCCCTTAGCCTACATACCTCTATAAACTAGCTATTACAAACCTGAGAATTAAAGACATGGACAGTAACAATGCCTAGGACCCAGTGAACTCCACCTGCAGTGAAGTAGAGGTTATAGTGCACAAGTTCACCCTTGAAGGGTTGCATAGTGCTTTAAGGTGCTATGCTCTATGTGATCATAATGCATGAATTCAGCCTTGTATATTTCATGACTGTCACTTTAAAGACCCTAAACTCTTCTTATAAGACGACCATTTGACAAGTTTGGATCCCTTCATTTTATCAGTGTATGACAGTGTAGGCGGCTTTGCATGCATGCATAAGTCAGATCTAACACATACCGTACCGTCGCGATTTAGCGCCGGGGCGCTCTTCAATTTGGAGGGGCCTTTAAACCCATAACAGGCGCTTATTTAAGATCCTAATTTAGTGCTTAAGGAACCTTTCAAGGCCCCTGTACCCCCGGCGCTTATACAAGACGGTACGGTACTCATGATACTGGGAAAAGTGACAGTGACTAAAGCTCACCTCAGGCGAGCTTCATTTATATATGGCTCTAAAGTCATCACACCCACCGTCTCCTATCAGTAACTCGAGTCATGCCCTTTCCGGGGCTAATGGAAATATGACATTGTGTTTCATCAGAATATAAGTTCACTGCCATGTTTTATACACCCACGCTGACATTCAATATTTGACATTGTATTCTGAAATACCTGATGTTAGAAGGTTGGGTTATCACAACGTCAACGACAAGCTGACACTTCCATATTTTTTAACCATTTATGTTAGATATGACTCACCCACCATGTACCTCAGAAGACAATTTTTGAAATTGAATAATTCAGATGAAGACTGTATTCTGCAATTCAAAGATAAAAGGTCCTGGGTTGTGGTACCAATTCCCTGGTGAAGGGGCAGTAAGAGTCGGGCTTTTAAGGGCTGAAAGAGGGTAACGCGTTGCCCGAGGTTCAACCAGTAATGGGCTTCCTACCTGTCACCTCAAGCCCCATTGGTCCTCCCACCCCACGTGACACCCCACGTGACAGGCCTGTCATGTGACTTGTGTACTAATGGGGCACCTGTACCGATACTGCAGTATAACATGACACCCAGGCATCCCCATTGGTGAACCACTTTGTCATTAAATTCGGCTATGTATATGTCATAAATGATATATTTGATTGTTATAACTATGCAGAGCTTTTGGTAGTTTGTGAATAATATCTGGATATTTTCTTGGATATTCTCAATTAGCAGGAATAAATTCACTATGCATATCAAATCTTCGTAAAATCTTAAGATTAAAAGGAGAATATGGATGAGTCTCCCCAGATCAGTACAAGTTGATCTTTGACTGGGTGACCTCTTTGACCGGCAAGTGTCAGAATGGCTGAAATGGTGGCTATGTGGAAGGAAATGCCGGTAAAACGTTGATTGAAATTTTTACACTACACACACAGAAAAGTGAGAGTCATTGTCGCTAAAACTACCCTCACCTGAGGGTCAAGCACTGCCTGACTCTCAGGTGAGGGTAGTTTTAGCGACAACGACTCTCACTTTTCTGAGGGTGTATATATTACTAGTTTTATTTCAGTTTGGCTATTAGTATAAAACGTCACCTAGTCAAAGATGTCACCCCGTCAAAGAGACCCAGTCATAGACTATCAACTTTTAATGATCTGGTGAGACTTAGCTATATCATTAACGACTAACATGATGCATTTGATCAATGTCGGCCATATCCATCAGGTCACCAGTAGGGCAGCATAGATATGGAAACATTTACTAACATTTATAAGGTTTTCCACACAATTCAAGCAATCAGAATTTACAGCTAAGTATGGCAGCATGTGGTAGCCGAAAGGTAGCATATGTTGCCTATACCTAAACCAACCTCTGATACAGATGTCCATCCTACAAAGGAAACGATTTTTAGCTACCAACAACATTAGTAAACATGTCAGCTGATTGTATTCCAGACTTGTGCAGTCTTTCTAAACAGGCACACTCTTCCAACAGATGTTTTGTAATAGGATACAGACACGTTATGGGGCTCCCCAGAGTGAACATCTGCTGGAAGAGTGTTCCTCCAGATGTGTGACCTCACAAAGCGGTCGGCTGGAGGACAAAACTGTGTCTGGTACCTCTGAGAATCACATATTGACATTCCATGTTATTCTCTTTATGAGCTCTCCCTGTTGCTTACTTCACCCTCCTTGAAGTTCTTTAAACGCTATGTTTGTTCAAACTATTTCGCCAATTAACCTCTAGCAGGCAGGCGATGTGCCCATCATATCAACATAATATCTATACTAGATAGTGACCTTCCATTGTAAAATAATTTCTGTATAAGGTCACTATCTCTTTTGGTCTGAGAAGGTCGAGTGTACCATTTATTATGTACGTACGTTTATCATACATTGGAAATGGAAGGCGAGTACATAGCTAGGAAGGTAATATCATATCCATCTTGAGTTACTTGCGGTTTTTATATCTCACTTTTACTATAATGGGCAAATAATATTAATACTATATGGTGCTCTTATCTCAAATACTTATCTCACAACCCTCATGTTGATCAGTCTGTACACCCACCACTGTACTTGGTATATATCATCTACAGGTCATATTTACATGGTGATTATATCTGTTGCCTACAGCACATTTTAAAATTTAGTGTGTAGGACTGATGGTGAAGAGCCAGTCATTATTCCCAGATGCACTTCGTCCTATCATAAACATACAAGCTCTTACCATCCTGCACCAAACACCATTTGTTTTATTCTAACAGCATGGGTTATCTAGTAAGGCCCTCACCAGCAGCATGGTGTCATATCAAATTTACATAAGTTAATGGTGGTCCCCATAGTCAATATGTAATACGTCGTTGTGGTTCTGGTGAACTAACATTTGATGGTGGCACCCGTGTCTAATGGTTATCATATTGAGGGCAGATAACCATTACATATCCGCCATGACAATATTTAGTTGTTGGACTGAATATTATAACATAATGCTAGACAATATTCTAAGTGATTATAAGTAATTTTAAAAGTTTGTCTCTCCAGTAAATCTATTTGTACCAGTAACCTGCACTGTAAAAAAAAGGTCGTCAAAATGACATTGAATCACCGGCAACTTTTGGGACATAACTTTCACCATATTTTTAACGGTGACGGTCACCGTTAATTTTACGCAGAATCACTGTTCATTTTACGTAGAATCACAGTTAATTTTACATTGAATCACCGTTAATTTTATGTAGAATCACCATTAATAGATTCAGAGTATTCAAATAAACAGAGAATATTCGATAAGCCTCACAGGGAGTCTGGTTATGGTGACTTTAGTTACTGTAGTATACATCTAAAAACTTACAGATAAGCCATACTTTGACTTTGTCCTTATCCTATACGCCACACTGGCGGTTTGACTTGCATACTAGCCCTGGCCTATACAAGAGGTTTTACTCTATAGGATTGATACAAGGCGGAGTTTCCAGAGGTGAGGATATATGCATAGTATGTTTCCACAAAATAGGTGTATAGATCCAGACAGCTACTTTCTTCTGGATATTATCAAGTGATCATGGTATTTTGTCAAACCTATCACAAGATTGAATTGTAAAATTGTCAAGCATATAGATTAATTGAAAATGACCATTAGTTCAACATGTATACTCCACTTCAAGGGCTCACACTCTCCAGAAAAATCTTCTTACAAACCAGGCCACCTATCTATGGCAAGATCCACCATATGTGGCTCCCTCTGGGATTTGACATTAGAGGCTGAATTAACGTTGAATCATTGTAATCCAAACCAGGTTAGCATTTAACAAGGATCCACTGTAAAATGGCTAATATTTACGATGCTTCATTGTATTCCAAATAACGGTGAATCAGCGTTAAATTTTACAGAGTGAATCTGTTAAAAGTACATCTATTTTTTACAGTGTGCGTAAACAACGTTGTGATACAACCTTATGTGAGTTTTATGTTAAAGGGTATACATAGGTTATTTATCCTTATAATTTAATGGGGGAGTTAGATATCAGAAGAAAGGATAGAAGGGAGATAAAAGCAGAAGGAGAGATAGGCACAGGACAGGAAAATAGGGTATTGACTTGGGTTTAGACAGTCAATCCTAGACCCCTAGACTCCTAGAGACCCCTGCCGTATGCTACCACATACAATCTATCACTTCCTTACAACCGGACTGGCCCCATACAATGAATAGCCAATGCATTTCCTGACTCTCCCAGCAGAGTGCCTACTAGCATGAGTAATAGGGTACCAGAAGCAGCCGAGACTGTGCTTGGGGAGCTAAGCAGTCCACCGCCGGAAATGGAAATGTAATCGGATGGACTGGAATGTGACTGGTTTGGACACCAAAGGCAGTGAAATCACAGTCTAATTTACATATCTTGCAGACGGTCCTTCTATAGTTTGATTCTTGTAGCAGCACCTATTGGATGTAACCTAAAGACTGATAGACTGATAATATGTATCCTCTTATCTAATAAGACTACATGGCTTTTACTTACCGTTAAATTATGCTTTCTGATTGGTGAAAATAAGCATCAAATATAAATGTTGATAGCTGAATAACTTGCTTAAATGCAAGCATTCATGCAGCGTGCCCCCACCACTAGCCTGCCGCTGCAGGTTACTAAGACAAGAAATCACTATCCATCGTCCTAGGCTGCTCCTTACCAAGCCCTTGAGCTAATTGTCACTCCAAGAGGCTACTTGGCCATCATCAAAACTCTTTGTCGTTTTCCTTTTTAACATGAAAGTTTGCCCTAATTAACTTAATACACTACCTTGAAAACAAAATCTTTTGCACTCATCTTTTTACTTCAATACACATTTCATAAGAAACTGTCAGTTATTATGAATGATCTACAGCTAATAGAGGTGACTATTTCAAGGAGGCTATGAGTGTTTTAAACCATTGAGTTGGCATATTTATTATTTATTTCTTGTTAGATTTTAAAAGTACTAGTTGTACTCTTTGAAGAGGACTAGTGATGGCATAAATGTGCATCCGTGTCTCTCATTTTGATTGCAGACTTGCATCTCCACTTTATTCCTGTTACACTTATACAATATTTTTATACCATTTCCAATCCTAGTGAGGCATCAGGATCTAGTCACTATTTGCTATCTGTACGGTGATTGGAACACCACACCTCCCCTGACCCCTCAATTCCTCACCCGACCTTCCATCAAAGCAACATCTGCAAGCAGATATCAAAGTGAAAGCCAAATGGAACACTAGAGTGACTAAATTGAAGGAGTGAACTGAGGGTGAGTGGTGACTATGATCATTACCCCGAAAGGGAGTACCATCAGTCCTTGCTGCAGCAGAGGTCAGAATGAGGTTTGGTCCCATAAGGTATTTTAGTCCTGGTCAGGGGAGGCTGTAAGTTAATTTCCTTTGACAAAAGTCACTACCTTCTTTAACAGGAAAATATCAATAGTTATCCAATAAGTTACAATTATTTTGACAACATCTGTCTCCCTCGAAAGTTTTGCAATATTGCTCCACTGTTTTCTATGATACATCCCAATCTTTTGAATCCTTGGTCAGGGAAATATAACCAGAAGTTTATCCATTAACTGTACAGAAGGAACAAATCAGCGTACTGGACCACAGTTAGTCAAGAGAGAAAATATTGATAATTTGACTAATACAATCTAGTTGGGCCATAATCGAATTAGGAAGTACCGTAAATTACAGCATATTAACCGCATCTCGTGTATAACCCGCACCCCCAAGTCAAGAGAATCCTATAACCCGATTTTGGATCTGAAAATCTCGATTTTAATTCTGTTATATAGTAATATAAATCCTCGTATAACTTGCACCCTATATAGGCATGTTTGTTATCAAATGAAAGCTGGGTTTGTTTCGCGTACAACCCGCGGGTAGTACGTGAGAATTTACGGTATATATGAGATAAAATGGAAACAGCCTTGATTATATAACACTTCCTCTTCCAATTGTTCTTCTCCTAACTTCTATATGAATAGGTCCCTTGATAAAATTTCATGCTAGTCCTTTCTGATTCCATTTCTACTTTGAACAGAAATTATATAGAGTCAGAAAAATAATATTCTACTGAATCATATAACATATGCGGGTCTCACAGTGACAATAGCACATTGCTGGTGAAGCATAAAAGCATGTAGGCCTTAATTAGAGGCTAATGGAGCTATTGAAAGTGCCTCATCTCTCAATTATGTTGGGACATTCTGGTAATAGCAATTTCAATTATTCAAGTGTGTCGCTAATCCTGGTATTGACAAAGCTAAACATCTAGCTGGTGTATTAAAACATATGTGGAAACACTATCACGTATAGACCATTCATGCAAAGAGCAAATTCTTGAACATTAATGAATAACGCAATTTGATATTCATTAGTATTTAATTGATTTGCAATGTTTAACTCTATCTATTAATGAGGAATTACTACTATCCAGAGTATATGAGAGATGACCCTATTATGCTCTTAATGGGCTGCTTAACTGATCACTGTTTTGTGGATAACATCTTTCAAAAAGACCTGTACAAAACACTGCAAGTTTGAAAGGGTGCACAATGGATGCTTTGACTCAGTAACACAATGGAAGACATCAACCAGAGCCAGCACTCACATGAGATTATTTATTTCCAGAGAGGTTTCTGGTTTTTGGATTTCATAGATCAGGGATTCTATTCACAAAATGCTGATCTCCTCACTCAAAGATAATTAATTCATAAGGTAATGTGGCCCAGGTTGGGGGCCAAGTTACAATGAATTGGGCAAGTAGTATTGCAAAACCCTGACATTTGAGACTCAGCAATGCAGTACTAGTGTTTCTGGATACTCATTGTGCAATCATTCATTAGTTGGCTTGTTTTGAGTTTAAATGTGTATAGTTTACACAGTATACTAGTTATTTCTTCCTTAATTAATCTTATTATTAATACTGTAATAATTTTTTTTTTTCCAATTTAATAAATGCTTTTGTTTGGAGGTAATATCTAACTGCACTCTGCACTAAGGGCCTTTTGCGCAGATTGTGTCTCATATATTTGATTAGATGCATTTTCATTAAAAAGCTGGTAACAAGTTAAATTAGAAACAGGGAAGCAGTGGGCATGATGTAGATGCTATAAAGCTACATGTAGCAGGAGCCAGAATGTCACCATAACTCCCCCAAGGTGTCAGTTAGTGAGGCCTCATTAGTGCTGCTAGATGCGATATACTGCCATGTTCTCAAACTAACTGGTGGCTGAGTTGGCAGCTAGTACTTTTTTTTCTTTGTGATTTTGTCTTACCTGTATTCTGATTGAAATGATAAGGAAATTATGTACGTAATTTAACCTAAAATCTAAAACCTAGTCATGTACAATAAAATGCAAAGGATTTTCTTCATCAATCTATAGTTGGATATGTCAATGAAATAGTCTACCTTAATATAACAGCACTGAATATATAACACACCGACTCTAGGTACTTTATTCCAAAAATAGAATCAATATGCACCCAAGAATCCCTTCTGTCAGCTGCATACCCCTATCATCTGTTTGAAGAGAGTAAGGTCTTTTATAGTCACCTGGTGAAGCCTCATCACTGCCTGACTGATGTCACTGTGTACTACTGCCGAAACACATCAGTAGACAACAATGACTGCACTCTGTCAATTTGGGAACAAATTGGCCGATTAACTGCTGGTACCAGGCATGTAGGTGTAGTGCACTTGTTGTTATTGGACGCACCTAACGTGACCGTAATCAGACATGGTTCAGCTCGTTTAGGGAGTCTCATTTGTGTCTACTCATTATGCCTATCAACGCTTTTTTTTCATAAGCCACTTAGGCTTTTTAGTAATTTACCCGTGAATAGGCCCCAACCTCTTTGGTCATATTTATGAAGTTGCATACACCCTAGGTAATTCTATTTCACTCAAAAACAATAAGATCAAAGAAATTGCATTGGAATAGGTTATGATATGTTAGAATATTATGATCACTGTAAAGGGTTAACCAGACAAAGATGCATTTCATGTCGGTCAAACATCAGGTCCGGTTATATCATTTTAAGCACTAAGCAGTACAACAACAGATCAATAGCATATTCTGTATACCTGATCCTCATTAAGAGTGACTGCAACAACACAATAGATTTTAATCCGTATCATCCATAATTATTAAGTCAGACCATCAGCTCTCCGGACTCAGATCAGGAGATAAAAGGTACCATGGTTTTGCCTGTTTTTTTCAGTAATTTCTGTGATTTACATAAGTATTTGAAAATGATGTGATATAAAGTCTCTGTTGTTGAGGATTGCCAATAGAGTCATGTTTTGGTTCAGGGGCAAAGTGTGAGATGGTATGTATCATTTTCATGATTTTGCTGCAATGCCACACTGTTAGAAGTAAGTAGTGTTCCTGTACAGCAACTATTGGGGGCAACTTTGGTTCCAGTAAATTCTGCTGTAGACCTACAGTAGAATCTACTGTAGACGCAGACCTGAGTTCTAAAAAGGCTCACATATTCAACATCTTGGAGATTTGAACCCCCAGGTTCCAATCCATAGTCCTGAACCATGACCACTACGCCAGTGAATCCTGCATGTCAGGTGCATTGAAACACCTCCTACTTATGTGTGAATGGTAATGAGGTCAACACAGGATCCCTGGGGACAATTTTAGAACTAGACTGTTCATGTCTTAAGGGATTATATGAAAATTACCCGATTGCAGTAATGTACTAATAAGGACTGAACTACCATTAGTTGAAGTGTAATCTTGATGGCCTATAGATGTTTTTCAAAGTAAATTTTACTATCTTTCTTGCAGATTGTTGAGATACATTGGTCTTATCCTCTGCATATTTTCAATAGTAACATTTCAGTGTACCAAAATATATTATACTTTAGAATTGCATCAGGAGAAATGTAGTTTGTGTGAGAGTTTCCTGCCGGGACTGGAACCGCTGACCCTCAGACTACATCTCCCACGGCTCTACCGACTGAGCTAGAGGGGCAGTCACTATGTAGCCTGCAACAGTGGGCTTTTGAAAAGATCAGGTCATATTTGAGCTGTGGAGTATGGTACTCCCTCCAACCTCTCTGCTCTCTCTCCCTCTGGTTGCTGGTTATGGGATTAGAACCTGCATCTACAGTAACAGAATTGTATGTGTACAGCAAAAGTTGCTGTATTATCTTTTACAGCGAAAGTACTGTATAGTTACAGCACATATTGCTGTTCACGAACAACAACTTTTTACAGTGCACACTATCAAAGAAGTTCCTCTCCATTTTCCAGTGAGACCTCCAAACAGTCATGGTACTGAATAGTAAAAGGAGTGCCAGCTATTGTAGAGACAAAAGAATTTGTGTACCCATGTATACCCATGTCCAGAAAAATGTACTGTATTTTTATGCTGAAAGAAACATGAAAGCACCTCGCTTAGAAGCATACTTTGCTTACTCTTTATTGATTTTGTAGAATAACATTGTCATAACCTCTAGCTAGTTTATCAGATATGGGAGTCCACAGGAGATATTATGCAAGAACAAATAAAAATGTTTGCGCTTCAAAACTCGCTGCTTTTAATTGGAAACCACATACATATACTAGCAGCTTTATATTCAGGACAAACATCTCTATGGATGATAAAATGGATATGCCAGTCAGATGGGCTCCACCATAGCTTCCCCGGAAATAGACCTGTCAAAAATAATGTGCAAACCATACAAAAGAGGAATGTGGTGTTGTGCTATGGACTGTTGGATATAAGGGTAGGGGGTGGATCCAATTCCAGGAATGCTATATATACTGATAAGTTTCATGCATAAGCTGCTGCTTGTATGAAAATCAGAACCAGCTTTAACTTGAGACCAAACACGTGAATATAGGGGGAGGCTTACTCCATACAATCCTCTTCAGTTCACTGGTCTGTGTTGTCCTTCTCTATACAGACTTATAGAAAGATGTAAGGGGGAAGAAGAATGTGGGTTTTTTCCCTTTAATTAGTTGTGTCAACCATTGGTAGCCTAGTGGCTGAGAACAAAAATAAATTTGGTAGTGATTAATGCATTAGGTGCTGCCATCTTTGCTGATACTTTACACTCAATACTGTTTACATCATGGGATAAGTCTGTGAATTCACAATGTTTTACTAAATCTATTTTCTTTGAATCTTAATAGGTTGAGAATCATGAGTGAAGGATGGACCTCCTATAGATATATTTACACAGACTACCTTACACTATATTTTGGTAAAATTATCAGTGACTAAACCGCAGTTGATTCTGAAAACCAGCTTCATATTTCAGCAACTGCTAGCAGCACCATTACTTAGTTGCCCAAAGCAACCAGAGCTCACAGAAGCTGCTAATCTACCCCTTATCGGGTTATACACTTCAGCACCGACAGTCACCCTCCAGGATCAATGTACATTTATCTCCTTTTTCTAACCCTAATGTAGTCTACTCAGAGGTAGACTCTATAACGCTGAAAGAATGTTGTGTCTGGCCCTCTATTGTTTATACCATGACCTATCTTCTTTATAGATTTATAATAGTGCTTTCGTGAATCTTTCTACATACTAGGACTATCAGTATTATCTGTGTAGCTTTTTCTCATAGTCTACAGTCTGCGTTAGAGCCTGAGTTGATACAGGTGGGTTAAGAATAGTTCTTACCTGTTTTATGTACTGTTTTAGAAAAATTCTCATTGCTACTATGAGAGGCTACTCATTTCCTTATTTACTAAAAATAGAGGTGCTTGTTTTTCTTATTTATTTCCTCAAAATAAAATCTTTCTCACTGATCTTTTACATGATTAAATACACATTCGATAAGTTATGGTTGTTTATCATGTGCAATGGGGCTATGAGTCTTTTCAACTCTTTAGATGTCCTATATAATTTTGATTTATTTCATGTTGAATCTCAGAGTAATTGTAATCTTTGAGAAATAAGACTAGTGACGCAGTTGATGTGCATCTGTGTCTTTTATTTTACTAGTACACGTATCTCCATTTTATTCCGGCCACACTCACATAATATCATTTTACAATTTTTACCAACCCTAGTAAAGTACCAGGATATGGTCACTAAGTGCTGTCTGTATGGTGATTTGAAGACCACCCCTGCCCCGTCAATTCCTCACCTGACCCCCCCCCCCATCAAAGCAACATCCATTGTTATTCTGTAAGCAGATATTGTAGCAAAAGCCAAATGGAAAACTTGAGTGGCTAAATTGGAGGAGTGAACCAGTATTTACTGGGAGGGTGAGTGGTGACTATGGTCATTGCCCCCAAAGGGAGTAGCATCTGTCCTGGGTGCCACAGAGGTCAGAATGAGGTTTGGTCACGTGAGGTATTTTAGCCAGGGCTAGGAGAGGCTGCAAGTGAATTTCCTGTGGCAAAAGAAGCATCCATCTGATCTTGAAAGGACACTAGACCCTTCATTTCTTAACAAGTAATTTTAGTCTAGAGGTCACTAGCTGATAACAATTATCAAGTTACAAATATATTTTCTAACACTGTCTCACAGGGATGTTGTACAATATTGCTCCACTGTTTTCTATGATACATCTCATCCATTATAATCCCATTAAAATAAAATTTGAGGTTTGTCAGTTAACTCTATGGAAGGTATAAAAGCTATTGGGTCTCAGTTTGCTAGAATATTGTGTTTTTTTTGTCACGTCCTAATATTGCCTAATAAAACCATTAAACTCAAACTCAAATGAGGAAATGCTGGACAATTTGTCTAATGGTCGGGCCTCTTCTACTTTTTCCTTTTCCCAACATCTATATGAATAGGTCCCTTGATAGCCTTTAGTTCTAGACCCTTCTCATTCCACTTCAACTTTAAACAGAAATTACATAGAATCAGAAAAAAACTTTCAGTTGTGCTCTATTGAGTTATAAAACATATTTGGGTTTTATAGTGACAATAGCACATTGCTGGCGAAGCATAAAAGCATGGGGTAAGCTGTATGCCTGGATTAGGGGCTAATGCTGGTATTGAAAGTGCCTCATCTTTCAATAATGTTGGGACATTCTGGTAATAGCAATTTCAATTATTCAAGTGTCCTGCTAATCCTGATGTTGACAATACCGAACACCCAGATGTTGTATTAGAGGATATTTTGTAGGAAGGCTTGTATCAATAGACTATGTGATATTCCTATGAATTTATGAGAAACTAAATGTTGGACATAATTGAATAACACAATTTGATGTTTTTGGTTCAGTGTGTTCACATAAAACTTGTTTATTCAGTAGTATTCAATTGATTTTTTATGTTTAACTCTACCTATTTAGAAAGAATTACTACTAACAAGAGCATCTGAGAGATGACCCTCTTATGCCTTTGATTGATCGCCTTTTGTGAATAACATCTTTTCAAAAGGACCTGTACAAAACACTGACTAAATGTCTACAATGGATTCTTTGACTCGGTAACACAATGAAACATCTCAGCCGCAGCCAGCGCTCAGAGGAGATGTTTTATTTCCAGAGAGGTTTCTGGTTTTTGGATTTTTGATTTTATAGATCAGTGATTCTATTCACAAAATTCTGATCTCCTCACTCAAAAATAATTAATTCATAAGGTGATGTGGCCCAGATGGGGGCGAAGTTACAATGAATTGGTCAAGTATTATTGAAAACCTTGACATTTGTGACTTCACAATACAGTTTTTCTGCATACTCATTGTGCTGTTATTTCTTGGTCAGCTTGTTTAAGTTTAACTGTGTATAGTCCCCACAGTGTAATGGTTATTTTCTACCTGAACTAATCTCCCAGCTCCCAGTTGTGCACATCAAGATAATAGTGTAGCAATGTCATGACATTTACATTAATTTGTTGCAATGCAATATGAGAATATGAGTCTTCAACTGATCCTTAGATGACCACATTTCAATTCATTTCAATTTATGTTGTATTGCCTCAAGACTGTGATAAATCTCACACAGACCTAAAGATATGAAAAATGAAGATTCTGATGAAGCCGACACCCAGACAATCAAGGGTTCAAGTCATCCACCAAAACTAAAAGTTGAAAACGTTTTGAGTTGTCTCTCAAGATTAAAGTCAGACAGAGCTTGTCAGTCAGTATTATGATGTGATAAGAAACTATGAGATAATCTCAGATGGATAGGTTGAAAACATCATCCATATGACATGGTTTAATGTCCTGAGATGCATGGGAGAAGCTTTTGTCAGACTGATTATTCAGCAGGATAATTACTATAGTGGAAGATACTCTTGATGAAGCAGGAATAACCAACTGCATTATGATTGTAGTGAATCATGAATCCCAAATATGTATACAAGAACAGATGCGGCAACCTTAGTAAATTCTAGAATTCAATATCTTTGTTAACTTATACATTGGACTTGCATAAGGTTTGATAATGACAAAGACAACACAGCATTTTATATGAGGTGATTACTCAGGGCCATAGCATTTAATCACCAAGGCCCCTGCATGTTAATCTTTTGGAGCTGTTGGATATATCATTAAATATAATTAGTATGAATAACTAAGGGAAGTAAATCAAACTGAGTATTGTGATATGTCCTTCCACTTTGTGTAGGATAGTATTTTACATTATGAAACTTACATACAACATTATTTTAATGGGGCACATTCTCATTAGGAACAGGGAAAGCAGGTAACAACTATAGTTATAAACAGGGAAGCAGTGGGTGTGATGTAGATGCTATAAAGTTACATATAGCAGAAGCCATATTGAGGTTTACTCTTGTCACTATAACTCCCCTAAGGTGTCAGTTAGTGAGGCCTCATTAGTGCTGCTAAATACAATTTACTGCCACATCCTAAACACCAACTGGTGGCTGAGTTGGGAGCTAGTACTCAGATAGTATGTGTCTTTGTGTTTTTGTCTTACTTGTATTGTGATAAAGTATTTTGTTCATTGATCTATAGTTTGGTATTTCAATGAATTACTCTACCTCAATATAACAGCACTGAATATTTAACACACCTACTCTAGGTACTCTATTCTCTAAAAATAGAATCAATGCACCTCCCAGAATACCTTCTCTAAGCTGCCTACCCCAATAATCTGCTCGGAGAGTGTAAGGTCTTTAGAAGTCCCCTAGTGGAGCCTGGTCACTGCCTCACTGTGTCACTGTGTACTGCTGTAGCAGCACATCAGTAGACAACAATGATTGTGCTCCGTCAATTTGGGAACAAATTGGCTGGCTAACTGCTGGTACCAGGCATGCCGGTCTAGTACACTTGTTGTTATTGGAGGCACCTAGCTTGTCAGTAATCAGACATGGTTGAGCTCATTTAGGGAGTGTCATTCATGTCTACTTATTATGCCTATCAACACTTTGAAATCATAGATTACTAAGATGTATTAGAGAGTAACCTATTTATCTGTCCCATTCTCCTCTTTCATATATCAGATATAGTTTTATACAACACAGGCTACTCTATTTTACTCAATAGTGATTTGAACCAAGGAATAAAACCATGATTGGTGAGGGTTAACCAAACATAAATGCATTTGATATCAGTCAAACATCAGGTAGGTTTATACCACTACCGGCACTAAGCAGCTGCAGCACAACAACAGATCAATAGCATATTCTGTATACCCGATCCTTATAGGGAGTGGCTGCAACAACACAGTAGACCTTTGTCCCTGTTTTAAGCCAGATAATCAGTTCTTGATGCTCAGATTGGGACATGATAAGCACCATGGCTTTGCCTTTTTGCATCTGATTTTGTTTGGATCTACACTAGAATGGGTGCTCTTCTATATTTCACCTGATCGTTGAAATTAGATAAGATATGATTAATAAAGAAGACTCAAGCTGGTATAGGAGCTCAGTCCTTTTTGGGTATGAAGATGTATAGAATGATGTACTGTACTGTAAATAGGCCTGTGTCCATTATACGACAAGGAAAGTGGAATATATGGCCGTTTTGACGTCCAGAAATTTGTACATATTTGGGAATATATTTTGTAGATATATTCTACTTTAACTGCAGGTATGCTGTGTCCACTAGGCGTTATAAATTGCTGCCCAGACTGCCCAGGGCAAACATGGACAAGGTTTTACAAAAGAATAAAGAGCATATATTTCAATTTCTGCACTAAAAATCAAACATGTGTAGGGGCATGATATTACATATTAATCTCATACACGGTCTTTCCGGGTAACGTCTGTTTACTCGGCTTCTCCACCTGGAGCTAGTGCACACAGTTCCCGGGAGAGGGCGCAGGTCCTCTTCAGGTGACCGTGTGCCGCTCTCAGGTGGGCGGCCGACCCACCCACCTGGCCACGTGACCTAAGAGCCGGTGTTATATAAGACCCATGTGTTTACCTGGAACGATAGTCAGTGCAGGCCCGACTGACGAGAGACTTCACATGTCCAACCGTGCGGACAGAGTTGTATGCTAAGAGTTGTATACTGACCGTTTCCTCTATTTATAGAGAAACCTGATCTACCTGTGTGTATTCATTCTACACTGATCGTTCCCTAGTAAAGGAACTAGAGTTGTTATTCTTGTGAATAAAGATAGATATATTCTCGCACCTGGAAACTGCCGTGATCGTTGTTCTTTAACCTAGAGTTAATTACGAACCACCACACTGGTGCCGTGACCAGGATCAGTAAAGGTAGCAGAACAAGCTAGTTGTTCGAGAATATGTTCGGGTTATACTGAACAGGAAGTCCTTGAGTGGACAGACAGTCCTTTAGGGGACGGACAATGGCTACCGGTGGTAGCCTGGGCGGCTCTGGCCCAGAGCTGAGTGAAGGGGAGTTGGAATCAACTCGCCTGGAGGTGCCAGGGATGGACCCTGGGAAGGGCTTGAAGCCAGGACAGAAGAAGAGGAAATTGCAGGATCTTTCCTGGGTAGAACCCTATGTAGGGGATGAGAGATTCCAAAGGGAATATGACGAGCGTTTGGCTCGGGAAGAGGATGACCTCTACTGGGAAAATGTCCGATTGGACAAGCAGTCAATGGAAGATCAGTATGCTGCATTGACTGAGGAATTGACTTCCCTGGTAAAAGAAAGGGACGAGATCCTCTCTGAGAATCAGAGGGTAAAAGGAACTCTGATAGAAGAGAGAGAACGGTTGATAGAGGACAACCAGTATATGAAAAAGAAGGTTGCTCAGGAATCGCATGAATACCAAAAGATTCAGGCAAAGATTGCTGAGAACCAGAAGGAGAATGAACATTCCGAATCTCTTAAAGAGAGGTATGAGAGGGAGTTGAAAAAATACTCTAGAGAATGGTATGCCTTGAAGAAGGGGACAGAAGCGCTAGAGAAGGGCAGAGACCAGTTGGTCAAGGATAACGAATCCACCAGGATACAAATCCTGGAAGAAACGGAAGAGTTAGAGAGGAAACGGAAAGCTGAGGTGGAAGCTGTCTGTTCCCTTGAAGCCAGGAAAACTCTCCTGCGGGGTGAATTGTCGAGGGCATTGGAACAGCAGGGGGAGGAACAAGTTCCAGCTGGCAGGCCGGAAACTGTTCCGGATAGTACTCCTACTACTAGTAAGGGGGAAGCATTACCTCAATTCGATCCATTTATTAATGATAATGGATTGAGGAATGTGGAAGACTCTGTGTATAAGAACAGAGAGAAAGATTCAAGGAGAGTGAATGTTACCGGGCGCTCTCTTGGATGGGAACCAGTTAATCATGCCAGTATTGGTCCGGTTAACAGGGAAATGTCTCCAGAGGAGGAAGTGTCTCGACATTATAAAAATAAATTTCGAGATGAAGTGGTGAATCATAGTTATGGCTCATTGAACCCCTTTGCGGGAGATGACCCGGCTCTGTATGAGAATCCGGGGGGTTATGATAGCAAGGGTAATTATAGGTATTGCCCAGATGCAACTTATTCGTACCCACCTCCGGCCACGGAAACACACTCGGGAGTCCATAAAGATCCTGAGATTAGGCCGAGGGATAGGATGAATAAGGGGACCCAACCGGGAACAAAGGGAAGGTCAAACCCGGTGCATAAAAACACAACGGGATTGTCAGGCTATCAAGGCCCACGCTTTGATGAGGGTTCAGAATCTGAATCAGATAAATCATCTGACGATGTACCCAAGAGAAAGGTTCCTTTGAACCGGCGAGTCACAATGACCCCGGCGGAGCACCGATTACATAATCGAGACCCCGCCATAGGTAATTTGGGACTAGATTGCTCTAGCCGAGGTCAAGACGGTACAGACCTACTGGCTTGGAGTAGACGCATGTCGGGTCAATTAGTGCATTCTAATTATGCCGCTAAAAGAACTGCACGTGTGACTAAGCCTTACAGGGGTGTACGACCCTGGAAGGAAGAATATCAATCACTTCTAGATGATTGTAAGTACAATTGCTGGAACAAGGAGGAATCCTTGGGAGCTTTTGTGATATGGTTGAGTGACGGCCCGGGTAAGATAGTGGTTGAAGAATGGAGGGACACTTACGGGCCAGAAGCTACATACGACCAGCTGGAAGTATTAGCTTGTTATACTTTTGGGAAAATGGTGACAGTAGATCACTGGACTCTGTTTCAGAGAAGAACGCAGAAACCAAAGGAATCTGCTAAAATTTTTGGGCTAGAATTGCAGCGATTATTGCGGCAGGCTAGGCCAGAATGGAGTAGGGATGCTGAATATTACATAGAATCCCTATTTGTAAGATTTATTAGTGGATTGAGTGATCCTGAACATGCTAAAGTTTGTGGTAGAGCTTGGGAAGCTGGGTCTTCCTTAGCAGATTTGTTCATGGCGATTGATCAACATGACAAAAAGAAGATACTGTTGGCTGGTATGATACCCGCTAATAGGGGGCAGCGCGTCTCTGGAATTGAACATTCCTTAGATGGAGACGATTCTTCCGCGGAAGAATCTGAAGGGGAGGAGAGAGTAGACGCCCTTAAATTCAAGGGTCGACAGAAATCTAACTCAACCCCAGCTTCCGGGAAACTTCCTAGTAACAAAGGTTATTCGGAAACCACCCGGAAACCCGACATTCGGGAGCCTCAGACTGTACCCAGTCAGAAAACCCAGACCCCGGAGACGACCACTCCGGATAAAACAAATGCGTCAGGAAACTCATTAAATACCTTAATGGAGTCCATGATTAAACGCATGAACGAGGTGTTTGATAATCAAACCAGGCGCCGCCCTAGGGTCGATCGTAACACTGTCCAGTGTTACAGATGTCAAGTCAAAGGGCACTTTGCATCTGAATGCAAAGCCGAGAAACCTGTTTTAAGAAGTGAGGTTTCGGGAAATTAGAGGGGGTTACCGGGGATGGCAGGACGGTAACCCCTGAGGAAATATGTCAGATTATCACCGACGTTGGCGGTGAAGATTCATTAGCAGTGAATGCGTCCAGCAAGAAGGGAGATGGGACCGTACATCCCGGAAACCATGAGGCTGGGGAGACTGGTACAACAGGCGCCCAGGGGTGCGCGTATGGGAAACCTAGTGCCAGTTTAGAGGAGTCAATAACCAAAGAGTTGGTTAAGGTTGGAGGAACCAGGCTTCCCCCGGGCCATCCTTGTCTGGAACACCTGAAAGGATGTGGATTCGACCTGGGCACTGATAGTGACCTTCACCGGTTTACTAGGAATCCCTCAGTAACTGATGGGAAGAGGTGGTACGTTTCCTGTTCTGTACAAGGAAAGACTGGGGAGTTTCTTATGGATACTGGAGCTAGCCACTCCATGGTCTCTAAGAGATTCATCAGCTTATTGCCGAATATGTGTGAGAACCTCACAATGAGGGTAAACGCATGTACGGCCGATGGTACCAGAATGAGGACATTTGGACGGACTTTTCTGATAATCTCTGTGGCCGGGAAAGAATTTGTTTGGGCCCCGACCATAGCTGAGATTGAAGATGATGGTATTCTTGGTTTGGATTTTGCGGCGCTTTTCGGTGCGACTTTGAATCCGAAAAGTGGGAAGTTGAAAATTGAATACCCGTATGATATGACCATACTCTGTAAGTTGAGAGTGATAAGTAGTGTCGCTAGTGTGGCACAGACTGTGAAGATTCCCCCGGGAATGACCTGTGACGTGTTAGTCAGTTCAGGGAGGCTAATCCAGAAAGGGTTAGCGGTAATCGAGCCGGATATGGCTGTATTATCCCGGAAGGGATTGGAATCTGCGGATACCCTAGTAGGGAATTCCAGATGGACAGTGACACCCATTTCCAACCCCGGAAACTCCACAGTATATCTTGAGAAAGGCACTGAAGTTGGGAAAGTGATACTTGCGGAGGCAGTCACCGGTAGCCACCAAGACCTGAGGTTAGAAGAAGGAGGGGAAGAGGAATTGCATGAAGAGTTAACTAAGTTGTTAACAGGATCGTCCATAACGGATGAGAATGATCAGGAAGCCCTAAAAGCTATGCTGAAGAGATGCAGGCAAGCTTTTGCGGCCCCAGGGGAACCCCTGGGGAGAACCAATAAGGTATTGCATGAAATTAAAACCGGGGATAACCCCGCTTTTAAGATTCCTTATAGGAGATTACCCCTCAAGAAGAAGATTGTAGCTGAGGAAGAGATAGCGAAAATGCTGAAGGATAATGTTATTGTTCCCAGCATGAGTCCTTGGTCCTCCCCTGTGTGTATGGTAACCAAGAAGGACGGTAGCATACGGTTCTGTATTGATTACCGGAAACTGAATGGGTTGACTAAGAAGAACTCCTATCCTCTTCCTAGGATAGATGAGACGATTGATTCCCTGGGAGGGAATGAATGGTTTTGTACCCTGGATTTACAGTCCGGGTATTGGCAAGTAGGCATGAAGCCTGAAGATATGGAGAAAACCGCGTTTTCTAGCCATATTGGGTTGTTTGAATATAAGGTAATGCCGTTCGGGTTATGTAACGCGCCGGCCACCTTTGAAGCCATGATGGAGACGCTGTTAAGTGATTTATTATGGCGGAAATGTCTAGTTTACCTGGATGACGTAATTGTGTTTGGAAAGACCTTTGCGGATTGTTTAAGTAATTTAGAGGAAGTCTTAAACCGAATCATGTCTAACGGTCTCAAATTGAAACCAAAGAAATGCAATCTGTTTAAGAAGGATATTAACTACCTAGGGCGGATTATTTCCACCGAGGGGGTTAAGGCGGATCCGGAAAAGATCAGGAGTGTAACTGAATGGGAAGTCCCCAGGGGTCCTAAAGATGTGCGATCCTTTCTAGGATTCTGCTCATACTATAGGGATTTCCTGCCGGGGTATTCCCGGGTAGCCTATCCGATCCAGTGTTTGTCACACTGGACACCCGGAAGTAGGAAGGAGGAGTTCCCATGGGGGAGGGAACAGGACACAGCTTTCTTAGCAATAAAAAAGTTGTTTGTAGAGACCCCGGTGTTAAAGTATCCTACCCCGGATGGTCACTTTGTATTGGATACCGATGCTAGCAATGAGAGTATTGGGGCCGCCCTCAGTCAAGTCCAAGGCGGAGTGGAGGTTCCCATTGCCTTTGCTAGTAATACTATGAGTAAGACCCAGCGTAATTACTGTACCACTAAAAGGGAATTGTTGGCTGTGATAGTATATACTAAAAAGTTCAAACATTTCCTTTGGGGGTCCGATTTTACGCTAAGAACAGATCATTCCTCTTTGAGATGGTTATTGAATTTCAAAGATGCGGAAGGAATGATTGGACGTTGGCTAGCACACCTTTCCGAGTTCGGTTTGGAGCAAAGTCAGATCCAGCATAGAGCTGGGGTAAAGCATGTAAATGCTGATGCACTTTCCCGACGTCCTATCAGGAAGTGCGAAAACACCAACTGTGATGACTGTGGTCAGCATGAAGCTGTCATAGCCGGAGCAAGGATTCCCTTTGAGATCAAGGGAACTGGGGTTCTGGAGTGGTCCATGGGAACCATCCGGAAATTCCAGGAAAAGGATCCTAACCTTAGCCGGTTGTTGGTATTGTTACCTAGGAAGATACGGCCCCCGCGGCCTGAGATTTCCCTGGAGAATCGGGAAATGAGACGACTAATAGCTCAATGGGCAGAGCTAGAGGTCCAGAGCGGAATCATCTACCGGTGGAAGATTAATTCATCCGGTAGGAGAGTCCGGCAAGTGGTAATACCTTCCGGTATGAGGAGGGATGTTATGTATTATTGCCATGGACACCTGACCAGTGGACATTTCGGAAAAAAGCGTTCCCTGGAACGTCTGAAAAGGAGGTATTACTGGCCAGGGATGAGTAGTGATCTATTAAGATGGATTGCTACTTGCCCGGATTGTTGTAAAAACAAACCTGGGCCTGGGATGGGTAAAATGCCTTTGTCCCAGGAGTTGTTTGGTGTAAGATTTGCGCGAGTCGCCATAGACATTATCAGTGGGTTTAAAACTACCCCTGATGGTAATACTTGTATGATGGTCGTCACTGACTATTATACTAAGTATACGAGAGTGTTTCCATTAGCGGATCACAAAGCAGCAACCTGTGCAAAAGCTTTTGTTAAAGGTTGGGTATTGCATCTTGGGGTTCCCCTAATGATGCATAGTGACCAAGGTCGGGAATTTGAATCTGATCTTTGGCAGGAAATGTGTCACCGACTGGCGATTTGTAAGACGAGAACAAATCCCTATCGACCACAAAGTGATGGAATGGTTGAGAGATTCAATCGTACATTGATTCAGGTGTTGAAATCCCTGGTGAATGATAGAATGGATGACTGGGATGAGCAGTGTGATTATGTATGCCATGCATATAATAGCACTGTCCATTCTAGTACTTCCTGTTCCCCGAATCTATTAGTTTTCGGGGAAGATTTGATAATGCCCGCGGATCTGGTATTCGGGGTGGTTGGAATGAACCCGGAAACCCCCTGCCATGTGATGTTTGTGGAGTCATTAAGAGATCAATTCAAATATGCTTATGAATTGGTGAGAACTGAACTGCAGAAGAATGCTACCTGGCAGAAGACCGGCTATGATCTAGGCCTTAAGCCGCGACGATTCAAAGTTGGTGATCAGGTAGTAAGATTACATGAGCCGTTATCGACTCTGAAACTTGCTAGTAATTGGGACGGCCCCTTTGTGGTTACCCGCATAGTAAGTGACAGTACTGTAGTGATACGTTCATTACAAGGAAAGATGTATAAATCTAATGTAGCTCGACTAAGAGAGTGGAAGGGGAGAGATTTGTCCCTGGACTCGTATGAGTTGGAATTGATACTTTGATAGAGGAAAGTGAACAGCGGAAATTAGTGAAGGAACCTCCCCGGAAACGCGGGAGGCCGCGGAAGGAGGTTTCCCGGAAACTAATGGTGCAGAAGTCCGTCATCCCAAAAAGATCCGGGAAGAAGGCGGCTAATAAAGTCTCGCTGGCTGAAGGGAAAAGGACCCGGAAGAGAGTGGTTAAGGCTAAATCCACTCTGGAAAAAGCGTGTCCTAGAACCAGGTCTAATGTTATGCCTAAAAACATAAGACGCAGTCCCCGGTTACTAGCCAGGGACGGTATAACCTAAGCCGGTACACAACGAGTGT
Source organism: Harmothoe impar (assembly GCA_947462335.1). NCBI lineage: Eukaryota > Metazoa > Annelida > Polychaeta > Phyllodocida > Polynoidae > Harmothoe > Harmothoe impar. The sequence continues at coordinate 26,531,231 of OX381719.1, read as the reverse complement.
GGTGTCCTGTAATCTTGTTAAATATTTAAATGTTGTAATCAGTTATGTGTGGAAGTAAGTACGGTCGGAATGATCGTGATAGTCCCCCTGTCAAGGATCCCATGGGTGATGGACGGATAATCCGGTGAATGTGCTTTATTATGCCATTCATATATATTTCATTGATACTCTCGACGAGTTGACAGAGCGTAAGGATTAACACGTGGAATAAGGGTACCTGTTTACAATTAAACGCGCGGTGACCTGGTTCCAAGGAACTGGGTCACGGGACGCGCGGGGTTGCGCATGCGCGGTGGCGCGCCTTATATAAGGCCCGCGGAGCGGCGGGAATCGCCAGTTGGGGTTGAGAGGCGGTCCAGAGCAGACGTGAGAGCTCAGACACGACCATTGTCGCTGTGGGGAGGTGGATCCCCTATAAATCCATCAACAAACACTTTTCTTGAGTGTGAAACAAAAACATGTCCTCCGAGACAGACCACCAACAGGTGGACCCTCTTCAAGAGGGCGACTCCGCTAGCGGAGGAAATGAGGTTGTTAATCAACCTGACCTCGTGGACCAGGAATCTCTGGATTTCCTGGGACAAGGGGAGATAATGGACGTCGACGCTGACTCTCAGTCACCGCTTCGCCCTGCTAATGTCGCCGCCAATTACTTGGAAGGTCTAGACATTGAGGCCATCAGCCCTGCTGACGGTCGCGCTGATACCGGTGAAGCTGAGTATCAGGATCAGGGTCTATTGTACCATGGAGAACCGCCGGCGGACGTTGAAAAACCCCGCCCGGCCGTACCAACCCTGGGAGGCTTCATGTCCAATTACGATGGACGTGAAGTAGAACTGCACGAGGACGTGCTAAGGCTCACGGCGGAGGGAGCTCCCCGCCGGATTGACCCGCTCACGAGCCAGGCCATATTGCTCTTCCTGTTAGTGGAGGAGCAGGAGGAGATGCCCCCGGACTGGTTTGTGTACTGGGAGGCACTCCAGAAAGGACTACGCGTATGCTACTGCTTACGACGAGCTGTCTTCGATTTGCATATCGCGGACATAAAGCGGTTAATGCCCGCACTCCCAATTCTGTCTTTGGACCCGAATTGTGGAGTTGCCGGGATGTTGTTGACTGGTGTCAACAGATACCGGGCACGAATCGGGAAACTCCGAGAGCCGAAAACCCGGAAGGAGTACGAGATTGCTGCCGCTAATACGCAGGGGGTAGTTTCGTATGTCCTGGATGTAGCCACTATTGAAGACTACATGGATTCTCACAACGTCAAACGAGATATTGCCATATCTTGTTTGGTTGATGAGGCGGTTCGTACAGTACGAACCAGATCTTCCAGTGCGGAGGAGAAGGCGCGAATAAAAGCGCTGAAAGCCACACCTAGGGGGCGCGGCAGTAAAGGTGAGAGGGGGGCCTCAAACCGGTCAAGCTCGGCCGACAGCAACCAGTCGGACGAGTTTGTCCAGGAGAGAGGACGTCAGGCTCGCCGGAACGAGAAGGCAAGATTAGCTAACTTGCCGGACTCTGTATTAGCAGAGGGATTACCGGAACAACCTTCCGGAGGACAGCCCGTTATTCCCCGGGCTGAGGAGGTAACGGATGAGGCTATGGACATAAACGAAGCCAATACTCCGGAGCCCTCCAACACCAACACCACCACCACCACCCCGGCCCTTGTGGCAGATATGACCGCCGCCGCGGGAGCAGCGGCCGCCGTGGCGGCTGCGCTGGTATTTAATCCAGCACGTCTCAGCCCTCTCCGTAGTCCGGCTCATTCGGATCCGGAAGAGGGAGAGGTTCCGGCTAACGCTGAGGAACCAGGAAATGCCCCAGAGGACCCCATCCCGCCTAATGACGTGATGAGGCGAGTCTGGCAGAACGCGAACAATAAGTTCCGCGTGTTTATTCCCAATTCATGGGAACAGTGTCCGATTGGTCCTACCAATTTCGGATGTCCACTTGCGACCAACTGTAAAGGTCAAAGTGACGATGAGGATTGGATCCGGAATACCCCCCGGGACCGTCCTCCGTCTGCTTTTTATCAGCAGTGGCTAGATCAACTCAGGATCCTGCCGGATACTTACTACAGTAAGGAGCAGAAGGAAAAACTTCTTTTTGCGATTAACCGCTGGTATAGCCAGCGGGAAAGGAATTGGTGCCCATTCGCTACGTGTGTAAACACGATTGGCACAGACAGAACCGTGTTTGTAACAAAGCAACGGTTTCTGCGTCACCTCTGTGAAAATCACATGCACCACTGTGTGGTGTACCACTGTGATATCACAGTAGGTAGGGAATCCCAGCTGTGTAACGGGTGTTTAGAACCCCGGAGAGGTGAGCTCATGCGCCACATGAAGGATTGCCATAACATGGGAATCAGTGTAGCTCGCAATCGTGTGAATGCGCTACATGACGCCGTATGTGACCAGTACAAGTCACTCACGGAGGAACAAAAGGCTAAGATCCGGCCGGCAACTCCCTTCTACTGCGAGGTCGCAGATGGGAAGTTCAAAGCCAGGATTGCCAGAGTGGACGGACGACATAAGTTCGCCATGAATGACGAGGAGTATACGGTGTTATGCACTACCCGTACTTCCCGCAGAGGTGGCGGTAGTTTCCGTCAGCCGGAAACCCGGGGTAGTTCCCGGGGGAAGAGCCGGTCCGCCCGCGACCGCTCTCGATCTCCTGCGGTCTCACCTGGACCAAAACGGAGACATGCCGGATCCAATTTAGAGGATCTCGATAATTCCTACTATGGGATTTATCATGCCCCGGAAGGTCGCGACTATTATCGCGAGTATCCAGACCCGCTGTTTACAGACCGGAAAGATCGGAAACGTGATTCCGGTGGTCAAGCGGCGGCGACTAACATGGATTACCGTTCCAGACGTCTGAGCAGTTCAGACAGTGCCAACAGTCAACCTGACTGTGGAGGTGCCCGGCCTAAAGAACCGGCTACCAGAACAAAGGCTTCCCTGCCTTTGACGTACCATCTGGGGACAACTGCAAAGCTAACCCCCAGGGACGTCCGATCACCCACTACCCCAACTCGGGACATGCAGGGCTTGACCGTGAAAACGGAACCAAAATCACTAATTTCAGTGGTAACGCCTCGGGGCATAACTGTCCCGAAGGCTGCAGCGGTTGCGAAAGCGCCGCAAGCGGATGTTAAACCCGTGATTCCTGTAGCCCAGGAGCCGGTTGTCATCCAGCCAGTCGCGGGCACCTCCCGCACGGAAACTACCGGTGGCGTAAAATTAAAATACGTCCCGATAGTCAACTACTTCTCTAGGGAAGAGAAGGCGAGCTGCGAAGTGGGACAGAGAATTGTAACAGAATTCCAGGAGTCCCAACGCGAGCTGGCGGTGGAGTATAACACCAAGATGTTAGGCCTGTTCACGCATGGCCTAAAGATTGCCCATCGGGAGGAGAAAGCATTGGTCGTTGTCGGCAATGCTGACTACTTGGCTAAAAAGTCAAGGGAAGCTGCTTCAGGCCAAAAGACCGCTGAGGCCGCCGCAGGGTTCGTTCAGCAAGAGAACGAGAAGTTAACCAAACGGTTACAGGACATGAACGTAAAATTTTACGGGGTGTTCGGCGTGACTATCGATACCTGGGATGGTACAACTGAGCACGCGCTTGCTTTAATGAGGGCAAGAGATGAACCTTTAGGTTAAAAAGACTGATAAAAGGTTCAGAGTCTATTTCTAATTCTTTTAGGAATAGAGGAGGGAAATATAATAGTTTCCGGATAGATTAATTGTTGTTTCATTTAATCTGACGTCATAAATTGTTTATGACGGGGTATCCCTTTTTGAGGGGAGGGGCATCTTTTTAGAGGCATATGGATCAACACGGGGGGAACCTTCCGTGGAAGCTCTGGACTTACCTAACTACTCAACTCTCAACTATAGCCTACCGATGGGGAATCAGGACTCCACCGGGAAGCTACCAACCTAACGTCCCTAAAACTAACTTTTGGGATACGTTACCATGATGTGTTCCTGATACTATTATGCTGAGTGATAAACTGTTCCCGTCCAAAGGATTACGTGTCAAACAGACAATGCTCGTGGTTCCAGATCTACTTATATATTTCATGAACATTGCTGGAACTAGGATTACGTGTTAAACGGACAGTACTCGTGGTTTCCAGCCGGATTATAGTTATATATGTCATGAACTTTACTGGAGCGAGGACGGGATACTTATCGAGCTGTATACATATGAACTTACCTTCGGGTGATATTTATCCAAGAAACAGTATTAAGAAGAGGAGAGCACCTCACTCATTCGTCTATTAGAAGCGGAGAGCACCTTGACCACAACTAGATCACCAGTAAGCTATATTTAATTGTAAGGGTTTCCGGGTACACTGCCAGGTTACTCATTAAAACGTTTTTAATATATAAAATATCATTATTATGTGATACATATCACCTCAGGTGTTCCAATAAGGTATTCTCATATTTACCTTATGAATCAGGTTTCATAATATGCTACATATGAAGATTGTATGATCTGATAAGCTAGGAAACGTGGCTACCCGTAATGTTTATATGAAGTCGTTAAGACTATGTGTATATACTAAATATACCGCCAGGTATTGTCGTGTGTGTTGACTCTGTTGTATGTTGCGAGAGATATTAATACTCCGGTTATATAATCGGATTACCCGGCTTAAAACAAAGGCTGTGGTTACTGTTATCCATTGTGTGAATGTTTTCATTAAATCACAAATCAATGTAAGACGCTGGTGGTTGTGAGTCCTTATCAGGACTGGTTTTTTAATAACTTTTCTGTTCAACTTAAATATAAACACACCCCACGCGCATTTTTTTAATAACCGAGTAAGGTAACTTCATAAGGAAGTCATATCGAAATGTGTCAAGCCGTTCGATTGTATGTATGATATTATATTCACATGTCATTAATAATCATCCATTATGGTTGCTATTACAGTGTAATGCCATATTTATATTGAGTTTTATGATCTCGCTTGTGTAGTATGTCGTAATAATATGTTTACGCCCCTAGTTACTGTATAGACAATAACTATAAAGTCGTTGTTCTAAAAGGTTTTCTATGTACTAAGAAAACAGTATATATGTTCGTTACCACCTAGTTTTGTCTAGGGGGGGTAGTGTAGGGGCATGATATTACATATTAATCTCATACACGGTCTTTCCGGGTAACGTCTGTTTACTCGGCTTCTCCACCTGGAGCTAGTGCACACAGTTCCCGGGAGAGGGCGCAGGTCCTCTTCAGGTGACCGTGTGCCGCTCTCAGGTGGGCGGCCGACCCACCCACCTGGCCACGTGACCTAAGAGCCGGTGTTATATAAGACCCATGTGTTTACCTGGAACGATAGTCAGTGCAGGCCCGACTGACGAGAGACTTCACATGTCCAACCGTGCGGACAGAGTTGTATGCTAAGAGTTGTATACTGACCGTTTCCTCTATTTATAGAGAAACCTGATCTACCTGTGTGTATTCATTCTACACTGATCGTTCCCTAGTAAAGGAACTAGAGTTGTTATTCTTGTGAATAAAGATAGATATATTCTCGCACCTGGAAACTGCCGTGATCGTTGTTCTTTAACCTAGAGTTAATTACGAACCACCACACATGTTAGATATTCAAATGCCCACGTTTGACGTCCATTTTTGACCCCTGCATATTGCTATCCCACTTTTGTATTTGAGAATTTTGTCGTCCAGCTGTGTCCACAGGGAGACAAAACATGTATTTCATATTTGTATTCAAATTCACGTTTTAGCGGACGACAAACGGCTTTATATATGCTAGTGGACACAGGCCTTATGCAGGAGACATGGAAATACCATGTTTAGAGGTAATTTAGCAAATATGGGCGCTATGGTATACTGTGCCCGAACAAAAATAAATGTTTGCACTTCATATCTGGCTGCATTAAAAGGTTGCAAACTATATACATGTATATGAGTGTCTCATACTGGCAGCTTTGTATTTAGGACAAACATCTCTATGGATGATAAACTGATATGCCAGTCAGATGGGCTCTGCCATAGCTTCCCAGGAAATAGACCTGTCAAAAATAATGTGCAAACCATACGAAAGAGGAGTGTGGATGTGTGCTATAGGCTGCTGGATATAAGTGTAGGGGTTGGATCCAATTCCAGGAATGCTATATATACTGATAAGTTTCATGCCTAAGCTGCAGCTTCTATGAAAATCAGAACAAGCTTTAACTTGATACCAAACGTGCAGGTATAGGGTGTGGCTTACTCCATAATGTTGAGGAATATTCCCTTGTACAATCCCCCTCAGTTCACTGGTATATGCTGTCCTTCTGTACCTATACTAATAGAAAGATCTAAGGGTCCTTTGTGAAGAAGGATGTGGGCCGCTGTCCCTTTCATTAGTTATATTAACCATTAGCTATCTAGTATCTGCGACCAGAAATAGCTTATGTATTGATAATGGATAAGGTGCTGCCATCATTGCTGATCCTTCACACTCAACACTATTAACACAATGATATTAGTCCAGGTTGAGAATTGGACTACCTTTGGCTAAGCTTTCAGTAAATATCGACTAAACCCTATTTGATTTTGAACACTAGTTTTACATTCCATAAATACTAGCAGCACCATGTAGGGTGGTTACCCTTAAATGGCAATATCAGAATATTTCCCAAATTCCAATTATTTTCTACCAAAAAATGTAGAAAGTAATACTAGAGTGGAGTAGAGTGGGCCGTTTTCGCGGCTCCTAGTGGTACATGTAAACACCCTCCATCGTGATTTAGTGGCCCAAAGCAACCAGACCTCACAGAAGCTGATAATTGAACTTCTGTAGATTCTGGCAAGAAGTATGGCAGTCAATAAAGGTAACACCATGTGTGGACTTGGGCCATACAGATGCGGCCTATTTATTAACATGACAATATATTAACAGTAAAGCGGTCAAAAGAAAAAAAAAAAATTTTCACAGATGACGAGCAAGCACGACCCGCCTTGGTCGGTGACGCTGAAGCACTGACCGGCCAGTGAATAGTTCCTATGTAACACCCCAGGCGGCGTGAGTGAGCCCGCCCCGTTTCCACGCTGCTGCGCCAGGGGGCGATACTGTCCAACTCCCGGTTCAATATATAAAACCACCCGGGGTTGTTTTACTCCATTGAACTTCTGTAGATTCTGGCAAGAAGTATGGCAGTCAATAAAGGTAACACCATGTGTGGACTTGGGCCATACAGATGCGGCAAGGTCCCAGAATCACATATACAAGTTCATAACTTCTTATCACAAATCCTGTCTGCGACCAACCTGTCCAAACTAACCCGTGAAGACAGAGGCTTGGCCAGATAAATAAGGGCGGTTAGACTAGCCCAGTCCCCTGATTGTCTAATGTCCTACAGTGGCACCCCACAGTGGTGGAGGAAAGCAGCGCCAGCTCTCCTTAGACTATGGCACCCTGAGCCTGGAAGATCCAGCTCTACAGTTTTTAACAAACGTTTTAGAAACCCCAACAGTACCGGGTAGGTTAAAGGTACCGTCTCTTGTCCTTGCTTAATCCAGAACGCTGGTGAATCTGGAGATCCAGCGGGGAAATCATTGAAATGTTCATACAACAATCTTGCTGCACACAGTGGAGATCCATGAGCAAAAGTTATGGGGACCAAGTGTGTCCTCTGTCCATATTGAATTGTTTTAGAACTCGAGATTGAAATAAGTACTCCCCAAGGTTTAAACCTGAACGAGTCTCTGCGCAGAAAATGACCCTCTAATTTATTATTATCGGGAACCAGATTACACTTGCGCAACAAGGATCTGAAACCTGTTACAATGCATGTCCAAATAGCACGACTATTCATATCTAACCAGTTCACACTCCGAGACATATTCAACAGATCTTGCAAAGATAGAGTTAAACGCTTAGGTTCAGGATCTCCTAATAACCTCCTAATTCCTTTTAACGTAGTTGAGAACACAAAATCATGGCGAATAAACAAAACATCATACCCAAAATACTTGTTCAAGCTAATGACTCCTGACACATAATTATCTTTACTCACAAAACTCAAGGTATCTGACAAATACACTATAAACCTGCACATGTTGTCCACCGTAGTGGGGACTACCGGTAACAAAAATAAAGCACAAAAAGCAATATATTTTCTCCACTGAGAAACCTTTGTCTTCCATGTAGACTTTGCCCAGCAGTACGCTCTAACCTGTGCCGCCCTATCATCCAGATTCTTTAGCAATTGGTCGGCACCTGCAACAAAACCGACGAGGCACATAAGTATTATCCTCCAACAACCTCGATAAGGCGTCTGCTTCTACATTAAGCTTACCAGGAATATGAATTCTAACAATATGGCAATTAAATAATACACACAGCCAGAATATACGACGCAGGAGCGACATAGCTATTACATTATCACTTTTACCGGTATTTATGCCCGAAACAACTTGAGTATTATCAGAATAACAGATAACTAAACAATCCCTCCAAGCAAAACCCCATCTCCACAAAGCTTCCAACAATGGATAAAGCTCCTGGACATTAATATTATCAGGTATGTCTGAACCTGGTGATGGGCAAAGGTGTGTGTGTTGATCATGATAAGAGTCTAGGTCACATTTCCACGCTCCTGCTAGCCAGTCATCCCCAAAGATAGCGCCAAATCCAGATCCTGACGCGTCCATCTTCAGAGAGACATTGTCTTGGACTCTACGCCCCACCATCTTTGCCTCACCATTAAACCAGTTTGCATAGTTTTGCATAGTAGAGCCTGAATTAATACAGGTGGGTTAAGAATGGTTCTTACCTGTTTTATGTACTGTTTTAGAAAAATCCTCATTGCTACTATGAGAGGCTACTCATTTTCTTCTTTACTAAAAATAGAGGTGCTTGTTTTTCTTATTTATTTCCTCAAAATAAAATCTTTCTCACTGATCTTTTACATGATTAAATACGCATTCGATAAGTTATGGTTGTTTATCATGTGCAATGGGGCTATGAGTCTTTTCAACTCTTTAGATGTCCTATATAATTTTGATTTATTTCATGTTGAATCTCAGAATAATTGTAATCTTTGAGAAATAAGACTAGTGACGCAGTTGATGTGCATCTGTGTCTTTAATTTTACTAGTACACTTATCTCCATTTTATTCCGGCCACACTCACATAATATCATTTTACAATTTTTACCAACCTTAGTAAAGTACCAGGATATGGTCACTATGTGCTATCTGTATGGTGATTTGAAGACCACCCCTTTTTTTTGATATGAGAAAGTATAAATATACAATCCCGTTTATTTATACTGCATAGGAAAAGAACTTATACAGCTCGATGAGTATTCCTATACAGTCAACAAAGAGATAAATGCTTCATAATTTCACATGTTATATAGAATGTATAATATGATTGTTATACGACGCAACTTATAATTACATATTTCAACATGTAATAGCCAGTTATTGTAATAATATCATATTTCATGAAACAATTGTAACATTATCATAATTTACAAGACTACTATACCTCATTATCGCGATTCAGTTCATTTATAATGTAGGGTTGGATATTTGGGGCGGGCACCCCGTATACCGGTAGTCGAATAAACATTAATACACATTTCTAACTTCTGATTTTACATTAAACATTATAGACTGCCCCGTCAATTCCTCACCTGACCCCCCCCCCCCCCCCCATCAAAGCAACATCCACTGTTATTCTATAAGCAGATATTGTAGCAAAAGCCAAATGGAAAACTTGAGTGGCTAAATTGGAGGAGTGAACCAGTATTTACTAGGAGGGTGAGTGGTGACTATGGTCATTGCCCCCAAAGGGAATAGCATCTGTCCTGGGTGCCACAGAGGTCAGAATGAGGTTTGGTCACGTGAGGTATTTTAGCCAGGGCTAGGGGAGGCTGCAGGTGAATTTCCTGTGGCAAAAGAAGCATCTATCTGATCTTGAAAGGACACTAGACCCTTCATTTCTTAACAAGTAATTTTAGTCTAGAGGTCACTAGCTGATAACAATTATCGAGTTACAAATATATTTTCTAATATCTGTCTCACAGGGATGCTGTACAATATTGCTCTACTGTTTTCTTTGGCAGATCCCATCCATTATAATCCTATTAAAATACAATTTGAGGTTTCTCAGTTAAGTCTATGGAAGGAATAACAAGTTTTGGGTCTCAGTTTTCTAGAATATTGTTTTCTTTTCATCACCTGATGAGGGCAGATTTGCCGAAACGTTGTGATCATATATATATCTCAACATGGTATAATAAAAGCCATTTAAAACAAAAGTTTTGTCGTTCTAGTTGTGTCTATTATATAAATATAATTGTTTTCTTTTGTCACGTTCTTATATTGGTTCCGTTTGTACGAAGAGTTTGGTTCCAAAACGCAATAAGCGCCATTTGGAAAAATGACATCAAGTCTTGACAAAGGTGTAGGGCAGGAATAGGTAAATGCAATTTTTAAACAATCTTTCCTCAAAATTAATTTTTTCATGTCTTTAGGTCCTCTCTGGTGTACTTATTATATCCAAGGTACTGTAATTGCCAATATGCTAGCCTTAGAGAAATCTTTACATGCCTCAATTCTGGAATGGATTTGTTGCGTTTTGCAACAAAACTTTACACTTATTATGTCATAATCATTGACAACATGATGTATATGGCGATACAGGGAGAACTCTCTTAGTATTGAGATGTATTTTGCCTAATAAAACAATTAAACTCAAACTCAAGTGAGGAAATGCTGCATAATTTGTCTAATGGTCGGGCCTCTTCTACTTTTTCCTTTTCCCAACATCTATATGGATAGGTCCCTTGATAGCCTTTACTTCTAGACCCTTCGCATTCCATCTCAACTTTAAACAGAAATTACATAGAATCAGAAAAAAACTTTCAGTTGTGCTCTTTTGAGTTATAAAACATATTTGGGTTATATAGTGACTATAGCACATTGCTGGTGAAGCATAGAAGCATGGAGTAAGCTGTATGTCTGGATCAGGGGCTAATGGGGGTATTGAAAGTGCCTCATCTTTCAATAATGTTATGACATTCGGGTAATAGCAATTTCAATTATTCAAGTGTCCTGCTAATCCTGAAGTTGACGATACAGAACACCCAGATGTTGTATTAGAGGATATTTTGTAGGAACGCTTTTATCTATTGACTATGTGATATTCTGATGAATTTATGAAAAATTAAATGTTGGACATAATTGAAAAACACAATTTGATATTTTTGGTTCAGTGTGTTCACATAAAACTCATTTATTCAGTAGTATTCAATTGATTTGTTATGTTTAACTCTACCTATTTAGAAAGAATTACTACTAACAAGAGCATTTGAGAGATGACCCTCTTATGCCTTTGATTGATCGCCTTTTGTGAATAACATCTTTTCAAAAGGACCTGTACAAAACACTGACTAAATGTCTACAATGGATTCTTTGTCTCAGTAACACAATGAAACATCTCAGCCGCAGCCAGTGCTCAGAGGAGATGTTTTATTTCCAGAGAGGTTTCTGGTTTTTGGATTTTGGATTTTATAGATCAGTGATTCTATTCACAAAATTCTGATCTCCTCACTCAAAAATAATTAATTCATAAGGTGATGTGGCCCAGAATGGGGCGAAGTTACAATGAATTGGTCAAGTATTATTGAAAACCTTGACATTTGTGACTTCACAATACAGTGTTTCTGCATACTCATTGTGCTATTATTCCTTGGTTAGCTTGTTTAAGTTTAACTGTGTATAGTCCCCACAGTGTAATGGTTATTTTCTACCTGAACTGATCTCCCAGCTCCCAGTTGTGCACATTAAGATAATAGTGTAGCATTGTCATGACATTTACATTAATTTGTTGCAATGCAATATGAGAATATGAGTCTTCAACTGATCCTTAGATGACCACATTTCAATTCATTTCAATTCATGTTGTATTGCCTCAAGACTGTGATAAATCTCACACAGACCTAAAAATATGAAAAATGAAGATTCTGATGAAGCCGACACCCAGACGATCAAGAGTTCAAGTCATCCACCAAAACTAAAAGTTGAAAAAGTTTAGAGTTGTCTCTCAAGATTAAAGTCAGACAGAGCTTGTCAGTCAGTATTATGATGTGATAAGAAACTATGAGATAATCTCAGATGGATAGGTTGAAAACGTCATCCATATGACATGGTTTAATGTTCTGAGATGCATGGGGGAAGCTTTTGTCAGAGTGATTATTCAGCAACTACATTATGATTGTAGTAAATCATGAATCCCAAATATGTATACAAGAATAGATGCGGCAACCTTATTAAATTCTAGAATTCAATATCTTTGTTAACTTATACACTGGACTTGCATAAGGTTTGATAATGGCAAAGACAACACAGCATTTTATATGAGGTGATTACTCAGGGCCATAGCATTTAATCACCAAGGCCCCTGCATGTTAATCTTTTGGAGCTGTTGGATATATCATTAAATATAATTAGTATGAATAACTAAGGGAAGTAAATCAAACTGAGTATTGTGATATGTCCTTCCACTTTGTGTAGGATAGTATTTTACATTATGAAACTTACATACAACATTATTTTAATGGGGCACATTCTCATTAGGAACAGGGAAAGCAGGTAACAACTATAGTTATAAACAGGGAAGCAGTGGGTGTGATGTAGATGCTATAAAGTTACATATAGCAGAAGCCATATTGAGGTTTACTCTTGTCACTATAACTCCCCTAAGGTGTCAGTTAGTGAGGCCTCATTAGTGCTGCTAAATACAATTTACTGCTACATCCTAAACACCAACTGGTGGCTGAGTTGTGGGGGTAGTTCTCAGATAGTATGTGTCTTTGTGTTTTTGTCTTACTTGTATTGTGATTAAGTATTTTGTTCATTGATCTATAGTTTGGTATTTCAATGAATTACTCTACCTCAATATAACAGCACTGAATATTTAACACACCTACTCTAGGTACTCTAGGTACTCTATTCTCTAAAAGTAGAATCAATGCACCTCCCAGAATACCTTCTCTAAGCTGCCTACCCCAATAATCTGCTCGGAGAGTTAAGGTCTTTAGAAGTCCCCTAGTGGAGCCTGGTCACTGCCTCACTGTGTCACTGTGTACTGCTGTAGCAGCACATCAGTAGACAGCAATGAATGTGCTCTGTCAATTTGGGAACAAATTGGCTGACTAACTGCTGGTACCAGGCATGCCGGTCTAGTACACTTGTTGTTATGGGAGGTACCTAGCGTGACTGTAATCAGACATGGTTGGGCTCATTTAGGGAGTGTCATTTGTGTCTACTTATTATGCCTATCAACACTTTGATATCATAGATCACTAAGATGTTTTAGAGCGTAACCTATTTATCTGTCCCATTCTCCTCTTTCATATATCAGATATAGTTTCATACAACACAGGCTACTCTATTTTACTCAATAGTGATTTGAACCAAGGAATAAAACCATGATTGGTGAGGGTTAACCAAACATAAATGCATTTGATATCAGTCAAACATCAGGTAGGTTTATACCACTACCCGCACTAAGCAGCTGCTGCACAACAACAGATCAATAGCATATTCTGTATACCCGATCGTAATAGGGAGTGGCTGCAACAACACAGCAGACCTTTGTCCTGTTTTAAGCCAGATAATCAGTTCTTGATACTCAGATTGGGACATGATAAGCACCATGGCTTTGCCTTTTTGCATCTGATTTTGTTTGGATCTCCACTAGTATGGGTGCTCTTCTATGTTTCACCTGATCGTTGAAATTAGATGAAATATGATTAATAAAGAAGACTCAGGCTGGTATTGGAGCTCAGTCCTTTTTGGGTATAAAGATGTATAGAATGATGTACTGTAGTGTATATGCAGGAGACATGGAAATACCATGGTTAGAGGTAGTTTAGCAAATATGGGAGCTATGGTATACTGTGCCCGAACAAAAATAAATGTTTGCACTTCATATCTGGCTGCCTTAAAAGGTTGCAAACTATATACATGTATATGAGTGTCTCATACTGGCAGCTTTGTATTCACGACAAACATCTCTATGGATGATAAAACTGATATGCCAGTCAGATGGGCTCCTCAATAGCTTCCCAGGAAATAGACCTGTCAAAAATAATGTGCAGGGGTTGGATCCAATTCCAGGAATGCTATATATACTGATAAGTTTCATGCCTAAGCTGCAGCTTCTATGAAAATCAGAACAAGCTTTAACTTGATACCAAACGTGCAGGTATAGGGTGTGGCTTACTCCATAATGTTGAGGAATATTCCCTTGTACAATCCCCCTCAGTTCACTGGTATATGCTGATCTTCTGTACCTATACTAATAGAAAGATCTAAGGGTCCTTTGTGAAGAAGGATGTGGGCGGCTGTCACTTTCATTAGTTATATTAACCATTAGCTATCTAGTATCTGCGACCAGAAATAGCTTACGTATTGATAATGGATAAGGTGCTGCCACCATTGCTGATCCTTCACACTCAACACTATTAACACAATGATATTAGTCCAGGTTGAGAATTGGACCATCTTTGGCTAAGCTTTCAGTAAATATCGACTAAACCCTATTTGATTTTGAACACTAGTTTTACATTCCATAAATACTAGCAGCACCATGTAGGGTGGTTACCCTTAAATGGCAATATCAGAATATTTCCCAAATTCCAGTTATTTTCTACCAAAAAATGTAGAAAGTAATACCAAAGTGGAGTAGAGAAAGGGCCGTTTTCGCGGCTCCTAGTGGTACATGTAAGCACCCTCCATCGTGATTTAGTGGCCCAAAGCAACCAGACCTCACAGAAGCTGCTAATCTACCCCTTATAGACTTATACACTTCAGCACCTACAGTCACCATCCAGGATCAAAGCACATTTATCTCCTTTTTCTAACCCTAAAGTAGTCTATATACAGGTAGATTAGAGGAAGCTGAATGCGTGTTCTTTGGTGGTTTTACCATGACTGCGCTGTTGTAGATCTTTGCATAAACAAATTGTTAGTATTATCTGGGTAGCATTTATTTCGCACAGCCTACATTCCACATTTTAGGGTGGCTTCAGTCAGGTGGCTCAAAAACACTGTTCACTTTTTCAAGAAAAATGTAGCATGGGATATTTAGAAACAACGTACAAACACACTTAGAATATGTTTTTGAAACCTTTCTGTATACAAGAAGATGTTAATGCTTTGGAAGATTTACATGCATCTTGTTTTGTCTGGCTGTGTTTTCACAGAGGTGGTTTATACAACTCAAAAATGTACGATAATGGGTCTGTGTATGTGGAAGCTATTATTCAACTTTGCGGAATGCAATAAACAGGGTAATTACATATTTATAAACACAGAACTTCAAATCACTTACAGCACTAACAAGTGAGCAGCAACCATTAACAGGTATATGTTGTACCTGCCTTTAGTCACCTTCTATACCTGTATTCTGGATCAGAGAGGACTGTAAGGCATTCCTACAGGGAGAGCATTCGATGTAGAAGTAATGCTTTCTTGGGCTGTCTAGACATGCTTTATATAGATTCACCAGACCACAGAAGTATTATACATGTTCTATTATGCTATAAATTCTCCAATCAGTGATTCTCTGGGTGCTGTGGATTTTCACTAAGCCATCACAAAAACTCTTTAGGTCTAGGTATGCAGTGTAGATGAGCAACATGTCACACTATAGCATTCATTGCACAATGGAATCAAGCAATGGTCTCATAGCATTTCTTCAGTTCCCCTCCACTATTTAACCAACTATAATGTGCTTGGAGAAGGGAGTGTCATTTATAGTCCCCTGATCCAACCTTGTCACTCACTGTCACAACACCACTTCCAGAGAAGCCCAAAGGTAGATGACTATGACTGTGCTCCATCAATTTGGGAACAAATTGAGATGCTAGGTTATAGTAGTATGGGTTTCGGCCTAGAACACTTGTAGAAGGAGGCACCCAGCATGGTTCAGATCTTTCCTGAATTGACCTTGTGTCTGCTTATTATAGCCCATTGATATGGTGTAGCTATACTGGTTCACATCAGAAAAAAGATCCATTTACAGCAACTTGATGTCCAAACAATGCTGTGTTATCTGTATAGATTATGGCAATTAATGCAATTATGAATACATTACACATTCACCAGTGCATAAGGGCTTGATATAAAGTGTACCGGCCTAGTGAGGTTAGAATAATGCATTAATGCAGTCAATTTTTGTATCATACCAATTTACCGGAAAACGTTTTTATTCACCTAAGTATATGCTGCCAAGTATTTGTCTTGTCAGTATGTAATCTTTGCTAGATTCAATTTTCAAATGTCTCAATTACATCATACTATTGATTTGTTAACTAGTCTATGAGAGGGGTATGCCTGTAATACAAAAGTAAATGGATTTATTTCATATCAGGCAGTTTAAAAGGTAGGAAATGGAATGTCCTTATCAGGACAGACCAGCAGCTATACATTCTGGACAAACATTGCCTCCAATGATAAAAAGGGAACAGTCAGATTTCCCCCATGCAGGCGTCACCGGAAATAGAGCTGTCCAATACTGATAAACCATACAATGGAGGAGTGTGAGTATGTATGATGTGAGCTGCTAGTAGTGAGGGTAAAGGCTACCAATAATCTGCACTAAATCTCTGTACAGGAGTAACCACTAAAACTTGCACTTCACCTGCCGCCTGGACTCCTTGCCCAAGCACTTAGCCCACTTGACCATGGGGACTTATCTGAGACTCTTAACGTGTTTGTTCTGTTATTTCTAAATTTAACCTCTTATTGCAGGTGGTTTTAGTAGAGATGCATTAAGGTGGTTCCCCTTGTCCCAGTAGTTGTCCTACATGTCAGACCTCTTTCCGATCGCCCACAGTAGTAAATGAAGGGTAATTTAGGCACTTAGCCCACTTGACCATGGGGACTTATCTGAGACTCTGAACGTGTTTGTTCTGTTATTTCTGAATTCAACCTCTTATTGCAGGTGGTTTTAGTACAGGTGCATTAAGGTGGTTCCCCTTGTCCCAGTAGTTGTCCTACATGTCACACCTCTTTCCGATCGCCCACAGTAGTAAATGAAGGGTAATTTAGGCTAGGCAGGTGAGAGTTAGGATCCACAATGGATTGGAAATCATAGCATCAACTTTGCATAGCTTGATAGATACTTAAATGAGGTATTGTTAAACGTTCCCTATATCAATGAGCTATCAATCTGCAGGCAGTATATTGTAAAAGGATGGATGTAATTATGATTTTAAGTTCTCAAGTTGTGTAGAGTCATATCATATATGCCAGATATTGGTATGTTAATTTAACTCCTTAACACTATAAGTACCTAAGCACTAAGCTGTATCCTCTTGGATAGAGAATATGTTTTTTATATGGTGTTGCCAGGAAGTGCCATTGACTTTTGTTTTGTGCAAGTATAATATGATTCTATGTGGAGTGTGATTCCATGTTAAATATATGTCCTTCTCTTTTTAAGGTGGCAAATTTCTGGAGTACATGCCATTAGAAAACCCCTGGAAATCTTCACAACAACTTAAAATAAGAAGGTCAGTTATCTTGCCAGTATACCTGTTCATTGTATGCACTATGAGAGTTGTGTTAGAAATTATATCATGAAGGGTTTCCACCAAGTCTTCCCTCATTTCTGTTCTGAAAAAACAACATGGCTTTCACTTAATCCACAAAAGAAGAATCATTGAATGATCCACAGCCCTGTAATTAGCACACCTTCACATGATCTATCTGCTACAGCCACCCGTACTAATAACAGGAGGCACATAGAGACAGAGAAGATGGATGATGATGATGTCAATATTGCTGTCATCAAGGCCTAGCTTTAGAAATACAATATATTGATACCTGCCATTGCCGGCTTGAATCATGATCAGCACTGCCCGGTAATTCACTATTTCCCACCATGTCCCTAAGTCAGTTTCAAACATAAACTTGGACCTGCAGTACATTTTACTATATGTTATGTGTGATGATATCATGGGACACACATGCTAATAAAATAGCGGGAGACAACTATCTCAAAACAAGATTATATCATCCCTATAGGTCATCATTCATCTATTACAGTTAGCTGCAATCTGGATCATGCAAATCTCGATGCATATTACACTCTAGTAATAGGGACCTTCGGCAAACCCAACATATCTCAATAAAGGCAGCCGTACGCCTTTATACATATATTGGTGCCTAGTATAGTAAAAACCTACATCTACGTTTTATGAGCTTTGACGTGGTTGCTAAAGGTCCCTACAGTACTCAGCTGCAATTGGCTTAAGACACCAGGCATGTAACCGCGCACCTAGACTCCTTCTGGCTTGTCCAATGCACTTTGCTCTATCCTCTACCACTAATACGCATTACTCAATGCCTCAGTTGCTGAAAGGTGGTTTATGTCCTAAGTGTTTAGCCTTATCTATATACCCCAGGGTGCATACAAGATATTGCCCCTTCAACTGCTGACTTCTTCTGACTTGAGACCATCGGTATACAAGAGCTGATGCAAGTCTTTGGACCAAAGGGGACAAACAGTAGGTGTGTGTGTGGGAGTCAATTGGGGAATGCCTGAGTGCCAAGGTTGGGAACATATAGCCAATATTTCCGGCATATAAAAACAACAATACACAGGATCCTGAGGTTGAGTAGTGCAATACAAGACTTTGGAGCCTAGAGAGCATATCGCCTCTAGCCTTGTTCAAACATGTAGGATTCCTGAGGACAACCACCTTTGCACGTATTATCTCAGACCATCTGTCACTCTATATCTGCCTTATATAGCTACCCACAATACTTACAGCAGCAATTCCCTCCATGGTGCCCTCCTGTACTCTATTCCACTAGCTATACAAGTCTCTGGTTGGAGTTCGGAGGTAATACTGTACAGTGCTGTAGGATAGCCAACCAAACAGTCCTCTTTGATAAGTAGACTGAGAAGGGGGAAATCATTTCCACGTTTTATTATGATAAAAAATACCCACATTATTAACCAATAATGCCAACTATAGAGATGAATTGCTGTCAGGTATCCTTGTAAATGTCATTATATAATACACATACATACACCACCCAGACAGACGGTCTAGACCTTAGAGATATCAATAAATAAAGGGGAACCCTCTGTACATGTGATGTATGTAATATTGAGATGAATACTAGCTAGGGCGTAGTACAGTCTAAAATGGACTAAAATATATGTAAGGCTGTGAATCTGATATTCTATACAGCTGTACAGCACTAGCCACCCTACATGTTGGTTTCAGACAAACATGGACCTGGAGAGGCTCATTCAGGGAGTAGGTCCATATATCCTGGAAAATATGGCAATTCTAATGACATAGTGTCTCGGGTATTCCACACAATCATAGCACAATTCTTTTCACTTGGGCCGTATGCCTTATAAAGTCAACAATATTATGTAAAAGTTTATAGTCTAATCTGCTTGATATGTATTATACTCTTTGTTAAAAGAGAAATTAGAATACAGTTTATTTCATTCTAATATTTCCCCATTACCTGTTGAGACAAGAATACAAGGTATCAATTAAATGACTAATGTATCAAAATGATGAAAGTGTAGTATGTAACACTTGAGTACAAAAACCAGACAAGGTAAATTAGACTGTAATATACGGCGACTTTATTATAGGAAACTCTTGGCGTATAATAATACCAGGTATAACCATCAGCTATACAAGAACAGTAACAGATATATAATACAGGAGGCAACCCTATAGCATAGAGTTAAGCCCGTGAGCACAGGGTGGTCATGTCACGACAGTCCCAAACCTGACTGACTTCCAATGGGGAAGTAGCCGTCTTATATACAGCGCTGCGTAGCCACGTGATCGTACTAGCAGCGCCACCTGTTAGGTTTAGTTATGTAAAATGATTATGTAACAACTACCGACGGTAACCGAAGGTGGTACCGGTACACTACCGTATAGATAACCGAACTAGAGGAGTCGGTGTATGTAACGAACCGACGACACTAGTTATATGAATAAAACAGTTATTAAACACAATAGAACCGTGTTACATCTTATAACATACAATAGATATACAACGATAACGTTAGACTTATAGTCAACCCGTTACAAAAGTGAGGAGGGTTTCTATATGCATGTGCCTAGTTAATAACTGGAGTTGTGCTTGTACCAATCAACTCATAGCTTGTAGCAAGCTTCTATGCTATTAGTCAATATTGACTTTCCCGGGTGAGAACCAGCAGAAAGGCCTAAATGGATACAGCCACTCGACCTAATAGACCTTAGTGCAGTCTCTGTTCATTTCAGCCTGCCTTTACTAGTGCTACAATAAGAGGTAAGAGAAATTTTTGGGAAACTGGGTCACACATAGTCCCGAATGATGTAGTGCAGAGCCAGTCTATGCTTAGCTAGTTGGGAAACATCCCATGTGATGTGATTTGCACAGGTACCTTCTGTCACTGCACGAGTTTTGGGGTTTACAGGATGTAAATGCCAAGTAAATTGATTTAAAGTTCGTTGAGATTCTGTGCAAAGATGGTGCTTGAGATTTACAGCAATTTACGTGGTCTTTACATTGATTGATATTTACTTGGATTTACCCATTTTGTAATTTCCAAGGAAAAATGGTGTAAATCTTAGTAATTTCCATCGTAAATCTCTGCACAGATGGTGCTCAAAATTCACACCACTTTACCTGACAATTACATCGATTGATATTTAGCAATGTAGCTACCCCTTCTGTAGTTTCAAATAAAATTAATGCAAATATGTGAAATTCTCGTTGTAAATCTGTGCACAGACAGTGGCTAAAATTTACACCAATTTACCAGGCCTTTACATCAGTTGATATTTACATGTATTTACTGTATAATTTACACATTTTGTAACTTGTACCTCTATCACAATAGGCGCCATGTAGGCTGAGGCAGGGCTCTTCCCAGACAGGCCTGACGCCACAATGAGTTTTATAATCCCCCCCCCCCACAACCTGCCGCCTAATCATTGAGCAAGCCCGCCCACTAAAACCCTCCTACCACCTCCCTCTCCCTACAGAAAACATCCCAAACATTTTCTAAAATCGGTTTCTCTAGTTCTACTGAACGGAATTTATTGATTCAAACAGCATTAGATCGGCAAGGATTTCTGCTTCTTTTACATGACTCCAGAAAACCTTATTAAAATGTTTCCTGTGACATCCCTTAATTTCCATTAATTACCAGAGAAATTAATTAGTAGAAAATGCTCCTTCTTATAGTAATAAATACGGCCAGAGCAGCGATTTGTCACTGTAAGGCCACTTAAGGGAATACACAATGTAGTATTAAAGAAATCATTATTCTAGTTGGTTAACAGCCCCCCCCCCCTCCCTCCACCTACACCAGTCCTCATAAACACACCTTCCCCTGTACCCGCATCTATGAGTTAATGCTGACACTACAGTGCAGCAGGTAACAATAGGAGGTGCGACTGACCACCAAGCTGAGCCCCTACCCAGTGGTCACCATCATGGTGACCATGCCAACCGGCGCTGCCTGCCTGCCGCACTGCATGTACAACAATGCACCCCTACCTGGGGGAGGGTGCGTGCGTCCTGTGAGGTGACCTACATAGCTAGTTTTACCCCCTATACATGCACAGCAGGTACATGTAGTGGTCAACAGACACACACACAGGAGCTGACCTCAGTAAAGACAGGTTGTGCTACACACACAGAGAAAGCACACGTCCTATACATGTACTACAGATTTGCATCCACTGCCTACCTTTGCAACCTGTTAATTAACATACAGTTCAACCATGTAAGTATACACAGTAAAGTTATGGAGAATAATAATTTTATATGGTTGCATAATTATATGGCATAGTTTCTGCAAATCATTATACTTTTCCCATACAATAATAAGGCAATGATCATCATTACTGTTTTACTTTCGATAGTGACCATTTTCCCCAGCAAACTACTGAATTTAATGCATGTATACATGTACATAAAGTTGTTAATGTACCTTTTTTTTGTTTCCATCACTCACTCAATCATCACTCATATGACTCACTAAGCTCACTCCTTCCTCACCAATCTCACTTCTTCTTCATTTAGTTCACGCCCACATCGTCCACCTCACTCCCTTCTCACACACCTCAAGCCCCAATACACACTCTAGTCTACCCTTATATTACCCCCGAGGCAATTAGTCTGACCAATAATCTAATGTCATACTTGATAGAATATCATTAATGTGGTTACCATCAAGCTCTACAATATATAATGTTTACTGCTACACGCCTATATTTAGTATCAGTATAATTCAAGAAAATTGTAATGAAATATGACCTCCTAATACAGTTGTCACCGATACCCTTTATTATTTTCAGTGACACCGGACCATTGAAGTTGGACAACAAGTGGAGGCGGACCCCTGCCCCTGGAAGCAGACCCCTTTCCCTAAGGACGGTACCCTGTCCCTCGGGGCGGTACCCTGTCCCTGGGGGCGGTACCCTGTCCCTGAGGACGGTACCCTGTCCCTGGGGGCGGTACCCTGTCCCTCGGGGCGGTACCCTGTCCCTGGGGGCGGTACCCTGTCCCTTGGGGCGGTACCCTGTCCCTGGGGGCGGTACCCTGTCCCTGGGGACGGTACCCTGTCCCTGGGGGCGGTACCCTGTCCCTGGGGGCGGTACCCTGTCCCTGGGGGCGGTACCCTGTCCCTGGGGACGGTACCCTGTCCCTGGGGGCGGTACCCTGTCCCTGGGGGCGGTACCCTGTCCCTGGGGGCGGTACCCTGTCCCTGGGGGCGGTACCCTGTCCCTGGGGGCGGTACCCTGTCCCTGAGGACGGTACCCTGTCCCTGGGGGCGGTACCCTGTCCCTGGGGGCGGTACCCTGTCCCTGGGGGCGGTACCCTGTCCCTGAGGACGGTACCCTGTCCCTGGGGGCGGTACCCTGTCCCTGGGGGCGGTACCCTGTCCCTGGGGGCGGTACCCTGTCCCTGGGGACGGTACCCTGTCCCTGGGGGCGGTACCCTGTCCCTGGGGGCGGTACCCTGTCCCTGAGGACGGTACCCTGTCCCTGGGGGCGGTACCCTGTCCCTGGGGGCGGTACCCTGTCCCTGGGGGCGGTACCCTGTCCCTGAGGACGGTACCCTGTCCCTGGGGGCGGTACCCTGTCCCTGGGGGCGGTACCCTGTCCCTGAGGACGGTACCCTGTCCCTGGGGGCGGTACCCTGTCCCTGGGGGCGGTACCCTGTCCCTGAGGACGGTACCCTGTCCCTGGGGGCGGTACCCTGTCCCTGGGGGCGGTACCCTGTCCCTGGGGGCGGTACCCTGTCCCTGAGGACGGTACCCTGTCCCTGGGGGCGGTACCCTGTCCCTGGGGGCGGTACCCTGTCCCTTGGGGCGGTACCCTGTCCCAGAGGACGGTACCCTGTCCCTGAGGACGGTACCCTGGCCCTGGGGGCGGTACCCTGTCCCTGGGAGCGGTACCCTGTCCCTGGGGGCGGTACCCTGTCCCTGGGGGCGGTACCCTGTCCCTAGGGGCGGTACCCTGTCCCTGAGGGCGGTACCCTATCCCTGGGGACGGTACCCTGTCCCTAAGGAAGGTACCCTGTACCTGGGGGTGGTACCCTGTCTCTGAGGACGGTACCCTGTCCCTGGGGACGGTACCCTGTCCCTGGGGGCGGTACCCTGTCCCTGAGGACGGTACCCTGTCCCTGGGGACGGTACCCTGTCCCTGGGGGCGGTACCCTGTCCCTGAGGACGGTACCCTGTCCCTGGGGGCGGACACCTGTCCTTGGATGTGGAGTCTGGTCAATCCCTCCAAGAAATGATGCTTCAATTGATGAAAATAAATGAAAATGACTTTTTCTGTTAATGCCCTACCCAATAAATTGATGATTCCCATAATGGTAAATAGCATGCATAATATTGAGTTACAAGGTATATCTATGGACTTACAAAGAATTACAGGCATTTACACTGTTGTAATGTTCGAAATTACAAATAATTACAAGCATTTACATTGTTGTAATGGTCGAAATTACAAAGAATTACAGGCATTTACATTGTTGTAATGGTCGAAATTACAAAGAATTACAGGCATTTACATTGTTGTAATGGTCAAAATTACAAAGAATTACAGGCATTTACATTGTTGTAATGGTCGAAATTACAAAGAATTATAGGCATTTACATTGTTGTAATGGTCGAAATCACAAAGAATTACAGGCATTTACATTGTTGTAATTGTCGAAATTACAAAGAATTACAGGCATTTACATTGTTGTAATGGTCGAAATTACGAAGAATTACAGGCATTTTCTCAAGGCGTAAATACAGCCATTACGACCTTTGATTTGGTTGTAAACCCTAGTCAAAGATCGATCTTGATCACCTTTACATTTGGGGGAAGTTCCGTTGTAAATGTGTGTAATTGTCTGTAATTGTCTGTAAAATCGGCCTTTACACCAAATGTAAATCCTATGTAAACCCCAAAACTCGTGCAGTGTGTGTTTAAGTCAAATCCAGCTTGGGCTGGACTAAAGCTGGAATTCTCTCTTTTTTCCCACATGCAAACACCAACCAACCATAATTACTTATATATCTGTTATCCCATCACAAGTAGTAACCATTATACACCAAGATAATTTCTGAGGCAGTATGTGACTGTGAGACCCTGTGAGAGGTGATGTTGATGAGCATGGACCTTGAAAGTGTCCATTGGGTATACTCCTGTGCATGTCATATGGATGTTTCCCGCAAGCTCTGTGTCAGGATGTCCACCAGTGAACCAATTAGTATGAGGATAAGTGGTCCGTTTAGAGAGCCTGGGGCTTTAAGACAGACCTCACAATTATGAAGGAACCGTATTGGCCAAAAGCCCATGGCCAAGTCGACCAAGGACATACTGGCAGTTAGATGTTGTTGATAGATAGATATGAAACTGAAAGAGAGGCTGTTAAGAAGACAACACCTGCCTTGCTTCCAGTAGGCTATACCTTATCACGAATAACCACAATATCTCCCCTGTGTCTCAGGGGAGTATCATATTCCTCTGGAGCACATGGAACATGTTCATGTAAGTGGAAACCCTTCTAAATTTAAAGCAGGCATTCCAGTAACGAAAGTACAGCATAATGAGATGACATCTGTCATTTATTGAATTCAGTCATTTTACTGATGCAGTTCATGTGAAGCAGATTAGGTGTCGGGGAAAATTCCTAAGATTATTTTTAATCTGATCTTTTGCAATAAAGTAAGTGAACAGTTAATCTGATTGTTCTCAGATTTCTATTTTATTTTGTGATCCTCTGCAGGCAGTTTGGGGTCTATACTGCTGTCTGATTATCAACCCATATTGATTAACTCATAAGAGCGGCACAAGGAAGATAATTATGCTTCTCAATATTTGGCATTTTTGGATTTTACAATGTATGTTATAATACAGACAGGAGATGCTCATCTAAAGAAATAAAGGCGACACATATACATGTTCTCTTGAAGATCAGGACTAGTGATGCTATTTATGTGAAACTCATTGTACTAGCAAACTTGAAGTTCAACTTTATGCCTGATGCACAAAAATAGAATTTCCACCATAGTAAGGCACTGTATGATGATTCGAGAACCTCCCCGCATCCCATCCCTATTAAACGAACATTCATTGTTATTCTCCAACAGGAGTAAACTAGTATTTACTAGGAAGGTGGATGAAAACTGTGGTTGTTCCCACAAGGGGGTGTAGCATCTATCCTCACCGTGCTATTCTGGGCAACACGGGTCACAATGAAGTTTGGTGACGTATGTTTTTAGTCATGGTTTGGGTTGGCTGGAAGTGAATTTCCTCTGGCATGATAAGTGACGTCTGTTTGATGTCAAAGGAGCACTACAGCCTCCATTTTTCAAATAATAATTTGGTCAATGAGGTCACATGCTTTTTGACTCAGGGGATAGAATTCCAATATTCAACAATATCAATTGCAATATCTGTCTCATGGGGGATTGGTGGAGCAATGCCCCACTGTTCTTTATCATATACAATTTGCTTCAACCCCTGCCAAAATATTATGGCAGGTTCATTCATATACGGCTCCAGGAAGGAAATTTGAGTTTGATGCCCCACCCAGCCGGTAAATAGAATTGTACAAATAATTGATTAATGCTTGGGTCATAATCAAGGTGAGATGTAAATAACATATCAAATGACCTTAACCTCTACTTATTTGAACATCGGGATTTGCAGATAACATGAAATTCTATGCTGAATATGGCAGTTCCTTTTCCTTCTTTAACTGTTTTAACCTCCAAATGTGTATGTCCCTAGATATTCTTTAGTGGTGGGCTCTCTTCTTATTCTATTTATACCTTGAAGAGAAATTACATAGAATCAGAACAGTGTTCAGCTGTATTCTACTGATTTATACATAATATCTGTGTCTCGCAGTGAGGATACCACATTGCCTGTGGAGCATAAAAAGCATGATCAATTTGTATGCATGAATTAGGGCCTAATGGGGCTATTGGATGTGTCTCATTTCTCATTTATGGTTTGACATTCTGTTAATAGAGATTTTAATAATTTAAGCGCGTGGTCATTCTGGTGTTGACAATGTAACAATCAGAATATGGGTGGAAACCCTATCATGCACAAACTAATTAATGAGCAGCTTAATGATAGATGTGACTGAGTAACACAGTTTACTTTTTCGTTAACTCATTCAATTTCATTTTTTTGATTCATGCAGTCTTTGTGAAAACATGCAGGACAGTGGCAACGTCCTCCTAAAATGCTACCGGTCCAGAAGATTCACAAGTGTAGCAGGACTGAATATCCAGTTGCATGTTGGGCTTTTCTGAACTAGAAGAATTCAGTTGGGCTTCTATAGCTGAAATATGTGTGTCAATATACTGTGTAAAATTATATATCTATCCTGATTTAGCCATAAATGATTACAAATAAAGTGTATTTTTGATGGACAAAACTCTTTCATACTTCAAATGCAGAATCATCAGATATGTCGCTATCCGGTCCTCCAAAATTGGAACCTGTCCTGCAACATTGGAAATTTCCAGGACCCAATGTCCTGTGGGATGAAAACGTTTTTACAAAGACTGTTCATGTTTTCCTGGCTTAGAAAAAACGTACTGCAATCCAGATAGTAGGCGGCATGACCCTGTCCTTGATTGATAACTTCTTTTCAAAAGGAGCTGTACAAAACACTGAACGTTTGTGCCAGCTGGAGTTTGAATAAAGGGTCCTGTGATGTAGCGACACAATGACCCACCTCCATCAAACATCAATACTCAAATAAAATGCTTTCTTCCCTAAGTCGCCTTAGGTTCTTGCATCTTGTAGATCAATGATTCATTCCACAAAATGCTGATTCCCTGGCTCAAGTAGAATTAATCCATTGGGCATTGTGGTCCAGGTTCGGGGCGAAGATAAGTTTAAAAATTTAAGTAATATTCAAAACCGTTGTCAATGCAACTTTTTTTTGTATGCGTACTCTTTGTGAAGTAGTTCATTGGTCAGCTTATTTGATCATGTATGTCTAAAGTTCCATCAGTAACGAGTATTTTGTACCATAATTAGTCTCTCCGCAGCGCAATGCTGCAATAGATGTTCTCCATCACCAAATATTTTTGTCTGGTATCCCACTTTATCCTTAAACTCACTAATTAATTTCCACTATCTCCCATGTATGAAGGAGGATAACAATTTCAGTCAATCACGCTGAACAACATATGAGCTGACCTTGTTGTAAACATTATAGTGAGGAGCTAGTTTTGCCAAAATTTTATACAGCTTTAAATGAGATTGTTTGCTTTTGTCGGGATATAATAGAAAAAATGTATTATGCTACAATGTTATGTACACATTTACAGATATCTAGTAATTGTATCAACATTTGTACAGACGTGTATCAATATCAAGTCACGAGCATTAACTTGTTGCAACACAATGTGGAGTCAGTAACCAATCCCGAGATGATTGTACTTCAATTTAGATGTTATAACCTCACAACTGTGGGCTATGACAGAAAGTATTTTTGCCAAGCAGTATATATGTGTGAAGGCAGATAATTTTCCACTAAGCTAATATCAAAATAATACTCAGGCGTAGGAGTAAGGGGGTTCTCCGATGGGCAACATGTTACACAATTTGAATATAACACCTATTGATAGAGGGTGTCTAATAGTTTTTACAGTAGATACCTTCCCAGCTCTCTCTAGCTCAATCTAGACCCTAAATCTGCTTGGAGAGTATGATGTGGTTTATTGGCCTCTGGTGGAGCCCTATCACTACCTCACCGATGTCCCTACGCCACTTCTGCAGCAGCACCTCAGTAGATGACAATGTCTGCACCTTGTCAATATGGCAACAAATCGGTGTGCTAACTGCTGGTACTGGGACATATCGGTCTAGTGCACTTGTTGTTATGGGAGGTACCTAGCGTGACTGTCATCAGACATGGTTTAGGTTTTTGGTAGGCTATTCTTGTCTCTACTATATGTGATTGTTGATCTAATCACTGCACGTAATCAAAAAAAGCAATAGCATATTATGGCTACATGACCTAGCGTTCTGACCTTGCATTATCTAAGGTTATATACATTGCAGTGGCTGTTTTTGACAATACAGATATAGTGCTTATTTACATTTTGTATTTTACAAATGCTCCTGTAACCACGAAAATAACAAACAGTCAAAGCTGCCAGACGGTTTTGAGTATAAGTTATATAGTGGCCGGGAGTTAATTGTATGGTCACTGAGGAAAATCATACCTTACAGAAATGCTTCAACCTGAGTAATCACTTGTTTACATATTCATTATAAACTAATTTACAAAGGGGTATATGCGATGTAAAACCTGTGATGCCTCTGATAGCTGCCTGATATTAGTGTAACAACTGGTGCATAAATAGCATGGGCAGCCCCCATCAGTACACGAGCAGCTCTATAGAATAATCTGACCCGATACTGGCAACGGCTGACTGCAACAACAAAATGAGTCACAATAGGGTCCTTGTGATCTGCGTATATCCATGACTAATGGAATACATGAGTCTGACAAATGGAGACCTTTTCAACGTCTGGTTTCACCTGTCAGTATTCATCATAAAATAGTAAATGGATAACATAGCTCTATATAGGAATCTGGATATTCTGCTTTTTTTCACCAGTGGTTTATTGTAGTTGGACGAAGGAACCTCATTGAAACCAAATGGGATAGTCATATTGAGTATGGGTAGTTATTACATGCAACGCCTACACCCGAACAAAGAAAGAGCTATTGATTTGTGTGTATATATGATATAAAGGTTGTTGATCAGAGTCTTGTAGATGCATGTCTGTGCAGGCATGTGCGGAGGCGGCAGGTTTGATGTAGAGGGGGACCAAAGCTATTTCAAAGCAGCACCTGACATGTTAGACTATGAGTGATCTTCAGACATAAAAATAATCCCTTCAAAACCACAATTGTATAATCTATCTGTTTGTGTCTGTCTGGACTTCTCCTTCTTTCTTTCTTTCTTTCTTTCTTTCTTATATTAGTTTCTCTCATTATCGATATCTGAAACTCAGTTGTCGCGTAATGCTCCAAGGCGTGGCGCCAAACTACTGCAGCGCCCCCAGTGGGACGCTCAGGTACTAACTAACTCTAAGACTCGCTGGTACCAGCGGCTCGTCTTCACTTCCGCCCACCATAATCTCAAGTGTAACCTTTGTTTTTGTCTCTCGTTGTTAAGTTTACATTTTTAGTAGTCCCCACCGGGTTTATCCCATCATGGGTAAAGCAACAGCAACTAAGAAGACCCCGGCCCCTAAAAGTAAGTGGACTACTGCGGAACTCTCCTCCAAGGTGGAGGATTTAACGGGTAGGATGACAAACATCGAGTCGTCCGTCACAGAGGTCAAGTCGACAACGGATTTAATACTTGGTCGTTTGGATGCTCTCCTCCCGGTGCCCACTCCGGCACCACCTACTACCCCTCAGCCAGCTGCTACACGGTCTGCTGGTGGGGGAAAGGTGTCGACACGCTCCAGTACCCGGGGTTCTACCCCATATGCTCGACCTGCTGCCGTCACTCCAACACTGACTCCGCCCGTAAGTGTTGCCTCATCTGTGACAGCTCCCCCGGTGACACAGCCCCCGGCGTTTGTGACGCTGTCAACTCCAATGTCAACGACACCTCCCATCAATGTTGTGACCTCTACCTACGCTGCCCCAACGTTACACCCGGTGTCAACATGGAGCCAGCAACCCCTAGCCTATGCTATGGGTCAACAGCTACAGCCTACTGCCCAGCCAAGTGTCCAGGCAGTCCTCCAGTCCATGCCCCAGCTACATGTCCCGGCTGACCTTCGGCCCACCGCCATGCCAGTCAACCGGACCCTGCTGTCAACTTGAGAGTTCAAGCCCTGCTTGACACCGCTCAACATATTTCCGGCGTCAAGGGTAAGCATACTCACCCACACGACTACATTACCAGAGGGCCCACCCGCACTAAAACTACCCTAGCCCAACTTAATGTTGCTGAATATCTTTGTGGTTTAAAGCGCCTTGCCTTTGACAAGAACACCCCTCTTTCTGACCGCCCAAAGCTGCTCGACCACTTCAGCCATGTCCTCACTGACACTAAGGACTTCCAGTGGGAACAGGTAAGAGAGTGGTCTGAAGAAACTCTGGCTGGTGTAGCTGATGGGTCCCTCAGGTGGTCTGACCCACTTGACCCAACATGGGATGATCCAGCTATTGCGGCTTCTAGGTCTGAGCTGTCCCACTTCAGGCCCGGCCGTATATTCCCAACCATAGCCTCTGTTATGGTGGCGGCGGAGCAGGCCGCAGCCACGGCCGCTGCTCGGGCTACAGGGGGTGGACTCCCACCTGCCTCCAACGTCAGTGTCAGTGCTACCTCAGCCCCTCCCCCTCACCCCAGCCATCAGGTGGTGAGATCTGTACAATGTAGTGGTAAGCCTAAACGCCGTGCACCCTCTACTGTTGGCCGACAAGACGTGGTCTGTCAGGCCTACAATTCCCCCACTGGCTGTACCAGGGAGGATGGCCACCTGGTTGGTACCCTCCAGCCAGGCCACCACTGCAGCTGGTGTCGCTCCACCCTCCAACTCGTCCACAGTCACTCATACATGTCATGCAACATTAAAGCTAACTATAGGGGCCCTGCCTCCTTTCGTGCCTGAGCCGGCCTACTCCGGCAACATGTACATGCCTCACACACTTCCTGACCCGGCTTGCCCCCTGACTCCTTCTGACCACGGACGATCAGTGACTACCCCCGGTGCCCCTCACCTGACACGGGCCACCGGTTCTGGGTTAGTTGCCACTCCTGCTACAACTACTACTCAGCCGTCTGGTGGACTACAGATCTGTGAATTCACAAGTCAAGACTACTACACCCCTACGCCCAGTGTTACCACTACAGCTGTGAGACCACGTGATCTTCACACCTACAGTAAGCTTGAGCCCACTGACTCTCTGTTTTCTGTTTCTACAACCCACCCTGTGCTGGGTTCACACACTACAGCTGTTGGCACTACACCCCAGCCTCAGACCTGTTTATGTCCCCCTGATGTAGCAGATACAGTTGGCTTATCTGCCTTTTCCCTCAACCCTCCCCAGGCTCATAGCCATTCTACACCTGTGGTTGACCTGGTTGAGGGACATCAGGATTTCCTGAACTATGACCCAGTTCTCTCAGACACTCCTCCAGTAGGCCCCACGCCACAGCAGTATGCACCCATTAGGGCATCATTCTGGCCTCAACTGGACCCACTGCAATGGACAAAATTCCCTGAGTATGCCTACCTGTACAATGCAGTGTCAAACTATGGCTTGCCCAACCACCTCGGTGCTAGACTTACTGTACCATCAGCCCTCAATCTAGACAGGTGGGAACAACTACTCGCTGACTATCATGTACGTGACCATATTGTGAAAGAGCTCCAGCTGGGCGGCCTCCTAGGCCCGTTCACTGCTCCTCCTATCACGCCCTGGACCAATACGGCCCCACTCATGACGGCTCCTAAGAAAGACACTAAGGACAGGAGGATCATCCTTGATCTCTCTTTCCCTGATAAAACTGGAGTAAATGGTGGTATCACCAAACATTGTTTAGAAGGTCACCTACGCCCCTACACACTCCCCTCTGTGGAGGACCTCAGCACAAAGATCAGACTGCTCAGGACTGGGTGCTTCAGCTGGAAAGGTGATTTGTCCCGCGCCTACCACCAGTGGCGCACCGACCCAGGTGACCTCCCTCTCCTGGGCATGAAGTTCGAAGGGTCATATTACATCGACCTCTGCCCGTCTTTCGGTGCCAGACTTTCGTCTTCTGCCTGCCAGCGTACAACATCAGCAGTGGTCTACCTAGGTATGCAAATATATTTATAAGGCTTGGTTTATTTACCTTTACGTTCACCTCTCCCTCATTAAATCGGCAATTTATACAGTGCAGAAACCGTTTAGTTCCTATCGATAATAAGAGGGGTTTTGGTGTTACCGTCACAATCCTAATCTAGCTTGTCTATATATACCTCTGGTAAGGTTCATGCGAGCAGCTCGTCAATTTACTTAAACACGCCATCCTTGCATCTACTTACAGGGTGAGTGGCAGGTAAAAGGTATGTCTTGCACCTACCTGTAGTCATCCCTCACCCGTGCTCCATATGTAAAGAGGGTTTTTTCTTGCCATAGGAGTACTCATAAGCTATTCATATTTGATGGATTTCTGGCCTTGGTCCTTAACCAGTCTTCTACTTAGTTTCATTAAGTTTATAATGCCCTACAAATATATATCTAAGCAATGACCCAACACATTAGTCACAAACATAGTTTGATGTTAACTTAATTAGCATAAAGTTTGTCCCCTAGTAGAAAACATAATTGTGTTAATTTGAAAGACAATTTCAGACAAATCTAAACAGTTCTCTTGTCAAAAAAAATGATTACATATCATTCATCACGGCTAACTTTCTAAATTAGAGTACTTAGGTGTTGTAGCATAGCGTCGATCAATAGTATTACACTGATTGGCAAAGACAGTGGTTCACTGGTAACCCTTTAAAAAGGCTCACTAAGGACAGTGTCATATTTAAGTGTGTGCCAAGAATGTCAAGGACAATGTGTGGCTTTCCTCAAAGACTAAGATTGATGAGAATGTGGCATCTGATACTGGTTTCAATGTTTCTACAGATACACAAGCATCATCATAGAATATGGCAACTAACCTATACTACATTTCTCCTTACACGAACTATGTTACCTTTCTTTGAACAGTTATTGCCATGTCCGGAAGAAAAACAAGAACAGGGGGATCAAAAGCTCTCATGACTGAGGAGAAAGTAAAAGTGAATATTGTAAATATCTGTGATAAACGATGGACCAAAGGAACTTTTGGGTAAAAACAGAGATGAAAGGTTCCTGGCTCTGTGACTGCTGTCGTCCTTGGTCATGCTCATGACTATGTTGAGAATAGACCAATCGGATTTAGTGACAGAACCCAGTGACGCAGGAAACATACCGCAATAGCATTGGTACTCAGCTTCGACGCTGTACTTTGGAGGCGACGGGCAGAATTTGTCTGTGTTGCTAATAGGATAAAAGGTGGAACATGAAAGAATTTAGATTGAGTTATGGTGGTAATCGAAAGACATTATCACTGCATATATGGTTTTTTATCCAGGCTCTCCCTCAGATATATATGTAGACAAGCTATAATTATTTGAAATTGTGTAATTGGCATTCTAATTTAAGAACCCAAGCAATGAGCTGTTTCCTCTTGTATACTATCACAATTTTTGACCTACCAAAAATACATGTTAAAATTGTGTGTGAACAAAAAAGCATTGACATGGATTTGAACTCATGACCCATTGATTGGTAGGCCAGAGTCCTAACCACTCCCCCAATCTGAACAGATGACCTAAGGACCCACAATAGAGGGTTATAACTGAAAGGTTTATGACCCCCAAAACTTCGATTTTGGGCATGACAGGAACCAGCTTCAGCTAAAGGTCTCATAAGGTAGAATTACTGAATCCTGCCACTGCCCTATACTACTAAAGTATTGTAGTATTCTTCCAGTGTCCACAGCAAAACAGAAGCGTAGTCGGGGCGGCAGAGGCACGAGACGGTTTTAACGCAGGTTCCTGTTGCCATGGACGTTGGGCAATATAGAGCTTGTCTCTATTGCCAGCGTCCTTCGCTCATGGGAACAAGTTCAGGAGCAGGCCCTGTGGTGGTAGAATTGACTTAGGATCTGATGGCAACAGAGGAAGTAGGACAACCATCTAGCAGAGAATACAACACTTTAGTCAGAAGCCGATGATTCATCTAGTCTAAGGAAAACGTTAGGGAATATATATATCAATGGGTCTGTTATGCATGCAACCGATGGCTTTTGGTTCCAGTAAAGGAGATGCTCATTTTATTGTGAGCGTTTACTTTTTTTGTAAATGGTGGTTAAAGATGTGTATCCCTGTTTAATCTCTGTTCTAAAACAAATATCTAAGCACAGGCAAATTGCAGTCATAGATCACATCTCACTTTAACTTTTGCCACCCCTAAGGATTAGCTGAGACCTTTGCCATAGAGTAAATCATGAGCTGATATTGAGGGACCATAGCTTCCCTAAAGATTTGGAATCACCTCAGATTCGTATAGTAGTCTAGTTGGTCCTTTTGGTACTTTAGGTGAGGATGAATTCTGATATATTAAAAACAGGTGACACACTACTTTAAGATTGTTGCTGTCACAATACTCAACAGGACTCATTACACGTATGGAACCAACGTTAGTTAAACTGCAACAATGCCCCATAGATAATATCTACGGGTAATACTATGTGGAGAGCAGTAGAAGATTACAACAAAATCAAAGGAAAATGAGGAAAGTTATGAGTGTCCTATGGCATATTCTATAAAACCGACTAAAATACTGCAAGAGTTCTGAGTAGACAGATTCTGATGATGTCAATATTGCTGTCGCCAAGGCATAGCTATTGACATACTATATATCGATATTTGCTCTTGCAGGCCTGACTCATGATCAATGCTGCCCGACAGTACACTGTCTGAGACCATGTCCCTAAGATGCCTATAAGTGTCCAACATAAAGACTTATAAATCGAACCTGCGGTGCATCTTACCACTAAATATGTCATAATATTGTGTAATATGAATTTCAAGATGTAGCATAATGATCATAATCTCTACAAGTCTTCCAATGGTTCTTGTTACGTACATCTTATAAGGTCATAGAGCCTGGCTCAAACCTCTGACTTATGTTGTTTTAGCTATTTCCAGCCCTTTTCAGGCTTATAGCCATACAGAATAACCCAATATTTTCCGTTTTCTGGCCCTCCAAAGGCCCAAAAACCTCTAAAAACGTCAAAAACCCTTAGAATACCATGTTTTACATGTCTCCCATGTCTACTGGGACAGTAACAGCCTATCCCTAATACCATTTTTTTATTAGCCCTATGGTATAGTCAATTGATTCACGTGGATTTCACTAGATATGTACTGTATTCTTTTCACCAGGGCCTTTTAAGTGTGTATTGTCAGCACAATTTTCAATAGTCCTTTCATCTTGATACCCCTATATAGTAAAAAAAGACGATGCACAGTGTATCCATTGTACCCCAGATGTTAAGGTAACTATTTTGTCTTATGCTGGAGAAAAATAGATTTGTACAAAATCTAATAATCTAGCCTACAGGAGGGGTACACATATTTTCCGTCTCGGAATCACCAGGTGATTCCGAGACGGAAATTCCTGAAAATTAATGTGATACATATTAGAAGGGATAGCATGCATATGTGGACTATATGATTGCCTTTGTTACTGTTTAACCTGATAGAAGACATGTTAACCTTATGCCATACAGGTATTAGAGTACTACTATGATGATATTATTTTTGTATCTGGTCGCATAATATCAGGAAAGTTAGAAAAATAAAGGAAATTTATTTTATAAGACATGGTGCATATAGGCAAATGGTGCCAAATCATGGTAAATATACTCAGGACTCAGCCTTCACATGTTATGTACATGTAGAGATTGTTTGGGGAGGTTGGGTGGAGTTTGGTTGTGATGGGAGAACTTTATGTCTAGCGGCTTAATATGGGTGATTCCGAGACGGAAATTCAGAATCTGGGTTTTTATTAGAAGGTGCGCATAGTTAAAAGGTAGCAAATGTTGCAAAATATACCCAGGACATGTAGAGATAGTTTAAAGAGGTTGTGTGGAGTTTGCTAGTGATGGGAGACCTTTATGTATAATTTAATGGGTGAATCATATGGGTGATTCCGAGACGCAAAATCAATGATCAGGCCATACTTTAGGCCAGTACTGTGCATAGTAGGGACAACCAACGCTCTTAATGCTCCACATATATTGAAGTATATAGGATCAGGATATGGTAGATTGATTTTGAGGACTAATTGAACCATTTTGAGGAAAATAGTGTAAAGTTGAGAGTGTGTGACGGAAATTGTCGTAATTTTGACTAATATTCAAAATTGATCGGGCTACAACTCAAGAAGTTTTTTTTTGAGGATATCAATTTTTTGTATGCTTTTATATACATGTTGTACCATGTTGTAAACAAAATTAGTAGTCATATGATGTATTTAACACCAAGAAATCAATATCCATGTATTTTCGGTCTTGGAATCACCCGAAATAATGACGATCAGCTTTGCGAGGCAATAAAAACTGAACCGCTAGGGCTAGAGATGTATCAAAAAGTGTTCCAAGGAGCCAAGATATATACCTTTCAATATAACCAACTTGTTTAAACATATAAAGAACTTTCTAGTTTGACCCTCTTCTGCCCCAAAACTGCATAACTCAGGAGTTTGTGCCAACTATAGTTCCACGGGGCAACGTGCAAATGTGAATAGATATAACACTCTGAGACTGTACTCAGACACCAGGCATGTAACTGCATACCCATAGGCTCTTCTCTCTTGTCCAATGCACTTTGCTCTATCCTCTACCACTGATACCCAGCCCTCAGATACCATAGTTGCTAAAAGATGGTTGATGTCCTTAGCTTTTAGCTTTAACCAGGAGTGCCCGCCATACATTTCGACTCCTTTGACTTCCTCTGACTTCAGTCAATTGGGGAATATCTTCATGCCAAGGTTAGACACTGATAGTCATAGCCTCCTCCTACAGCTGCCCACAATACTTACAGCAGCAATTTCCTCCATGGTGCCCTCCTATATCCTCCAGGGGCTGAAGCCTCCGGTCCTGGGGTGCTGTTGTAGTGCTGTAACATGGGCGGCTAGCCAAGACATTGGAAGGTGCATGCTATGCAACATATTCCATCTGCTTGCAGGACAAACAAAGTATTCTTCAGTACGTAGAATGAGAAAGAGAAAAACATGTATTTTCTAGCGTTTTATCAGAACAAAATAGAGCCCCATAATTTACAAATAAGGCCAACATTAAAGGTGACATTGATATCTGGTACCATTATATTGGCATTATACTAATGCAGATACTTATTATATCCTTGCAAGAGTGATGTATGGGGGAGGAGAAGAAGTTTAGTCGAAATGGAGTAGAAGTGGACTTCAAGATGTAAGGGTGTGGGTCTGATTCCAAACACTAGCAGCACTAGCCATCCAACATACAGGGAATAAGACCATGATTATATTACTGCCATCATTTCTATAGAAAAAGAGATTGAATATTTGATCACATATATAAGTATATGTTCATGTCGATGACACAATTGTCTTGGGTACCCCATACAATCAAAGCAGGATTCTTTTAACTTGGGTCTCATTCCTTATAAATAGTATCATGTGAAGGACTATGGTCTTATCTGGTCAATATTTATTACACTCTCTTTGTTATGCGGACATTTGGAATGCTGTTTTAGAATATAAATGTTGTTCATTACTTGTTTAGAAAAGGTTACATATTATTGACCATCTTCTGTATCAAAGGGATGATCTGGTGGATGGTTGTTTCATATTCTTTGTAGATATGTGTGTTTCCTACTGGAGTTTTGCTTGTACCAGTCAGACCACAGCTCTAGTAGCAAGCTCTTATGCTATTAGTCAATATTGACTTGTCCTCGGCAGGAACCAGCAGACAGCCCTAAATGGATAGAGCCACTTGACCTAATAGACCTTAATGTAGCCTGTGCTCATTTTGGCCGGCCTTTTCTAGTGCCATATGTATGGTGACAGAGAGCACTGAGCAACTGAGCCACTCATAGTTCTATGTTCAGAGCCAGTCTAATTGTATAGTGGTTGGGATATCTCATATACCATGCAATATAAACATAATGGCTAGTTGGGTAACAGCCTATGTGATATGATTGGACATTTAACTATTGTGTGCAAGTCAAAGCCAGGTTGGGTAAAACAAAACCTGGAATTTCCTGACTATTTTTGACAAAAGAAAAGGAAACAAAGGCTATACAGGCAGAGAAGCAGAATATCATTTCGAGAGAGAGAGTAAATATTAGGATACCCTGAGCCTACAACTAACCACCCATAGACAGCTAAGCACCCGAAGTCCGAACTCAACTGTGACATAATATGTCTTTTAAGGTTGATCGCTACTCATGGAATATGGACTCCTGCGCAGCTTTCTGCGCATATAGCTTAAAATTGCCAGAATGGGCTTATATTATATAATTGGATACATATACATGAACACTATGCCATATCCAAGAATTGGACAATTCCGAGTAAGATTGAGTATTTTATGGCACTTTAAATATTTGATATATTTGGAGCCAGTGATATTTGCTATTTTTAACATAAATTAGAATATTGGTATTATTTACCAATAAATCATTATTGAGATTGATATAGATCTCATCCCTGTACTTAAAACAAACAAGGGTATAAAATATATACATTTATTACCCCGATCCTTGGCTTTTAACCAATTATTTTGGCCTTTAAGTATGAGATTTAGACAGTTTTTGTCCTATTTTTTAACTTTAAAGGCCCAAAACCCTAAAAATATGCACGGGACCCCCTATCAAAATTCCCTTTAAATGTTAGCAAATGATCTGAACTATTTTTTGAGAAAGTAAAAAAGAAAGTCTATGGATTTTTTTTTTGCTAATTTTTTAGATTTTGTTGAAAAATTTACCATCTAATTTAATCAATCGTCCTAAAACCACCACTTTCTTTCACAAAAGGGTTGTTTTTGGACCATCATTTTATTTTTCCCATTTAAGAACACAATATAGGATTATTCATTTCAAATAAAGCATTGATGTGGGCAGTGGTTCACTAAGAAAAAAAATCTTGAAAATTTCACAATTTTTGGTGTTTTTTGCCAAAAATAGAAAATACTTTTTTTTTCAAAAATCTGTATAAAAAAAAGTAGCTCAGGACCCCCCTATTTTTTTTACATTTTCGATTTCTTAATGATCTAAACTACCATAAGGCAAAAAAATAGGAAATTCTATGGATGAAAAGTTGAGAGTAGCGATCAACCTTAATCTTTTCCTCTATATTATTACTGAAACCTTAGCACACCCCGCAACAAGGTCCCTGCAGACCATGCCACAACTGTTGTCCCACCAGAAGTAGTAACTAGACACATCAATAAATGTCACGTTCTCCTAGCAGTACAGCTTGAGACTCTGTGAGAGGTGATGTTGATGAGCATGGGCCCTGAGAGTATCCATTGGGCACGCTCCTGTGCATGCCATATGGACGTTTCCCACAGGCTCTGTGTCAGGATGTCCACCAGTGAACCAATCAGCATGAGGATAAGTGGTCAGTTTAGAGAGCCTGGTGTTTATTGGATCGAACCAACATTGGTGCCGCTAACAAGTATTGTGTATCTAGGATCTGCCATAAACCCATGGGTGAATTAATTGATATAATTATAACTAACAATTTTGAACAAGAGTCCTGAAGGTAATACAGACAGGATAATCATATTGTTCTGAAACGGAAAAATACTAACTAGAATGAGGGGGCAGTCCTAGTAGAATATATTATGTAAAATACTTTATTCAGAAAGTGATAGATCTGGTATAAACTACCAAACACATGGTCTCTAAAAATGCCCTTCTAAGAAGAGGTCTCTAATGAGAAATTGGCCAAACACTTACAGCACATACTCTCACACCACCTGCTTTGTCTCCGGTATACCATAACCTTATAATCGATAACTTCATTACAGCTTTGCTGTGTCCCAGGAGAGCAGTGTCTCCCTCAAGAGCACATGGATCATGTTCAACCAGGTGGAGAGTCTTTTAAGCAGGCATTCCAGTGGTGAAAAGACTAACAGGTTGTGTCTCACCAGATCGGACCAATGTGAGAGATGAATATATAAATGGGCTGAAAAAGTTTATGGATCTTATAACACTTTATATTATTAATTTCACTCGATACATATATCTATCTGCCCTAAATAAACCGTTTTTTGTCAAAGATGGCACCCGGTCAAAAATGGCACCCAATAAAAGATGGCTGACAGTCAAACCCTCAACGTTGGCCCGATCTGGTGAGACACATCCACCAGCTTTTTTAGTTTTGAATTATGTTCATTTTTATTGAGCTCTATACGTATTAAGATGATACTGCATATAGTATTATCAGTTGAGACATATTACACAGATCATGTGTGCTGATAATATGATATGATGAACGATCAATTGACTTAATTAGCTTGTAAACATCACCTGGAAACGTCATATTAAGTATTAAAGTTGGACACAGTATTTGCTCTGGGAAGTAAAGACAGGAAAAAGACATGGGTGGCAATTAGATTAAATCTCCATGATCGGCAGGATGCTGTTCAAAACGAATAAAAAGATTAAATGGACTAATTGGTAGCTTCTGAAGGAGAAAAATTAGTTTTCTGAAACAGTCTGTCTTTTTAGTTCTTGTCACCTTCTTTCGCATTTGCATTTGGGTTATTCTTCCCATCACTTAAGTTTCCAAAGTACCACTGCTTCCTCTGATGAATTAAAAGTAAAATCAAATCGACATCACCAGTACATATTGCTAATTAATCAAGCTATTTATAGCAAACATATTACACGTTGGAGTGGACGTTTCTTGATAAATATTTCAGGTTTTTCATAGAATACATATTTGCATGGCTATATGTATTAGTTGTCTATCTTATATTAGGCAAGGTTCAGTTTTAATTTAGTACTTGGGATACCACAAGTTTTACACCTTATATAGAAAAAAAATTAAAGTTCTTAAGCTAATAAAGCTATTAATTTTACATTCCTTTTCACCTAATAGTGATATCAAGCTATAGCGATTTATATTGGTTAAAGGAAGCAATGCTTCCTATACGCATTTCAGATATGTAGAAGGATTTGGGATCCTTTATAAAAGGCATCGATCATTCGGACA
The DNA here is from genome assembly GCA_947462335.1 of Harmothoe impar. Lineage (NCBI taxonomy): Eukaryota > Metazoa > Annelida > Polychaeta > Phyllodocida > Polynoidae > Harmothoe > Harmothoe impar. The sequence goes on along the minus strand of OX381719.1, from coordinate 26,489,834 downwards.
TGCCCGTGACCTCTAAAACTGACCCCCATCTACAGCCAAGTCTACCTTCAGTCTTTATCATTCACTTCACATGCATCTAAAAATACTACAAATTCATATACCTATCATTCCCTAAAATCTCCTTCTGTGGCACTGATGCATATACAAGCTAATTATTATGTAGTGTTCTTAAATGGCTTTTTGTAGGTTATATTATGGCCACTAATCTTTTATCTCCTGGTTCCCTGTTATTGTATATTACACAGACCATTAGAGGTGGTAAAAGATTAAGTAACTGTTCATAGTTGAGTTACTGTTTGATATGCAGACTATTATATTTGTTAGGATCTCTAGGATATCTCTAGGATATAGGATACCAATTGAGATAACAGATTAAGCCTATCCATCAGTCTAACTCACCGTCACAGAGGCTACCATGGACAGATTGGTTTCTCCCTTGGGCAAATTGGCCTGCTGTCTCCCCTTTTATATTCCCATCATTTACCAGTACTAGGAAATTGAACAGCATTGCCAGTATAGTTGTTTTTTTCCGTTTTTTTCCTCTCAGCCAGGGAAACCGTTCCCTCTTTTTACCTCTGGCTATATAAGAATGATACATGTATACTCACAGATTGAAGTATTACTTGGGAGCTTTAGATGCTCTTATATAAGTGGCAGTTCGGGCTAAGGAGAGCGTCATGTAATCATGTAAACAAGGAAACGTACCAGGGATGTTAATAAACCTTCTGAAAAGAATATATTTTAGTCTTACTTGATATTGTTTACGGCATTCTACTTTCTCATTACATTGTATAGGCGATACATGTATTATGATCAAATAATGCCCCCATGTATATTAGTATTACCTCCATGACTCAAGAGAAATATCGACCTAGTGTAGATAGAAAATATGTCCAGGTTTCTCCATTTTGGTTCAACTTGAGAGAAGCTCATCAACTTATTTCAGTTGAAATGTATGCTACAATACTTTGTCATTGCCAACTATGGGTAACATTATGCCCTATGATTACAAGCACAAAAACTCCATTTATTGATGCCTTGAATTAGAATCACTGGTGTCTCTGCATCAAGCTTCCTTCTGCCCGACACCTTTTGTTCCTAGTAAGATGCCAAATGCCCTCTATCCATCACATCTCCTTCTGAGCACTGCTGGGTTAAGTAACTGTGTGTTCACAGTCAGCTATTCTAGAAGCAAGAGAGGGTGTAGTCCATAATAGGGGATGTTCTTCCTGATCATGCCAGCTATCTTGTAACTCTCCATATATATTAGATAATTATGTGTAAATTGAAAATAATAAACTGCTTTACAGGAGAGCTCAATATTAAAGTAGGTGGATGATGTTCTAGAAGGGAAAAGTGCAACCCTCTAGCCAATAGAAATTGCATAAACCAGCAGACGCATATTGATTCATATAGCTGATTCCTACAACAGTTTTGGCTGTTTGAGGGATATTGCAGGACAAAAAGACATGTAAGATAGTGGGGGGCTGTCACTGGATCGGTGAAACATGTGAGAGGGTGATCTCTCATGTTCAGGGGACACCTTCTGAATGATCAGGCTAGTACAACACTACCAGTGCAAGACTGACTGACATCCCAGCAATACACATATAACACCATGAGGGATAAGGGGGATACCAGCCAATATGAAATAGAGAAGGGGACATGCAATGCCAGAGATGAAAGAGAGAGTTGGCCCAGCATTCAGTCATCAATCAATCAGTGAGTGATTCTTAGAATCAATGATTGTGAAACCCATATTGTCAAAGTGTTAAATCATATAATAAAGTACATGATATACCTCCCTATATTTACAGTACTCCTTCCACCCTGTGACTTTGCACATAGGGTGGTAGCCACCATGTTAACAGAATCTGCCTGCTAAAGCCCCCGGCTCAGACAGGCCCTACATGACCAGCATTATAGCTCTCGGTCTACACCAATTTCTCCTATCCCTGCCTCTTCAATGTGGGGCTTCACACCCCTAGCTACTCTGACCTGAGGATAACTGCTCAAAATAGACTGGATAAACAGACTCTCATGAAGCAACTCAAAAAAGGCTTTCTCTTGGACTAGAGGCATACATCAAGGAAAGTATTTTCTATAGGGAGATTATTCAACTTTGGGTGAAGTGTTTTGCAAACAGTCGTTCATTGACGAATCAGAGTGATTATGAATATAGAACTTCAGTAACAAATCCTATAGATTCTCTATCTGTATGCCCTAAGGCCCTAATGTCTATTTAGACTATGGTTCCTCATCGGGCACCTAGTAGCTTTCACAGAAGCATTTAAAGTTAATAGCCTCAGAAGGGAACAGCTATCTCATTCACGCCCTAGAGGCAGTGGTCACTGTTGTGTCCTCTGGTCCCTGCTTAGGAGCCTTGTACATAACGTGGAACACTATCACTTATGTATGACCAGGCAGCTAGTTTGTACAAAGCATATTTTGTGGAGGTTTTGACAGTGATAAGGTAGTTGCAAAATAAACTGCAAATTTATGTGTTGTGATGTATATGCCTGGGTGACGTCTATGACAGAGTGACTTCTATGACCGTTGGGTACCTATATCTTTAAAAAAGAATGTCTAGGAAGTGAATGTTAAATTATCCAGCTTCCCCTTGGGATGGTTCTAGTCCTGATGGGTGAGCATCTCATGCGTATGTATATGAGGACTAGCTATATTTGAGAGCACATCTAGTATAGAGACTATTGGTATGATGATCCCACTTACTTTGCTTTTGTATCGAAATGACATCTATGTGTACAACGATATAGTCTAAAACTTGTTGTACAAGACTTAGTATGACTCCAGACAGAATGTTTTTCCATGTTTAAATAAATTAACGTTTTCCTCTTTTTCAGGTTTTGGTGGCAAATTGATGGATTACATGCAACTGCGAAATTTCTGTAACTCTGCAGAACACTTTATTACTTTGAAGGTCAGTAAGCTTACTTCAGATTTGTACCAATCTAGGCAGATATAGTAGGTAAGAAGAATATACCCCTCCCCTATCTCAATCAACCCTTGCAAACAACCACCAAACTTTCTAAAGAATGCTTATGGCTAAAAGATAGGACACACCTGATGTCATTTCAGAGTGACAAATGAGGTTATGTCTTACACAGGCAGCCCAGAGAGGTGTAGTACTCCTGTGGGCCACTAGGGTGTTAGTAGCCATCCACTAGGGAGTGTTGACAGGCAGGCGTGGGTAGGGGTTACATCTGACCAAATATGGTGGATTTGAACAATGTCATGGAGAAAATGTCATTGATAGGCATGGTAACCTTGTTTTTAATGGCAACCTTGTGCAAGAGATGTCATTCAAATAGCAATGCCTGTGTACAAATATACCTCATATCCTTAAAAGTATGAAAGGTGTCAATTTGATATTTGGTCCCATAGAATGGTGTGAATTCTCGATAGCCTTCCACATTTGAAATTTACAGAGATTTGCTGAACTTACATTACTGCAGGTTAAAGTGCCCTTTATGGCCGAGCTGGCTGGCTGAGCATCAACTATAGTTGATGCCATGACTGGCCCAGCATCGACTATAGTCATCATAACTCCATGGGATTTAGCAAATGCTCGGCCCCGGGAGTTTCCTTCAAAATGCCCTGCCCCCCACAGCTGATCTATAAAAATTTGGCCGGCCTAGAACGGTTGTAAGCATGCTGGTGTTTGTGCCATTTTGGACAGGAGTAACCCCATTCCATTGCCAATAACAGTATTAGGGGTGACAAGGATAGTACACTATCAGCCAATATCTAATTTAGGGAATTAAATTACCCATATGATAATGCTGGGGGCGTCAGAATTATTGATGGGATGTAGTATCTCAGGGCTTAGTGTTCTTGTAAGCATGGCTATTCTCCTCTAGATTCTTTTTTCTTTTTTTGGTGCTAGTTCACCACAGAAACTGGGAAAATGCATACTGTAATAAGGTCCCATTTCATTGCTATATGTTCTGCTGTTCTTAATAGTATAGCCTTTAGACCAACTGAACTGCTAGCCTAATTGACCTTGATGTATATTCTTAGATGTTAGATCTGAAGGAGCTAATGAGTGTTCATTGCTTGCTTTCCCCTATAGCCAGTACACCACCACCGGGAATAAGCCCAATTGTAGGATTTTGGACTTCCTGTATGCAGAGGAAATTATTCCCTGGCTGATGACTCATCTTGCCTAAGTCTGTAAAGAAGCCAATGTGCCAAGTATCAGACAGTCAGCTGTGCATCCATTTCATGTGTTAGTTGTGGCCTTTGTCAGTTCCAATGAAAACTGATTGCCCAACACAATATTGATGAAAGGAAGGAAATAGGAAGTTGGAAAATCTAATTGCAGTTGCAGTTTAATATTGCTATAGAATACCTTAGATTAAAGATGGCAGCTCCCTGTATCAACATGTAGAGCCAAGGAGGTCAACCATCTGGTACCATCTGTACCATCAGCAGCAATTTCCTCCATGGTGCCCTCCTGTTATCTCAACCAGTGGACCAAGTCTGTACTGTTTGAGGCCAGTGGTAAATTAATACTGTGACAGGGCACCCAAGGCAAGGATGATATAATTGTGACTGTTGCATTAAGAACTACTTGCTAACAAGTGAGGAAGGATGTTACCTTTGAGAGTTTTATCGCAGATGATCACACAAAGTAGTAGGAGTAGTAGTAGTAGTAGTATGTTGTAACACTTGAGATTTACAAGAAGAATAAGAACTGCAGAGAGATCTGATGTGCTTCAAGATATGATGGGCTGGGTCTAATATCAGATGTAGGACAAGCTAATCCAACATAGATGCTGCTTACAGGTGACTTTAGGCTTGGAGAGGTTAATTGTGTAGATACAACCATACATCATTTTATTTTATCTGTGGCAAACACACAAAAAAAACAATTATTGTCTTGGATTCATATTTTTTCCATACAGCGATGGTAGTTGAAGATAAAGCCAATATGATAATGGTAACAGGCCAGTCTGGTCAATACCAAATACATTTTCCTTAAAATCAGTTGGGATGAAGCATATAAATAAGACAAGTTTGTGTTATCCACTTCGAGTATTGGCTGTATTAAAAGGCTCCACCAAAAAAAAGGTAGTTCAATCAGAAGAGTTACACAGTCACTAGATACATAGTGACAATGTTCTATTGGTATTCAAGCCATTTAATAGCCCTGTAAGGTGCCATGCACCAGACTGATAGAATCCCTCCATTAAAGCCCCCTGCTCAGATAGTCCTACATCAGTGCATGACCAGCATTATACCTCTCGGGTCTTACACCCCTGTCCCCGACTGTACTGGTTGGTGGCTGCCTTCACACACTGAGTACTGTCCGCAATTTGCATGAATGATTGCCACATTGAACATTCCAAATATAGAATGTTATCAGCAAAGATGAAATAATGCCAAGGAAACCTCTTAGGAAACTCTAACCACCCCATATAGCTTCCCACATTTCAGGAATATATAATACAATTTATCCTACATGACATCAAACAAGGATAATTATGCTTACAAGCAAGAGGCCTTACAGACAGGCTCAGATGATGATCAGAGGAAATGTCAAAAAGCATAAAAGTTTAGCATTGGATAGACTTTTTTTTAAAAGGCAGACACATACAGCTTTAAAGGCTCTTCTATGTGAAAAGGCCATAACCTGTAGGATTGGTTTTAAGCAGACACAGGCCTACAGAAGCTAATGTTTACTTTCAGAGACTATAGATCTCACTCATCTCCCAATCATCCAGGCTAGTGTCTAAGTTTGGAGAATGCCTATGTGGTTGGTATTCATGAAATTAAGAAACAACACAAAACAAATATTGCTCCCCACCTAACTTGCTCAGATGTCTTGACCATGTAGCCTAAAGAACGCCTTTTTTGGCAGAACTTTGATCTAAGGATCTTAGGTCCTACATGGCCCTGTGTATAGGGTAGCCTGGAGTGGGGAGACTATCCCCTGGAGACCACCGCTGATGGTTATGATTGAGGGACTGGGTCTGTAGGCCAGAGATAACAGGGAGGAACATGCAGGGTTGGGTTATTTATGAATGACAATGTTATGAAAAGATGAGGCAGTCGTATTGATCAAGCAGAGCTGTGGGTAGTGTAAAATAACAAAGCGACACAAAAGATACCAATAGACAACCCCAAAACTCATCTACTACCAGTAAATTCCAATATTCATATTTCACATCACATTCTTTGCGGGGGGGGGGAGATAAAAAGACAATATTTATTTTAATGAATTTCATTATTGCTGCCAAGTAATCTGCTTCTGGACTGTATAGGCAACATGTACAGGTCATTTTAGGGAAATGAGCTGGACAAATCTGTAAGCAGATAATATAATTCCTGATATAGCAACATGGTTATGATAATGATAATTTTTGCTATAGGAAGACCACATCTAATAAAGATAAAGTAGTGTCAAACATCAAATGGTGCCTGCCAGCATCCAAAGGAATCCCCCATATTCCTGTTTTGTCAGTATTACCGTGAGCAGGCTCCCACATACTCATCAAGTTTGATTGAGATAACTTGGCATTTTTCCTTTTTTCTCTAACTAGAATTCTGTGTTCAGCTTTAATTGCGGGTATTCAGATGGGTTTTACCACCTCCAAAGTGCATCAAAGTCATGAAGGAGGAGCTGCTTGGGATCGGGTTGTTGACAAGGCTTGTGTGATTCGATTGATTTGATGGGGTTTACAGCTCAAGTTCTTAGGGCAATATGACAGCACTTGCACTCATAGCTCAGATTATGTCCATGTATCTTGGAAGGAGATTCTCACAGAAGGTATTAGGGTTATTAAGGTGAGATGATTGGATTCCAAGTTCAGGTTAATACCAAAATTACTGGAGAATTTTTGACTCTGACAAATTTCCGTGTTTTACAAATAGTAAGTTAAAGGAGATAAAATTTACGGTTCATCATTGTTTTCCAAAGTATAAGACATTAATCATCACAAATAGACCTTGGGAAATGAAACCTTTTGAAACACAAAGCCACATTCCCACTAAGACTCAATAAGCTTCTCCAAACTAGAAATAAAGAATAGCCATGCACCTTCATCGCTTTCACTTTATCTTCACCAGGAGAATCCTTTTTATAATTCATGCATGTCGCTGCAGTTTATCGATGTTAATCTACTATTTGAATAATGATTTTAAAAGCAGAATATCAATAGTAAATACCCATGTCTGAAAAGTTCTCAACTAATCTTTCCGTATCCAACTAGCTGAGAGCATAAGTAACGGGTAAGATAAAACCGCGAACTATTCATAATTTGAACTACTTTTTCTCTTTACTTATCAACAATGATTGCAACTGCCAGAGTAATAATACTTTGATTATTCAGATTGAAAGAAAGAACAGTCACACTCATCTTTGATATTTCTAGTTCTACACCCTTGAGAAAACGCTAATGAAAGGGTCTTAGTTGTGAATTATAATAGTTACAGTTGGCATTAGACTCTTTTATTACGGGAATATCAATTTAAAGGTTAGAAACAAACAATCTTCGCTAACGGTGTTGAATAATTATGAAAGGTGAAAAGTGTGATTTACATTTTGGACAACTATTACAAAAGTCTTAAAGTCTATATGCGACTGTTTGATACATGGCATTTCTGAATGCAGCTTGTGCTGAAGGGAGTGCTGTGATTCTTTGTGAACAAGGACCCTCATGAGGGATGCTAATTAACTTTGCTAATATAATATAGTTCAGTCACACTAAGGGCCATTGTAATCATCTACCTCTTGGGAACATACTATATAACACGCACCACAGATTATGCATGATAGTCATGTATCAGGCTGTTATGCAACTTGATTCTTGTATACATGTATGGAAAAGTAAACATTATGAATCCAATGAAATATTGTAAAATCAGTTCTGGACACCCAACTGTATGGGACTAATGAAAGTACATGTCACATAGTGAAGTTTGGCTCTTGGACTGAGCACAAATATGTAAGGAGACACACGCAGTTACTGGTTGTTTTGGCATGAAACATAAAATAAAGCCACTTTTTCATACTGAAAGTACAAAACAAAGAGTGTTTCATTTCATAAAAATCCTGATGATAATAAGTTGTAATTGGTCTGGTATTTAACTCATGGTCCATCAGCTTTAATTAGGATTCTAATTTTGGGAACAAAATGGCCATGCATCATTATGGTAATAAATAAACAATTGAAGGATAAAACACTGTCTTTATTTACAAATACCTCCTGATCATGAGTCTGTTAATGCAAAACTAATTGATGAAGAAACCAATGTAATGAACATTCAACTTTAAGTCATAGATTATGAAATACATATTGTATGACATACTATGTTTACAACCCTTCACTGTCCACGTTAATCCCCATACTCCTCTTTTTAACCCCCCACATCCTGAATCATCCTGAACCATCACTCCGGGGTCAGTCTGCGCCACGGCAGTAGGTTGGTGGTCCTCCTCCTGGTTATTGCAATATTTCTCCTCCAGTGCAGAATCAATAGATGAGGAAGTTCATTTCTGGTCCCTCTGGCTTTCGGGGTTATCAACATCACCTACAGGGGGCACTGTCTTGATGCCCAGACGGGTAAACTACTTCTGGTGGTAGAATTTTGCTTTTGCCCAAGTCTATAGCAGTAGCATTACATTTCTTTGACCATAATATAGGTATCAGCAGGAAATGCCCATTTCAGTAATTGGACAGTGAACAGTATTCACTGTAAATAGTATAGTAGGGAGTAATGGAATGACAGCTAGAGTAAGGGAGACACTTATTGCATGAGCAAGTGAGTGTCTGAGGGAGTGAATGAGTGATGACCTAGTGAATAAATCTTTTAGTTTTTTTTTAAATCGGAGAATAGGTATTATTCAAAATACCCTTATGAAAACCATTATGTTTATACTGCCCAAACAGTTATCTTTAACATTGAATCAAGATGAATAATTATTCTCACAGGGTTTAGCTGTCATGTAACAACTCTGTTAGAGCCTCTATCCATTAGGGTCCTAGGTGGCTATAGGCTTTGATAAAGGTGTATTCAACAATAATGGCCCTGAGAGGCCACACGGCTTTCTTATTCAGTGGCCGTTGTTGTGTCCTCACCTCGCTTTATAGGAGTCATGTATATAATGTGTCAGACTATGACTTATATATTAGCACAGAGTTAGCTTGTAGAAAGCAACTTTTGTAAAGAGCCTGACAGTGATGAAGAAGCTGGCCTTAATATACAAGGGGAAAACCTAAGCAGCATGTTAAAAGGGTATCTATAGTTGGTTCAGAAATAATCAAATAGACACAATCATATCCAATTTCATGCCATGCATCTAGCCCCTGGCTTACATGATATGACAATACATATGCCCCTATTATCTAACTCATTGCAACATATATATGACTATATCTGACCAGAGTAACTACAAAGGGTAAAAAAGGATAAATAGAACCATCAAAGCAATATAGATTTTATACACTTTATGGATGTATATACATAAAATATGTTAGATATCTAAGGCTGAGCAGGTGCGCAGTCCCCAAACCCTGAACCTTTAACCTTGGCTTTTGGTCATAAACACATTATTTGTTACGGACCACTATACAGCTATGGGTATCTAGATATTATGTGACTTTTTTAGTCTACAATACATCTCACTAACTATATATCTCGCCATGTTGATGCACTGTTTGGAGGTTGAACAACATTGAGGTAAGCCTGCAAAGTGATAGCTTTGTGCTTTCAAATGCAAACCGAATAACAGACTTGGGTATTCCCCACGCGCATCTGCAACACCCCCAGGCTTCAGGTTCTCATCAAGTTTTAAAGGGGATAAATTGGATTTTCTGCTGTTTTATGTAAACTGTGACTGAGCTTTCAGGTTCAATTCTCTCAACCCTGAGGGGTTTTACCACTACTGAAGTTCATACATAAAGGTGGGCGCTAGGAGAAATGGCAGTTGACAATGCCTTTCAGGATGCATGTATTGGGTGGTACAAGTAATGCACTAATTTGTAATGTTTACCAAATATATAACTTTGACTGATAGGGGTCATCATGTTATCATGAGCATGGTTGTCCAACCACTCATATTTTCTGTTATCAAAACAGACTTCAGGCGATCCATCACAAAAATCGAAGTATAATGAATGTGTTCAACTAATAGGTGAAGACGGTTTTATAAAATCAAACCAAGAGTCTGTGGACTATTTGAATAATTATTTTTCAAAAATTGGTGGTGTCTTATCTGACAAATTAGCTGATGCTGGAACACCGGTAAGAACTTTTTGGGATGAACCGGCAGACCCCAGACATGCTGAAGTTAATATTTCTAGAGAAGTTGTGGATATTTTGTTCAGTGAGATAAACGTTAATAAGACGTCAGGTATAGAAGGTATAAGATGTGATGTATTAAAGGCTGCTCTGAGATTCCTCCTTGATCCCATGACTTGGTTGTATGAGTTAAGCTTTAGTGCTGGTATTTTCCCTACGAGTTGGAAAACCGCTAGAGTTAACCCCATACCCAAAACAGGTAACTTAAAATTGATAACTAATTGGCGACCTATTTCGTTACTACCAGTCCCATCGAAAATTGCTGAGAAGATAATGCACATCCACTTAACTCAGGTTTTAGAGGATGAAATTTTTTTGTGTACTAAACAGTTTGGTTATAGAACTGGCATGGGTACTGGTGACGCAATATTTGATTTTCTGAATGACCTGTATGAAAACAGGGACAGGGGACATCTCACTGCTGCTTGTTATTTAGACTTAAGAAAAGCGTTCGACTCTGTGCACCATGGATACTTAATAGAAATACTTGGTAGTCTTGGTTTGAATGATAAGGTTTTAAATTGGTTGATGAGTTATTTGATTGACAGAAAGCAATATACAAAGATAGGATCTTATGTGTCGAGCTCTTCAGCGGTGGAATTTGGCGTCCCTCAGGGGTCGGTGTTAGGCCCTTTGTTGTTTATAGTCTTCATCAATGATATAAGTAAAGAAATGGGTGAATGTAAATTTCAGATGTATGCTGACGATGTGGTGATGTACACTTCCAGCAATAGGCTAGAACTAGCCCAACAACGTCTACAGCAGACAGTTGGTAGAGTTAGTGAGTGGTGTGCAAAAAAACGTCTAACTGTAAACACTGATAAAACAAAGGTGGTTTGGTATGGGTCAACACAAAAGTTAAAGAAAACAAAGGGATGTAAATTCTACATGCAAGGTCGTGAAATTGAGACTCTGGATTGCCATAGTTATCTAGGCCTCAAAATTGATTCCTGTTTAAGTTTTGAACCGGCTTTAAAAGATCTAAACAGTAAGGTCAATCACGGGTTGGTTAAATTTGGTAAACACAGACACCTTGTTAGTATAAATGATAGTGTGTTAATCTATAAGTCAACCATAATGAGTCTGTTTGACTATGCGTGCTTCGCCCATGAAGGTGCAAATCTTGGTCTTTTAAAGAAATTGGACCGTATGCAGAAAAGGGGATTGAAAATATGTTATAGGGGTAAGGGCATGTCAGAAGATGAGATGTATAATGATTCAGGTATACCTTGTCTCACTAGAAGGAGACAGGATCTATTGTTGACCTACATGTATAAACTCTCTAATATTGAATCTAGACTGGATCTGACTGAGAGAGTCCATGCTACCCGCTCACAGAGTGAAATTAAATTCAATGTGCCCAGAGCCAGGAATGGAGGCTACACCAAATCGCCCCTGTTTCGAGGAACCCAAATGTGGGATTTATTGGGGGATTGGTTCCAAACGAGTAAAGATAAAAAGACCTTTAAACTGAGACTGACGCGTGTTCCAGACCCCTTGAAGAAGACTCCTAATCCTGCTGACGGACCGGATGCTTGAAACTTTAAGATAGCTATATTTCATAGCTGGTCTGCTGTTGACTATAGTGGTTATTGAAATATCCTGCTCTTTCTATTGTAGTTATTTTATCTGCTTTGTTGAATGTGTGTGTCTGCTTGGACTTGGGAGGCACAAACCTGACGGGAGCTGTTGTAATGAAAGCACCTGAAAATGGTGGACCTTCTCATGTCTGAGTATATTCCCACCCTTTGAAATATGACGTTCAGGAGCTGTTGTAATGATGGCACCTGGATATACATGTCATATATGTTGTCAATGATGAGCGATGTTGTAATAATATCACTTGTCGTTTGGCGACTGCATACAAATACAAAGTTGAGGAATTTCTGAATTTCTGAATAGTTTTTTCTTCTTTTGACAGCAGTATAATAAAGACTATGTGTATATGGATACTAATATCTCCTATAAATGGAAATTTCATAAGGTGCAGGTGTATCAGTCAAATTGGATAATTGTTATTTTCCTACCAGAAGATCCGAACATCATTATACATGTACCGAGTCCGTCCCTCTGTGTCATGTCATGTCAAAGTTGAATATTTGAGGCATGAACCATATGATTTCTCAGTCAATAAGTCTTAACGTGATGAACCTGTTTTTGATTATGGTTCTGTAGGTATGAATGGTAGACATTATTATTATTATTATTGTTATTATTTCCGTTTTTTGTACCTAGAAATAGGGTTGTGTCTTAATGTTGTGTACTGTTGTCATCTTTATATCATTGTATATATCATCTTTATATCATCCTTATGTGTGAACGAGCTGAATAAGCAACAAGAAAAATAGGTATCATCTATTTATTGCCATAACTACCACATGTATTATCCTGTGATTTGGTAATAAAAACATTTTCAAACCTAAAAATGTGAGAACAGGTTCCTAAAGACAATGTGAGAAGGCATGTAGTCACGGTTTCAAAGTTAATCTGATGAATAAAATAACACTTAATGGCTCCCTCCTGAATTTTATCTATAATCTTATGAACGCGTACATAACTCAAATGGTGGAATTCATATTTCAACTATGAATTTTACATAATGTTGCAGATAGAGCTAATAAAATTTAGTGTTGCCAAACTTATTGAGTCTAACACTGCAAGTTAATTCTGGAGTGTAACCGGCTTCTGGTTCCCACACGTTTACATGGAAAAGTAATCATTTTTACATTGACTGGTTCACGCCAATGCGTGGAAACCTGTGCAGATTTATCATGGTTCAATTTCCGCTCTTCTAATTTTCATAAATACTGCCTAGAGTAAATTTGCCAACTTTAGGAAACTAGTCTTTGAAATGAATGTGTTGTGTCTTTCTGGATGAACAGTTTTTAATTTGCATTGAGTCTGCTTTATATAAAGTATAAAGGTTACCTGTCGAATTAGTGATAGTATACCATTTATTAGGAAGTATTTCAAAGTAGCAGGAGGAGCATTGCTTCTATGTCCATCAAGACAAGTAGCAGCCAAGTTTTTCCGTCCTCACTTTTCATAGAATAGGGTCAAGGGTCAATTGTTAGAATGCAACAGCTAATATTGCACTTAACTCCATCTGCTACCACTCACTTGTCCCTCCCTTACTATACCCTAGCAACTCTATTCCAATATTCAAGTAGGGTTCCTTTTCCAATTCACTAGTCAGTTGATCCATACCTCAGCTGGGAGAGATTACATTGCTGTGGTAATTGTACAGTGATTGGCATGACCGATCTTCTCTAATAGGTGGTGGACTATCACAATTGCGAAACAGGACTTCTGGGAAAGCAGACGATGGCTATGCCAATGCTGGCTATAGTAGGATAAGTAAAAGATTTAGACTTTAACTTTACTCTAGTATGTCCACTGTATATATAAATAGCACTCAATGGCTCTGCTTTTATTACCGAGCGATGTCAAAATAGTGACATTGTACAAAAATAGGTTTATACTGCTCCTACGTCATTAACTAAGGCTATGTAAAATACAAACTCTCATGATGTTTCACATAGATTCAAAGGGAAAATAATACTGAAGCACATTGACAAATTTGGCTTGCTAGCTGAAGAAAAATAATATCCCAACATTGCAAAAGAAGTTTAAAATGTACTATACAGAATTCCACACTATGTACACAGAAGTCTACACAGCCTATGATATGACATTTGATCAGCTTCTACAGTAGGATGCATTTAAATAGGGCTTTTATGAACATCAGTCACAGTGGGAGAGGGGTTAGATATAATATAGTCTGTAAGTAGCTTGTTTACAAAGAATGACCTGCATCTTACTTTCTCATTTCTATATATCAATACTATTATATAGCTCCCCACGTCTTTTGATCTTCTTCACAGTTTGATCCATCAGTAATTATAAGTTCCATGCTTTGTTTGATGTGATATAGCCCGAGGGTAAAGTATGCTGCTGAGACATTGTAGAGCCCATGCTGTATGTTTGATTAATGCTTTGAAGGTTAAACATTAAAACACAAAAAGAAAGGTTCATTTCAAATGAAACAGGGTTTAAGTAAAATAATCTGTAGAGGTCAGCACAATTGATGATTCAGGTCCCTCTCTAGGCTTCGCATGTTGCCTGACCACCATCCCACATTCCCCAGGGCCTGATGACCTATAGGTAGGTAGGCAGCTGCATCAGGACTTATTCATCCATTTCCAGTAGGATCTGGAGTTATCCATTATCAATGCGTATGGCTCCAGATGCCTACTCATCACCCTCGATCACGATCTGGATGGCGTTGGTGTTTTTTTTTTATGGTTAAAAGATATTTCTCCAGCACTATTATAAAAAACATGGTTGACACTGAACACCTTTTCCTGGTTCACAGTGAGATTTGTTCTCTTCGTGTCTTTTCTGGAAAATCTATGGTAGAACAAAGACCTTTGTGGTGATAAATTGGAAATTGAACAATCAAGTTCGATATCATTTCTCTCCACAGAAAGGATACAGTGGTACCACTGCTAGGTAGCCTACATATTTTTTCTGACAATATAACTTGCATCACATCTTTTTCGGGAGGAAAGTCCTAGGTTACACATTGCCCTGGAGGGTATCTCCCTGATGCAGTGAAGATGTGTTCTGTTCCCAAGACTAAGGAATGTAATAAAGGATCCACATTGAATGTAGAATGGTAGGCACTCAACAGTAGCACCTTGTAAGTTAAGGAGGTGTAGACATGCAGAATTTCTGTATTGCTCAAGATGTATGTTATGGATTGATATGAATGGCATACCGCATACTGTAATGTCAGATCAAGCAGAATGGGTTGTAAGTACACATATATTTGTGCTCAGATTACATTGGGAACAATATTTTCCCATCTGTTACTACCTTTACTACCCAAACTGAGCTTTACCTTTCCAAATAAAAGGTCCACTTTTAAAATAAATGTAAAAAATTAATAGATGAAAAAAAAAAGTGAAAGGATAAACAGGAGCAGCCTTTTTCAGTTTTTGTCTCTGTCTACAGAGGTGAAGATAAGGTGTCCCTGATAAAGAAATATTAATGAGAAAGTTCAGATTCCGGCACATGCTCCCAACCAAATCTTTAAAATTTTACATTTTAGCTTTGAGATTTAGATTTTGATCTCTAAATCTCCTTATGGTCCACCTTTGCCATGATGTCCTGGGGACTGGTCCAAATGACAAACTCCCTGTGGGAGGAGGTGGGATGGAGTGCTTGAGGGAAGAAAAACTGGAAACAGCAGTAGTTCTTGACATGCATTTGCAGCTGTTCCAGACTTAGAGACCATAGAATGACAGACCTGGCTGCTGGCGGAGGTTTGATTGTCTACTCCAAGCCTGGTAGTACTGCTCTTCTCATAGCTCCACATGTCTACTTGAGGGACAATAGAGATGGAAGGAATTTCCTGTCTGGCAAATGTCTGCCAAATGTGGTTACAGTCTTTTGTACTGGTGCTCTGTGCTAGAGATCTGCATTAGCTGTAGAAAGTGTCCTTTACATTTTTCCCGTACAGGCCGGTTTGAATTATCTTACTGCCATTTTACTGTCCTTTGTTGCCTTTTTGAAAACCATTGTGTAGCGTCCCAGAATGTTGACATTTTTGCAAGGTAAATGTTCTATTTGATAAAATACAAATTATGTCTATCTTTATTTACAGCACTTCTCGACAGCAATAACCCTGTGGCTTGCCACCACAATACTGACCACCCATTTAGGCCCTCGGCTCAGACAGGCCCTACATGACCAGCATTATACCTCTTGGGTCTACCCCAGCTTCTATCTCTGATTATATCTTAAGGATGCCTTCACACTCCTAGGTACTCTGTACTAAGGATAATTGTTTATAATGGTATGATCCGAAAGATAGCATCTTAGTGCAAGGTACATTTAGCCAATTATTAAGTTGGATAAATGGGGTTGCTCCTAGGGAGAGATCCAGAAAAAGAGAAATTTCTCTCAGCCGGAAGGGATTCATAAAAGAAGGTTGTCACCCATAGGGAAACTATTGACCCATGAGTGTCTGGATGTTCTTTTAAGAGTAAGAATGGTATTCCCGCAGAACTTTGCAGTTGAGTAACGATTTCCATAGCGTATCTACCTCTATGCCCCAAGGCATTAATCCCTTTGGTCCATTTAAACTGCAGTTCTCCATTGGTTACCAAGTAGCTTTCACAGAAGCATTCAAAGTTAATAGCCTCAGAAAGGACACACTGCTATCTCATTCACACTCTAGGGGATCTAGGGCAGTGGTCACTGTTGGGTCCTCACCGCCCATCATATAGCTGCTTCGTATATACTGTGGAACACTTATCTCTCATGTATAACCAGGGAGTAGGCTCTCACAAAGGATGCTTTACAGAGACCTTGACACTGATTAGGGAATTGCCTGGAATAGAAATGTGGTGTGAAAATGAAGAGGTTTTGTCCATTGCAAAAAAATATACCCTAATTTCTCAAAAACAGCACCACCTTTGTTGTTGCTTTGTTTGTTTACATCCCCATCATCCCCTTCAATATGAGTTGCTCATCCATTGGGCAATATTATCCGAATGTTGGCTTCTGATTGATTAGAAAACAAAAAGCACCGCATAAAACCAGCCAATTAGAAAAATCATTGCCTGTTCCTACTGGGAATAGAAACTACTTTCTCTTTAGGTCTCAATAGCTTGGGAAACTTTCCTGTTAATTTGTTCCCATGGCACTGAGCACTAACAAGAAAACCCATGTACAGTGAGGCTGCCACAGTGAAGAGAGTGCCAATTTGAACGACCCAATTTGCTGCATAGCATCCTGAGGAATGGTAGTTAGGATACCCTGAGGGGACGAAAAGAGAGCAACCAGTAAGACCTAGTATCATTATATAACGTTTCTCTAAGGCTCCGTACTATGGCATAACGTAATACAAAGTTTTAAAGTGTTATTTTGACGTAAAATAACGTTTGTTCGTTAGCTGGGACTAACCTTTTTCCTTCTCTATCTGAGCTGCTTAGAGTTACCCACTCCACCAACATTTGCTCCACACAGTGTGGGAAAATATCTGGTCTTTTTAAGTTCCACTAGCCAATGTATAATTCTAATGTTATGGTGGAACACAGGAATAACCTCAGGACTATAGTTGATTTATGTGATGTACCAAAGAGCCAGGATTGTGACTTGAATAGTTAGATATATTAGTATGATTGTGTATTTTTCTTAATAAATAAAGACGAGATCACAAAAAAGCAATTTCAGAAACTATTGTATCCAAGAGTTCTCTATAGATAGCAAAAATGACTGCAGGTAAAGCTTCCTGTACATAAAAAGCTTCTGTCGGTTAATGTTATTGTTTGCATTGCCGGGTCATCTATCTAGTGTGTGCCAAAAAGGACCCAGATGTACATTCCTCTGCTCGTCAGTTCTGGTCTGGCTAGATGTCAAGGAGAGCTTGAGGCATTCCTTCAATGTTAGGAGTCAGAGAGGTATAGATCAAGGTTACCGATTATCTGACACTTGCTCCTCCTGCCCTCCTAACTATCACACATATTATATCAAACAGTGAGCTATCATGGAGCAAAATGTATCTGGCATTTAGCCATACTTTCCATGGATAATAACATCCTGATAACTATTTAACAAAAGTTATGTTGTATGTTGTGTTGACCAGCGTATTAAGGGTGTAACAGCATTTTGCTTGTGAGAGAATGGTCATCTGCCCATCTTAGATAGGTAAAGGTGGGGAGAAGGCAGTAGAATGGAAACATTTCTGTAGGCCCCAAACATAAGGAAGAGTTCATTTATCAGTTACAGGAGGGGTGGGTTTGGGGGGGGGGGGTGTAAAGATTTCCGACCCCTCCCTACTCATCTTGCCAAAGTCTGTAAAGAGGCCAATGTGACAACTATCAGACAGATAGTTGTACATCAATTTCATGGGTTAGTTGTGTCATTTGCCAGTTCCAAAGAAAACTGATTGCCCAACACAATATTGATAAAAGGAAGGAAATCGGAGTTTGGAAATCTAATTGCATTTGCAGTTCAATATTGCCATAGAATACCTGTAATACAGATTAGAGATGACAGCTCCCTTTATTAACATGTGGAGCCCAGGAGGTCAACCATCTGGTACCAACTGTACTATCAGCAGCAATTTTCTACATGGTGCCCTCCTGTAATCTCAACCAGTTGCTCAAGTCTAATCTGTTTAAGGCCAGTGGTAAATTAATACTGTGGGAGGGAACCCAAGACAAGGATGATAAAACTGCCACTGTTGCAGGAACAACTACTTGCTAACAAGGGAGGAAGGATGTTCCTTTTGAGAGTGTTATTGCAGATGATCACACAAAGTAGTATAAAATGGGGCAATATCGCGCATCTAAGTCTAAAGATAAGCCTAAATATTGATTGCAATCACCTGGAATGATAGAGAAATAATTGGTAACTTTTTTTTCAGTTTTTGCAGACATTTTATGCCCCTTTACACATGATAAAAGCAAAACGAAATTGTATTTGTAAAATCTAATTCCTCCTAGGGCATTCAGAAAATAAGTGCTATTTATGTTTTTTCTCTGGGTTATATCACGCACCACAGGGTAATATCACGCACTAACAAGGGTTATATCATGCACCTGAAGGTCATGACCCTTATATCGTAATGAAATTGGTCAAAACATATTATAACCAATTATATTATCTGTTAAAGGCGTGTTTTCCATGGGTCTTATGTTATCTTTACATATTTCCAATCCCTTCCTATACAATTTGAACCATTCTCTCAATAGGGTATTTTTTGAGTTTTTAAAATATCTAAAATAATTAGAATTTAGCTAAATTAATTACCACAGGGTAATATCGTGCATCTGCTACTCTTATGGCCCCTACAAGGCAGTAAAATATGGTTAAAGCTTGAATTATCATTTGGTCGACTTCTGGTAAACTTTTTCTCTCTAAAAATGCTTTTAAAATTTTCCCCATATTATACACCCTCCCTATGACGTCACAGTGTAGAGGCAAGGGGAAAGGGATATCCAACGAAAAAGGCAACTTTAAAATGGTAATCATGAGCTTTCCAGTGATATATTTCTCAAGAAGATATCATTTCTAGTTTTTGAGAAAAGGCTTTATGAATATGGGTGAGCAATGCCCTATCCAAAACCCAAATAAGCTCTAAGTCCCATACTTTCCTAGATATCTCTATCTAATTAGCATAATTAGAATAATTAGAAAATGGTCATACATTTTTATCCTATAGGCCATTGATTTTGATCTAGAAAAGATAATCTTATTCTGTTTTGACCATACTAATCCTCGTGAATCATTTTATCAATGAACTACTTCATTTTTTTTATTTGGAATAAAAATCATGTTTCCATGGCAACTCATTTCAACAAAAACACAAATTTAGGCTCTAAAACGTTCTTTTTACTTTCCAAATATGGAAGCTTTTCACCAAAAATGGAATGTTTGGAATGAAAGTACTGAATTCTCCAGAAAAAAGTACCAAAACAGAATTATTAGCCTGTTTTAGGCCATGGTGGAGCCCCCTGGTGGCTAAAAATGGTACTAATCCCACGGGGATACCCCTTTCTGCTTGCCTGCTCACTGCGTGATATAACCCCCCTGCGCGATATTGCCCCATTTTACCCTAGTAGTAGTAGTAGTAGTAGTATGTTGTAACAATGGAGATTTGCAAGAAGAATAAGAGCTGCAGAGAGATGTGCTTCAAGATATGATGGGCTGGGTCTGATATCCGATGTAGGACTAGCTAATCCAACATAGATGCTGCTTTCAGGTGACCATTGGCTTGGAGAGGTTAGTTCTGTAGATACAATCACATATCATTTCATTTTATCTGTGGCAAACACATAAAAAAAATGTTGTCTTGGATGCAAATTTTTGCCATACAGCGATGGCAGTTCAAGATAACGTCAACCAATCTGGTCAATATGAAATACATTTTCTTCAAAATCAGTTGGGAAGAAGTATATAAATAAGCTTGTGTTATTGACTTCAAGTATTGGCTGTATTAGAAGGCTGCACAGAAAAAGAGTAGCCCAGTCAGAAGAGTTACATAGTTACTAGATCCATAGCGACAATGTTCTCCAGGCAACTCTAACTGAGGCAATACACTTTGGGAAGACTTTTTGATAGGTGTTCTTGATAAGCATGGACCCTAAGAGTGTCCTTTGGGCTTATAATAACAGATATCATACTGATCTAGAATAATTCTTATACTAAATATCATGGACTGGATTTTTAATATCAAACAATGCCCCCCCCCCCTGAACTCTAATCTCTCCAGAAACTACCAATGTAGCCTACAATAGGACATAACTATATGCATGCCTGCCTTTATGGTATTCAAGCCACTTAATAGCCCTGTAGGGTGCCATGCACCAGACTGACAGAATCCGTCCATTAAAGCCCCCTGCTCAGACAGTCCTACATCAGTGCATGACCAGCATTATACCTCTCAGGTCTTACACCCCTGTCCCCGACTGCTTGGTGGCTACCTGCAAATAAAGAGTACTGTCAGCGATTTGTTGATCAGAACAATTGCAATGTTTCCCACATAGAACATTCCAAATATAGAATGTTATCAGCAAAGATGACATTCTAACACCCCTATAAATCTTAAGCTCAACACATTTCAGGAATATGTGCAATTTATCCAATGTCACATCAAACAAGGATAAGTATGCTTACGAGCAAGAAGCCTTAAGTTACAGACAGGCTCAGATGATCAGAGGAAATGTCAAACAACACAAAAGTTTAGCATTGGATAGAAATAGAAAAAGTTGGCACATACACTTTTGAAGGCTCTTACTATGTGAAAATGCCATAACCTGTAGGATTGGTGTTGAGCAGACACAGGCCTACAGAGCTGATATTTACTTTCACAGAATATAAATTTTCCGATTCTAAAAGGGTTAACATCCAGGCTAGTGTCTAAGTTAGGAGAATGCCTATGTGGTTGGTATTCATTAAATCAAGAGACAACACAAAACATGACATTACTCTCCACATAACTTGCTTAGATTTCCTTACCATGTAACCTAAAGAACACCTTTTTTGGCAGAACTTAGATCTAGGGATCTTAGGTTCTACATGGCCCTGTGTATAGGGGATCCTGGAGTGGAAGGACTACCCCCTGCAGACCAGTCCTGATGGTTATGATTGAGGGACTGGGTCTGTAGGAAAAAGATAGCAGGGTTGGCTTATTTATGAATGCCAATGTTATGAAAGGCTGGGGCAGTCGTATTGATCAAGCAGAGCTGCGGGCAGTGTAAAATAACAAAGCAACACAAAAGATACCAATCAGCAACCCCAAAACTCATCTACTACCAGTAGATTCCAATTTTTATATTTTACATCACATTGTTTGCAGGGGGGGAGACAAAAAGACAATATTTATTTTAATAAATTTTATTATTGCTGCCAAGTTATCTGCTTCAGACTATGTATAGGCAACATGTACAGGTCTTTTTAGGGAAATAAGCTGGACAAATCTGTAATCAGATAATAAATTATGATACCTGATATATAAATATAGCATCATGGTTATTATAATGATAATTTTTTCTATAGGAAGACCACATCTAGTAAAGTAAAAGTAGTGTCAAACATCAAACGGTGCCTGCCAGCATCCAAAGCAATCCCCAATATTCCAGTTTTGTCAGCATTGCTGTGAGCAGGCTCCCACATACTCATCAAGTTTGATTGAGATAACTTGGCATTTTTCCTTTTTTCCTCTAGCTAGAATTCTGTGTTCAGCTTTAATTGAGGGTATTCAGAATGGTTTTACCACCTCCAAAGTGCATCAAAGTCATGAAGGAGGAGCTGCATGGGAGCGGGTTGTTGACAAGGCTTGTGTGATTTGATTGATTTGATGGGGTTTACATCTCAAGTTCTTAGGGCAATATGACAGCGTTTGCACTCATAGCTCAGATTATGTCCATGTATCTTTGGAGGGGATTCTCACAGGAGGCATTAGGGTTATTAAGGTGAGATGATTTGATTCCAAGTTCGGGTTAATACCAAAATTACTGGAGACCCTGATGAATTTCCATGTTATGGCTTTACAAATAGTAAGTTAAAGGAGATTAAATTTTGCTTCCATTATTGTTTCCCAAAGTATAAGACATTAATCATCACAAATAAACCCTTGCAAAATAAAACCTTGTGATAGGCAAAGCCACATTCCCACTAAGACTCAATAAGCTTCTCCAAACTAGAAATAAAGAATAGCCATGCACCTTCATTGCTTTCACTTTATCTTCACAAAGAGAATCCTTTTTATAATTTATGCATGTCACTGCAGTCCATCAATGTTAATCAACTATTTGAATAATAATTTTAAAAGAAGAATATCAACAGAAATAGTCATGTCTGAGAGTCTTTAGAAGATCTCAACTCTTATTCTGTATCCAACTAGCTGAGAGCATTAATTGATGGGTAAGATAAAACCATGAAATATTCATAATTTGAACTAATTTATCTCTTTAATAGACAATGATTGCAACAGCCAGAGCAATCATATTTTGATCTTTCAGATTGAAAGAAAGAACAGTCACACTCATCTTTGACATTTCTAGTTCTACACCCTTGAGAAAACACTCATGAAAGGGTCTCAGTTGTAAATTATGATAGTTGTAGTTGGCATTAGACTCTTTCATCAAGGGAATATTAATCCAAAGGTTAAAAACATCAAACAATCTTTGCTAACCGCGTTGAATAATTATGAAGGGTGAAAACATATAAGTGAATAGTCCATCTTCTTTTTTCAGTGAGGATTTTCGGGTTGTAAAGTGAAATATACAAATACAAATAAGCAAAATAGTACTATACTGACTTAGCTTACTCCATCTTTGTTTTCTGCATTTTGGGAAATTATTACAAAAGTCTTAAGGTCTATACCTGACCGTTTGATACATGGCGTTCCTAAATAGAATGCAACTCATAAAGAAGAGAACCTTGTAATTCTTTGTGAACAAGGAACCTCATGAGGGATGTTAATTAACTTTGGTGATATAATATAGTTCAGTCACACTAAGGGCCATTGTAATCATTTACTTTTAGGGAACATACTGTAGAGCACTCACCATGGTGACAGATTATGCATGTTAGTCATGTATCAGGCTGTTATGCAACTGAGAATTTCTGCTTCTTGTACATGTATGGAAAAGTGAACATAATAGATTTATTTTAGACAGTCCAATGAAATATTGTAAAATTAGTTCTGGACACCCAACTGTATGGGACTAATGCAAGTGCTTGTCACATAGTGAAGATTGGCTCTTGGACTGAGTGCAAATATGTAAAGAGACACACTCAGTTACTGGTTGTTTTAGCATGAAACATAAAATAAGGCGACTTTTTCATACTGAAAATACAAAATAAAGAGTGTTTTATTTCATAAAAATCATGATGTGATAAGCTGTAACCATCAACTTTAATAAGGATTCCAATTTTGAGAACAAATTGCCCATGCATCATTATGGTGATAAATGAATAATTGAAGGATAAAACACTGTCTTTAATTGCAAATACCTCATGATCATGAGTCTTTTAATGCAAAACTTATTCATGAAGAAACCAATGTTATGAACATTCAACTTTAAGCCACAGATCATGAAATACATATCATGTGACATGCTATATTTACAACCCACACTTCCTGCCCTTCACTGTCTACGTTAATCCCCGGGACTCCTCTTTCTAATCCCCCTCATCCTGAACCATCACTCCAGGGTCAGTCTGCTTCACAGCAGTAGGTGCATGGGTGGTCCTCCTCCTGGTTATTGCCATATTTCTCCTCCAGTGCAGAATCAATAGATGAGGAAGTTCACTTCTGGTCCCTCTGGCTTTCGGAGTTATCGACATCACCTACAGGGGGCACTGTCTGGATGCCCAGACTGGTAAAATACTTCTCATGGTAGAATTTGGCTTTTGCCCAAGTCTCTATAGCAGTAGCATTATATTTCTTTGACCAAAAGATATCAGCAGGAAAAGGCCCAATTTAGTAAATGGACAGTGAACAATATGTGCTGTAAATAGTATAGTAGTGGGTGATGGAATGAAAGCTAGCGTAAGTGAGACACTTACTGCATGAGCAAGTGAGTGTGTAAGGGAGTGAATGAGTAATGACCTAGTGAATAATCCTTTCTTTTCTATTTTTTCAATTGGAGAATAGGTATCATTCAAAGTATCCATATGGAAACCATTATGTTTATACTGCCCAAACTGCCATGTAACAACTCTGTTAGAGCCTATATCCATCAGCGTCCTTGATGGTTAGGCTTTCATAAAGGTGTTTTCAACAATAATGGGCTTGAGAGGCCACACCACTATCTCATTCACGCCCTTTGAGATCTAAGGTCAGTGGCCACTGTTGTGTCCTCACCTCCCTTTATAGGAGTCATGTATATAATGTGGCAGATTATGACTTATATATGAGCAGAGAGTTAGCTTGTAGAAGCATCTATTGTAGAGGGCCTGACAGTGGTGAAGCAGCTGTCTGTAATATACAAGGGGAAAACCCAAGCAGCATGTTAAAAGGGGATCTATAGTTGGTTCAGAAATAATCAAATAGACACAATCATATCCAATTTCATGTCATGCATCTAGCCCCTGCCTTACATCGTGTGACAATACATTTCCCCCTATTATTTGAGCCATTGCAACATAGATGTACTTATATCTGACCAGAGTAACTACAAAGGGTAAAAAAGGATAAATAGAACCATTAAAGCTAAATTTATTGTTTATGATTTCATGATGTATATATACCAAATGTGTTAGATATCTAAGCCTGAGCAGATGCACAGTCCCCAAACCATTAATCTTGAACCTTGGCTTTTAGGTCATAAAACAAATTAGTTATGGATTACTATACAGCCATGTGTATAGATATATGTGACTTTTTCAGTCTACAATACATTTCACTAACACTATATCTAGCCCTGCAAACACACTTTTTGGAGGGTACACAAAGTTGAGGTAAGGGTCCAAAGTGATAGCTTTGTGCTTTGAAATGCAAACGCAATAACAGACTTGGGTATTCCCCACGCGCATCTGCAACACCCCCAGGCTTCAGGTTCTCATCAAATGTTAACGTGGATGGATTGGATTTTCTGCCGTTTTATGCAAACTGTGACTGAGCTTTCAGGTTCAATTCTCTCGGGGCAGAGATGTTTTACCACTACTGAAGTTAATACATAAAGGTGGGGGTTAAGAGAAATGGCAGTTGACAAAGCCTTTAAGAATACATGCAATGTGTGGTGCAAGTAATGCAATGCTTTGTAATGTTTACCAAATATATAAATTTGACTAATAATGGCCATCTTGTTATCATGAGCTAAAGGTTGTCCAAGTACTCATATTTTCTGTTATCACAACAGACTCCAGGCTCTCCATCATAAAAGTTGAAGTATAATGAATGTGAGCACAGGTTCCTAAAGGCAATGTGAGAAGGCAAGCAGTCACTCCTTAGATGTGTCACAATTCTCAGAGAGCGCCTTTCCACCAGAGCTGTCAATGTCATATGCAGAGCACTATATTCCAATACAAAACTGATACCAATGTACCTAAAAGAAGAACATTTATCAGCCTTCCTTGTCAGGTGGCAGCTAACCAGGACTGCCTTGTTGGTGGGGACACTGCACCGTATTGCTATTTAGTATACACTGACAGACAGGTTGGTGCAGCGTCGTGTGAAACTGAGATGCATCAGTCACTGTATCTGTCACCTAATTTATAACTGATTTGTGATCTTTCTCACAAATTAGTGACATAAACTACTGTTATAATGTAATAGATGGATATCGATTCCAAAGTATTGTGGATGTACCATGTTGGTGCTGTGTTGCGTTTAAGAGAAATATGAGGTTAAACCTCAGATTATGACTTATATATGAGCAGAGAGTTAGCTTGTAGAAAGCATCTATTGTAGAGGGCCTGACAGTGATGAAGCAGCTGTCTGTAATATGCAAGGGGAAAACCCAAGCAGCATGTTAGAAAAAGGGGATCTATAGTTGGTTCAGAAGTGATCAAATAGACACAATCATGTCCAATTTCATGTCATGCATCTAGCCCCTGGCTTACATCATGTGACAATACATTTCGCCCTATTATTTAAGCCATTGCAACATAGATGTATTTATATCTGACCAGAGTAACTACAAAGGGTAAAAAAGGATAAATAGAACCATCAAAGCTAAATTTATTGTTTATGATTTCATGATGTATATATACCAAATGTGTTAGATATCTAAGCCTGAGCAGGTGCACAGTCCCCAAACCATGAATCTTTAACCTTGGCTTTTAGGTCATAAAACACATTAGTTACGGATTACTATACAGCTATGTGTATAGATATATGTGACTTTTTCAGTCTACAATACATTTCACTAACACTATATCTAGCCCTGCAAACAAACTTTTTGGAGGGTGAACAAAGTTGAGGTAAGGGTCCAAAGTGATAGCTTTGTGCTTTGAAATGCAAACGCAAATACAGACTTAGGTATTCCCCATGCGCATCTGCAACACCCCCAGGCTTCAGGTTCTCATCAAATGTTAACGTGGATGGATTGGATTTTCTGCCGTTTTATGCAAACTGTGACTGAGCTTTCAGGTTCAATTCTCTCGGGGCAGAGATGTTTTACCACTACTGAAGTTAATACATAAAGGTGGGGGTTAAGAGAAATGACAGTTGACAAAGCCTTTAAGAATACATGCAATGTGTGGTGCAAGTAATGCGATGCTTTGTAATGTTTACCAAATATATAAATTTGACTAATAATGGTCATCTTGTTATCATGAGCTAAAGGTTGTCCAAGTACTCATATTTTCTGTTATCACAACAGACTCCTGGCTCTCCATCATAAAAGTTGAAGTATAATGAATGTGAGCACAGGTTCCTAAAGGCAATGTGAGAAGGCAAGCAGTCACTCCTTAGATGTGTCACAATTCTCAGAGAGCGCCTTTCCACCAGAGCTGTCAATGTCATATGCAGAGCACTATATTCCAATACAAAACTGATACCAATGTACCTAAAAGAAGAACATTTATCAGCCTTCCTTGTCAGGTGGCAGCTAACCAGGACTGCCTTGTTGGTGGGGGACACTGCACCGTATTGCTATTTAGTATACACTGACAGACAGGTTGGTGCAGCGTCGTGTGAAACTGAGATGCATCAGTCACTGTATCTGTCACCTAATTTATAACTATTTTGTGATCTTTCTCACAAATTAGTGACATAAACTACTGTTATAATGTAATAGATGGATATCGATTCCAAAGTATTGTGGATGTACCATGTTGGTGCTGTGTTGCATTTAAGAGAAATATGAGGTTAAACCTGCCACTCTCCCACACTCCTCCTCCGCTCCATTGTACACTTGGAGCAGTCACTACTTAGCGGGGTGGGGCAACCCGGCTTTCACACTCAGTGGCAGTGTGCATGCACCTAGGGGGGCTTGGTTGGGGGAGGGGGGGGCGGGGGGAAGGCATCGCGGTATACAGCTACGTTATATGTGAAGACGGCATAGTCCTTATATAGCTGTGGACCATACCAGATTATTTCAATGCCAATATAGAGGAGTGTTTTTTTGGATTGGTTTGTCATTTTTCAAAGATAATCATTGACTTTCAGTAAACGTACGATAATGGTTTCGAAGCCAAACTGATCAATGAAATACCATTTAATGGCTCCCTACAGAAAATTTAATTTTATCTATAATCTTATGGATGTGTAAAAGAACTCAACTGGTGGAATTTATATTTCAACTATGAATTTAACATAATGTTGCAGATTGAGCTAGAGATGTAATGTTGCCAAACTTATTGAGACTAACCCTACAAGTTAATTCTGAAGTTTAACTAGCTTCTGGTTCCCACTAATTTACCTGGAAAAGTAATCATCTTTACATTGACTGGTTCACACCAACGTGTGAACCTGTCCAGAAGTATCATGGTTCAGTTTCAGCTCTTCTAATTTTCATAAATATTGCCTACAGTAAATATGAAAGCTGTGGAAAATAAATATGTTCTGTCTTTCTGGATGAACAGTTTTAGAATTTGCATTGAGTCTGCTTCATATAAAGTATGGAAGTTGCCTGCCGAATTAGTGATAGTACACCATTTATTAGGAAGTATCTCAAAGCAGCAGGCTGAGCATTGCTTCTATGTCCATCAAGAAAACTAGCAGCCAAGCTTTCCCGTGCTCACTTTTAAAATAGGGTCAAGGAGCAATTGTTAGAATGCAATAGCTAATATTGCACTTTACTCCATCTGCCACCACTCACTTGTCCCTTCCTTACTATACCCTAGCAACTCTGTTCCAATCTTCAAGTAGGGTTCCTTTTCCCATTCACTAGTCAGTTGATCCAAACCTGTGTTGGGAGAGATGAAATTGCTGTGGTAATTCTACAGTGATCGGCATGAGCGATATTCTCTAATAAATAGGTGGTGGACTATCACAGTTGCAATACAGGAATTCTGGGAAAGCATACAATGGCTGTGCTAATGCTGGCTATAGTAGGATAAGTAAAAGATTTAGACTTTAACTATACTCTCATATGTCCACTGTATATATAAATAGCACTCAATGGGTCTGCTTTTATTACTGAGCGATGTCAAATTATGACATTGTACAAAAATATGGTTATATTGATCATACATCATAAACTAGGCAATGTAAGATACAAACTTTTTAATGATGTTTCACATCAATTCAAACAGAAAATAATACTGAGGCACAATGACGAATTTGGCTTGTTAGCTGGAGATAAATAATATCCCTACATTGCAAAATAGGTTTAAAGTGTACTAAACAGAATTCCACAGTATGTACACAAAAGTCTGCACAGCCTATGAGATGACATTTGATCAGCTTCTACAGTAGGGTGAATCTAAATAAGGCTTTTATGAACATCAGTCACAGTGGGAGAGATGTATAGTTGGTGAGAAGCTTGTTTACAAAGAATGACCTGCATCTTACTTTCTTTTTTCTATACATCAATACTATTATATAGCTCCTCACATCCTTTGATCTTCTTCACAGTTCGATCCGTCAGTAATTATAAGTTCCATGCTTTGTTTGATGTGATATAGCCCGAGGGTAAAGTATGCTGCTGAGACATTGTAGAGCCCATGCTGTATGGGTGATTAATGCTTTGAAGGATAAGCATCAAAAGACAAAAATAAAGGTTCATTTCAAATGAAACAGGGTTAAAGTAAAATAATCTGTAGAGGTCACCACGATTGATGATTCAGGTCCTTTCTAGGCTCCTAATGTTGCCTGACCACCACCCCATGTGCCCCAGGGCCTGATGACCTATTGGTAGGTAGGCAGCTGCATCAGGGCTTATTCATCCATTTCCAGTAGGATCTGGAGTTATCTGTTATCGATGTGTATGGCTGCAGAGGCCTACTCATCACCCTGGACCACGATCTGGATGTTGGTGGGGTTTTTAAGAAATATTTCTCCAGCACTATTAAGGAAAACATTGTTGACACTGAACACCTTTTCACAGTGGGATTTGTTCTCTTTGTCTTCTCTGGAAAATCTATGGTAGAAGCAAAGACTTTTGTGGTGATAAATAGGAAATTGAACAATCAAGTTCGATATCATTTCTCTCCACAAAAAGAAAACAGTGATACCACCGCTAGGTAGCCTACATATCTCATACATAAGGAAGGTCCTAGGTTACACATTGCCCTGGAGGGTATCTTATGATGCAGTGAAGATGTATTCTGTTCCTTAGACTAAGGCATGTAATAAAGGGTCCGAATGTAATGTAGAATGGTAGGCACTCAACAGTAGCACCTTGTAAGTTGGCGATGTGTAGACATGCAGAACTTCTATTTTGCTCAGGATATAATGTTATGGATTGATATAAATGGCATACCACATACCGTAATGTCAGCTCAGTCAGAAAAGGTTGTAAGCACAAAAATATTTGTTCTCAAATTACATTGGGAACAATATTTTCCCATCTGTTACTACCTTTTTATATTGAGCTTTACCTTTCCGAAAAGAAAGTGACAATTTTTAAAATAAATGTAAAAAATTAATGAATAAATAAAAATATGAAAAAATAAACAGGAACGCCTTTTTTCACTAAGACCTTTGTCTACTGAGGTGAAGATAGAGAAATACCAATGAGAAAGTTTATACTTCTGCACAAGCTTCCAACCAAATCTTCAAAATGTTAGATATAAGCTTACAGATTTAGATTTTAATCTCTAAATCTGTTTATGGTCCACCTTTGCTATGATGCCCTGGGGACTCGTCCAAATGACAAACTCTCTGTGGGAGGAGGTGGAATGGAGTGATTGAGGGAAGAAAGCCTGGAAACAGCAGTAGTTCTCTACATGCTAATGCAGCTAATCCAGACTTAGAGGCCATAGAAGGACAGACCTGGCTGCTGGAGGAGGTTTGATTGTCTACTCCTGCCCTGGTACTGCTCTTCTCATAGCTCCACATGTCTACTTGAGAGATAATAGAGACGGTAGGAATTTCCTGTCTGGCAAACGTCTGGCAAATTTGGATACAGTCTTTTGTTCTCCATGCTGGAGGTCTGCATTAGCTGCAGAAAGTGTCCTTTACATACCTCTCATACAGGTCGGTTCTTGTGTGGAAGTAACACTTTATATTGAATGGTTTTACTCCTATTTTACTGTCATTTGCTGCCTTTTGGAAAATCATTGTGTACCGTCGCAGAATCTGTGACATTTTTGTAAGGTAAAGGTTTTATTTGATATAATATACATTATGTCTATCTGTATTTACAGCACTTCTTACCGCAATAACCCTGTGGCTTGCCACCACAATACTGACTGCCCATTAAGGCCCCCAGCTCAGACAGGCCCTACATGACCAGCATTATACCTCTTGGGTCTACCCCGGCTTCTATCTCTGCCTCTACATCTTAAAGCTGCGTTCACACTCCTAGCTACGCTGTACTGAAAATAATTGTTTATAATGGCATGATCTGAAAAAAAGTATCTTAGTGCAGGGTACATTTAGGCAATTATTAGCTTGGATAGATGGAGTTGCTCCTAGGGAGAAATTCACAACAACAAAGTTTTTCTCTCAGCCTGGAGGGATTCATAAAAAAAGGTTTCACCCATAGGGAAACCATTGACCCATGGGTGCATGGTTGTTCTTTTAAGAGTAAGAATGGTATTCCCACAGAACTTTGCAGTTGAGTAACAATCCCCCTAGCATATATGCCCCAGGGCTTAAATTTAAGGCCCTTAGGTCCATTTAGACGCTAGTTCTCCATTGGTTACCAAGTAGCTTTCACAGAAACATTCAAAGTTAATAGCCTCAGAAGGACACACTGTTAGCTCATTCACACTCTAGGAGATCTAGGGCAGTGGTCACTGTTGTGTCCTCATCTCCTTACATATAGCTGCTTCTTATATACTGTGGAACACTTATCTCTTATGTATAACCAGGGAGTAGGCTCTCACAAAGGATGCTTTACAGAGACCTTGACAGTGATGAGAGAGTTGTCTGGAATAGAAATGTGGTATAAAAATGAAGAGGCTTTTTCTATTGCCAAAAAATATTCCCTACTTTCTCAAAAACAGCACCACCTTTGTTGTTGCTTTGTTTACATCATTCCCTTCAATATGAGCTGCTCATTCATTGGTCAATACGATCCAAATGTTGGCTTCTGATTGTTTAAAACAACAAAAAGCACTCCTTAAAACCAGCCAATTAGAATTGGCTTCTGATTGGTTAGAAAACAAAAAGCACCGCATAAAACCAGCCAATTAGAAAATTCATTGCCTGTTTCTGCTGGGAATCGAAACTACTTTCTCTTTAGGTCTCCATACCTTGGCAAAATTTCCTGTTAATTTGTTCCCATGGCACTGAGGGAATTAGCACTAACAAGAAAACCCATGTACAGTGAGGCTGCCACAGTGAAGAGGATGCCAATTTGAATGACCCAATTTGCTGCAAAGCATTCTGAGGATTGGTAGTAAGAAACCCTGAGGGGATGGAAAGAGAGCAACCAGTAAGACCTAGTATAGTTTTTTTAACTGGTCTACTTATTACTGTAGGAGGAACTCGCAAAAAAACTTAAAATGTTATAAAACATTTTATAAAGTCATATAACGTTATATAACGTTACTCTAAGGCTCCATACTATGGCAAAATGTGATATAAAGTTTTAATACATTATTTTGACGTAAAATAATGTTTTTTCGTTATCCGGGACTAAACATTTTCCTTCTCTATCTGAACTGCTCAGAATTATCCACTCCACCAACATTTGCTCCACATAGTGTGGGAAAATTTGTGGTCTTTTTAAGTGTAAGTTCCACTAGCCAAAGTGTAATTCTAATGTTATGGTAGAAGACAGGAATAACCTCAGGACTATAGCTGATATATACAGCAATCTATCTGACTTCATCAGTAGCCCTGTGATGTACCACAGAGCCAGCATTGTGATTGAATAGTTAGACATAATTATTAGTATGATGATGTATATTTCTTAATAAATAAAGAATAGATCTCAAAAAGCAATTTCAGAATCTAAGAGCTCTCTATAGATAGAGAGAATGACTGCAGGTAAAACTTCCTGTACACAAAATGCTTTTGTCCGTTAATGTTATCATTTACATTGCCGGGTCATCTATCTAGTGTGTGCCAAAAAGGACCCAGATGTACACTCCTCTGCTCATCAGTCCTGATCTGGCTAGATGTCAAGGACAGCTTGAGGCATTCCTTTAATATTAGGAGTCAGAGAGGTATAGATCAAGGTTGCCGATTATGAGACACCTGCTCCCCTTGCCCTCCTGACTATCATACATATCAAACAGTGAGCTATCAGGGCGCAAAATGCATTTGGCATTTAGCCATACTTTCCATGGATAATAACATCCTGATAACTATTTGACATTAGCTATGTTGTATATGGTGTTAACCACCGTATTAAGGGTGTAACAGCATTTGCTTGTGAGAAAATGATCATCTGCCCATCTTAGATTGGGATCGGTTCGGTGTAGGAACAGTGCTCATTTATCAGTTATTGGGGGGGGGGGTAAAAATTCCTGACCCCTCTTGAGGGGGAGGGCAAAAAGAATTATGCCCCTTTTTAGCAAAAAAGCCTGCAAGTTGCTATAGTTTAAAGGGGTGGGATTTTTCTGCTCCTTCGGTGAGGGGGTTAAAGGGTTTTACACACCCTCGAGGGGGGGTAAAAAGAGTCTGCACATCAGCACGAAATCTCACCATCCCTCTGTAATTAATCAATGTGAATCCATGTTTAACGAATGTCTTCCATTGTTTCAGGCTAAGGTGGCAAGTTGCTGGATTACAAGCCGTCGTGAATATTCTGAAACTCTTCAGAACGTCAACATAATTTGAAGGTCAGTAATAATACTCAAGATTAGCCTTACAAGTAGGTTTGTATGGGAAGTTATCAAAAGTAGAACTAGATGTAGCATAATGTCAGGTGCAAGTTAATTATGATTATTCCCTAAAGCTTGCAGTAAGATCTTACAGATCATACTGGACGTTTTAGAATTCAACAATGATATGTGTAGTGATAACAGTGGTGGTAACTGGTGATAAGCAAAAGAAGATGGAAATACAAGGGAAATACAATGCAGAACCCTAGACAGCATTATATTGATCTTCTCATCACAATGCAAACAGACTTGATCAGTTGAAAGAGGAATAATGTCAACTTTCAGAAAAATCAACCCCTTTTGATAATCTACCCTTGCAAACAACCTCCAAACCTTCTAAAGTATACCGAGGTCTGAAAGTTAGGAAACACCTGGCAGGATGTTAATGGCATCACAGAATGACAAACCAGGTTAGGTCTTATCCAGACAACCACAGCGCGATGTAGCACTCCTGTGGGCCACTAGAGTGTTAGGGCCCTCTGACCAGGGGGTGTTAACAGGCAGGCGTAGGAAGGGGTTAGATCTGACAAAACTGTGCAAAATAGGGTGGATATTGCCATTAATAGGTATGGCTACATAACAATGTAATGTCAATTTATAGCATTGAATGGGTATTCAATGTAAAATTGTTACATTTGTGGTTCAACAAGGGAAAAGGGCCCTCCCTGATGGTTTTTTAGTACCAACTTTGGCCACAGGGGACTCCATATAGCCAAAAAGGACCAAAATATGGCTTAAACTTATCTTTACTACTTTTTTCATGTAGAATATGTTAGGTCACGTTAGAAGGTTCCATCTTTGGTAAAAACGTTCCATATTTGGAATGGAAAAGAAAGTTTTCGGGCCTACAATAGTGTTTTTGCAACTACAGGTTGCCATGGATACATGACTTTTCATTCTAAATTTAAATATGAAATAAAAAGATAAAAGGCCAATTGTATGCTAAAAACTGAATGTAAATACCATTATCAGATAAAGAGCTTATTGGCATTTCAGATTGGACTGTGACCACACACATTGAAAGAGCCAGTACACAGAAGCTAGAGGTGGTACCTGCTAATAACAACATAATATTTTCAGCAATTCAAAAAAAAGGCAATCTTGCGACATTGAATTCAAGTATTGGCTGCAATAAAGGCTCCACAAAAAATAGTTCTCCCATCTGAGTTATACAGTTACTAGATACACAGAGACAGTGTCACATTCTCCAAGCACACTTTCTGAGGCAACGCACCACCGTGAGACCCTTTGATGACCATGGTCCCTGAGAGCATCCATTGGGCATGCTCCTGTGCATGTCATATGGGTGTTTTCAGCAGCCTCTGTGGTGAGATTTCCAGTGTCAAACCAATCAGCATGAGGATAAGTGACTGGTTTACATACCCCTGTGCCTATGGGTATACACCGGCATTCGTGTTGCCTACGCCATAGTTTTAAGGAGAACTTTGAATAGGCAGTCTAAACGCTGCACAGCTATACTCGTAGTAAATCCCTGAAATGTCATTAATACTTATCAATTGGGAAAACCTTTGACCAAAGACTGACACTAAAAATGATTATGGCAACATTGGGAAAACCTAGTAACATTCTTGAAAATGCAAGCCTACCTATCACCGACGCGAGTAGAAATCTGTTGTAAAAAGTCTCACGACTGCATACACCACATACTTTTATACCACATGTCTTGCCTCCAGCATGTCATAATCATATCAACAATAACCACATTACACATCTCCCCAGGTAGAATCGACCCCTTCATAAGAGGTGGACCTTAATTATAACCATTTGTAGAATGGTTCAATATGGAACTTAAAGTAAAAAGGGGGCTAGTGCAGGACCTAATTAATACTGGTCTAGAAGTACACTGACTATCATCAACTGCGCAATAAAATAAACTCATTGATTGATTTTAATGACAGATACTATGTCATCGCCGCACATCAAGAACCTCCAATATTTACCAAAACAAAAATCCACACATATAACACAACAGTATACAGTGCTTTTGTCAGGGTATTCCAGCAACCCAATGACCCCTATGGGGTGTCAGGCGCCATGGTTTCAGATACCCCTGCTAAAGTCCCTGCTCAGACAGGCCTCCATCAGCACATGACCAGCATTACATCTCTCATGTCTAACTCCCCTGTCCTCCCTACCTCTACTCGGTAACCAGTGGCTTCCATTACACAGTGAGTTCTGTCAGTTATGTGTCAGTATAAGTGTGAAGGATTGATATGCTTTAATAATAATCTAGTGATAGATAACTGTCATGTATGAAATGTCAAGGTTTGTTTTGCTTATGAAATTCAAATGATAGATATCAGAATGCATATACAATACTGGAATATTTCCCATGGCAACCAAAAAGTGTTGTAAAGGTTAACTCAACAAACAACGATGAACATTATCAAGAAAGCCTCTAAAACCTAACCACCCCATATATTATAGGCTCACACATTTCGAAAACATACTTTACCCTTCAGCTTTAATCATGACATCAAAGAAGGATACAACATACTTACAAGCAAGAAGCATTTGATAACAGACAGGCTCAGAACTGATCAAAGGAGATGGGAAGCAACATAATGGGCTTGCTTGAACTAAGAAAGCATATAATATTGGCTGAAACGCATGCTATGTAAATATCACATGTAGGAATGGTTTTGACTAGACATAGAGGAAAGCAGAAATGTACTTTCACATGCTAAAAATGCCAACCATCTCCAAATTTTAAAAGGAAATTAATTTTGTAAGATAAGTGTCTGAAAAAGAAGAAGAATAGTTACTGCCTGTAGAAAAAAACACATGTGAACATGTGAAAATGAAGGACTGAGGATTGAGGATTCCTCCTGGGCTTCTGATGTGGACCAGGCACCACACCACAGCTCAGGGCGGCTAGGGAGGCAGCTGAATGAGAGCTTATTCATCTATTCCAGAGGGATCTGAGGTATTTCACACCATCCAGATGCATATCCTGTAGGCCCGCTTACTGACACTGCTCATTCTAGCACTTCAAAGAGATTTGTCAAGAAAATCTTTGTGTTTTTTGCAGTTTCTTAGACAAATATAGCCAACAGTTCAAGTTTTGCAGTTTGTTGAGAGAATTTTTTCCTGTCAAGATGATTCTTATATGATTGAAGCAAGCATCTGACTTGCCAGATGTGTTCTATGGTAATAGTACACATAGAAAAACGACAATGAATAATTATTATTCACCACCTATTTAGATTTCTAAAGTAGGTAACCTGAAGCACACCTTTTTTGGGAAACAGTCTAAGGGAGCTACGGTTCGACATGGCCCTGGAGGGTGTAAAGAAGAGACACCTACCCTTCCTGGATACCAGTGCTGATTGTCAGGAGTGAGGGGAGGGGTCTGCATGGAGATAAATGATGGCTATGATTAAGGGACTGGGTCTGTAGGACACAGATAACGAGGAGGAACATGCAGGGTTGGGTTATTTATAAATCCGGCCATGTTATAAAAGGGGGAGGTAGTGGTCTCGATCAAGCAGAGCCATGGTCAGGGGCAGAATCACAGAGGCAACCCAAATACTATTTACTATATAGCTCTTCTTAGTATGTCTCATTATTTGAACCGATTCCATCATTCAATAGAAAAAGTAAGTTCCTGATAATTACTTTTACCATCTGGGCCAGATTCTTTTGTAAAAAAAGAAAACAGCAATTTTAATCAATTTTATGCATACTGTCAAGTGATCTAATTTAGGACAATGTGGAGGCAGTACGTGTATTGTGTTCGTAACTAGTGGCTATCAGTGGAGAAATGTGTAATAGCAAATGTACAATAGGACACATTGTGTCACAGTAGTTCAATATGGATATGGTTGACAATTTATCCAAGTGTTCTCTAAGAAGTAGTTTGATTCTGCTTGTTATATATCAAATTACTGTTAGATAACATGTTTATAATTCTTTGTCCTGATCATTCATATTGAATCTGTAATCACTAGGAGGGATATTCAGACTTTTGAGAAGACCAGAAGTTGAGTTTAAGATGATAGGAAGGGTTAGGGTAAATGTGGGTAATATCAATCATTTTTTAGTTTGCCACGTTTTATTAAGTATCATTTTAATACATTCCATTTACCTGTGCTATAAATGTACGTCAGGAGCTAGAGATGAACAAAACACATGATAATTGGTAATTTTAATACTTGCTAAATCAGCAGTTTCTATACTAATTCCCATAAAGCTTATATCGCTCAGGCATGTTGTTATATCGCTCACCTGTTTAGATGATAAAAATTAATATATCAAATGATGATAAAATGAGTGGACTATAGTGAGAGGGTAGCGTTATATGTTGTTTAACACTGGTGTACATTTGGGTATAGTGCTCCCCACAATACAGGTGTGAGAGCATTTGGGCTAAAGCACCCTGTTTTCACACTTTTAGGTGTGAAAACAGGTGCCCGGATATAGTCAAAGGGTAAAATACACTGTATATCAATGGGTGAGGGATATAACACAATGGTGTGAGCGATATAACAACAACTATAACGATATAACCCAAACATTTTGTCACTTTTAGGCCCCTGCTTAACATACAGGGGGTTGCTATTGACATATATTTTTTCCATGATTTCTTTTTATTTTAAATAATTTTTTGAAAAAACACATAAAAGAAGTTTTTTTATCATTGCAGATTAGCTATATTTGCAAACTGTTGGGTAATATCGTCACTAGGTGCGCGATATTACCCACATTTACCCTACTGCAAACTTTGAAATGCTACGCCTATAACCAACTCATGTTTTCCCATTGTGTCAGCAATGGTGAAAGTAAGCTTCCCTATACTCATCAAATTTGGAATTTGGAACTTTTGTTCTGTCATTTTATCCAACTACAATTCTGTGTTCAGCTTTAGTTTCATCAGTATTGAAAGTATTCAAGTGCGTTTTACTACCTCCCAAGTGCATAAAAGTCCTGAAATGAAAACAGCTAGGGATCTGTTGGTTGACAAGGCCTGTACAGATTTGATTGATTTGATGGAGTTTAAGATCTGGTTCTTAGGGTGATATGAAAATGCCTGCACTTATAGGTCAGATTGTGTCAATGGATCTTGGAATTGGATTTCCACGGGATGCATTAGGGTTATAAAGGAGAGATGATTGGATTGCAAGTCAAGGTTAATACCAAAAATGCTGAAGGATTTGTATCTGATGAATTTCCATGTCAAAGCCACATTCCCACCAAGGACCAGAAAGCCAAGTAGAATTAATGATGAGCACACCACCTTTAGAGCTTTCTATTCATCTTACTAAGAAAGGCACTAAATCCTTCATAGCTCTCATGCATATCTCTGCAGTCCCACAAAGTTAATCAATTATTAGAATAGTGATTTAAAAAGAAAAATATTCATAATAAGCAGCACTGTCTGAGAGTCTTCAGAAGTTCTCCACTGTCAGTCTGTGTCTAATGAACTGTGTTATCATAGTTTCACGGCAGCAACGTCTGAAGTGTCAGATAAAACCATGAAATATTCATAACTCATAAACTATTTATTTCACTTTACTAACAATAGTTGATATTATCAGAACAATAGTACTTTGACCCTTCACGGTAGAAGAACTGACAGAAAGCACTTTACTAACATTTTAGTTCTAGGCCCTTAATTATAATGATTATGATTTAAGAATTGTGAGTTATCCCAGTTGTGGTTTGCATTAGACTCTTTGGAAGGTGGATCAATAATATTGAAAATCAATATTATTGTTGTTGTTCTTCTTGAAGGTAGTTGGAGCAAACGTTCTATATGACCGTTGGATATATGATCCTCCTGTGGTTACAAAATTGAATTTTCTCAAAACGGTGATGATGATACTTCATTTTGTATTTAACTCACGGCACAGCAGTTTTGATTAAAATTGTAATTTTAAAAACCAATTCAAAACTTTGGCAATTAGCCATGCACCATATGGCAGTTGTTAGATAATTGATGGACAAACCAATGTAATCAGAAAATATTTTCTGGCAATGCATCTTTTAATGCAAAATAATTCATGAAGAAATTCTCAACCTTCATTTTTTTTTTTTTAAAGATTATGAGATGAACGCCTTGCAGGGAATCATATTGGATGCTGTATTGATGATAAACAGTATCAGCAAGCCACTTCATTCCCTTCACAATCAGCCTTAGTCCAACCACTCTTCTTTGTAACCCCATACATCCTTACCCATCACTTCATGACCAGGCTGCATCAGGACAGTAGGTGGGTGGTCCTCCTCCTGGTTATGGCAATATTTCTCCCCGTTCCAGAATCAATACACAACGTTTATTTCTGGTCGCCCAGGCTCTCTGGGTTATCTCTGCTTTCTCACTGGTATCTAAAGGGAGCAATAGTTTGATGCTCAGACTGGCCAAATACTGCCAGTGCTAGAGTTTGGCTATATTGCTCAGGCCTCCAGCATTATATTTCTTCAACCCGTTGAGATCAGCAGAAAGTGCTTTATTCTATGGGTAAATGGTGAGCAATATTCAGTAAATTGTATGGTCATAAAAGAGTGACACTCAGTGAGTGAGTAAGGAGTGAGCGACTCACTCAGTCAGTCCATCACTGATGAGTACATGAGTGAATACATGAGTGGGTGTGAGTAAGGGAGAAATATGGGTCACCCAGCTCAAGGGACAATGACCCCCTGTAGGTTTAAATTCTCCAGATAGTTGTTAACCTTTAGAAACTATGAGATATTCTCAGATGATTTAGCTTTCATTTAAAAACCCTGCTTGAATCTCTATCTACCAGGGTCTACAAGGGTTAGGTTAGCACGAAAGATTTAGTAAAATTGCATTAAAAAATAATTGCCTAGAGAGGATACACTGCTATCTTATTCATGCCCTGGGAGATATGAGTGTAGTGGTCACTGTTGTGGTCCTCACCTCCCAACTTGTATTTAGTGTGGAACCGTATGTATCATATATGAGCTGAGAGTTAGCTTTTAGAATGCATCTGTTGTAGAGGGTATAACAGTAATGGAATAGTTGGTATGAATACAAAATGGCCCAGAAATAACCAAATAGAAATAACCAAATAGAAAACAATCACTTCTAGTTCAGTGGCATGCATCTTGCCCCCAGTTTCAAAGCATCATGATAGGGTTAACATTAAAAGGAGTGAGCCACTCAGTGGCATTACCAATAATATTGTAAACAGATC
The DNA here is from genome assembly GCA_947462335.1 of Harmothoe impar. Classification (NCBI taxonomy): domain Eukaryota; kingdom Metazoa; phylum Annelida; class Polychaeta; order Phyllodocida; family Polynoidae; genus Harmothoe; species Harmothoe impar. The sequence continues at coordinate 26,448,921 of OX381719.1, read as the reverse complement.
TGGCTGAATGGAGTGATGCCAAATTTATGAAGACCCATACCTCCATTTCATTCAACTTTTATAAGTATTGCTTAATGTGCATTAAAAGGTAATGAGGATTTAGGGGGGAAAAAGTCTTCTCTCTTCCTTCAAATGCTCATCATGCCATTGCTTAAACTACATCGGCAACACACTAGCTGACCAATGTATGGTCTTGAATCATGTTGGTTCATAGTTATTGATTCGCCAAACACCATGTTAAAGTTATATGGCACTTTTTATCAGGAGTTATACTATATTAGTAGACTGATCATTGATTCCATGAAGCTGTATCAAGAAAACTGGCAGCGGTGCCTTCAAATTCTGCCTTGTCATAGAATGGGGTGAAGGGTCAATTGTCAACATACAACATCTAATGTTACATTCCGATCCACCTGATACCATTTACATATCCCTGGGCCTCCTTACTATATTTAGTCTATGGCTGCCTATATATTGCCCTATATATACAGTGCTCCCTGCCAGTTTCCTGTAAGAATCATCAACCAGCTGTTGGTAGCTGGCAAATCGGTCCAATTTCCAAGCATGGTTACTTTCCCAACTCGCTAAGGGGCTGATTAAAATTCTGGCAGAGTTAACATTGCTGTTCAAAGTAGTTCTGCAGTGTATGGCATGACCGATATATCCTCTAATAGTAGGAGGCCTGTCACAAGTATGAGACTGTTTGAGAATAAAATTTCTGGGAAAGCAGACAACAGTGGCACAATTACTGACTATGACCTTATTGAAGCATTTCCAAGTTACACTCTGTACACAAGTAGCCTTCAATGAATCTGCATTATGGCCGAGGGATGTCAGTTAATAACAATTTCTAAATGATATTATATAAAGGTCATGTATCATCAACTGCTGTAGGATCCCTTCAAATAAGGCTTAGATATACTATTTTATGAGTTCCTGAGCAACCTATTCACATAGAATGACTTGCAAATGTATATGCATAAATTATTTACATGAGGTCTTCTTTCTATTCAAATCAATACTCATATAAATGTTTTTTCCCTACGCCCTTTGATCATATGCAATTGTCAGTAGCTACAAGCTCCACCCCCTTTTTGTATATTTGTCTGATGTAAAATAGCTTATGTGTAAAGCATGCTCCTGAAAGATTTTGAATCCTTTGATATGATTATGGGGTTTCTTTTGGATTTTACATTGATACACAAAAGAAGTTGAATAATTCAGTGGAAAAGGGGTTTAAGTAAAGTGATCTCCAGATTAAAGAGGGTAGAAAGATGGAGGATTCCATTCCTGTGAGCCTTCTAATGTTGCCTGCAGCTGACCACCACCCCAGGTGCCCCAGAGGCTGATGACCTATGGGTAGGTAGACAGCAGAATCAGGGCTTATTCATCAATTTCCAGCAGGATCCTGGGTTTTCCGGTAGCCATGTGTACATCCCCAGAGGCCTACTCATCGCGCTGATCAGTCTCTGTGTGGCAGGGGTCTTTTATTCAAGGGGATTTACCTTGGCCAGAAAAAAAGGTCAACACAGTTTGTTCCCAGTTTCTAAATGCAATTATTTTTGGAAATGAAAAAGCATTAAGATCTTTGTAGCAATAAAAAAATAAGCGAGCAATGAAGTACCAGGTTATTAACCCTTAGGGGCACAGTGATGTAAAATGGCATGAAATATTTGGCGTATCTTGCACATATCTAAAGTCCTACATGTTCTATCATATAAATATTGAGTGTAGACCACTGTAAGACATACCAATGTCTCCGGGTCAACCTCAGCATTTCATACATGAGCTTGTATTTTTTATCCAAATAAAGTAGGAAAATTATGATTAATATCTGCAATTTCAGGTTTGGCCACTGGCTGGGCCTGAGTATTCTCCCCTATGATGATATTATTATTTCTCATCTTATTTCTCATCATACTTCTTTTAATGCAATATGGGAAATGTAATCAAACTATGTAACTGATATCAATACGTGTATGTCATTCCCATGTTGGAGATGTGATACAATAATTATATTGTTGCCAAGGCAACAGAATAGAAGGTTTTGCCATGGCTCAAATTACAACCAATCCAGTATAATGTTTTGATAAATTAAACAAATGGAACGTTTCTGGTTTCTATGGTTAGTGAAATTAGCATTTTTTTCAAAAGAGGTTATTGCAACAGCTTTCAGGATATGTAATATGAACCCTATGTCAAAACAATAAATTAAACTGTTGCAGATTCACTGTTGCAGATGGTGCACTGATCATGTGGCAGATATCTTACTTTGGACAAATAGTTCTGGGCCTGTAAGGGTTAAGTCCAAAATGGTGTGCCACTGATTTAGATGTAGGTACATTTAAATGCATATACATGCATGTAGCTACTGCTTGATGGCGAATCAGTTTTTTTGCACATCAACATGTTCCGAGAGTGTAACCAACATTTCAGGAGAGCCGCTTGTACAAGTAACCACATACTGGTCATGGATACCAGTTGCATTCCTTACATTAATATTGGCAGTGGCCTCACCTGATACAGTGAAGATGTATTCTTTTTCCGAGACTAAGGAATGTAATAAAGGACATGGGATGTAGAATGGTGAGCACTCCATGTTGTAGGTTGGGGAGGTATGGCCCTGCAGATATTGCTCAGAATATATTATGTTATCAACTGATAGTACTTAATGGCATACCACATTCTATAAGCTCTCCCTGCTAGAGAATCACTGGTGAGAATAATGATGTCGGGTTACAATTCATATTTACTACTCTTGACACAGAGTTGTCGCCCTATCAGAGATTATTGCATAGTAAAGATTCTGTACTCTGGTAACTTTATCTAAAACTGTGTAAGAAGCACTTATTAATATTTCTAGAAGGTGTAGGAATATCCTAGGAATACATGAATATAGATTTTATGTTAAATCTTTCTTTGATTTTTTGCAAGCCTGAGGCCTCTGTAGGCTAAAATATATATGCAAAGGTTTTAGAGAGTAAGAAGAGCTGAGGATTACAAGTCCTCTTGGGCATTTGACCTGGACTGACCCCAATCCCTCTAAAAGTAGCCGATGGCATAAGGAAAGGAAGGCAAATGAATCAGAGCGTATTCATCCTTTTCCAGAATTATCTGGGCTATTCACTCATCCATTCAGATATCCCCAGGACCATATGCCCATTGCTGCAGTAACATAACTTCAAAGGCCTAGAAGATCTAAGGGTATTTTACATGGCCCTGGAGGGGTATAAGGTAGCCTGGAGTGAAGAGTATATCCCCTGAGAAGACCAGTGCTGACGGTTGGGATTGAGGTGAGGTGTCTGGAGGACAGAGATAGCAGGGAGGGACATGCCGGTTGGGCTATTTACGGTAATGTGTATGTAAAGTATGGCTGTACATGTTCTAAATCAAATACTGAGGCAAAGTAGCAAAAGAGCCTACCATAAAACCATGGTGTTCTTGAAGATTTCTCTATGATATGGCACTAAATTAAATTGTCAGTACATATCACTATGACGTCAATTCAGCTGGTCAACAGATAACTTGTCAAAACTATTAATAGTAAGTTCTAAATGTCTCTGATCCTCAATTGTTACCAACACATTCTGCCAACCCATGGTCCTTCTGTGCTATAATGCCAGTATTACCAAAAGATAATTACGTTGAGTACCTATCTCTCTGGGAAAAGGCAGACTGGAGTGATTGGGGAGGAATAGCAGAATTTCTAACCATGTCCATCACAGCTGTTCCAGGCATACAGACCACACATGGACAGAGCTGGCTGCTGGAGGAGGTCTGATTGTCTATTTCCTTTCCTATTCTGCCCTTTTTATAGCTGCACATGTCTACTTGAGTGACAATAGAGGCGATAGGAGTTTCCTGTCTGGCAAATAATATGAGTATAGTTTTTTGTTGTGATGCTCTATGCTAGAGGTCTGTGCCAGCTGCAGAAAGGGTCCTTTACATACCCACCAGACAAGTTCCAGTTAGACTGTGTAGAAGTAACACTACCTTCATACTGTATTGGTTATTTTCTTCAGTACAGTATAGAATTATTTTTGTCTAGTGACAATGAGCAAAATAAACTACAAAAACACATCAAACTATTTTGGTGAATAAAGAAAATCTTGTTCTTAAAATCTTGTTTTTAAAAAAGAATCGAAGCTCTCTTTACACTTAATTCCTTTGTATCTGGATAGGGATCTATATGACTATTCATAAAGGATGATGGTATGTGGTATGGTTTGTGATGGAAGACAGGTGTTGAAAATGCCTTTCAAATTCAAAAGGTCTTAATTGTGCCTTATCAAAGAGGATCCTGACATATTGACAGTCAACATTCTATAAAGCAACAGTTAAGTTTTCCTCTTATTTTGAGCCAATCTGATCTGGGAATTTTTCACTAAATGTGTACTTTAACTTTTGTTTTGAGTTAATGGTCTCTAGTACCCCAGCAGTGGATGTCATGCTAAGACTGCCAAACTCGACAGGTTAAGATTAAACGTGTACTGGACAAATTATCTAGATTAAATCTAAACTAAATATGCCAAGAAACTATACTATTTTCTGCTAATAGCTCCCCCCCCCCCAACAAAAGAACTAAATCAATCAATAATGAAAAATGCGAACTCTTGTACCCTATTCAGTAATTCAACACAGTTTTTATGAATGTCAGACATTACTGAGAGGAACAATATATTTGTCATTTTAGCTTCTTAAATCTATGTTGAAGCCATGTGACCTACTAGGGGAAGGACCACAATACACCATTCATGAATCAGAAATCGTTCTGAAAGTTGCAGATCCATATGAAAATGACTAGGGTCAATTTTTAACTGTGAAGCTTACATTGCATTCCGACCTGCCTTCCACCACTTATTGGACCCCGTACCCCCTTATTGTACCTAGTCAATGCCTGCCTATACATAGATTTACAACATTTGCTGTCAGTTCCCAATGGCGATCTTCCATGCGTGCTTGGGCTAAAGCCACGGTTTCATTCTTATTGAAGCACAATTTCCTTCTTGTTAGGCATTATTGATTGATTCCAACTTAAACTAGGAGGGTGAATGTATGCTAAAAAAAAGGGTTGGGTAAGGTCCCAGTCTATGCCCCATAAACGATATATGACCATTATGATCACTGAGGCAACATCATCACATGATATCACAAGACCAATTGAAAAGTGCAGATTCAAAATATTATTCCAGAACTTCATAAAGAATAGATAGGCTATAAAATGATGTACCAAAGAAAGTTGAAATATGAGTATTTTACCAAATTTGAGAGTGCCTTTTCTTGTGTGACAAATATTTGAAGAGGGCTGAGACACATTGTCTATGTGTGTATCTCCTCATATCTTGTGTAAAGAGGTGATAGCTTGTGCACATGAAACTGCATTCAAAGGTATGTATCCATCTACTTTAGCCATTAACATTATACTTATTCATATCTGCAGCAATATTCTGCAGCAATAATAGGGAGCCGCTCCCTATGGAGCACATCTGCAGGGACAATAACAACAGGACAATTAATGATTATATTGGATTACACACAACCCACGGTCTCTATTTCCTTGCAGTCCTGCTCATCATTGAATCAATTAAATCATTGGTACAGAGTTGCCTGGATATCTAATTAGTTTTGTTGTCTAGGTGTAGGAAATTGTATATTAGATGGCCTGAGGAGTTTTCTCTCAGTCTGATATCGGCAATTCAAATCTAATATTACCAATATCACTTGACTCTTGTACACTTCATGGAAGAATGTGGGTATAGCAGGCCCAAAGCCTGTACATTTATTGAGGATATGTACTTATTGTAAAACAAGATACGGTTATTTGCAACTTCCCAGAGGCTGCCAATAGTGTGCACTGATATCAGATGGTTGGTAAATGACGTTGGCTGGCACATATAGACACTATACTAGGTGGTATTTACCTTCAGGGGTAAGGACGGTTAGTCAATTGTCCATTGTTTACAGAATACATCCAGTTAATATTTTTCAGAGGGACATGACTGATCCAGACTTATCCGCTTTGGTACCATGTAAATTGACACTCTTGTAGATGTTCTTGAAAGCTTGCCATCAGCATTCAAAGCTAACAATTGCTTGGGTCTCTCTCAAGTTCATCAATATGGAAATAAGTTCTCAATCCAATCTTAGCATAGTATTCTCACCATACAATCTGCTAACGGTTCTCCTGTGGTACAATGTGATTACAATGACATAAGCATAGCACAGGGGAGTACCCTCGACAGCAGTATTTTCATGATGTACTTTCTGTCAAGCCTCTATAGAAGCAGGAGGAGGAGTCATGGATGGAATATTGATGGATGGAGTGAAACATAAACATATACGGCGCAGCTGCTCCATGCCTGGAGGCCATAGAAAGAAGGAATGGGCTGCTGGAGGAGGTTTGATCACCACCCTTTAATGATAAAAAATAAACAACTGATTCCCTACCACCACATGAATGCTGGCACAAGAAGCCTTCATGTGAGGTTAATTCTGCTCTTGGGATGCAGTTTGTTCCTGGCATACTATTGTTTGTTGCGGCCTGATACCAGGCTAAATGTCGCGGGATATTCAAAGGTCATAACAAAATAATGGCTGTGCCTACCAAAGCATCTAGTTTTGTAGTAATAGCTGTCTTCTTTAACAACATAGACAGAGCAGGTAGGAATTTCCTGTCTGGGACTCAATAGAGTATGTCACCAGCTGTGCACTGCAACCTGCTTTACAATTTAAATGATATTTTTCATATAATATAATGTGACAGATGGGCAAAGTTAGGGACTGATTGAAGTAGCTTGCATACTGGCAGACACCTGGGCTTATTGCTCTGGTCTAATGGAGTTACTGAGAGATGGGCTAGTACATCACACAAATTCATATAATACAAGTGTACCTTTCCGTACCTTTGTTGGGTCAGTTGCAGAGGTTTTCTTATGGTTTGAATAGAGAGACAAACTATAATCGCTGTATGTTGACTAGGATAAACCACTCTATCTAAGTATTAGATTCAAATATCCATATATTATAATTCTGGCAGGATAAGTAATTTGTCTTCTCCGCCTTCATATAATTATAGCACAAATCTCTCGTGGAAAAAACTGTGAACCTTTATGATTATCATGGTCTCAATAATGTCTTGTCAATTTTAGTGCTATTCATATCCATATTTAGTACTCTTTGATTATAAATTTTTGGCCACAGTAAACAAAGCAGGTGTTAATTTGATAAGATAGTAGTTAGATCCTTCAAAATGTAACCTCAATTAGGGACAGGCCGATACAACCAAAGGTGGGCAACCAGGTGCTCAAATGTTAACAAGCATTAATCAGATTTGCTGCCATTATAATGTGTGCCTCTGCCTCAAATCTGTCAGAATGGAAAGGATTCAGGTTGCCGCTAATAAAGGAAGGCTGGGGCGGGGCGTCGGCGATCTGGCAGTGTACGGGGGCTTGTCTGGATTTGATTAATTTAAGCCTCCGTGTGTGTGCAGGCGATGTGAAAAAGTATGCATGGAAGCCTGATAGTATATCAAGGTGACCTACTTACTTAGATTATCTGTATTGCCCAATTTTCATGAATTCTGCCAAATGACACATAATATAACCAGGCAGTTAGAGGACTTGGATTAAGAGTAGTGACAATGTGTATCTGAAAGGTAAGGGGTATTATTGAATCTATGCGATTTTCTAGGGTAGAGGTCCGGCATATATAAGCACTTTTGAAATGTGGCCAAATTTGGACCTCCGACTTGATAGGAACCTTGAATGAAAATCTTACTATTCTTATCATATATAAATGTTGAAAACCCCCTGATCGGAAAGAGAATAGACAGTTTCGGAAAATGGAGGAAAACCCTCCCAAGAGCCGTTATTTACACCAGTGTTAATTTTCACAATGCAGGTAGGTGTGAAAACACTGCAGGGCTAGAAATAGCAACGGTTTTGCTTGTAGCATAAACACTACAGGGCTAAAATAAGCAACGGTTTTCTTATAACCCATTTGCTGAATTTTCTATCAATTTGCTGTTAAATGTATATATCCCATAAGATAGATTAGTGTATGCTCTTGAATCATACATGGGGAATAGTGAATCATACATGTGATTGCCATGAAATCACATATAAATAAGCTTTTTCTACAGACTTTCCCTCTGTACTCCTCCACTTCACCCATTAGGCAGTGAGCCCTGCAGTGTTTTCACACCTATCTGCGTTGTGAAAATTAACACTGGTGTAAATAACGGCTCTGGGGAGGGTTTTCCTCCATTTCCCGGACCTGATAGAGGAGAGTGAGATAAACGGGAAGATCTTAATGTCACCTTGTATGTTATGAACGGTTAAATAAAATAAAATAAAACACAAACAAAAGGGGATGAGATGGTTGTTAGGTTCTTCCAAATGCAAACTTAATAACCACCATGGGTATTCCCTTCACGTCCAAAACACCCCAAAGTTTCTGGGTACTCATCAACTTCTGGAAGAGATGAATTGGATTCTCTGCCCTTAAATGCAAACCACGGCTCTGCCTTTAGCCTCAATTATGTAAGATTTGGATGGATTCAGTTAGGTTTTACCACTGCTGATTTAAACATGAATTGGTGGTTACAAAGAAGTTTTTTGTCACCTTTTACAAATACAGAAGGGCCCAAATGGTAGCATATCCATAATAGATATAGAACTGGATACGCTTGCACTTACTGATCAGCTTCAACACTTTGACTACTTGCATAATGCACTGTAGTATGAGAATGTCCATACCATTCACATTTATGATTTTAGAAACATTTCCCTAAGAGAGTACACATAAAACAATTCTGGCACATACTTGAATCAAGTCTCCAATTGCTGTCCTGTTCATGTACAGCGACTTATGTGGTAAGCCTCTACAAAGACTCTCCAATAATGGGTGACACCATTTAACAGACTGTTTCCTCACGTAGCAGACAGCTATGATTGCCCATAGTCTCTTATCAAAGAAGACCCTGAAATACTGACAGCCACTTCTTGCCTTCTCTGTGTGGTAAAATGTGGTGTTCAAAGTCAACGACTAAAAGGCAATGGTCAATATTGCACTGCAATCATCAATCCACTGGTTATTGGGTCCCATGCCCCCTTACCACAGCCAGTCAATGCTTGTCTACATTGATAAACAATGCTTCCCCTAAGATCCCAGCGTCGATTCTCGCAGGGGCAGTGGAATGAATTGGACTGATGACAATTCTCTCAATCTCTCAATATTTATCATTTTCCACTGACTGGGATAGATTGAACCCTCAATTTTGTGACTGCTGCACTGTCCCGACGTGGTGAGATTGACTGAAGAGAAATTGATTGGAACTTGCCATTTGTACTCCTTACATTCTTTGGGAAAAAAACATTTTATTAGAAGAATCAAATAATCATCAGAAAGTATCAAAGAGTCCTCTAGAAAGCCTTAAAGAAGTCTAGAACTCCTTCAGCGGTGCCATAACATCCCTGCTTATCAAAGAATGGTGTCGAGAGTCAATCATTAAACTGCGACGGCCAATCAGCATTCTGATCTGCCTTCCACCACTTATTGGACCCTGGGCCCCCTTACTGTGCCTAGTCACTGCCCGCCTATATATAGATTTACAACATTTCCTACCAGGTCTCAATGACCACCCTCCCCGCGTGATTGGGCAGAAGCCACAGCCTTTTCTCTCCAAGCACAATTTCCTTCTTGTTAGGCATTATTGATTGATCCTAACCTCAGCTGGGAAGGTAAATATAGGCTAGGAAATGTTGGGGCAGATGCCAGACTATGGCCCATAAGCAACTTTTCACCATGATATGACCACTGATGCAAACACGTCAACAGGATTTGATAGTGCCAGACCAATGGAAAGCTACAAAAGTATTCAATTCAAGGCATAGGCTCAAGAGTCAAACTTGTGCAGAAAATGCTGTACCAAAGAAAAGTTAATTGAACATGAGTAATTTATTTGATTTGAAGGCATAACTCTACTGACAGTGATAAAATGACACCCTCTTCTGTGACAATCATCCAGAGAAGGCTAAGATACATTTCACCCACATAGACATGTTTGTATTTCTAGCACTTATAGGCCCCTTTGCCCTTTAAAATTACTCAGCTGTTTCTTATATTGAGAAGAGTGACATTTATGTATGATGTTCCTTGCCCCTAATTTCTTGTCAAAAGAGGCGATGGCATATGCACATATAGTACATATGGTATGGATCTACCTTCTTGAATAAAGAATTTGAGTCTGTGAAAATGTCATGACCGATTTTGTTCTCTAGGAATGTAATAAAAGGGATGTGGCTATAGGATGTAGAATGTTCTATGGGGACCTGTAAGGCTTCAGAGGTCTCTCTACCTAGCTCAAAACACAAGCTGCCCTCAACTCCCCACCCACTCTCTCTCTAGAGTACTGATGACCTGTGGATATAATGGATAGCTGATCAAGAGCTTGTTCATCCATTACCAGTATGATGTATGGTCCCCCATAATCAATTCACAGACCAATGCCCACACCAAGCACTGCAGTTAGATCACATTAAAGAGAATCACTGCAAGGGCCTTCCATCATACATGGCTCAAGGTAAGTTTATTGAGTACTAGGGTGTAGGGACCTCATCCCCCTACTGGGACGTGATTTTTGGACATTGTGGTCGTAGGGTAGGGCCTGTGGGACAGAGATGACATAGTGTAACATGCAAGCTACATTATTTATAGGAATGCCCTATTTGTGACAGAAGGGATCTGCCACTATCAATTACATCTGCAGGAACAAAAACAAATGATACCATTGGGCTACCGTACAATCCATGTCCTCTCCCATTCATTTTAACAGTTGTGCTCATCATTGAAACAACATCTCTTCCAATCCGAAGGATTCATGTCTATAGATTCTAGTTTTAAATGGAATATCAGATGGCATGAAAGGTTTTCATTAAATTGTTTGTTCACTCTGAATCTAATATTGCAGTTATTTCTCTGAATATTAAGGAAAACCCCTGATATTTGATCCAGACAAATTTCGCAAGCTTGATTTCATTGGATTTATGTAGAGGGTATGGATTTGAGGGTCAAGTAGTTGTGCTTAATATCAACTTCCAAATGGCTAATCGTAGAGTTCAATGACACCCAATGATATCAAATGGTTGAACGATTACTTGATTGATATTAGTATTGGTCACCCGGTTGTAAGGGAGAGAAGGGTATCAAAATTGGCAAATCTGGAAATTAAATCAAACCATGAAATGTCTGCTTTAGTTGCATGTATTTTGGCCCTTGGAAGTTAACTTTGTCATTGTCTCTCAACAACAGTAGATGTTCTTGAAGGAACTCTGTCAGCTTAAAAATCACAATGTTCATTAATATGAAGTTCATTAATATGAAAATGAGTTCTCAATCCAATCTTTAATAAGGAGTCTAGCTGTGCAGGCTGCCAACAGTCTCCTCTTGTATAATGGGATTATGATTAATTAAGCATTACACAGGGGAGACACCAAGACTGCAATATCCCTAAAGTCCTCTCTTGTGGACTCCTCATCCTGTTCCCTTGATGAGAGCATGATGATCGTCTACTATAACCTATAAGGGTAAAATGGGTTGCAACTAGTTCCAGCAACCACCATGTGAGTGCTAGCACAAGCAGCCCTCATGGGAGTAAGGTATTGTTCTTGAGAGGTATTTTGTTTCTGGCATATTATAGTGTGTGGAAGCCTGTTAATTAGAATGTTGTAGGATATCCCAGGTCAGAATCATATGGTCACACACAACCAAATATCCAGATTAGATTTCTCCTACCTACAGCTAGCTATTCATGTGTACTCGGAAGACTATGATGTAGTAATTTACTGTCTAGAAAGTTTCCGGCAGATAGAGTCATTTTTTGCATCCATAGTTATTACCTATTGGAGGGCCACACCAGCTGTAGTAGCTGACCTTTACTATTCAGATACTGAAGGGCAGGTGCAGATGGGCAGTGTTAATGCTTGTGTTATTATTGATGTTAGTGATTTTTCGACATCTTGACATGTTGTTGTCTTTTTCTCAATGTTGATTCAATGTGTTGTGCCTACTGGGAAGTGTTATTTTGAAATACTTTCTAAGTAAATATATATGTCCATAGGACTGGATCTTAACTTCAAATGTTTTAACAAAAGAACTTGAATACAACACACTGGGTGGAGTCATACTTTAAGGTGTGAATCTTATACACAATGTAGCTCGGCATATAGTTAACTAGGATGCTACCATTTACTATCTGGCCAAGGAAAAACCTTTTCGGTCTGCAGTCCATATCACTGCTTTTGTCTTGTCTTGTAAAACTATTATTTATAGGTTTAATATACTTGAAGAGTTCACAAAGTACTGGTCAGACCTTTCAAAACTTTTTAATCAGGAATAATCCTTTTGACCAAAAGAACGGCAACCAGGTTCTCAAATTTGTATCAAGGATTAATCAGATTTGCTGGCATTTTGTGCAGGCTGTACGTCAAATTAAAATGATTCAGGTTACCTTCATTACTGCTGAAGCTGATACACATGACAGGTGGGGGTGGAAGGTAAGCGATCTGGAGGTGGACAGGGACTGTATGGATTTGATTGATTTGATGGACTTTTAAGCCTCTATGTGTGGGCGTAAAATGAGAGTGCATGCACTGTGGACTTATGTTTACAACGTTCTTAGGGGAGATTTCCAGCAGAGGTGATAGAGTTAAAAGGAGAGAATATTCAATTCAAGGTAACATCGACAGCAAAACAGATATAGCAGGTTTAAATCTTCATCATTTTAACATTGGATATGGCTTTTAACTTATCATCTCCTGACATGCTTTATGAGTTAGATATAGAAAGAACAGAACATCATCGTGGTGATAAACATAGGAGTATTCACTCTGTCTGTTTCCACATCAGAGAGAAAGATAGGGCCTAAAGTTGATATTGTATTCTGAGCTCCATTTCCCTACTTATATAGGGAGTCAATAAATGACTAAGGAGGTTGGGCAGTACTGACTCATATTTCTAGCACAAAGAATATCAGTGCATTCATAATGTATGAGTGTTATGTTGCACTTCTCTCAAATCTCTTAAAATCAATCGAGTAGGAATTTGCAAAGCATGACCTTCAAAGATTCACAAGCACTTATGCAACACCTTTCGCTTGCCTTTTTCCTAAAGGAATGTGATGTTTCCCATGCCTTATAAGCCTGCATGCATGATACGTTTCCATACTGAGTGTTTCTACAACACACCGTTCAAGTAAAATGACAGGTTTTATTATCCTAGACACTTACAACAGTAACACAGAAAATTGATTTACCTTCTTCAGGATAAGTTTCTTCAATAACTATTTTTCCATTACCGAATTATAGTAAACCAAACCTGAGATGTGTCGACTAGTGTTGTAGGATTTAGTTATTGCCCGTTTCTCCTCCCATCGTCCATATTATGTACTCTGCCCCAAAGAAATGTAATAAAAGATGTAGGATGTAGGGTGGTATATACAGGGGCCAGGTTATATGCTGGGGTCCTATAACTGTGCACAGGGGTATGGCACGGAATGCTTAGGATTTAGGGTAAGCTCACCTATTTCCGACCAGCTACCATAAGTCGACCACCTACAGTATCATATTGCCATTAATCTGTGCTATATACAGTCATAAACCTTAATTATTTTCGGGAAATTGAAGTGTTGATGCACCCCACTGCATTATTCTTACATGTGAATTTGATTATCTACATGTAAAGAAAACATGCAGAAGTTGACCTGTTTGACCTATTTTTACATAAGAGGAAACAGTTTTTTTCCAAAAATATTTGACTTTGTTGATAGTTCAGGGAAAGGTCACTTGATTAACTGGCTATTTCAGATGTTATCTGAAGATAAACATAAGTATTATACTCAAAAGATGACTTTTTACTGTGAAATATGTATGTTTATAGCTTTGAGAGCTGATAATTCATGACCCACCAAATTCACCATGAGACGTCCAGGATTTCACCATGAGATGACCAGCCTCTACTCTGAGTCGTCCATCTATGGGGCCCTTTATAGGGGGGTCCTCATGTTCCATGTCAATTTTTAGAAACATGACGCACACATGATGCACACATGATGAACAAGTGTAGGAAATGTGTTCGGGGACAGAACTGATGCACATGATGCACATGATGCACACATGATGGACACATGACGAACATGATGCACACATGATGCACACATGATGCACACATGATGCACAAGTGTAGAAAATGTGTTTGGGGACAGAACTGTTGCACATGATGTACACATGACGAACATGATGCACACATGATGCACACAAGGGGACAAATTCAAGGATTTTACGGCAAAGCCGTAGTGGCTTTGGGTTTTATAGGATTGTTATGAACTACAGGTGAGAAAACAAGGGGGCATAGATTTATAATTTTTGGTGTTTCTGGGGTTCTTATGCTATTTATATTTGATGGTTTGCAGCAACACTGCATGGTCAGTTAGCTACGTGCACATGGCTAAATCTTTTTGATTTTTATTGGTTTTACTGCAGCTGGTATAACAATAGAATCCAATATGTACCAATAGAATCAAATAGGTACGAATGTAATTCCATTGGTGGTGATGCACTCCAGTGATGCCTATGCAAATACCATCTTGGCAGCCATCTTGAAAATTACCTGGATCAAAAATCGGAGCCTATATATATGGATTCTACACCCCAGAAAACCCTATTATACATGTGTCATACAAGGAAATCAGACAATCTTGAGTTTCTGGTGGCCATCTTGGCAGCCGTCTTCGAAATTCCTCAGATTGAAAATCTGAGCCTGAAAATGGATTCTACATCCCAGAAAACCCTATTATCCATGTATCACACAAGGAAATCAGACAATCTTAAGTTTTCGGCAGCCATTTTGGCAGCCAGAGGGAGGAGGAGGGGGCAGAGGGAAGAGGGAAGGCAGAGGGAGGGCAGAGGGAGGAGAAGGTAACAAGAAGGAGGAAAATGGGTTAGAGGGGGGAGGAGGGGAAAGATAGGGTAGTAGTAGGGGGCAGAGGGAGGAGGAGAGGGCAGAAGGAGGAGGAGGTAACAGGAAGGAGGAAAATGGGGTAGAGTGGGGAGGAGGGGAAAGATGGGGTAATAGAAGGGGGCAGAGGAAGGAGGAAAGGGCAGAGGGAGGAGGAGAGGCCTAGACATCTTGTGAACAGCCATATTTTGAGTTCTCTAATGTGGCTGTCACTAGAGGAGAGGGCAGAGGGAGGAGGAGAGGGTAGAGGCAGGAGGAGGAGAGGGCAGAGGCAGGAGGAGGAGAGGGCACAAGGAGGACTTGTATTGGCCTTCCTTTAAAGACTGTAAAATATTATTTCAGGGTTGGTGCATGTGTGTGCGGGGTGGGGGAGGGGTAATTATGTTGGACTTCACAGTTTGTCTTTTGGCGGGCTTGAGTGATTTCAAGAGCCACCCTGGACCACTCAACTTCTAGTATAGGTCCTGTATGTGCATAGTATGGGAATTGGCATTGACATTGACAGCTTGGACATTGACAGCTAGGAGTCAATAGTTATTAGGCTAGTACCTATCCTTGCCATTGACAGCCACATTAGAGAACTCAAAATATGGCTGTTCACAAGATGTCTAGGCCTTACCACAAGGTAAATTGGTTCTACATGTAGTAACTGAAAACAAGATCTAGGATAAATTAGTCTTGCACACACCTACAAGGACACATGGGGATACCAGTCCTAGGCAAGGTTTGAGGGCCAGCTAGGGCTATATCTAACAATGAACAAGGGGGCCTATGCTAGTCTTTTCTTGCTAAAAATCCAACACTCTGGTCTGTGAGGTAAATGGCTTTGGGGACAAGGTCCCAAAGCCAATAACATACACATGATGCACACATGATACAGGTAATATGGGGGTTGGGGCCTTGTATCAGGTGGCTAGGCAAGAAGGGGGCAAAATCACAATGGGGCCAAGTAACAGGGGGCTAGGTGACAGGTGGCTAAGTGCAAGGGGGGGGCCAAAAGTCCGTATATGGGGGGGGGGGGGGGTCAGTGCCTCAAATGAGTATGTACTTTAGGGGCCGGGGGGGGAGGTCACCCTAATGCAACATGAGGTGGGGGGTCTATTTTCTGAACAACTGCCGTATTGGTCAAAAAAAATAATCTTCAATAATGTCATATTTTGAGGGTACTTGTCATCGTCAATAGGTGGTGCAAATTTATATAATTTCTATATGATTTCTTCTTAAAGACCCCCCTACCGTCTTTTTACGAACCCCGTCTGTGACTTTTTACTCTTAGAATACGGAAGTCATTCTGAAAGAGCCTCCTCTGAGAGAGAGGTGAACACACTTACATTGGACGTCATTAGGTGAATTCTGGTCGACTCTGGGTGAAATAGCCTCACTGCAAAGTCTGACATTATCATGAAGATAACAGTGATAAGAATAATATCTAGAGGTGTCTCAAAACAACGATCATAATCTATGAACAAATCCCAAAATCTGGTGTGCCACATATATTTTAGACATAATTTTACACTGAGAAAAAGAGGTTTACATTTTGGTCACAAAAAATGTGTACAGGAAGGGTCGACTTATGGTGAATCTACCCTATATGAATTGCATTCTGCTAACAGTGAAAGGTGCATGAGAACATGGGGGAAATGGAAAAGGTAATTATGCCTTACCTGCTTACCATACTAAAATTAAACTAAGATGTGTTGGCTCAATAGTGTCGGTAGCTTAGTACCACGGGTCAAGGGTTATTTGTTTATGGACTTCAATAGCCGTTTCATGAATTTTGACATTAGGAAAAGGCCGTGACGTCCACCTCTGTGTCGTCTGCTGCTAAGACGATGCAGTATACTACAATGGGGGTGGACACAACCATGTCTTCCTTTGAGACTATGGATACTCCAGCTGGGGTGTCCACTCTAGCGAGGATGGTGGTGAATGAACTGCAGACAGAGTCGCCCAACTCGACACCTGTCTCAACACTAATACTCGACGCCACCTCTTGTCAGTCACCTTACCAGATAATGGAAAGTGAGACTAGAGAGGCGGTCGAGATATTGATGGAGCTGACCGATGCAATCGCAGAAGCTGACCTACGTCTGACTGTCCGTGATGCTGAGGCGCTTATGGCTCCTGAAAACGAACTTGAACAATCCATGATGGTGGATCCTCCAGTGGACCTACCTGTGACGACTGGTTCTTTGTCAGGGAACCATCGTCCATCTACCCTGGACATTCCTATATCCATGGCGAGTGTACCTATGAGTACTCAAGTGCATTTTCCCAACCCTGACGCTTTGCAGCTGGGGTCTGGGATGGACATTTCCATTGAGATAAGTGACAACCGATCGAGTGAATGCATGTCGCCAGTGTCCAGAAATGAAGAACTTTTGCTGAGTGGAGAGTCATAAAAACATTCCCAGTTTGCAGCATATATAGAACCTCTACCATGTGTCGTCATCAAGGTTGAACTTTTGCAGTAGTGGAGCTATTAGTGCACCACGGACCATATGATGCTTTAAAATACTATAGACTATGGGTCACAAGATGACTATATATATATATATATATATATATATTTATGAAAGACTGAGATGACAAGAACAGTGGATCATTATCGCCTATTTATGAAAAGACTTTGATATGATGCCATATTATCTATCATCTAGGTTTTGCAGTTGTTGAAATATATAAAAACTGTTAAAACCATCACCAAAGAGTGTTCTATTTGCCATAAGACAGTATTTGTAAAACGGGTTCTGTTTGATTTGATGACATGTGCTATAGGTATGATTATTGTATGCCGATTGTGATTCTCTGAATTAACCGTCCAATGAGTAAAGGTATAAGGGACTGGATCCTGATGATACCTACTGGAGTAAAAGGTTACTTGACTACATTCGTGCTATGTGTAGATCTGTGGTAATAACATATCAATGAACCTGAAAAACGTGAAATTTATTCAGGTACTGAGAATGGAAATTGCATAAGTTGTTATGGAGATCCGTAGGCTCTCGTTGATTACTTTCAGAAGGAAGGTATCAAGTGAGGGGCTGGATCATTCTATTTTTCAGCTTACTGCGTTTTTGATCTTTGAACTGAGTGTGGAGATTAATTCTCCCTGAAAGTTGAGATGTGTTACCAAGATACTTGATCTGATTGCCTTAGCATTTCTTTATGGAGAATGCCACTTGTGTTATTTTGTAGGTTACATCAAAAAGGACACCTATGTGACCATAATTGGCATAAGGTTTTTGAAGTCCTTGGTTGGATTGAAACTGCATTTACCGGATCTACGCTTTATGTTCATTTATTCCAAAAATATTGACCTTTCAAACCTTACTCTGGCGCGTAAAGCGAGTGAGTCTATTCAAATAGACGGGTTGGGTCAAGATTTACTATAAAGTCGACACTTGCCACCTTTTATGTTTCCAAAATGTCTCGTATGAAAAATTGGTAACTTTTAAGGAGAAGTGCTCATATTGATCTGTATGTATATGATACCTGTTGTAACAAATCGGTTTCGATAAAATATGGTTAGTATACGATAGTATGTCTTAAAAGTTTTTTTGTTTTTTTTTATGATATAAAGTCAAGTTTGTTTTATAGGGCTTGACTGGCTGTGTGGAGTTTATCCTCTTAGTCCCAGAAATCAGGACTGTTATTGAAGGATGATACTTGATTATTGTGTAACTGGATCCTGATGGTTGATATGATTGACGTTAATATCAAAAAGGATGAAGAGATATCTATAATACTCAAGAAATATATAAGTGGTTCTGATAGAAAGAGTTACGCTTGTCTCCACTATGTATGTGTTTGGAGACAATATATATGTTTTTTTGGGTTGTTTGGAGATAAAATTTGTCATTGTATCAAGGTAGTATAAAAGTACTGCACTTTGTGCCGCTATTTAGATGCTGTGATATTGTCTGAAGGGGGGTAGTGTAGTGGGTCGCCGCTGTACTATTTCTATGGAACCAGTTTGTGTTATATTTGGTATGTGTGTTGCCGTGTATCCAGGCCGCACTCCTGTCTAGTGCCGAGTATATGGTTATATAAGCCCACACCTGAGGATTGGTGGAGCGCGGCCTGGTTATGTGCATTGAGCCTTGACCGCCACGTGTCACCCGACATATCTCGGGTACCGTGTCGGCCCGGATGCACCGGCGCGTGGTTACCCGGAGTTCCTCGGGAACTCAAGTGTTTACGAGTAATGAGGAGAGTTACATAACGACCAGTACATAAGACCTGGGGTTCTGCTAATCGAGGACCCAGTCTTGCTGTGCACTTCGGCCAGCTCGACTGCTCCACAACAGAGCTTCCCCGAACTCTGTTGTACCTTTTAGGCCTAGTCCTGTCGCTGCTTCCAACTTGGTCACCCTGCGTCTTTCTTTGTTCCACCCTTTGGGGGAACTAGAGGAGATAGACGCATTGGTGCACAACTCAGGGTACAGAACTCCCTCTGGGGGAGTCTGATCCAAGTGGAGTTAACCAAGATGGAAGAGAGCCTTGGAACTCGGGAATTATGTACTAGACCGTGAGCGTATACCTCCTGTATGTTCATATGACCACTGGTGTTCAGAAGCCTATTTGATTGTTACTATCCGTCTGTATGATTACGAGCCGTATGTCAGAATGAATAAAGTGTAATTTCTGAACAACCCATTTTCGAATCTGGAGTTTTTCATAGCCGATGCCTATCTTAGAATAGCCAACAGCTACATAAGGTTATACATGGGACTGTAGGAGTGCATGATACTCAGGGGTTGGGACTCTATACCCCCTGGAGACCCGTGTCGATAGTTAGAATTGAAGGGCAGCGTCTGTGGACAGAGATAATGGACAGCAATGACAGATCTATGAGCTTAGGCAGCTTGGTAATTCAGGTGGTAGTGGAGAATAACGCCCCATTAGTATCTACATTGTAGTTGATTTTAATCGTTGGACCACAGCATTGATCAGATGTTCTAGAAGGCTCCCAGTCAAACCAAGAATTGTATAATGGACTAATTTTGACGTGGTACAAAGGGGAAAATTAGTCTGTTTCTTTAATCATTTAAGATTCCTTCGGGATCATGTTTCTAGTTGTTGCTGCTACAACCCAGTCATTCCCTTCAACATGAGCTAGGCATCCACTGGTCAATACTATCCAAATGTTGGCTTCTGATTGTTTACAAAACAAAAAGCACCACTTATAACCAGTCAATAAGGTGATTCATTGCCTGCTCCTACCACCAACATTTACTCCACATAGTGTGGGGAAATTTGTATTCATTTTAAGTGAAAGTTCCACTAGCCGAAGTGAAATTCTAATATTATGGTAGAACACAGGAATAATCTCAGGACTATAGGTGATATATATTGGCTCTGTGATGTAACAAAGAGTTAGGATTGTGACTTGAATAGTTAGATATATTAGTATGATGATGTATATTTCTTAATGAATAAAGACGAGATCTCAAAAAGCAATTTCAGAAACTATTGAATCTAAGAGCTCTCTATAGATAGAGAAAATGACTGCAGGTAAAACTTCCTGTACACAAAATGCTTTTGTCGGTTAATGTTATCATTTACATTGCCGGGTCCTCTATCTTGTGTGTGCCAAAAAGGACCCAGATGTACACTCCTCTGCTCATCAGTCCTGGTCTGGCTAGATGTCAAGGACAGCTTGAGGCATTCCTTTAATGTTAACGGTCAGAAAGGTATAGATCAAGGTTGCCGATTATGTGACACCTGCTCCCCTTGCCCTCCTGACTATCATTCATAAACAGTGAGCTATCAGGGAGCAAAATGCATCTGGCATTTAGCCATACTTACCATGGATAAGAACATCCTGATAACTTTTTAATATTAGTTATGTTGTATATTGTGTTTACCAGTGTATCAAGGGTATAACCGCATTTTGCTTGTGAGAAAACGATCATCTGAAATCGCACCACTCCCCCTGTGAACGTGAATCCATGTTTCTCCATTGTTTCAGGCTAAGGTTGCAAGTTGCTGGATTACATGCCAACGTAAATATTCTGAAACTCTTCACAACGTCAACATAATTTGAAGGTCAGTAATATTACTTCAGATTAGCCTTACCAGTGGATTTTTGTTTAAAGGTATCAAAACATGAACTAGCATGATGCTACGTGCAAGTTAATTATGATTATTTCCTAAAGCTTGCAGTTAGATTTTAGAGATTATACCTGATGTATCAGAATTCAACAATATATATGTAGTGATAACAGTGGTAGTAACTGATGATAAGCAAAAGAAGATAGATGGAAATACAAGGGAAATACAGTGCCGAACCCTAGACAGCATTATATTGATCTTCTCATCACAATGAGTACAGACTTGATCAGTTAAAAGAGGAATACTGTTAACTTTCAGAAAAATAAACCCCTCCTTTTGATAATCTACCCTTGCAAACAACCACCAAACCATCTAAAGTATACTGAGGATTGAAAGTTAGGAAACACCTGCCAAGATGTTGATGTCGTTCTAGAATGACAAACAAGGTTAGGTTTTATACAGGCACCCATAGAGAGATGTAGTACTCCTGTGGGCCACTAGGGTGTTAGGGACCTCTGACCAGGGGGTGTTGACAGGCAGGCATAGACAGGGGTTAAATCTGACCAAACTGTACAAAATAGGGTTGGTTTGAACTACATTGTGTGGATATTGCCATTGATAGGTATGGCTACATAACAATGTGTTGTCAATTTATAGCATTGAATAGGTATTCAAGGTAAAATTGTTACATTTGTGGATCAACAAGGGAAAGGGTGATGGATTTTTAGTACCAACTTTGGCCACCAGGGAACTCCATATAGCCAAAAAGGACCAAGATATGGCTAAAACTTATCTACACTACTTTTTTTTATGTAGAACATGATAGGCCACGTTAGAAGATTCCATCTTTGGTGAAAACATTCCATATTTGGAATGGAAAAGAATGCTTTTTGGCCTAAAATGGTGTTTTTGCACATCTGGTTGCCATGGAAACATGATTTTCATTCTAAATTGAAATATAAAATAAAAAGATTGATAGAAGGTCCGACAACATTTTTATGTTAAAAACTGAATGTAAATACCATTATTAGATGAAGAGCTTATTGGCATTTCAGATTGGACAGTGACCTCACACATTGACAGAGCCAGTAGATAAAAACTAGAGGTGGTACCTCCTAATAGCAACATAATATTTTCAGCAATTCAAAAAAAGACAATCTTGCAACATTTCAAGTATTGGCTGTAATAAAGGCTCCACAAAAAAACAGTTCCCCCATCTGAGTTACATAGTTACTAGATACACAGAGACAATGTCACGTTCTCCAAGCATGCTTTCTGAGGCAACACACCACCGTGAGACCCTTTGATGACCATGGACCCTGAGAGCATCCATTGGGCATGCTCCTGTGCATGTCATATGGGTGTTTTAGGCAGCCTCTGTGGTGAGATTTCCAGTGACGAACCAATCAGCATGAGGAGAGGTGGCTGGTTTACATACCCCTGTGCCTATGGGTCAACACCAGCGTTCGTGCCGCCTAAGCCATAATTCTACTAGAACTTGGAATAGCCAAGGAGACAGTCTAAACGCTGCACGGCTATACCAATAGTAAATCCCTAACATTTCATTAATAATTATAGATTGGGAAAACCTTTGACAAAGACTGACACTAAAACTATTATGGCAACATGGGGAAAACCTAGTAAAATTCTTGAAAATGCAAGCCCACCTATTACCTTTGAATAGGAAACAAGATCCATTCAGGATGAGGAACAATTCAAGCAATGGAATGATGGCTTATGTAAAGACAAAATAAAGATGCTACCAGATATCCAAGTGGACGAGAGATGAGCCCCCCTTTCCCCCCTTATGGATCCCCCTTTATGCACCCCACCCTCAAGTGAGGTACACACCCCTAGTAGCAAGCCCGCACGGGGCCAATTTGGTTTTAGCTCGGATTGGCTGTTTGAAGTCGGGCAAAACTGAGCTGGGTTTCATGTTGGGCAGATGGCTGGGCTGAAGTGTGGCCCCGATCGGGCTGCCCATTTTGGGCTCAGATCAGTTTCAAAGCGGGCTGCCCGATTTGGGCTCAGATCAGTTTCAAAGAGGGCTACCCGCTTTGGGTTCATGTTGGCCAGATGACAGGAAACCCGTCCAAAACCCGTTCTGAGCCCAATTCGGGCAGCCCACTTGGGGCCACACCAAAACCCAGTGCCCTAAACCAACGGGCGCCCGTCGGTTAGCCCACTGCGGGCCGATGAGGGCTGAGGTTGGGTTTGGACAGGGCAACTGGTCTAATAGTTCTGATGATTGACACCAGATGTCACTACTATACAATATCTAGAGTTTTCCAACAAAGCCAGATGAAATTGACATTATATGATAATACAATAAAATGTTAAAGTGATGTAGAATAGGAAACAATAAATAGATGTTCTCACAGTTTAAAAATAAGATAGAATATATATTTGAATGATGAAAAAGGAGGTTCTCTAAGCAGCTATCCAGTGTAAACACTATTTCTGTGGCATAACAATCTTAATACAAGACTCATGTGCCCCATGTAGGTATGAACTATGGCTTTGAAGGCCAATGTACACCATAGACACTTGTCTATGCTGCATGTGGCTCAAACCTGATGATAATAGGCCTGCTTGATACGTCCATTATTGGGTAGGAAGAGTATGATTATGCCTTGGGTTGATTAGCAGCACCTAGGATATCTGGTTCAACAAATACAAGAAATCATTGGAGAATGATTGAATAGATTCTAAAAAGCCATAATTATCCGATCTTAGCCTGCTTTCAACCCGTTCAAAAACCGATCTAAGCCCGCTTTCAACCCGTCCTAAAACCGATCAGAACCCACTTTCAGCCCGTCCAAAAACCAATCTGAGCCCAAAGTGGGAAACCCGTCCAAAAACTGATCTGAGCCCAAAGTGGGCTTCCCGACCAAAACCCGATCTGCGCCCAACATGGGAAGCCCGCACGGGGCCAGACCAAAGCCCAGTGCCCTAAACCGACGGGAGCCCGTCGGTTAGCCCACTCCGGGCCAGACTTGCAAACACAGTCTGGCCCCGTGCGGGGCCACAGTGTGTTTGCTACTAGGGACACTCACACCAAATGCGCCCAACAACCCTACCAATATGGCCTTTATTTATTTGTTTCTGTCTGGTACTGTTACTAGACACATTTAATCGCACTATACAAAAACCTAGGACACTTATTCTGCCCATAGTTATTACATAGCTTGGGTTCTGTCTTTTCTTACTCTCTCTCTAGCTCTACCTCTTTTCTCCCCCGTCATATGACGATATAAATACATATATGTATACTCAACCTTTTGATGGTTGATACAGACCAGTAGATATTATCAAAATTATAATGAATTTATTTCATGAAGCAGCTTAGGTATACATGGCCAAGACATGCACTATTAATGTGTATCTTTTGACTATATCATATATAGAGACTTAATTGTCTCATATCAACTCCGCTCATCAGAAATGCTGGTGTTATAATAACACGGTCTACCAGGCCATACATCCAGCCAGGATAAATCAATGAAATACAACCAAACAAACCGACTCACGACTGGATACTTTTACACCACATGTCTTACCTCCAGCATGTCATAATCATATCATCCATAACCACATTACATATCTCCCCAGGTAGTATCGACCCTTTCATGAGAGATTGTGTTTAACCAGGTGGACCTTAACCATTTGTAGAATGGTTCAATATCCCACAAATACAGCTTCAAGTAAAAGGGGACTAGAACAGGACATAAAACTGGTCCAAGAGTACACTGACTATCATCAACTGTGCAATAAAATAAACGCATTGATTGATTTTTATTGAATGAAACTATGACATCACTGCACATCAATACCCTCCAATATTTACAAAAACTCCACACATATAACACAACTGCATGCAGTGTTGTTGTCCTGGTATTCCAGCTACCCGATAACCCTGTGGGGTATCAGGCACCATGCTGTTAGATGTCCCTGCTAAAGTCCCTGCTCAGACAGGCCTCCCTTAGCACATGACTTGCATTGCAACTCTCATGTCTAACCCCCCCTGTCCCTAACTCTACTCGGGAACCAGTGGCTTCCATCACATAGTGAGTTCTGTCAGTTATGTGTCAGTATAAGTGTAAAGGATTGATATGCTTTAATAATAATCTAGTGAAAGATAAATGTTATGTATGAAATGTCAAGATTTGTTTTGCTTATGAAATTCAAATGATACTTATCAGGATGCATACTGGAATGTAACCCATGTTGTATGTCCTCCAAATATGTAGCCAGTCTTTCAACATTGAAATGTCCTGTGGGATGAAAAGGTTTTTGCAAAGACTGTGAATATGTGAAAATGAAATGATCCGTAGGTCAGGAGGACTGAGGATTCCTCCTGGGCTTCTGATGTGGACCAGGCACCACACCACGGCTCAGGGCGGCTAGGGAGGCAGCTGAATGAAAGCTTATTCATCTATTCCAGAGGGATCTGAGGTATTTCCCACCATCCAGACGCATATCCTGTAGGCCCGCTTACTGCCACTGCTCATTCTCACACGTCAAAGGGATTTGTCAAGAAAATACATTTGTATTTTCTTGCAGTGTCTTAGAAAAACTTGGCCAACAGTTCAACTTCAAATTTTGCAGTTAGTTGAGAGAATTTTCTCCCATCAAGATGGTTCTTATATATGATTGAAGGAAGCATCTAACTTGTCGGTTGTTTTCTATGGAAATAAAACACCTACAAAAACGATAATAATATCATTCCCCACCTACTTAGATTTCTAAAGCATGTCACCTGAAGCACACCTTTTTTGGAGGAAAAGTCTAAGGGAGCTACAGTTCTACATGGCCCTGGAGGGTGTAAAGGATAAGCTAGAGTGATAAATCTGTCATTCCTGGATACCAGTGCTGATGGTCAGGTTGAGGGGAGGGGTCTGCATGGAGATAAATGATGGTAATGATTAAGGGACTGGGTCTGTAGGACAGAGATAACGAGGAGGAACATGCAGGGATGGGTTATTTATAAATGGCCATGTTATAAAAAGGGGAGGCAGTGGTCTCGATCAAGCAGAGCCGTGGCCAGGGGCAGAAGCACAGACGCAACCTAAATAGCATTTACTTATAGCTCTAGCATGTATTCGACCAACGCCAGTTGGTCGAAATTTTGTCATCCGATAAAAGTCTGTAATGCTAAACTTATAGGAGAATCTCATCTGACAGACAGAATCACAGCCGATTCCGTCAGTGGAATACTGCCTTCTTCTTGGTATGTCTCATTATTTGAACCGATTTCAACATTCAATCGAAAAAGTGAATTCCTGATAATTATTTTCCCATGCCAGATTCTTTTGTGAAAAAACAAACCAATTTTTTAAAGTGAGTCCCACCTGGCCTTAGCCCAGGATTAAGCCCACGGAGTGGGCTTAATCCTTGGCTAAGCCCGGTCTCACTTTATGCAGTGGTCAGAATTCATGGAGGATTTGCAACATTCAATTGGCGAGTTCAATGGGCGATTTCCAAGAGGTTGAATAATATTAATCAAAACATGAATTGCAGATCAACTGCGATTATAATCATCTATGATTGACCTGAAGATTGATTGAACAATAAATAGATCTATCATCACCAATCCCGACAGATTTCTGCACAATGCAGTAAAAACATTGAGTGGGGACAAAATGGCGGATATAATGATTATTTTCACATTCTCCGAGCACATTAAAAAAACCTCTGTACGTTTTCTATATAACTCGACTAAACATCTGGATGCACTCATTGTATCAGTTGTGGTCGGGAACACATATATAAAACGTACTAACCCCTATAATGTAATGAATGCCGGCCACTTTTGGGCCTCAGCATTGTATACCTACTAAACCTATAGTAAGTGACATATGTCACAAATGTCACTAGTTTTTGTACAACCCATGCTAGTTATGTACTACCAGAATTGTCATGCCGTCTGACAAACATCTGCCCTGTATGCACAATTAAAAGGAACTTGTAACCTTTTCTACAGATGAACTTTATCAGAGTCAAACCTGCCTTAGCAGAACCCGGTCTCTATCTTGAGTGCCCAAGTTATGCCTCATGTATGAGTATTACCTTACACTTTACAGCATTGTCATATAACTATACATTGACTGTCATATACAATTTTTGATGTCTGTTGTATTTGAAAATCATATATTGAAATAAATACACACTTACAAACTCAAAAAAGAGTGTCACAGTGACGTCACAGTCTTAGCGACGCTGCTACGTCACCAAGCAAAGTCGCTACGTTACCTAGCAATGTTACCGAGTAGTGACGTCACTGCCTGTGTTTGGCTGGAAGTTAAGCTCAGATCGCAGTGAAAGAAAGGCTCAGTTTGCTGTGAAAGAAAGGCTCAGTTTGCTGTGAAAGAAAGGCTCAGTTTGTCGTGAAAGAAAGGCTCAGTTTGCCGTGAAAGAAAGGCTCAGTTTGCCATGAAAGAAAGGCGCAGTTTGCCGTGAAGGAAAGGCTTAGTTTGCCCAGAAAGAAAGGCGCAGTTCGCCCTGAAAGAAAAGCGCAGTTTGCCGTGAAAGAAAGGCTCAGTTTGTCATAGAAGAAAAGCTCAGTTTGTCAAGTAAAGCACAGAGTCACTCTGAGAGTGGGAGTTGGAGGCCGGGGAGGGGAGTCTCACTTTTTTCCAGGGTCATATCCAAATTTAATTATCAATTCTATGCATACTGGCAAGTGATCTACTTTAGGACAATGTACAGGCAGTGTGTATTGCATTGGTAACAAGTGACCATTAGTGACAAATGTATAGAGAAATGTGTGTATAGTACATGTATTATAGGGCACACTGTGTCACAGTAGTTCAATATGGATATGGTTGACATTTATCCAATAGTTCTTGGATAAAAATAAGAAGTAGTTTGATTCTGCTTGTTATTTATCAAATTACTGTTTCAAAACAACATGTTTATAATTCTTTGCCCTCATCACTCATATTGAGTCTGTAATCACTGGGAGGGATTCTCAGACTTTTGAAATGCTAAGCCTATAACCAACTCATGTTTCCCCATTGTGTCAGCAATGGTTCAAGCAAGCTTCCCTTTACTCATCAAAATTTTGAAGGGATGGGACCTTTTTTCTGTCATTTCATCCAAGTACATTTCTGTGCTCAGCTTTAATTCCATCATTATTAAAAGTATTCAGGTGCGTTTTACTACCTCCCAAGTGCAGAAAAGTCCTGAAATGGAAATGGCTAGGGATTTGTTGGTTGACAAGGCCTGTACGGATTTGATTAATTTGATGGAGTTTAAGTCTCTGGTTCTTGATATGAGAATGCCTGCACTTATAGGTCAGATTGTGTCAATGGATATTGGAATTGGATTTCTACGGGATGCATTAGGGTCATTGAGGAGCGATGTTTGGATTCCAAGTCGAGGTTAATACCAAAAATGCGGGAGGGTTTGTATTTGATGAATTTCCATGTCAAAGCCACATTCCCACCAAGGCCCAGAAAGCCAAGTAGAACTAATGATGAGCACACCAACTTTAGAGCTTTCTATTCATCTTACTAAGGAAGGCATCAAATCCTTCAGAGCACTCATGCATATCTCTGCAGTCCCACAAAGTTAATCAATTATTTGAATAGTGATTTAAAAAGTAAAATATTTATAGTAAGCAGCACTGTCTGAGAGTCTTCAGAACTTCTCCACTGTCAGTCTGTGTCTAATGAACTGTGTTATCATAATTCATCGCAGGATCGTCTGAAGTGTCAGATAAAACCATGAAACATTCATAACTCATAAACTATTTATTTCTCTTTATTAACAATGGTTGATATTATCAGAACAATAGTACTTTTATCCTTCACTGTCAAAAGAATTACAGAAAACATTTTATTGACACTTTAGTTCTAGGGCCTTTATTATGATAATTAGGGCTAATTATGAGTTGTGAGTTATCCTAGTTGTGGTTTGCTTTAGACTCTTTGGAAGGAGGATCGATACACAGCCTTGATCCTCCTGAAATTACAAAATCAAATGTACCTCAGAATGAGGATGATGATACTTCACGGCACATCGGCTTTCATTAAAATTCTTATTTCAAATACCAATTCAAAACCTTGGCAGTTGGCCATGCACCATATGGCAGTTGGTAGATAATTGACAGACAAAACACTGAAATTTGAAAATACTTTCTGGCAATGCAAATTTTAATGCAAAATAATTCACGAAGAAATGTTCAACATTTAGTTGAAAATTATGAAATGAATGCCTTGCAGGGGACCATATTGTATGCTGTATTGATGATAACCAGTATTAGTGAGCCACTTCATACCCTTCACAGTTAGTCTCAGTCCATCCACCCTTCCTTCCAACCCCATGCATCTTTACCCATCACTTCATGGTCAGGATGCATCAGGGCAGTATGTGGGTGGTCCTCCTGCTGGTTAAGGCAATATTTCTCCCCGTTCCAGAATCAATACACAACGTTTATTTCTGGTCCCCCAGGCTCTCTGGGTTATCTCTGCTTTCTGACCAGTATCTGAAGGGAGCAATGGTTTGATGTTCAGACTGGCCAAATATGCCCAGTGCTAGAGTTTGGCTATATTGCTCAGGCCTCCAGCATTATATTTCTTCAACCCATGGAGATCAGCAGAAAGGGCCTTTTCTGTGGATAAACGGTGAGCAATATTCAGTAAATAGTATGGTCATAAAATGGTGACACTCAGTGAGTGAGTAAGGGAGTGAGCGACTCACTCAGTCAGTCCATCACTGAGTACATGAGTGAATGTGTGAGTGGGCAGGTGAGTGTGTGTGGGTAAGGGAGAAAGTAACCCAGCTCAAGGGACAGATGATGGACACGAATGACCCCCTGTATGTTTAAATCCTCTAGATAGTTGTTGTTAACCTTTAGAAAATAAAATTAATCATGAGATATTCTCAGATGATTAAGCTTTCATTTAAAAACCCTGCTCGAGCCTCTATCAATCTGGGTCTACAAGGGTTAGGCGGGCATGAAAGATTTCGTAAAATTGCATTCAAAAATGATTGCCTAGAGAGGACACACTGCGATCTGATGCATGCCCTTGGAGATATGAGTGTAGTGGTTACTGTTGTGGTCCTCACCTCCCAACATTAAATTAACCCTTTCGTGCCCAGAACTCCCAAAATGCGCGCTTTTACACCTATATATCTTCAGAGGACCACCTTGGGTTGGCTAGAACTCACAACGGGACATTCCTGGTACCAAATGAAGCATATTAACATAGGCTTTCTTTTGCTATCAAGAATACTATAGTATCATATGCATGTTATGGATGGAAGGCTTGATTATAAGATATAATGGGTTGAAAAATAGCCTAAAATACACTTGAAATGCGCGCTCTAGCATTACTGAGGCAGATTAAATACAGATATTTGCAAAAATATTGAAAATAATATTGAAAAATATGACAAAAACATGTTTTATCAATTTTTCCTGGCGATTACGATTATGGTGTTGGATTCATTTTACTTTCAACAGGTATGCCCTCATATTGTACAACAAAGGAACGTTTTTTAAGCTCAGATAGTCAAATTCTCAGCTAAAAGAGCAAAACCAGCCCTCCTGAGAGGATAGCAGTATTATATCATATCAGTGAAAAGAATGTTTCTGGTTACCATGGTAACCTAATTTGTAATGTTCTCTCAAACAGTAATGGAAGGGGTATCCAAATAGCTTTCAAAAAATATAATATAAAGCACATATCAGAATAAAATATTCAGCTGTTACACAGTCTTCTAATGATGATGTAAATATCTGACTTTTGTCAAATAGTTCTGGGCATGAAAGGGTTAAGTGTGGAAAAGTATGTATTATGTATGAGCAGAGAGTTAGTTTCTAGAATGAATCTATTGTAGAGGGTATAACAGTAATGGAGTAGTCGGTATGAAAACAAATTAGCCCAGGAAAACTAAACAGCTTGTAAAAATATAGGTCTATAGTTATCAACGTTATTGGCAATATGTTATTGAAAAGATGAATATACCTGATCAGAAATACTAAGAAAGGTCAGGAAATGGTAGTGGAATGCCTGTATGTACTAACCCGATAACTGACTTGGATATTCCCACAATGTCTGCAACACCCTCAGGCTTCAGATCCTCATTAATTGTTGAAGGCAATGGATTGGAACTGCTGCTTTTTTTATGCAAGCTGTGACTCTGAGCTCTCAGGTTCAATTCTTCTGGGCTGAATGTCTTTAACACTACCAAAGTTAATACATAAAGGCAGTGGACATGTCCAATGACAGTGTTGTGCAACCAATGCTTTGCTTTGTGGTGCTTTATCATCCATGATTGACCAAAGGTGGTCATCTTGTTCTCATTAGCATGAACTGGTAACACAGTTTTTGATGGGTTTTTGTACACTCGCAGGTTGACATTAAAAGGAGTGAGGGACTCTGTTGCATTTACCCATAGTATTGTATTCGTAAACAGATCTGACTGAATGGTGTGCTGCCAATTTATAAAGATGCATACTTCATTTTCTTTTTTTTTTAATGAATATTGCTTAATGTGTATTAAAGACTATGGAAATGAGAATTTAGAGAAAAAAAGTCTTCTCTCTTCATTCTAATGCTCATCATGCCATTGCTTAAACTACATCAGTTAAAGTAATATGGCACTTTTTATCAGAAGTTATTCGATATTATTAGACTGAGCATAGATTCCATAAAGCTGTATCAAGAAAACTGGCAGGGTCCCTTCCAATTCTGCCTTGTCAAAGAATGGGGTCAGGGTTCAATTGTCAAAATACAACATCCAATGTTACATTCCGATCCACCTGATACCATTTACTTGTCCCTGTGCCCACTGGTGCCTCCTTACTATATTTAGTCTATGCCTGCCTACATATAGGCATAATTATATACACTGCTTCCTGCCAGCTTCCTGTTACAATCATCAACCAGCTGTTGGTAGCTGGCAAACTGGTCCAATTTCCAAGCATGGTTACTTTCTCCACTTGCTAATTAAAATTAAAATTAAGATTAAAATTCTGGGAGAGTTAACACTGCTGTAGTAGTTCTGTAGTGAATGGCATGACCAAAAGTAGCATTCAATGAATCTGCATTGTGGCCAAGGGATGTCAGTTAATGACAAGTTCTAAATGATATTATATATTGATCATGTATCATCAACTGCTATAGGATCCCTTCAAATGAGGCTTAGATATGATATTTTATGAATACTAGTCGGATAGATCTGTTTCTTTGTCCTTTCAAACAGCATCATTTGAAGTTCCAGGGGCTCGATTCATAAGTTTCTACGACATAGAGGGCTATTTTACTGCTACGACCACTGCTGATCGTCCAGGGGTCATTTTATGCTATGCCTAGGACATCTGTTGAACAGTTGTAAGGGTGGAGAAAAATAAGCACACATACGACCAGCTTATCTCATACGACCAGCTCATCTCAAGAAAACCGTAAAATGCTGTCATACAAAAAAAGGGGTGCATTTCATAAGAAAATCGTAGCAAAATTCCAATCTACCTGATTGTACAGAATACCTGTAAAAGGTGGCTTTAAGGGCAAAAATGCCCATTGCACAACATATGGCTAAGACAGCCTCTGAAGTCATCTCAGCCATTCAAAAAATCTTTAATAATGGTTTATTTTGTACCAAACCAAGATGTAATAAATCATAATAATATATAGACTAACCTGTAAGAATGAATGCCTCATAAATTCATATCATACATTTTTTGAAAATTATATTTTAACTATTTCCTCCTGAATCGTAGTGTGGGTGATGTTCTTATGTACTCTGTAATTCAAAGTTATATTTTTAGCATAATAACTTTTACAACAACTTTCTAAAAGCTAGTGATACGATTGAGTAAAGGAAATATGTCCTATGATTATCATTGTGAAATGTACCACATTTTTCTGTACAATTGCCTTGTACGACCCCTTTACTACAACCAGTAGTAAAAATACGATTTGCTCTCTTTTCCCTACAGACATGTTTTTTGTGGTCGTAGAATTATTGAGCTATTGTATATTGTTATGAATCAAGCCCCTGAGCAACCTATTCACAAAGAATGGCCTACAAAGGTTTATGTATATTAACCTGAGATCTAAGTTTTTTTCAAAACAATACTATGATAAATGTTTTTCCCTACGCCCTTTGATCATTTGCAGTTGCCAGTAGCTACAATATATTTGTCTGATGTAATATAGTTATGTGTAAAGCATGCTCCTGAAACGTTATGTATCCTTTGATATAATTTGGGGTGTTTTTTTTAGGGATTCAACATTATTAATACACAAAAAAATTCAGTTCAGTGGAAAAGGGGTTTAAGTAAAATGATCTCCAGATTATAGAGGGCAGAAAGATGGAGGATTCCATTCCTGTGAGCCTTCTAATGTTGCCTGACCACCACCCCACGTGCCCCAGAGGCTGATGACCTATGGGTAGGTAGGCAGTTAAATCAGGGCTTATTCATCCATTTCCAGCAGGATCCTTGGTTTTCCGGTAGCCATGTGTACATCCCCAGAGGCCTACTCATCTTGCTGATCAGCCTCTGTGTGGGAGGGGTCTTTTTTTCAAGGGGATTTACCTTGACCAGAAAAATTTACTGAAGAAGCATTAAGATCTTGTAGCAATAAAAAATAAACAAGCAATCAAGTTCCAAGTTATTAGGTTTAAAATGGTGTGCCAGCGATTTAGATGTAGGTACATTTAAATGCATATACATGCACCTACTGATTTCAAGAAGGTGAATCAGTTTTTTTGCACATCAACATGTTCTGAGAGTGTAACCAACATTTCAGGAGAGCCGCTTGTACAAGTAACCACATACTGGTCATGGATACCAGTTGCATTCCAGATGTATTCTATTCCCAAGACCAAGGAATGTAATAAAGGACACGGGATGTAGAATGCTGAGCACTCCATGCTGTAGGTTGGGGAGGTATGGCCCTGCAGATATTGCTCAGAATATATTATGTTATCAACTGATAGTAATGGCATACCACATACTATAAGCTCTCCATGGTAGAGAATCACTGATGAGAATAATGATGTAGGGTTACAATTCATATTTACCACTCTTTACCACAGAGTTGTCGCCCTGTCAGAGATTATTGCATAGTAAAGATTCTGTACTCAGGTAACTTTATCTAAAACTGTGTGAGAAGCATTTATTCATATTTCTATAAGGTGTAGGAATATCCTAGGAATACATGAATATTGATTTTATGTTATAATTTTTCATTGATTTTTTGCAAGCCTGAGGCTTCTGTAGGCTAAAAAATATGCAAAGCTTTTAGAGAGGAAGAAGACCTGAGGATTACCAGTCCTCTCGGGCATTTAACCTGGACTGACCCCAATCCCTCTAAAAGTAGCTGATAGCATATGGAAAGGAGGCAAATGAATCAGAGCGTATTCATCCTTTTCCGGAATTATTTGGGCTATTCAATCATCCATTTAGATATCCCCAGGATCATATGCCCATTGCTACAATAACACAACTTCAAAGGCCTAGAAGATCTAAGGGTATTTTACATGGCCCTGGAGGGATATAATGTAGCCCAGAGTGGGAAGTATATCCCCTGAGAAGACCAATGCTGACGGTTGGTATTGAGATGAGGTGTCTGGAGGACAGAGATAACAGGGAGAAACATGCCGGTTGGGCTATTTACGGTAATGTGTATGTAAAGTATGGCTGTACATGTTCTAAATCAAAAACTGAGGCAAAGTAGCAAAAGAGCCTACCCTAAAACCATGGCGTTCTTAAAAGATTCTCTATAATATTGCACTAAATTAAATTGTCAGTACAAACTATGATGTGAATTCAGCTGGTCAACAGATAACTTGTCAAAACAATTAATACTTAGAAATTTCTCAATGTTTCTGATCCTCAATTGTTTCCAACACATTCTGACAACGAAATCCCTAAATCTCTAAAACTTGCCAATAGTACTTTTGTGCTATAATGCCTATATTACCAAAATATAATTACGCTGAGTACCCATCTCTCCGGGAAGAGGCAGACGGGAGTGATTGAGGAGGAATGGTAGTATTTCTGAACATGTCCATCACAGCTGTTCCAGGCTTGGAGACAATAGCAGGAGAGACCTGGCTGCTGGAGAAGGTCTGATTGTCTACTTATTCTGCCCTTTTTATAGCTGCACATATCTACTTGAGTGGCAATAGAGGTGATAGGAATTTCCTGTTTGGCAAATTTAGTGATGCTCTGTGCTAGAGGTCTGTGCCAGCTGCAGAAAGGGTCCTTTACATACCTACCAAACAAGTTCCAGTTACACTGTGTAGAAGTAACACCACCTTCATACTGTTGTAGGGGTTGTGAAAGTAGGACATGAACCCAGGTTCCAATTCGGTTTGAATGCAACAGGTTTTTTTCAGTCTCACGATCTCTTGTTCTCACACGAGCTGGATAATCTCGTCTTGTCCCAGCGAGGCTGGTGCAAGAACCAGATAGTGGGAGGGGTGTAGGTGCCCCATGGTCGAAAGTATCGAAGGTATCGAAGGGTGTGGGTCTGAGCTCGCCCGGGGACAAACTCCCAGAGGTGGCCAACCTCTGCTTCTTATAATATAATGCTCCTTCCAAATTCAAAAGGTCTTAATTGTGCCTTATCAAAGAAGATCCTGGCATATTGACTATGGAAATGAGAATTTAGAGAAAAAAAGTCTTCTCTCTTCTAATGCTCATCATGCCATTGCTTAAACTACATCAGTTAAAGTAATATGGCACTTTTTATCAGGAGTTATTCGATATTATTAGACTGAGCATAGATTCCATAAAGCTGTATCAAGAAAACTGGCAGGGTCCCTTCCAATTCTGCCTTGTCAAAGAATGGGGTCAGGGTTCAATTGTCAAAATACAACATCCAATGTTACATTCCGATCCACCTGATACCATTTACTTGTCCCTGTGCCTCCTTACTATATTTAGTCTATGCCTGCCTACATATAGGCATAATTATATACACTGCTTCCTGCCAGCTTCCTGTTACAATCATCAACCAGCTGTTGGTAGCTGGCAAACTGGTCCAATTTCCAAGCATGGTTACTTTCTCCACTTGCTAATTAAAATTAAAATTAAGATTAAAATTCTGGGAGAGTTAACACTGCTGTAGTAGTTCTGTAGTGAATGGCATGACCAAAAGTAGCATTCAATGAATCTGCATTGTGGCCAAGGGATGTCAGTTAATGACAAGTTCTAAATGATATTATATATTGATCATGTATCATCAACTGCTATGGGATCCCTTCAAATGAGGCTTAGATATGATATTTTATGAATATTAGTCGGATAGATCTGTTTCTTTGTCCTTTCAAACAGCATCATTTGAAGTTCCAGGGGCTCGATTCATAAGTTTCTACGACATAGAGGGCTATTTTACTCTGATTGTCTACTTATTCTGCCCTTTTTATAGCTGCACATATCTACTTGAGTGGCAATAGAGGTGATAGGAATTTCCTGTTTGGCAAATTTAGTGATGCTCTGTGCTAGAGGTCTGTGCCAGCTGCAGAAAGGGTCCTTTACATACCTACCAAACAAGTTCCAGTTACACTGTGTAGAAGTAACACCACCTTCATACTGTTGTAGGGGTTGTGAAAGTAGGACATGAACACAGGTTCCAATTCGGTTTGAATGCAACAGGTTTTTTTCAGTCTCACGATCTCTTGTTCTCACACGAGCTGGATAATCTCGTCTTGTCCCAGCGAGGCTGGTGCAAGAACCAGATAGTGGGAGGGGTGTACGTGCCCCATGGTCGAAAGTATCGAAGGTATCCAAGGGTGTGGGTCTGAGCTCGCTCGGGGACAAACTCCCAGAGGTGGCCAACCTCTGCTTCTTATAATATAATGCTCCTTCCAAATTCAAAAGGTCTTAATTGTGCCTTATCAAAGAAGATCCTGGCATATTGACAGTCAACATTTTATAAAGCAATAGTTAAGTTTCCCTCTTATTTTGAGTCAATCTGATCTGGGATTTATCCTCTAAATGTGTAATATAACTTTTATTTTGAGTTAATGGTCTCTAGTACCCTGGCAGTGAATGCTATGATAGATAACTAATAATGTTAAGACTACCAAACTCGACAGGTTAAGATTAAAAATGTACTGGGTAAATTATCTTGATTAAATCTAAACTAAATATGCCAAGAAACTATACTACTTTCTGCTAATAGCTCCCACCTACAAAAGACCTAAATCAATCAATAATGAGAAATGCAAACTCTTGTACCCTATTTAAGATAATATCTAACAGCAATAGTTCAGGAATCCAACACAGTTTTTATGAATGATGTCAGACATTAGTGAGAGGAACAATATCATATTTATCATTTTAGCTTCTTAAATCTTTAAATATTGATACTGTGTGAGATACTAGGGGAAGGACCTTCCTATTTACAAGACACCATTCATGAATCAGAAATCGTTCTGAATGTTGCAGATCCATATGAAAATGACCTCTAAAGTTCTTTCATCAGTGCCTTCGCATTCTGCCATTCTGTCAAAAGAATTGTGTCTAGGGTAAACTGTTATACTGTGAAGCTTATATTGCATTCCAACCTGCCTTTCACCACTTATTGGACCCCGTGCCCCCTTAGTCTGCCTAGTCAAGGTCAATTTTTTTCTAGTAGCCTCTTTAGGTGAAAGACAGAAATTTACATACCTAGTCAATGCCTGCCTATATAGATTTACAACATTTCCTGTCAGTTCCCAATGGCAATCTTCCATGTGTGCTTGGGCAAAAGCCGCAGTTTCATTCTTATCCAAGCACAATTTCCTCCTTGTTAGGCATTATTGATTGATTTCAACTTAAACCATATAGTAGGGTGAATGTATGCTAAAGAGGGTTGGGTTCTAGGCTATGCCCCATAAATGATTTAAGACCATAATTATGATTACTGAGGCAACATCATCACTTGATATCACAAAACTAATTGAAAAGTGCACATGAAAAATATTATTTCAGAACTTCATAAAGAATAGATAGGCTTTAAAATGCTGTACCAAAGAAAGTTGAAATATGAGTATTTTACCAAATTTGAGAGTGTCTTCTCTAGTGTGACAAACATTTGAAGGGGGCTGAGACGCATTGTCTATGTGTGTTTGACTTGTACTTCTAAAGCCCCTTTGCCCTTTAGAACTACTGAGCAGTCTCTTATAAATATTGAGGAGATGACCTTTATATACTGTCTAAGTGTTGTGCCCCTTATAACTTGTCTAAAGAGGGGATAGCTTGTGCATATAAAACTGCATCCAAAGGTATTCATCCATCTACTTTAGCCATTAACATTATACTTATTCATATCTGCAGCAATACTTTCCGTACATATTGGGCATCCAGGCCTACAGGCAAATACAGCATTTGAGATATCCTCTCTTTTTGAGCGAATGTAATAAAAGGGATGTAGCTATAGGATGTAGAAAAGTAGAACAGTGACAACATGCAGGGGGTATACTGTATGTTGTTACTGTTCTTCAGAGGTCTTTCTTGCTCAATGCATAAGCTGCCCTCAACTCCCCATCCCACACCCTTTGCTCAAACTCTCAAACCTGCAGATGATCTAAAGATATAACAGACACGCAGTCAGGGGGCTTGTTTATCAATTACCAGTATTAAACATGGTCTTCTATCATCTATGTACACACCAATGCCTATATCCATAAATATAGTTGGGTCACCTTTATGTACATTAGTGAAGGGATCTAAGGTCATACATGGCCCTGGATGGGTTCATAGGGTACTGTGGAGTAGAGACCTCACCCCCCCCCCCCTCTACTAAGAAGTGATTGTTGGATGTCATAGTTATGGAACAGTGACTGGGGAACAGGGATAACCTAGTGCAGCATGCAGGGCTGGGTAATAGTACAAGAATGCCCAGGTGATGATAGAAGGGTGCAACTCACTATTGGGCACATCTGCAGGGACAATAACAACAGGACAATTCATGATTATATTGGATTACCCCCAACCCATTGTCTCTATTTATTTGCAGTCCTGCTCATCATTGGTACAGGGTTGCCTGGATATCCCATTCGTTTTGCTCTCTTGTACACTTGATGGGGAAAAAATAATATACAATATTGACAATGTGGGTATAGCAGGTCCAAAACCTGTCAATTTGCTCTGAGGATATGTACTTATTGGAAAACAAGATATAGTTATTTGCAACTTCCCAGAGCCATTCAATACTGTACACTGATATCAGATGGTTGGTAAATAATATTACATTACGTGCTATTTCAAGTAAGGGTGGGATTAATTGAAAATGAACTTTAATTGAGTGGCGGAATGGCATGCCATACCTGACTAGGTCACAGACTCACACATCTGGGTCAACTTACCGGAACTGACATCCTTTACACTGTGCATGTGCAGGTCCGCCAAAAGTTGTTTTAAAAGTAGACAATGGGTCTCAATGGATTAAGTAACCACACCCACCCACCCTAAAATGGACAACAAGTGAACTATGCAAATAAGGGCCAATAAAGGGCTCACCTGAATTATCACTATGAACTGCCCAGTGCCTGAAAACAACTTCAATTGTCATAATACAATGTTATTTGCATGCTCTATATTACAACCTTAAATGTCTTAGATATGTCATTACATCAATTTATAGTGTACTCCATTGATCATAACATGTTCTACACAGTAGTAATAAAATAGTCCCAAAACTTGACTGAAGCCTTTCATCAATTATGGACGGTCAGTTAATTGCCTATTGTTTACAGAATACATGGAGTTAATTTTTAAAGAGAGACATGACTGTACCAGACTTGTCCGCTTTGGTACCATGTAAATTGTCCTCTAGAAATTAACACTCTTGTAGATGTTCTTAAAAGCTTGCAATTGCCATCAACATTAAAAGCTAACAATTGCTTGATTCTCAAGCTCATCAATATGGAAATGAGTTCTCCATTCAATCTTAGCAAAGCATTATAACCATACAATCTGCTAACGGTTCTCCTGTGGTACAATGTTATTACAATGACATAAGCATAGCACAGGGGAGTAGTGGACGGCAGTATTATCATGGTGGGTTCTCTATTAAACCTCTATAGAAGCAGGGGGAGGAGAAGGAGTCAGGGATGGAATATGGATGGATGGAGTGAAACATAAACATTTACAGAACAGCTGCTCCATGCCTGGAGGCCATAGGGGGAAGGAATGGGCTGCTGGAGGAGGTTTGATCACTAACCTTTAATGATAAAAAATGGGCAACTGACTCCCCCTACCACCACATGAATGCTGGCACAAGTAGCTCTCATGAGAGGTTGGTTCTGTCCTTGGAATGAAGTTTGTTCCTGGCATACTATTGTGTGTTGCGGCCTGGTACTAGGCTAAATGTCGCGGGATATTCAAAGGTCAGAGCAAAATCGATGTGTAGTTATAGCTGACTTATTCAACAACATAGAGCAGATAGAAATTTCCTGTCTGGAACTAAATAGAGTGTGTCACCAGCTGTTAGGGACTGATGTGTTGTGATTTAAGTAGCTGGCATATTGTCAGACACCTGGACATATTGCTCTGGTTTAATGGAGTTACTGAGGGATGAGAGTGCACATCGCACAAATTCACTTACTCCAAGTGTACCTTTCCTTACATTTGTTGGGCCAGTTGCAGAGGTCGTCTTACAGTTTGAATAGAAAGACAAACTATAGAACCAATGAATCTTTCTATGTTAAATAAGATAAACCACTCTATCTAAGTATTAGACTCAAAATGCTAATCCATTATAATTCTGGAAGAATAAGTAATTTGGCTTATCCCCCTTCATATAGCACAAATCTCTCATGGGAAACCCTTTGAACCTTAATATGATCTCACTAAGGTCTTATCAAATACAGTGATACACTCTCTAAGTATTAATATTTGGCCACAGTTAACAAAGGAGGGGTTAATTTAATAAGATAGTGGTCAGTTCCTTCTAAATGTAACCTCAATTACAGACAGGGTGACAACGGCCACAAGTGGGCGACCAGGTGCTCAAATTCTAACAAGCATTAATCAGATTTGCTGCCATTATAATGTGTGCCTATGCCTCGAATCTGTTAGAAGTGAAGGGATTCAGGTTGCGGCTAATATAGGAAGGGGTGGAGGCGGGGCGTCGGGGATCTGACAGTGTAAAGGGCTTGACTGGATTTGATTAATTTGATGGACTCTTAAGCCTGCATGTGTGTGTATGTGTGTATGTGTGCGGATAACAATTATTAAAACGTATGAACCAAGGTATGACAGTATATCAAGGTGACCAACATACAATGAGTATTATTATGTATTGCCCAATTTTCATAAATTCCGCCAAATGACATGAAACCAGGCAGTTAGAGGATTTGGATTTAGAGCAGTGACTATGTGATGCATCTGAAAGGGTAAGGGTATTATCAAATCTATACGATTCTTGAGGGTAAAGGTCCCACATACATATGAATTTTAATTTTAATGGATTAAGCACATTTAGAATGTGGCCAAATTGGGACCTCCGACTTTAGACCACTAGCTTGATAGGAACCTTGAATGGAAATCTCACTATTCTTATCATATATATAGATGTTGAGAACCCCCTGATTGGAAAGTGAGCAGAGGAGAGTTAGATACACGTGATGAGATGGCAGTTTGGTTCTTCCAAATGCAAACCTAATAACCACCATGGGTATTCCCTTCACGTCCAAAACACCCCAAAGCCGGCTTCTGGGTACTCATCAAATTCTGGAAGAGATGAATTGGATTCTCTGCCCTTAAATGCAAACCACGGCTCTGCCTTCAGCCTTAATTCTGTCAGATTTGGATGGATTCAGTTAGGTTTTACCACTGCTGATTTAAACATGAATTGCTGGTTACAAAGAAGTTTTTTGTCACCTTTTACAAATACAGAAGGGCCCAAATGGTAGCATATCCATCTTAGATATAGAATTGGATAAGCTTGCACTTACTGATTAGCTTCAACACTTTGCTTACTTGCATATTGCACTGTAGTATGACCTTGTCCATACCATTCACATTTATTATTTTAGAAACATTTCTCTAAGAGAATACACATAATATAATTATGGCACATACTTGTACCAAGTCTCTAATTTGCCGTCCTGTTGATGTACAGCGACTTCTGTGCTAGGCCTCTACAAGGACTCTCAACCGATATGGTGAGATTGACTGAAGAGAATAATAAAATTGATTGGAATTTGTGATCTATACTCCTTACATTAAAAGAAAAATCAATGATGTCAAACTTACCAGGGGTATGATGCTTTGATCTTGAAGGGAGGAACTTAAGATAGACATAGATGTCTCTCACATGTTTATAAGTCAAGGCAATTGAAAAATCTCATTGTGCTATGTAATTCACAGGACAATGCTTTTCTCAAAATTGATGTCTCCTTTTTCGATAGGCCTGTAGATGTAGAATAATTTCTCATGTAATTGACAAGACACCATTTTATTAGAAGAATCAGATAATCATCAGAAATTATCAAAGAGACCTCTTGAAAGGCTTAAAGACATCTAGATTTCCTTCAGCAGTGCCATAACATCCTTGCTTGGCAAAGAATGGTGTCGGGAGTCAATCATTAAACTGCCAATCAGCATTCCGATCTGCCTTCCACCACTTATTGGACCCTGGGCCCCCTTACTGTGCCTAGTCAATGCCCGCCTATATATAGATTTACAACATTTTCTACCAGTTCTCAATGACAACCCTCCCTGCTTGATTGGGCAGAAGCCACAGCCTTTTCTCTCTGATCCAATCTCCAAGCACAATTTCCTTCTTGTTTATTGATTGATCCTAACCTCAGCTGGGAGGGTAAAGATAGACTAGAAATTGTTGGGGAAGATGCCAGACTATGGCCTTTAAGCAGCTTTTCACAATGATATAACCACTGATGCAAGCACGTCAACAAGATTTGATAGTGCCAGAACAATTGAAAGCTACAAAAGTATTCAATTCTTCAATAAAGGCATAGGCTCAAGAGTCAAACTTGAGCAGAAAATGTCGTTAAAGGTTAATGGAACATGAGTAATATATTTGATTTGAAGGCATAAGTCTACTTACAGTAATAAAAGGACACCCTCTGCTGTGACAATCATCCAGAGAAGGCATAGATCACATTTCACCCACAAGTATGTTTGTATTTCTAGCACTTATAGGCCCCTATGCCCTTTAGAATTACTGAGCTGTTTCTTTTATTGAGAAGAGTGAAATTTATATATATTATGCTATGTTATGTTCCATGCGCCTCATATCTTGTCAAAAGAGGCAATGTCATATATATGCACATATAGATGCATATAAAGGTATGGATCTACCTTCTTGAATAAAGAATTTGAGTCTGTGAAAATGTCAAGATTGATTTTGTTCTCCAGGAATGTAATAAAGGGATGTGGCTATAGGATGTAGAATGTTCTATGGGGACCTGTAAGGCTTCAGAGGTCTCTCTACCTAGCTCAAAACCCAAGCTGCCCTCAACTTCCCAACCCCACTCATTCTCTAGCGTACTGATGACCTGTGGATATAATGGATAGCTGATCCAGAGCTTGTTCATCCACTACTAGTATGATGTATGGTCTCCTATCATCGGTTCACAGACCAATGCCCACACCAAGCACTGCAGTTAGATCACATTAAAGAGAATTACCGCAAGGGCCTTCCGCCATACATGGCTCTAGGTAAATTCATTGAGTACTAGGGTGTAGGGACCTCATCCCCCTACTAGGACTTGATTGTTGGACATTGTGGTTATAGGGTAGGGCCTGGGGGACAGAGATAACATAGTGTAACATACAGTGCTACATTATTTATGGGAATACCCTTTTTCTGACAGAAGGGAGCTGCCACTATCAAGCATATCTGCAGGAACAATAACAAATGATACCATTGGGCCACCCAACAATCCATGTCCTCTCCCATTCATTTTAACAGTTGTGCTCATCATTGAAACAATTCAATTGTTCAGTGCATGGTCGCTGTCAATATTGCTTATCGGAAAATGACCAATTAGTTCCTCTGTTTAGGTAAAAGGGTGATCCCAATGACGTGACCGCATGAACATTCACAATGTTAAACCTATGGATGAATTTCTTCCAATCCGACAGATTCACGTCAATGGATTCACCATTTAAAGGAAATATCAGATGGCATAAGAGGTTTGCATTAAATTCTTTGTTCACTCTGAATCTATTATTACGATTA
The DNA here is from genome assembly GCA_947462335.1 of Harmothoe impar. Classification (NCBI taxonomy): domain Eukaryota; kingdom Metazoa; phylum Annelida; class Polychaeta; order Phyllodocida; family Polynoidae; genus Harmothoe; species Harmothoe impar. Next base: position 26,404,693 of record OX381719.1, on the reverse strand, counting down.
TCTTTTTGAATATTAAGGAAAACCCCTGATATTTGATCCAGACAAATTACGCAAGCTTGACTTCATTGGGTTTATGTAGAGGGTATGAATTTGAGGGTCAAGTAGTTGTGCTTAATATCAACTTCCCAACGGCTAATCATAGAGTTCAATGACACCCAATGATATCAAATGTTTGGAAGATTGTTAGGGAGATACGGGTATCGAAATTGGCCAATCTGGACATTAAATCAAACCATGAAATGTCTGCTTTAGTGGCATGTAATTTGGCCCTTAGAAGTTGACTCTGTTATTGTCTTTCAACAGTAGATGTTCTTGAAGGAACTCTGTCAGCTATAAAATCACAACCAGTTGATTCTCAAGTTCATTGATATGGAAATGAGTTCTCAATCCAATCTTAAATAAGGAGTCTAGCTGTGCAATCTGCCAACAGTCCCCCTCTTGTATAATGGGATTATGATTAATTAAGCATTACACAGGGGAGACACCAAGACTGCAAAATCCCTACAGTTGGCTCTCTTGAGGGTTCCTCATCCTGCTCCCTCTAAGGGAGCATGATGATTGTCTACTATAACCTACAAGGATAAAATGGACTGCAACTAGTTCCAGCAACCACCATATGATTGCTGGCACAAGTAGTCCTCATGGGAGGAAGGTATCGCTCTTGAGAGGTATTTTGTTCCTGGCAAATTATAGTGTGGGGAAGACGCTTAATTAGGTACCAATGTGAGTGTTGTAGGACATTTGATATCAGAATCATATGGCCACACACAACTAAACATCCAGATTAGATTTATTCTACTTATAGCTCCTCATGTGTACTCGAGGGACTACAATATAGTAGTTTCCTGTCTAGAAGGTTTCCTGCAGATATAGTCAGTCTTTTGCATCCATATGACCTGTTGGAGGACTCACAACACTGATATGCTTTGGCTCTCTATACAACCAATATTAAGTCACTGTAACCTAACCGAGTTGTCATTTTTTGGCTCCCTATACGACCAACCTAAGTTATTATTGTCATGTTGGCCAGTTCTGCTATTACTCTTCCTCATTTTAATGAGTTTTAAGGCTACCGCAGAGGGGCCCGACTCGATCGGCGTACTCGATCAGCCGATCAAGTCGGGCCATATCAAACATGTTTGATCGCCCTGACTCAATCAGGAGGATGTCCCCGCAGACAAAACCGAGATCCCTAGATACCGATCGAGGCTGGCCCGTCTGCAGTGGCCTTTAGGGGAAGTCCTTTTGAGTTAGGTAGTAGTCATGTGTTCTTATGCCTCAATTATTTTTGAATAGCACTTGGTCATGCCTGACCAATGTCTCAATGACTAACCTGAGGTAGCCCCTTCAGACTAAGGTACCGAGCATTTAGATTTTCTGAGCAGCTGCAGTAACTGCCCTTTACTATTCAGATAGTGTAGGGCAGCTGCAGATGGGCATTATTAATGCTTGTTTTGGGATTGATGAAAGAGAAATATTTTTCGACATCTTGACATGTTGTCTTTTCCTCGTTGAATAGCCCCACTTAGAGGTCAGGAACTACCGTAAAACCTCGCGTATAAGCCTAACTTGAGTATAAGCCGCACCCCGACTTTGGGCCAATCCTATAAGCCGCACCAGCGATCTGAATAGGGTGGCTTTAGTACTGTACTATAGGAGCAAAAACTTGCGTATAAGCCGCACCTGGACTCTGTGCCGATCATATAAGCCGCACCAGCGATCTGATTCACGTACTAGCCGCGGCTTATACGCGAGGTTTTACGGTACTCAATTTCACTTTATCAATACTTAATCTTGGGGCTCATTCCCAGGAGTTGTCTAAGAGTTTGGACATGGAGGTTTGCTGGTGTACATTCGGTATGTAAAATAAGATGCACCACTCTAGTGCTAGGTTTTAAATGCTAATCTGTTCTGGCAGGATAAGTAATGTGCCTTATCCCCCTTCATATAGTACTTTTTAAGGCTCTCATGGGACACCCTGTGCATATTTCTTTTGAATATGATCCCACTAAAAGCTTATACTGTCGCTAGTGTTTTTTTCAATACTTTCTATGTAAATATATGTGTCCATAGGTTTCATACAGCGATCCATAAATTAGTATTTAAACGGTGTAGTGTTTAGGACTGGATCTTAAGTCCAAATGTTTTAACAAGAGAACTTGAATACATTGAACTGGGTGAGGTCATACCTTTAGGCGTTTATCTTATATAAGATGCAGAGAGCTAGGCAGATATCTATCTAGGATACTACCACTTACTATCCAATTGGCCCAGGAAGAAATGGACAATTTGGTCTGCAGTCTAAACTACTGCTTTTGTATTGTATTGTAAAACTACTATTTGAAGGTTTAACATAATTGAAAACAAAGTGCTGGTCACATCTTTTGAATTTTGTTTCAATCTTGAATATTACTTCTGACCCCAAAACAAAGGCAACCAGGTGCTCGAATTTGTATCAAGTATTAATCAGATATGCTGGCATTTTGTGCAGGCTGTACGTCAAATTAAAATGATTCAGGTTACCTTCATTTCTGCTGAAGTTGATAGACATGACAGGCGGTGGTGGAACGTAACCGATCTGGGGGTGGACAGGGACTGTATGGATTTGATTGATTTGATGGACTTTTAAGCCTCTGTGTGTGGGTGTAAAATGAGAGTGCATGCACTGTGGACTATTGTTGTCAACGTTCTTAGGGGAGATTTCCAGCAGACTTGATAGAGTTAAAAGGAGAGCATATTCTATTCAAGGTAACATTAACAGCAACATAGATCATTTATATAGCAAGTTTAAATCTTCATCATTTTAACATTACATATGGCTTTTTAAGTTGTCATCTCTTGACATGCTTTATAAGTTTGATGAAAAAAGAACAGAACACTGTGGGGATAAACATAGGAGTATTCACTCTGTCTGTTTCCCCATCAGAAAGAAAGTTAGGGCTTTCTTTCGGGATCATGTTTCTAGCTGTTGCTGCTATTTAATAGATTTCTGCAAACTAAACAGTAAACGATGTTAATATCCTGTAGTCTAATGTCATTATCATTAAATAGTCATTGCACTGGAGACCCAACCAGACTCACTAGTCAATGGGATCTCTAATGGACTTCAAAAGGGGTGGATGTTAGCAAAGGCATGGCCATCTGGGGACAGGCTTTTGAATTGCATTGTAGCCAATGCCCATACTCATTACCACTTAGCACCCTAAGTTCAACATTAAAGAATTGACAGGGAAGCAGAGCTTGCGGTAAAGTGATAAATTACTATTTATTGGTCTATAATAGAAGTCATGAACTACTGCATGGAGGTTTTACCCATTTCTCCTCCCACAGTCTACATGTACTCTTTTACCAAGGAATGCAATAAAGATATAGGGATGTAGAATGCTGAGGGCAAACGAGAGCAGGTTGTATGTTGGGAGATTATAGCTGTGGAGATATAGCTCCAATCGGAATGTTGTTGATTGATGGGAATCGTTTTCTGCTTGGATCTAGCTCTACACGAGGATATTCAGAGAATATCAAATAGATCAAAATATCAAAACAAAACGCAGGCTCGTTGTCTTAGTGGATAGTTTTGTACCATCTGTTAATGAATGATTGAATTGAATTGGCAGTAAGCTCATTTATACAATCCATATAATAATGAATCACTTTACCCAGTACCACCTAGGAATGGATAGCAGTACCCTAGTAGAGTTAAGTACCCGGGTACTGCACTCGAATTGCTTTAGTACCCGGGGGTGAACTGGAATTATTCTTACTCGGATGTGTGGTTATGTGTCTGAATACATGACCCATATTGCCGTAGGCTGATTACTGTAAAAATTACTCATATTGGCATGGTCTCTGCACAAAGCATACCCATATTGCCGTAACAAGGCTAGTATCCATATCACCCCAACGGACTCTTTGAGGGTAGGTTACATAAGAATGGCAAACTTACCATTTAGCACTTTCTATCAATTAGAAAAGCCAATCAAATAGGGCAAAATTACCAATTAACCCCAAAATGCAGTGTAAAGTCAAGAGAAAGTTCACACAGGGAATCACTACCCCTCATTTAGTCTTAGTGTAGCTTACCAATGTAAAACATGCCCATGTAGGCTTACAGCACTTCCCTGCCTAGGGGGTGAAAAAGGACCCGTTTCCCTCCAAATGATGACCACACATCCCGGTATGGTTGGACTTGAGTCGACCCCCCGGGCTATAGTATTATAAGGCAATTGAGATGATGATTATGCAAGAAATAGTAGCTGTCGTCCGGAGCTGATTTGACTCAACTGTATGAGTGTTGCAAATCCCCCATGAATTTCGACCACTGCATAAAGTGCTTGGCAATGCCTTGTTGTACTATACCAGAGAAAGGCTTGAGGAAAGGAGATGAAAGTACCTATACATCTTGATGTGATATCAGGTTAGGGGTTAAGTGAGAAATGAGGTAGTGAGGACTCACTACTTACACAGGGCAGGTGGATTAAAGAATGCCATTCCTCCAGGGTTCAGTTCATATCCAACCCAACCTCTCCAGGGGCCTGATGGATAGATAGGCAGCTGGATCAGGGCTTGTTCATCTCTACGTAAAGCACCTAAGGTATGGTCACATCCATGTATACAATCCCAGGGGTCTATATCCATCACTGCAGTTACATCACCTCAAAGAGCATTCGCTAAAGGGACCTGGGGTTGTTCATGAGTCTGAGGTTGTACCTTGGAGTTAGGATGCCATATCCCCTTGAGACCAGTGCCATTGGTTAGGATTGAAGGGCAGGGTCTGGGGACAGAGATAACGAACAGAAGCAGCAGGCAGTGTTGGGTTATTGATGAGAATGGATCTCTTCTGGTAGCAGGGAATGGCAGCTGTAACTCTATATGTCGGAGTGATAACAAAAGGGATATAGCTATCCTAGAACCCATATACTCTTTAGGGATCAGTAATAACCCATTTCGAATTGTGTGTACTTGCATGTAATATGTTTATACATGTCAAGCTTGAGTTTGGACATTCATTGGACCAGCGCATTACTGTGGCCACCATCCGCGCACCCAGATTCGTATTCAGCAGTGTCGATTTCAAAAATTGTTTAAAAAGCTTCACCATATTTATGAACAGTACATATGCTTAATAGATCGAAGTAGTAGTTTGACTTGGTGCCGACTCTAGGTGACTCGGTCAGATCTATTTTGATGAAGAATATTTCCAGGCATATTAGATGCCCTCCACTTTAACTCAAACATCAGTGATGCTTGGGAGTTTGTACACGTGGTATAGTCCATAGATAGGGTATGTCCAATGGCAGTGACGGTGCTTGAATCTTTAAGCAGCTTTAGTGGATGCACAGGTAGTGAGGAATAGGCCTCTGGGCATCAACATTGTTGTTGTCTTTCATCATTGGGACTCAACGTCAGATGTTTTGGAGGACTCCCTGTCAAACTAAGAGCCTTACAATGGATTAACTTTGATGTTATCAAAAAGGGAAATAAGTCTGTGATTTGGATATTAGGGAATCTTTCAGGATCAGGTTTCTAATCCTTTCTGCTCTTTAATTTTCATATTTTAATATCTTTTTGCCAACTGTATGTTACCCAAACAGTAAACGCTGTTAATCTTCGGTGGTCATAATACCCAGACGTCTTTAGTACATTTAGTACAAATTAAGGGACATCTAGATATTTCTAATGCCCAGTACCGTACTGGCCCGTTTAAGCGCAGGGGTCTCAAATAAGCGTATGTTTCCTTTAAGCGCAGATCTAGGACCCCTTTGAAACCCAAAATCTCTCTTTTAACATGTTAAAGGGACTCATATAATCGCAGGTCCCTGTATAAGAGCAGGGGGTAAAAGGTTATTGAAATTTATAAGCACAGGGGCACTTAAACGGGACACCACGGTATCTGAGTAACTGTACAATATCCACTGTAAAGTTTTGTTAAGTGTTGACATTTTTTTGTCTATTTTGCAGCTACAAGATGCAGACAAAGGGCAGTGAACCGCCAGACTCGCCTCCCCCTCCGTACCCAGGCTACGCGCCCCACCCGCCCCCACAACATGGCGGCGGGCTCCCCGACACTTACTACCACACTGCCCCTAGCGGTGCCTACCACTACGACCCCAACCAACAACATCACCAATCTGGGCCTTACTCTCAACAACAGCAACATCAACAATACTACACTCAACAACAGCAACAACATGGGGTCCAGATGACGTCACCCCGACATGTGATCATTGCGCAGCCGCAAGGGATGACGGGAGTGGTTGAGATGGTGTCCCACAATAAGCCACAGAGTTACCTGGCCTTGTCTATGGTGACCTGCCTGTGCTTCAGTCCTCTCTTTGGTCTTATTGCCATCTGCTTCTCAGGTAAGATTTAGTTTTTTGAAGTAAATGCACCATGTTAGCACCAACATCTTATCCTTCAAGCACAAAATAATGTTGTGTGGGTGTTAAGACCAAAAGATTATAATGCAATAGTTAGTTTTAAATTACCTCTAATTTCAAAGTCCTTTTACCAACACTTTTGAAACCTGCAATAAAATGCTAACCTCGCAGTAATTCGCATGTGCTTTGTACATATTTTTCATGTACTACTCGATAGACCTTGTATTCAACAGATACTCACGTGTATTCAAACAATCTGGTGCACTGTATGATCATTTTAGGATATAAGATGAACTACCAAATTACAGATACCTACTCATTCATTTGTCATTGTTACAACGATGGTGCCATCACTTGGCATTCCCCTCTTGTAGGCCTAACAGCACACAGTGTCTCCTCAGGGTCCGACCCTCTGGGCTCAGTTTCCCATCCACTCAGAGAACACATTAGTTTGGACTCTAGCAGTTTGGACTCTTGTAGTGCTGCCACCTTGTGTAAAGGCCCCATGTCATTTCCCACATCCCCTGCCTCTTCCCTCCCTCTGCATCATTTGTAACCCTATACTGACTATACTCTATTGTGTCCACCTTTGCATTAAATATGTGAAGATACATGAACATTGACTCATGAAGGTGCATACATAACAGCTCCATGACAACTCAGTGGAATTACTGATGGTTTTGACTTTAGCTATACTGAAGGGAACAAAGAGTTTTTGCAATGTTGCAAACTTTGATGGGAATTGTAGGTCTTCTGGAGATAATTAAGTATTAACATACTTAAGAATTTAATAAAGCGAATATGCAGTCCTTAAAACAAATTTAAGCAACTTTGATTTCCAGGTTAAAGTTGCTTAAATCCAAATGTTCATCCCCCCGCAGAATTACATCAAATTGCAGCATTTTGTATTGGATATAAATTATAATTCTCTCTATTTCAGCTGCCTCTCACTCAGCCTATGAGCATGGGGACATCCTGTCAGCTAAGAGACATGGTACCACAGCCTTACTGCTGTGTATATTCGGCATTGTCCTCTCACTCGTCATCCTCGTTATCGTTCTCACCGCCGGCGTCCAGTGGAAGCCCGACTGATGCCAGAACAAACCACCAGGTGACTCTGCCCATCTTCACCACAGTTAGCATTGATGCTAATAGATGTCCAAGTATGATAGTAGTTCTTAGCAATGGTCCTGACCAAACTTTTTAACATTGGTATTCCAGAGGGCAATGTATATTACACCCCTCACCCTACCCACAAATGTTGTTTGAGGGGAGGGGGTGTGACCCCTGTGGTCCAAGGTGAAGGTGCTGTCAAGACAGCAGACATTGGACATAATTTGTCCCTCCATGATATTTGATTTTCATGATATCTGATGGCCATACCGAAGTAGTTAGAATAATTATAGGAAAGTTCTAACTCTGTTATGGAGGAAGGTTATGACATTTGGTATATAATATAAAGGATAGTTGGTTTGCCATCCTTAATGCCGTCATATGATTATAACCTTTGAAGATTGTAACCTTTGTGAAAATTTGAGAACACACCTGATTAGATATGGCAAAATGTGGTTATGAGTGTGATTTCTAAACAGGGATCATTTTGATGGACCGGTTATGCGATGGTTGCGATCATGGAAAGCAGGGTATTGCTATTAGAAGTAGGGTATTAGGTGTTTGATATGAAGCAGTTTATATATGTGACCTATTGAATTTATTATAGAAAATGTGTTGACTTGAGGTGAAATTGATCGTTAAATTTTGGAGAAAATAGTGTTCTTCATACATGTGTATACATCCGGTGTAAGAAACAGATGATTAATGTAGACATTGCACTATCAGAATTGTGCCACTGTATACCTTTAAAGCAGGATTCATGGTTTAGATTGCATAGGCCTACACTTCTTAAAATAGTGCACATATTAAATAAACCATAAAGGCACCTTTGGTTCATAAAATCGCACCAAAACATGTAGCCAGATAATTATTATGATTGTTATTTTGAAAGTAGTGAAACCGATCCTTGGAAGTGGAATAACACACTGGGCTTTTCCGAGAACTTGTCATACAGAGTGCCTTCATGGCCTCTGACTAAAATCAGAGAAATCTAAGAGTGTCATCCAATTACTGTGTTATAGCGCGATAGTGCATGAACTAAATTGGATAGAGCTTCCTTCACCTTTTTATAACAATTTGGGTGAAGCCTGAAACTCTAAAAGTCAAATTGTGTGTTTATTGGGAGTCTGTTTGATGTTATCATCCATTTATTATGTATGAAAAGGTATGTTTGAGAGTGTGTTTATTTGATAAATAGCAGACTTCGAATATTGTTAGAAACTAGAAAAGAAATCAGTGTGTTGCATCAGTGTTATGATAGGACAATACAGGCTATCACCATTTTGCTGAACTAGGACCCTGGATCTGGTATCCAGGCACGTGGTGCAGTCTACACATGCCCAATCTACATGTGCCATGTAATTAGTGTTGTTTATATATATCACACCCATGTATATATCTATATATACTGTAGTCCCATACTTGGTGGCAATGCCATAATACCATGTACTAGTGATATTGGTATCAGTATATATACATTATAGGTACATGAATTCAAATGATGTCTATAATCACACCCTGTATATATATATACCATATTCGTTGTTGCAACCATTGTATAGATGGAATTGCTCTAAATTATACAGAGCATAACAAAGGCTATAGAGTCTTACCAAACTATTTGAAAGTATTCACATTGCCCATGGAAACGTAGTAAAATGTGAAGAGGACAGCTGGCAATATGACCTTCTCATTTAGTGAACACGGATCATCAGTTGATTGTGAATAACTATTAAAGATAAAGTCATGCTAATTGATACATCAGCTAAATTATGTATCTTTGACATTTCTAATCAGTCAGAATAGTTGGGGATATTGGACTGATATTCCACTGTTTGTACACTGCATGCCATTCATTGCATTAGTGCTACAAATTGACACACGGTGGCACCACGCATGTTCCCCAGGATAGGAAGGCCAGGAACCCATTCCGAGACAAATGTCACCTGAGAAATCCCTCTCGGAGCAACTCAAAGAGGTGTCACATTCTCGTTTGGGCTCACATAAACTTGCATGAATCATCATACATTTCCTGCCAGTGGTCGAAAATGTCCTTATACCAACATAGAGATATTTTGTTGGATCCTTCTCTCGAAACAGAATGCCAAGAAGCCATGCAGAAAAATCAAGGCGACATACCCTTCGACTGGCACACAGGGATTGCTGGAAGATATAACATGACAGATAATGGGCTTTGTAAAATGTGTTATATAGTGTTTTATTCAGGCAAATGTAGTTATTGAAAGGCGAATCTCTGACAAAATATTATGTAACCATCAAGTTATTGCAATAAAGACTATAATACCAGACGTTTTAATCGTGTTGATGCTACTTCTAAAAGATAACAAACCTGTGTGGAAACTCCATTTTGACTTTATTTTACATTTGTAAACATCAAATAATTTAAAGATTAGTTCCTAATAATTCTTATTTAGCATAGCTAAGGTACCTCAAACGGTTCAAAACGTTCTTAACAAAGCTGCTTTTCTTGAACCTTGTGGATTATTAATATGAAGACTATCGATAGCAGCAATCATGAACATACAGTGGTTATTCCAGACACCGTATGATAGTTTCCAGTACAAGCAGCTGAGAGTGGTACCAATAGTCCCATAGATTCTCACTAGGTGGCGACAGGACCAACAACTTATATCAGCTGTAGATGCCACATAGGCCTTGTGCTAAATGGGTTTTGGAAACCATCATTTGGGGAATAAACCTGACAATCTCTTTTCTTTTTTTTTCATCCCAGCACCTCATACCAATGTGCTCTATATCTCGGTTCAAACAAAACCAGTCTGTTTTATGAAGCCACAGCGTGTTATACAATCGGCTGAGGAAACACAAAGTAGACATATTTCTTGTCATGCTTCCTTGATATCTCCATAACTCTTATTGACAGTATAAGTAGGCTGCCACACCGCATTCTGTGTTCATCCCCTTTTCTTGTTGACATTAAGCATTCTCTAAGCCCATACTGGACGTGTCTTAGCAGCCTTCACTGCTGAGCTGAATGTTCTAGGGCGTTATATTGGGGCAGTCGGTCACTTGGGTTTTATATCAATACATACCGATGTGAACAAGTTGGTAGACCTAATGGACCAGTAAGGTTTACTTGTTTTACAAAGCATTTGGGCAATTGTGTTTCATTCGCTGCTTTATTTACGAATTGTCATCTACCTTGCTTGGATTTTTAGAATGCTTTTAGGATGCTTTATCACAATAGGACAGACATACCGGTGCTGGGTGCACTGTAATTGTCCAGCAATTGAGATTGAGGGAGGGGGGATGGGCACTGTTTTGGATATATTGCTGCATCATTTCCAGATATTGATTCTATAGCCCTTTTGAAAGCAGAAACCGTAACATGCCATCAATGTTTTTCAACATCCCAGAGCCGTTTATTAGTTAATAAGATGTGTTTTCAACAAGGTTGGGCTTGTGTAATGTAGGCAAGTGGAAGCGAATTACTAAATTAAACTACTATAAATACATGAATGGGTTGAGACCAGTTCCTTTCAAGATGGTGACTTGTATAATAAAAATACATACTTGGACTACTATTTTCAAATTTGTGACTTGGAAATTAGGGATGAGAATTAATTCTTCTGACCAGACACTGATTGCCTGCTGGACTGCTAAAGCCAAAACCAGAAGCATTTTGATTTGTTTAAACGTATGAGATCACCATTTTTATTCATGAAATGATTTTCAAAAATACAGTACAGGTATTCAAGAATGAGAATGAGGACGTGAGAGATGTTAATATCATGCATAGTCTGATTGTGTTTGACCAGTCTCATTTGGTCACATAACATGATGATGTCACTAGCAACCAATCAATCAGGAATCGGGAGTACATCATTATGTCATATACAGTACATGGTACAACATGTAATTTTTTTTCATCCTTTTCATTGAAGTGAAGGGTACTAGAACGTGCTGTCACAGTACTTAATTAAGTAAAGACAGTTTTCTGATATACATATAATTTCTGTTTATCAGATAGGAATTGATTCAAAGTATCCACTACCTCACATCTACCTATACTTTTATACTGAGTATAATCTATGTTTACTATCTGCATAGTCAGCAATCCTTCCTATTCACACGTTATCTGCACCACCCCCGACCTGTCTCCCACACTCCCCATGGGTGAAAGGCCACCTCGTCCTTACCATCCACCTCCAGGCCACCAACACTAAGATGTGTGCTTCATGTAACGCTTTCAGTAAGTCAATGGCATGCAGTGGGGTAGGCATCATGAGGTTAGCCACAGATATACTACAGCTATACTACAGGGACCTAAGAATATTTGATTGTTATTTATTAATTGAGCCTAGAGAGTGGTCAAAATTTTATAACGAGGGATGAAAAAACGCTGAAATACGATGTATGCTCTACAGTGCTGAAGATTATGCACCATCCCCCTCCCGTCGACCTTGAACCACAGTTGTACACAGGATCTGCCAATGGAAATAGTTTACCCTTAACCCCTTTTGTTAAATAATGACCACTCCGCTATAATAAATATACCCAAATAGCTCTCTATAAGTATCCAAATCATTGAAACATCGGTGGTTATACATGCATCCCCACAGTTGTTTCCTGTAGCATATATTGACATGGGCTGGAATTGGTAGTGATTTACCCCCACCCTGGTGTACGTGTCAGGTGGGGGTGGCAGGTCCTGCTGATAGTGACCTACTTTATAGGTTGTATCCAGCTCCTCCAGGTGGTGGGAGTTACTAACCCTTTAAGGACAGCATGGTGCTTTAATGTGATGTGGCATTTGTGGTTATGATGCAGGAATTCAACCCTGGTGGGTCGATACTTGCAAGGGCTGAGTTCATGCATCATGCCGATTCTTTGATACACTCAGAAAAGGGTGCGCATAATGCAGGAATGCAGCTGCCTGGGCTGCATTCCTGCATCATGATGACAGAGGGTGCACCGTTCATTAAAGCACTATGCAACCCTTGAATAGGGGGTTATAGGTGAGTATGCAAGTCCTCCAGGTGGTACATGTTAAAGCTACCCACCTGTATCTACACCTCCAGGGGGCACCAGGTAGCCAAGGTACCTCCTCCAGGATGGGAGCAGGGACGGGTCAATTCTCACCAAAATGGGGCACATAGGTGTTTTTTTGTGCAGGGAGAACTATCAAAGATTGTGCTCATAATTTTATCGGTGTTCGCATGGCCTTCTAGTTGGAGTGCCTGCTTTTACCTACAATACTAAAATCCCCAATATGTCAGGCTTGATAATTTTATACAATTTAGTAGGCTTGGTGGCATATTCTGTGGCTGATTTTGTCATGAGTTGGCGGTAGTTATCATAAGATTTTAGTTTTACTCAATACCCTCTCGCATTATTTACCCATACACACCTACTCACAATAAGCACGGTTGTTGCTTCATTAAGATACTATATACTTTGCTCAAAGGATTAAATGTACCCATATTCGAAACTTGCATTTGGCACTTATGTCATGGTGGTTTTAATGGACATTTTTTTTAACAGCATGGGTTATGCATTTACTATAGGCTACAGAAAGTAATTACCTCCTTGTATCTGGTCGGGGAAATGTGGCTGGTGCAGGGAATGGGGAGGGGGCGTTTTACTTGCCAACACACAAAAGAGCATAATTTAAGTTAGACCTGGGTCACAAATTGACATAAGGAAAGGTTTTAAATTTTGGTATAGATTTGATCCCGTAAATCATATATTTGAACCGCTTGAGAGGAATGGAAACATTTGGACCCCCCTAGATAGGCAGTGAGAGGGGGGAGGACCTAAAAGGAATTTGGCTTCGTAGTGAGTTCAGTCCACTGCCCAACCCCACCCGCCCCCCGCCCCCACCCCCCGCCCTCACTCCTTTTTTTCTGTTTCAACTTGAGAGCATTCATAATTTTGTCAGTATTTGCCATGATTTAAATCCTTGACAATTGCTCTATATTACAACTAGCGTGTGAGGGACCCACACATAACAATACATACTCGTATGACGTTTTAATAGGTTAGTAGGTAGAGATGGGATAGTGAAAAATGGATGAACATAGAAATGCAGTGAAATAAATTCTTTGCCTGTAACAGTATTCAGATCTTTTCAGTATCGGTTGGAGAACCATGCTTATCACGCCCTTAACTGTACCACATCAGGGTCTTCATGGCCTATCAGCACGTTGTGACAATAGCAGTAAGTTACTGGTAAGTTGGGCCCATCACGTGATACCTCCTCATCTATCAGGTATAATGCTAATCCACTCCTCTGTCTCTTGTTCCCAAGAGGGGGCTGCACTAATGCATATACTGTATATACATATAAGGATACATGCACAGCATGATATATCATCGCCCAGAACCAGACAGAGCCCTAGTGCCATGGGACATTACTCTAGTCCCTCATCCTATAGTTCCCTTGTACACTAGGCAAAGGGCACTTGAAGGTCTGTTACTGTGCAATGCGCGCCATGCTAACTAGTGGGGCACTCCTTGAATCAGACTTTCCCCAAGCTGACTGCAACTCTGCTGCATAGAAGATATCCATGAAGATTGAGATCGTGAGGTCCACGCTGTATACTTTTACAGACTGGATCTTTTCCTTGAGCATGCTAGCAGGCCTCAATACACATGTGCGCTATTGTTGAAGTGGAAAAAATCTCAAATTAGAAATAATGAGGGGATATTAGGCAATGGGTACATAAACCATGGAAATGCTCTTCACTTTGACTCCTGGATTTTGGTAGAGAATACCCTGTTGGTGCATTGAGCGACTCAACCTGAGTTAGCGAGCTACTCCTTCTAAGTATGGCCCTATACTGGCTGCTCCATGGCCTCAAACAATCAGCCTAATGAGTGGCCGTGGGGCTGGAGGGGTCCCTGGGGGAGCACATGGTCGGGAGCAGCTCCCAGGACAATGAGTCACAATGAGCTACTCGTGTACCAGCTCCATGAATCAAGCTGTACAGGGGCAATATGCTGTGTGTATACCTACTGCATCAGCAATGAGTTAACAACTAGTCCTTGTCTCCTTAGTCTGACATGTTCTAGGCTCCACTGAATGAACCTGGGAATGTTTTGATACATACACTGTAAAAAATTGGTTGCCATTTTTTATAGGTGTACTGCAGATTCTTCTGTAGATCTACAGTATATTCTACTGTGTACCTACACTAACCTTTTACAGTGTACGATCGCTTGGGGAGACACATTCCGTATCTTAAAGGACGGTATATTGCATATGACAAAATACGTAGGATTTACTGGACTTTTATGTCACTTTAATGAATGTTATATTTGCTCAAAGTGCATGCAGAGTGCATACCTGGTGTGCACTTGTATGTGGCTGGGTGCTAGTTTCGCTGTAGAATCCATGAACTTCAGGAGATATGCCCCAGGTCTGTGCTAGATCTACCAGCACCATTTGTCTATGGCTCATGCTTATTTTGAAACATGTAGAGAAATCCATAATTCATAGAAGGATGGGGGAGGGGACTAATTTAGCTATTTGGTACTATTTGGTGCCAATCTTCTGTCTAGGTATAGCTCATTTGATCATGATGCCCTGCGAGTGTGTGAGTGTATCCGGGACCCACGCGGTTTGGATATTGAGGCACTACACACTAGGAACAAAATCACCAAGCTAGCTGTTACTCGACGTCACCAGCTACTAGGACACCTGCACCGGGAGTCGCTGGATGATGAGAAGGTCGTTGTCCCACCGCGAGCACTGCGCGGTGGCGTAAAAAAAACAGCTCAGAACTCCAAGACATGTCAAGGACATTTATGAGAAGAGTCCCTACCACCAAGGCCTAGCAGAATGGAACGAACTGGACCCAGCAACCCAACACACCCGAGATAGAGAGATCTTCATGAAGCTTATAAGCAACCACTGATAAAAGCTTAGAATCTCTGAGACCATACCTCAGAAAAATGACTGTAATCAGTAACTGTAATTATAGTTAATACCCAATGTGCAAGATGCACAACTGAACAGCAGACTCTAAAAATCTTGGCATACTTTGTGCATATATATGACTTAAATATTCTATCGAGATTCTGTCTTTGGCATTGCATTGAAAAACTTCATGTAATAAGATTACCTTGCCAAAATAAAATTTCACAACAACCACAACATCAATTAAAACTAATTCTATTTTTATTGGAAATATTCATAGTAGAATGAAGCAAACGTTTTGTGAAGCATTGTGTTTTAATATGTGCTGTTATTAAAGAAAAAAGAGTACACTTGAAAACCATAACATGATTGGTGCAAATTCTGAAAAATAAATAGAAAACATTTAAGCATATCTGAATACTCCCAAAGTGATTAAGAATGCCCTGCTGGCCTGCTTTTTCCTTGCCATTCAACGTAAATCATCAACTTCTGCGTTCTCTACCTTTTTGACCCAGAATGATCTTGGCTGGGCTGACTCCTGCTCCCCAGGTGGATGGTGAGGGTGTATACATACACCTGGAGGTGGACCACTGAGCCCTCCTCCAGGTGATAGAGGTGATATAGGACCCAGAGGTGAACACCATTCTGTCACGAGACATTAAGCGGAAACAGAACAAGGCGTAGTCTCTGTGCCTTTCACGCCATCTTAACCTACACACTCAGAAAAGCCAGCGTCATTGTCGCTAGAACCACTCTCACCTGTTGAGAGTGGTTTTAGCGACAATGACGCTGACTTTTCTGAGTGTGTACTGGCTAATGCAATAGCTCAGCTCCCTAATCTAGCGAACCAGTATAACTGCACTGTACTCTGAGAGTGTCATCTATCACTGCCTATGTTTGGAGATTATGCATGGACAGCAGATACTACCTCTGCACACCACTCTCTAACTTAGAATGGCTGAAGTTGGGAGGAGGCAGGTTGGCCCCGGGCGGCCAGGGGCTGAGTGTCAAGGCTGAGGTCCACAGGAATAGCCCGCAGCATGATCTATCTCACCCTGGTGACAAATGTCGGCTGCTCCATCCCCATTTTCCCGCCAAGGCGCTCTACATCTATCAGAGTTCCAATTCCGAGCTGCATGTACGGTACATGTATGTGTGTATGACAGCACGATTGATGACATGTATGGCGCCAGGAGAACGGAGGACCAGTGGGCACAGAACATTGAATCGACATTGATATCTGGTTGGCAATGCTGATTAAATGTTGATTAAATGTTGATTCAACGTTCGACTAAATTTTGTGCCAACTGGGGAGAGGGTAGTGAGGTGCAGTGAGAGGGTAGGGGAGACCGAGAGAGAGACAGGGGGAACTAAGTGAGTGTATAAAGAAAAATAATTTATACTTTGATTGTGTTGGTAGGGGAGGTGGAATTTAGGAACTTGCCCGTTGTTGGTGACACAACAAGATGGGGTGGTGTACTTAGACATGGGCCGTCTGCGTGGGCAGTCATATTCTATAATGAGACCCCATGAGTAGGAGACATATGAATTGGACACTTAAATTAGTATTTTATTCTCGTATAGTGAGCCCTCTATAAATAATTCATAGAGGGCTCACTAATAACATACTATGTAACAGTACACTGTAAAAGTGGGACCTATTATGCATGAATGGCTACTAAGTGTCCCGCTATTTTATCATGGTGAATCTACCCTGGACACTGACTAGAAGTAGGAGTGGCCTTATGTAAGAAAAATTAAAGTGGCACAATCACCAAGCGTATCCCACTCACAGTTCTAGTACTGTTCTAGTGGACTATATGGTTAAGTTCGAGTGGTGAAAATGCCCCTTTAATGATGTGGCAGCTCGACCATCAAGTAGCATCAGGCTGACCCTTTGAACTGTCTCAAACCTCGTCATGATGCATGAATGCAGACAACGATGGGTATTAAGCGATGTCCTGCCAAATAATGGGTTTAACCATGCTATCACGGTACTAGTGTAGTTGCCAGTGAAGGATTTTCTCCCCATGCATTTATGACTGATTCGGGTACAGGAAGTTCATTAACTTTCAGGATCTTCAAGCTGACATTATTGACCAGTTTTAGAAACAGTAATCATGACAACCAATTACAATTATGATTAATGACCAACTAAAAGCAAGCCTTTGGTTGTCATGGTAACCATTTTTGACAAGGCCCAATGATGACGGCTTGACGTCATCCAGATTCCAAAATTCTAAAAGCTACCTTTACCCATATAACCCATAATCCGGGTCGGGGGGGGGGGTATCTTTTGCAAGGCCAAGCTGTCTTGCTGCCAGACTATAGCCACATTGAGTAGAGCTCCCCTGACACACATGAGCAGTTATGAGTAATTCCTACTGTATTCATGTTTGCAGCTAAGCAAATTCACTTTGCCTTAAACGAACACATAAAAACTGCTTTAATGTCAGTAATGCCATGTTAATGTCATGGAGAGGCCATAACGGCATTTAAATGACTTGAATTAAATATAAGTAAATTATATTTACTTAAATGCAAACTTTCTGTTGGCCACCCACACAGCAGGTACAGGTACCCCGCTGGTCATCCCTCCAGATTAACTAAGCAGCACAAACCAGGAACCAGCATGAGGAGGAGCAGGGGAGTCACACAAGTAGTCACGTGACCCTGCAGACCTGTTACACCACCACAGGGACCTGGGGTGGGTGCATTATGACTCCTGCCGCCCCCTCTGGCTCCCTCCCTACCTACCAGCGTGGGACAAGGCCTGGTCGGCGAGAAGCTGCTTGTGCTGAGATATGGTGCTGGTGGTAGGACTAGGACTAGGAGAGCAGCTCGGCTGTGGAGAGGATACCAGTGGAGACTGATGACAGTTGGGAGAGCAGCTCATGGGCAGGCTGGAGTGGCTCAGTGCATATAGGAATGATCTCAGGCCAGCTGGAAAGATAGGAGGTTTATGGACTCTAGAGCAATATGGCCTGATGTTGTGGTATCCTGGTGCATGGTTAAAGGATGCCAGCAACTATAATATATAAAACTGTGCCGGGTATCTGCTCAGTCTATGCTGTGGTAGATGGACATGCTCACTGCCATAGTGGCAGCAAGGCATTGATGAGCACTTGCCGACCTGCTCAAGCTGTCATGTACTGAACCCTGTGAACCCATTGAAGTCTGGACCGGTGTTTTGCTGGCCCTGTGTCAACCAATTGGATACCTGAAATACCGCTGTGTCAACTTCTGGAGATCTGATATGTCCCTGTGTGGGCCTTTGGAGACCTGATATCTTCCTGTGTCAACCCTTGGAGGCTCAAAATTTCCCTGGGTTAATTTAAAAAGACCTGGACTATTCATTTGTCAATCTATAGAGGCTTGAACTTTTCATGTGTGATATTATGGGGGCCTGGATTCTTCTTGGGTCAATCTATCAACTGCCCCCAGTGTGGACTTATGGAGACATGATATCTTGCTGTGTCAATTTATGAAGACCTGAAGTGTTTTTTTAAACTTATAGAGTCATGAACTGGTCTTGTGTCAAATTAAGGAGGCTTGATGTGTTTCTGTGTCAATCTATAGAGACTTCAGCTGTCCCTGGGTCAATTCATAGACTTTATAGAATTTGAGTCAAACTGTACAGACCTTAACTGCCCATATGGAGACCTACGGAGATCTTAACGGTACAAGCTGTCAGTCCATAGCACTGTTCCTGGATTAATCTAAACCACCCTTGTTTCAACCTGGAGGCCTGAACTACATATTATAATGTTGGGTTAGGATCAAGGGATAGTACACGAGTGGTGGGTGTCAGTAGTGGGTCGGTCTCAAAGGGGGAGGGAGGAGACAGAGGAAGATACCCAGGAGGAGGGAGTGAGCAACAGGAGGAAGCATAGCCTCCCTACTGGAGATGCTCCTCCTCCTGTGAGCTGCTCTGAGCTGGAGGGAGTAGTATAGGGTGGTTAGCCCCAGGAGGAATGGGTTGAGTACTACTCACATCCAGAACTATTACTACCACCGCCCACAACACATCAACGCCTACCTTATCACACCTTGAGTGGAGCCTGTCACGCTAGGCTGTGAGCTGCTCTGTGAGCTGCTCCAGGGGGAGATACTGAGGAGTACTACAAGAGTGTTGGTATGGGATACATACACTACTCCTGCTGATACCCCAGGGACGTGGTCAGCACTGGAGGATGGGGACCCCGCCCTGGAGGCATTAAGAGCGTTGGGATGTATTAGCAATGTGATAGTGAATACATTCAGCGACAATAAACTTTTGAATTAAGGGACAATTAACCTAGGAAACCCTGGAGGACTTATGTACATCTCATGGCTTTAAAAAAACATTTGGAGATAATGCAGATAGTGCTAAAATCTACCACTTGAAGTTTATTTTACTTTGAAAAAGTAGGTGTGTTCTTAGATAGCCGCATTAGTAGAAACTCTGTGGATAAATAAACACCATTGCCAGACCAGGAGGACTCTTAACTTCAGCAGATGTGCAGACCCTGGAGGAACGGAGCACCTGTTGTTGGTGCAGCATCTATGATAGAATACAACATCCAGACTCTGAGCTGATAACAGTGAGAGGCACCAATACACTAGTTCTGTCTGGACTGGGGAACTTGAAGGAGTCAGTTGTGATGTGTTGCATACAGCATATGGCCTAACCAATAGGAGGTAAGACTCAACAGGCGGTGGTCTGGTCTGTATTCCCTCAACACTGAAGGTGTGGAGAGGGAAGCAGCCAGGCAGCAGTGGTATTCCACTGTTTGGACTCAGCTAGAGCCAAAGGAGATTCCCTTCCTGCACCATGTGATAGCCATGTGCCTTAGTTTCTGACGCTGCTCTACTACCCTTTAAGTATGATGTGTTGTGATATATTATGTTTCCCTCAGCAGGGCTAGATAATGACTAGTACTCTGCATATTCAATCCATGGCTGGTCGAGAAATGACAATAGGAGAGTATATACATGAGACCAGCAATCCCTCACCTGTTCTAACCCAATGCCTTTTAGTTCTGGAAGAGTTAAATCAAGAACACTTTGGATTATCAAAACGCAACTCTTTGGTTGTGGTTAGTTATTGAGAAAGTGCAGTATCTCATAGAAAGCGAAGAGGATATCTCATGTTGTATGATATTGGATTATTAATAGTATCGTGGATTAACAACAACTTCTACATGTGATAAATGGACATCTGCTGTTCACTGTACCAGGTAGGTATCTGTAAAAACATGAGCAGCCAAGCATGAAGTATACTCTATGGGGGCCCATGGAGTACCCTTTCTGAGTGACTGCTCATGTAATTATGTGCTGCTCAGAAAGAGCAGTCAGCAAGTTGTTAAGGTGAAGAAAAAGTAGTTAAAGAGAGACTTCCGTGTTCGGTTAATTATCAATCAATTATTTAATTTGATTAAAATACCATCACTTAGGTAATTTGATTCAAAGACCATCACTAGGGAAACTCATCTCCAGTTGCCTTCTTTGTTTTTTTTTCTTTTCATTGGGTCACATTGTCACAAAAGCATTAACCCGTAACACAATATCAGACTAGCCATATCATATTTTTAACCAAGGCTGAGGGTGCCTAATAGGAAAATAAAGAACTTTCTACCTGGTAGATTCTCTTCTAACCTAAGATCACTAACTTCTGCATGCTCTCTCCTGAATAAAGAGCCTTCAATTAGGACTATGTAAGCTGATTTTATATTTTGGTACCGTTTTGCTCAGTATAATTTTTACCATGTAATATATTGGTTATGGAAAACGCTGGATGGCTCGAAACCTATCTCAATCCGTGATGCCACTCCGGAGCACCTGCCATTTTGATCGATATTCCCCATTAATTCCCTGATGCACTCGCAAAAGATTTTAATCAAATCTCTAAATTGTTTGATCTCATTAACCTAATATTTATGGATTATACCAAGGCTATACTAGTAGTCTATGCTATTGTGTAATCAAATATAGTCGCTGCCCCTCTGGCTGGGTAACTGTACAATAAAAGTCCATGATATATAAAACAGCTGAAGCCAAGAGCTGCTATTGCAAGGGAAACTACTTCCCCCCGACATTGTCGCCAATATGCCCATGGTAAGGGTATATTGTATTGTGTGAGATTGAATGGAAATGGATCTTACATTCACAATAAGAGAGTTGCTCTATACAAGATGGGTGTCCTCTGACCTTTTGAGCCGAGCCCTCAGGCCTTAGTGCGCAGCCTTTTTGAGGCAATACTATCTGATAAAATGTTTCTACTGCCCTGGTAGTGGCCATTATTAAACATCTAGAGAAGGGGTGTTTCTTTGCATTGGCATTTCTCCATTATGAATATAGTATCTGTTTCCTTTCGTGAGAGGTGGATAAATATGATGGTAAACTATTGCTTTTTTGTTTTGATTTTTTAAGGATATTACTCTTCCTTATATTGTCCTATAGTCTGTTGTTCCACCTACCACCTCCCCCCCCCCAACTACTGCAACTATACTGTATATTTTATCAAGCCATGTGGTTAAATCGATACTCAAACGTACCTACGTCACACGGGGAAGCCATATCAGGTCACTTCCGGTATTTTGGAGCTGTATCAGGGGGTCAGTTGAGGGTGGTGGCTTCCGTTTCCGGCCGATCACTGAGTGTATGGATAAGTGGAAGCCACACGCAGGGACGCAAAACTAGTTCCGGTTGGCTTCTGGTTGTCTGCTATAGCAAATATGGAGCCGTTTGCTTGGTCCAACATCACCCCAAGGGAAAAAGAAAGGCTTCCACAAGCCGTAGCGTGCCAGGTTTTTTTTAATTTCGAAAAGTGGGCCCTTAAGGAGCTGGTAGAAGAGGCATTGAATGAATGTGCTGAAGAGACAACAGGTGAATTCGGCCTTTTAAACGATTTGTTTGAGTTTGATTTGACCGAGGAGCCGGAGGTGAGGCCTACTCCTCCAGCAGACGACCTGGAGGAATCTGAGGTTATACCACCACCCACAGACGACCTGGAGGAAAATGACGAGCAGATAATTCCTCCCCCAACCCAGGAGGACATTGACAGAGAAGAAGAGGCCCATAGGACCTATGTGGAGGAGAGGAGGAATAAAAACACAGTCCGAAAGACAGCGTCGGTGAGTGTAAAAATGAAGCCATTGTTGATGTTTTGAGTGAACGCGTGTCGGCGCGGCTCTGGTTGGGAGAATTTAAGTTGAAAGAATTTACTTGGATACCGCGCCTGTTTTAATCTATATCTAACTAATAATAACCCCGAATTTTTTTATTTTTAGGTCATGAGGAAGGTACACACATTCTTAAAGGTTGAATTGAACGAAAATCGAGATGTGCTTGACATACCACCCCGTAGGCTATGTTCCCTGATGTGCTCGTTCATCCTGGGCGTGCGGAAACCTCTCCCGAAAGGAGTGACCATCGACAAAGCAACAGATCAACAAAAGTATCACCAACCAGACACCCTCACGGGTTATTACACCAGTACTGCAAGGTACAAATATGATGAATAAATAGATTGAAGCCTTCTACAAAGCATACGTCAAAACCAGAATCAAATTCCACCCCTAAGTATTTTAATTTTCGATTCTTGGAAATGTCACTGAAAAATGACAAAATGGCCACGAGCTAGACCAAATTCTCAAAGTCCCCGATTCAAACCCTGTTTACAAAATAACTACTGAATATAATGCAATGGCACCTCGAAATCCTGTATCTATGCATACTTGTCCTAGTACCCGCAGAAGGATTTGCTCAAATATTGTGTCTAAGTACCTCAATTTTTTAAAAAGCAAACTGAAGAATATTGTTGGAAACCGCGCTCTCATTTTTAAAGCACTACCGGGTAGCGTCTCACCGAGTGAAAACTTGGCCATAAAAGTTCATTTTTCTCAATAACTACTGGATATTATGCAATGGCATCTCGAAATCCTGTATCTCTATATAGTTGTCATAGTCCCCGCAAAAGGATTTGTTCAAATGTCGTCTCTAAGTATCGAAATAATTAAAAAAGCAAACTGAAGAATATTGGTCATTTTTAAAGGCAGCGCGCTTCTGGTGAATATGAACGAGATTCTTCAGTTTGCTTTTTTAATTATTTCGATACTTAGAGACGGTATTTGAGCAAATCCTTTTGCGGGCATGACCACCACTAACCACATATACAGGATTTCGAGGTGCCATTGCATTATATTCAGTACTTATTGAGAAAAATGAACTTTTATAGCGAGTTTTTCACTCGGTGAGACGCTACCCGGTAGTGCTTTAACATAGCGAGTCTATGGGCGCCGAGTGACAGTGGCCCGACCCAAACTGAAAATATGCTCTAAAATTGTACACAGGGGGGGGGCAGCCCCAAATAATTTTTTCTTAACTCTCCAGTATCAGGCCTTTCTAGTGATGTGATTCATTAAGAAATCCAACATGTAGAAGTCACTAAACCGAATAGCGGCACGACCCTCAAACATGAATGCTACTAGAATCACTTTAAAAATTGCTCAACGACAAAAAATTGTTTGGGGGGGTTAGAGCAATTTTTTACTGGGGCCATTAAGGGCCACACCCCGGGTAAGACCTACATGACCAACCTTCTTCATGCGGGTGTACCTTCGCACCTTCTTATCCAGTACTCCAGGCACCGAAATGTTAACTCGATTCAGGCGTACTCCACAGCCTCCGTTCCCCAGCAGAAAGAAATGTATCATATCGCCGTGGGCAGGAAGAGAACCTATGATGCGATCACTCCGGGAAGCTCCCTCCTGAAGAAGCGAGTATCGGAGGCCCCGGTGGAGACCGACGAAGCTGCAGTGGAGGCCGAGGAAGCTGCATCCGCCTCGCTTCCAGAGCCTTCTGTGGTGGACTCCGTATCAGGCCCGGTTGTGGCCCCCGTATCGGCTCCTGTCTTCGTGGCCCCCGTATCGGCTCCTATCGTGGCCCCTGCGGCTGCAGTCGTGATCCCCGAATCGGCTCCTGTCTTGGGTGGTGCCATTGGACCGGTCATAGGACCTAGATCGGTGCAGGTGCGCACCAGGGGGATGCCGCCGGTCCAGGATTTGGTGGCGGGTATGTTCTCTGGAGCCACAATAACCGGTAACGGGGCAGTCCACGTCCACATTCATTATGGAAACGTGGACACCCGTTCGCAGACCCAAGTGAACGTGTCTCCTTCGAATTCACAATCATTGGACGATCAGGCCTCCTAGTGAGCGGAATCCCTTAATCCCTCAGATGAATGCTGACTTTAACGTCAGTCCTATGAAGTATGGGACGGTGTCAGACCGTGGTATGTCTGACAGCACCAAGTTGACTTGGCTTGACCTTTCAGCCTCTTGCACTAATATTAAGATAAATTGATGATAACATGTGTTAATATGACCGTCAATGCCTTCATTATACCTTTATGTTTGTTGTGCTGGTTGGTTCAAAGCGTATTTCCTCCTATATTTCACGTATTTCGTCTTCTTTTATCAAGTTGAAGCGTGGAAAGCCTCCTCGTGCGAGCTGTCTGCTGGCACTCGCTGGGCGGATATTTTGAACTAGAACGTGGGGGGAGTGGCGTTTACGAAGAAATAAAAATCTTATTTATGTTATATTTTGAGTGTTTGTCACCTTACTTTTGATACATTCCATTCAAATCGAGCAGTTTAACATCGATTTTCTATAATAAAACGATGAAATCGAGTAGATACGAAAAAGCACCGGAGGCTGTGATCAGCTGATCGTTGACCTACATTCAGATTGAGACGATATCATTTTTTTTTAATTGGCTCCGTTTGGGGGTTAAAAAAGCATATTTAGGCTTGAAACCAAGCCTAAGCACTACAAAACATCCTATATTTACACGTACAATAGCTGAATTAGGCCTTAACCCCCCAGAAAATTTGGTTGAGGCTTTCTAACATGATGGATCGGCGAAAAATTGAGACAATAAAAATGTGGCCGCCCGGCTTGTGCTTGACCCGGGCAGGGCGCGAGTGGTTTCTTTACATTCCCCAAAAAATAAAACGGTCGTTTTTAGCTTTAAAATCGAGTTATATTGAAAGAAACATAGCGCACGGAAGAGAAAAGATCCTATATTTGGACGTGCAATAGCTGAATTAGGCCTAAACCCCCCCTAAAATTTGGTTGAGGCTTCTTAACTTGAAAGTTCGGCGAAAAAATGTATCGTAGAATTTTCCCATAGAGAAACAGTGGCGCCGAAATCTCGACTGGTGTCAGAAAAGAGGGGCGGTACGATCGGTCTTCAAGCATATTCTTGGCAAGGTTATACTACAAAGCCTCTGTTCGGAGAGTGAGGCTCCGCGTCCTTTCATCGTAAATCAGATATTATTTATTTGACAATTTTTACCAGATTATGTTTCAATCGTCTTTCATTTGTAATAAATAAGAAGTTTTAATCGCATAGTAGGCCTAATTTGTACAAATTAGGGCGATATAGACGATATTTGGGGGGACTTTTTTTTTTTTTTGCGTACTCGCAAAACCGGAAGTGACAGTAACACAAAAACAAAATGGCGAACAAGGCAGCTCGAGGAGAGGAAATGACACAGTAAAATTGGTATTTTTCCTTATTTAATCACATTTCTTGATAAATACAAGAATGAGGTTGTTTGACAGACTTGGCCGGTATCAGGGATCAAGATACGGTATCAGGGTTTCAGGCTGATACCGTATCTTTCACCCTGATACCGGCCAAGTCGGTCAAACAACCTCTTTCTTGTGTACGTACTGAGTGTAGGGCAGTATATATATCCGGGATTTGAATCCGATAATACTGAATTTGGGGCAAATTCGTGACTGCTAGGCACCAAAAGCATTAATACTATAATGCTATGGATTGTGGGACTTCTGCTTCAATGGGATTTTTGTTAAAAATTAGGTATACACATTCAGGCTGTGTATCACGAACTTGGGCCAATGTTTTTGTCTCTGACCGGGTGCCATATCGGACCGGGTGCCATCTTTGACCAGCCTGAATAAAAACGAGTCATTTAGGGCGGATGATGATTAAAATGGGCAACTAATTACTACTTTAAAGAGTTATCACATCCATTAAGCTTTTCAGCCAAAATCTATCTACATCTGCCCTAAATAAAGTTCGTTAGACACATATTTGCCAATTTAACGTTTAGCAGCCACTCCCACCTCCCACACATTGGTAGTAGAAGTGGGTCCCTATACATGATGGCATTAAGCATTGACATGACAATACATGAACATGCATCAATGAAATCAAGCGGAATCGTGTTATACACTTTCACATATCTTAATCTAGTTATTGCAGTTGCAGAATAAAGACTGACCAGTTCACATGACTCTATACGACATGTTGAGACATACATATACATTACTTCGGCATGAAGCAGCCGCGTACAGCCACAGAAATGTGGGTGATACACATGCAAGACTATGGCACAGTTTATTGGACATAATATAATATATTATACATATTTGATATACACACTGATACATGTTACATACATACACTTTGAGAGCAGCTGTTGTATACCTATACATACCTATACATTACTTAAAGCAGCCGCGTACAGCTACAGAAATGTGGGTGATACACATGCAAGACTATTGCACAGTTTATGGGATATAATATAGTATATTATATATATTTGATATACACACTGATACATATACATGTTACATATACTTTGAGAGCAGCTGTTGTATAGAGGCTTACAATAGTTTGTAGTAGTCTTGTGATGTAGGGAAGTATGAGGGGGCTAAGCTTGGAAGTACGGATGAACATGTTTCAAGTTGGGAGTTAGTTAGCAGAAGCAAAGGTGATATGAATGTCTCCAAAATAACTCCCTTCCCAATTTTCACATGAAACACCCTATTATGCTTTATACATATTCATAGCCAAACAGGTGGCTTTATCTCAGGTATAGTCTGGAGGTGGATGATGAACAGTGATGAAGAGTGTCCTTCTTACTGACACACTGAATCATAGACGTGTAGCCCACACGGCAGGTCACTAAACTAACCCTGACAGATAGTTAGGATGCACATGAGCAGGACCCAGTCATTCTGACATAAGATATAGAGTACAACATTGGGGTCCATACCCTTTGTGTACCAGGAGGACTGGGTGGACTGGGTGGACCTGATGAGGAACAGGAAAACCATGGAGGAGACCACAAGTGTTGTGATATAGCAGTAGTCTCGGTGACCAAACAATATTATCACTCTGTGGATTCACCTAAAATAAATATAGAATGTAACATGACAACACACAGAGAAGAAGTAGAATCACTGTGGCTCCCGACTTGATCACTGAGGTAACTCTCTCTAGGACTCTAAATCGACTCCCTAACATTAGCAGGACTCTATAATTACTCTATAATGACCCTTATTCTAAGACTCCCTAATGATTGGGAGTCACTTAAGAGTCGTGGGGAGAGTTACCTCAGTGATCAAGTCCAGACTCCTAGTAGGGAGTCACTGTGGTTCTACTTCTTTTCTCTGTGAAGCCAAGAGGGGGACAGTGACATGCTCGTTTATGAGGTTTTCAACCCTATTCTCCCCCGGAGACTCATAGCTAGACAGTGTAGCTTTATATCTAATACACTTATCCATTAGTCATACTTAGCTCCACCAAATGTGTGTAGAGGATGCTGACATATTTATAGCATAATATACTATGAGATACATACAACCCAAAAAGGGATTTATCAGTGTCAAAGGATGTTAACTCTGCAACACTGGTGAGGCCTCACTCTGCCTCCATCTTGTAGGTAGTCTATAATGTTAATCCTGGAACCATTATAGCTCCATCTAATCCTAGAGATCTCCAAGTTCTGGGGTTGCCATTTAATCTAGATAAACCTTGGATTATCTTCAGCACTTGTTGTTTACATCTGTGGATGTCTATTGTAAACATGTATGGTAATACAGAGACCCAAGTGACCGACCAATGAGATAGTGATTCCTAGGGGAAGGGTGGAGATGCCCTGGAGGTGGGACTGGACTTAAGGTGAAGGTGTGTACCTGAATGCAGACCCTGGAGGATTGACATTTACACACAGCATGGAGGGTACTCCAGCTGGGGTAGTATCGTATGGTCATCACTGCAGCTACTTATACCCTGCAGATGTTCGATACACATACTTTCTAGGGGAGCCTATTTTTCTGCAATCTAAGGCCAAAAAGGTTTGTTTCAGGTAACATGGGCAGAAATTGTAGGGTCGGTAGGTCGGATTTAAAAAATAAATTAACATGAAAGTACTAGTCAGCCTCTCCGAAAACCCTAAAATTGACCAAAAAAGGGTAAAAATTCTTCAAATTGCATAAAAAAAACGCGTAAGCCCTGTTTTGATAAGGTCCGGTGGGTGACCTGAAACAAACTTTTTTTTGGCCTGTTTGTTGGCTTCTTCAGTAGTTTGTTGGACTGCAAGCGAATGCAAAGCCATGAATTTTAGGTATCCGGTAACGCTGATGATAGAGAATGATATAGAGTATGGTGTAATAAGATAGAACATTATGGTATCAGATATGTCACATCATATAGCTACACTATTACTCACCTACACTTCTAGTTATCAAAGATGGATGGACCTGATTGGGTATTTATTGCATACTGATAAGAAATGCATAGCTTAGACATGGCTAAACACAACCCAGTCTTTGTTTTCTTAGCCTATAATGCATTTGTATCAGATATACAATGAGTATCAGTCTTTGCCAAATCCTACCGGACAGTGGCAATGTCTGCCTAAAATGGCTCTGGTTCGGCTGAATAATAGGAGTTGCAGGACCAAAATTTTAATGTCCTGTGCATATCATATCCTGGGCTTTCCAGAACTGCGAGAATCTTTCAAATATTCCAACTAGAACTGAAGTTACGAGTTCTAGAGTGTGTAGTATTTTAGGCAAATTAAAGTAATTTTCTGTTATTCTTTTCTGTAAATACAACATCTAGTTATACTTAAACTTATGCAAGACTATGATTTTGATATCCGGTCCTGTAAAAATTTGTCCGGTCCTGCAAAATTGGTAAGTCGCTGGACCGAATGTCCTGCACTGTGAAAAAGTGTTCGTGAAGACTGAGTATCAAAGTTGTAGTTTGTAGTTTGATTATTTTATTGACCATAAAAAATCACAGACATGGGGCGCTTTTCATAAATGGCCAAGAGAAAACATAAATCGAGCGATTAATGCAGTAGAGTCTTATACTAAAATTCTGATTATGTTAACCAAGTGATCGATGGCCATTTGGCCCTGGAGTCTCTGCATGAGCTATATAGCGTTTAGGAAGTCTTTCCTGATTGTCATATTTTGGACCACGTCGTCCAGGGCCGTCCAGAGGACGTCCCCACTGTGTAGCGGGCTCTTGGCGTAGATCGCTTTCTTCAGTCTGGGCACCTTCAGCTTCTTCTTCGTGTTGCCACGCAGCAGCCTGGTAGGTGCCACCATCTAGTATCATAAAAGCTATTCCATGAACTTTTATGACCTCCCTCATCCAGCATTATAGTACTCGTGCAACAGATAATAAGGAATTTTACTAAAACTAGATTTGAAACTAGGTCTGCAGCTTTTGGACAGACCTGTCGTCAAATGACAAGCTCAATCCCACTTCAATTAATCTAATGTACATCTAATAAAGTCAGAACAGCTAGGTCTGACTTCAAATTAGATTATAATCTTGCACGTCTAGATTAATTCATCATAGAGGTCTTTGTTATAGATAAAAGACCCAGACCCAGATCTCACTAATATCAGAACCCTAAGCCACGTCCCCACTTCCCCAGAGATCTAATCCCACCATATGTCATTAATCCTAGAGCTGTGACAATCTATACAATGATATATCCCTATATTGAAGAACAAATTTTTCTCATTTCATCCATTACCTTGATTGACTACACAAGATCCCCAAGAGTGGTCTCACAATGTCAGTATCATTATCTGTCAGGATTACACAGTACTAAAGCTGGAAGTGTTATGGTGGATGTAGGGATTTGTCTATGCATACAGGAGTGGATGCCTACATAGGATGCAATGATATCTTAAGCTTACAGCTCAGCATATTGACATGCACTAAGTAACATCGTGATGAGAGGGAGGCTGAAAATGGGAAAAGTTGAGAAGTAGGGAGGAAGGGGGGCACAGAGAGGCAGAAATGGAATCATGGAGGAAGACATAAAGGGAGAAGAGACATGTGTAAGAAGAAGGATGTGTAATATATATAGGTGAGCAGGGTTGAGGCAGGGAAGGAGGCAGGGAAGGGGGCAGGGATGGAGGTAGGGAGGTAGTTTAGGATACAAATATGCGGGCATGGAGTGAGGTAAGAAAGGAGGCAGGGGGCAGTCTGGGCAAGACATTTAGCAAAGCAATGGCACAGGCAAGGAGGGAGGCAATGGGAAGGTAAGGCAAAAGTCAAGAAAGGATTTAAGGTGGGGTTCAAGGAGGGAGACATATAGGGAGGGGGGAGGAGGTAAAGAAAGAGGTAGATAAGGAGATATCGAGAGAGCAGGAATTGTCATTGATCAATTGATTAATATTGATCTGAATAGTAAGTGATATATCATTGTGTGACTCTATGCATATAAGTAGAACTACTTGCAAGTATGTTTCACCGGTGTTTGGTGGTACTGGTTACGTGATTCCATGTAACAGTATTGTGTGATTGTATAGTATCCCCTGATTCCGTTGACAGTTGGCGTCTGATGTATATAATTATGATCTAGAGTGTATGTTACCTGATTCCATGTAACATTACTATACTGATGTGAGTTCGCGTATCATGGTGCATCAATCGTGCCTAAATGTATCAAACAGTTGTGTTTTGTCTATGTTAGAAAGATCTGAAAGTGAAATAGTTGATTATGTTGGCTATCCTTGGTTCTGCTATTCCTAGCTGAACCTGTAGTAATACCTGATGTTGGAATGATGTTTAAACGAAAATGATATCGAAGTATATTTTCTTGCCCCGCCACACGCCAATGATTAATGCGCTCATCTTCGCTGCCTGACTTATTTGTTTGTGTTTGGATGTGTATTGAATGGCTGGAGTTCAATATTTGAGATATGCGTATGTTGATGTATATACTTTTACCTTTGGCCTCTTTTGAGAGACGTTACATGTAATGGAAATTGAGCCAAATAAAAAGGTTGAAAAACTGAAAACTGAGTGTATACATACTGTTTCTGTATATACATTTCATGTGGTGTATATCCATGAGAGTGTGTTCGTCCCATATTTTAGCCTGCAATCTCAATCAATTTGCATTATTTAGACCTAGGCATACACATAATCAATGAAGTATATACAGCGAGGAACAATGTTTCCATTCAGGTGCCTCTATGGGATAACTATGTGTACCTCTCTCACAAGTTCATGCACTTTGTACAATTGTCTAACATACGGAGGCCAGCATAGACACTCACTACCTTTGTAAAAGCAATCATTTATATTTTATCCTGTATTTTCACACAAATTCGAAAATTACCTGTCCACCACAGATGAACTTCAAGCTGCAGAACCTAGTTAGTCATTTTTGGCTCCCTATACGACCGACGATGGTTACTCAATGCTATCAGATATAGTCAGTAGTGGCCTAACCATGTTGGACATTCCATTTCTATAACTTTTAGGACAAGACCTTAGTTTTGCCTTAGGCCTTTTTGAACATCAGTTTGTCATTCGGACCAATATCCCTATGACTAACTTAGGATAGCCACTACAGACTATAAGGTCCGGAGCATTTAGACTATCAGTGTATATAGGGAACGGCTAAAGGGCAAAATTGCTTACCATCCATGTGTTTGAAGTATGTGTCAAGAGGGTATTGTGAGAACTTTATTAAAGAAACAATTTGTCTATAAAATCAGTCCAATTGAAGTTTGGGTTGGGTGAGAAAACTGCATAGAGATGACTGTTTGAATGACACTTCAGAGTTTGCAGGTTAAAACCAGGGTGTACTTGTGTAGTGCTATAGTCGACAACCCTTGCTTCCCAGGACAGTGGAGGTAGTTGCTACTTCTAAAATATGCCTATACATTCATGAGTCATCACAAAGTACTCAGTGATGCCATATTTTGTTATGCTCGTCCTTTATGATGACAATATTTTTACTTTATTCTTCTAATGTAGAATAAGTCAGGGGAATTTCTCATTTCTGTAGTAGAGATCCCTGTGTTATTGTTATAGTGGCAGCTTAGATGTGACAACATCATATAAATTTGATCCCATTCCTGGATTCGGAAAGATTCTATCCCTATCCCGATGCATATCATTAATGTTGTAAGTCTTAGCCTTGTCAGAGTACATCACATAACAGTCAGTATACCCCCAAAAAGAATGTTCATGAGTTTTGGAAAAGATTACCCTCGATTCTCTAATTAGACAATGTAACTTTGCTCAACCTAGTTATCTTTTCCCATTATCATACACATGTCTCTAATGCAATGTATCCAGTAACAGTTTTGTCTCAAATTTGAAAATAAATAACATTTATTCCAAG
This sequence comes from Harmothoe impar, assembly GCA_947462335.1. NCBI lineage: Eukaryota > Metazoa > Annelida > Polychaeta > Phyllodocida > Polynoidae > Harmothoe > Harmothoe impar. Next base: position 26,371,835 of record OX381719.1, on the reverse strand, counting down.
GGGAGATGTGGAGCCCTCCAGGTTCACTCACCCTGCCCAACAGTACTCAGATAACCCACCTGTACCACAGCAGTAGTAATGTATGTATCGGAACGGGACTATGGTTAACTACTGTTTATTACTCAATCGACATGCAGCCAATCAGAGGCCTCCATTTGGTCACGTGACCGGAAGTGACCTACTTAGGGGATTAGTGGTGACGTCACGTGACCTAGTTAGCCAATCAGAGGCCGCCATTTGGTCACGTGACCGGAAGTGACGTCATATGACCTAATTTAGGATCACGTGACCGGAAGTGACCTGATGAGTCACGTGACCGGAAGTGACGTCACATGACCTAATGGCCAACCGAAAGTGAGTGACCTCATTGAGGATCACGTGACCGGAAGTGACCTGATTGATCACGTGACCGGAAGAAGAAGAAGAAGAAGAAGAAGAAGAAGAAGAAGAAGAAGAAGAAGAAGAAGAAGAAGAAGAAGAAGAAGAAGAAGAAGAAGAAGAAGAAGAAGAAGAAGAAGTGACGTCACGCGACTTAATGAAGAGATGAGCGTCTTTAAGGGGTCACGCGCTTTAAAATGTGATTTTTTTTTTTTTTTTGGAGGAGGAGGAGGAGGAGGAGGAGGAGGAGGAGGATAAGGAGAGGAGGAGGAGGAGGAGGAGGAGCAGAAGGAGAGGAGGAGGAGAAGGAGGAGGAGGCGAGTCTCTTATTTTTTTCGGTAAACCAATAAGGGGGGTTGGGGGGCACTCTAAGGGGCGTTTGTCTCTTTTAAGAAAAAAAGAAAAGAAAAGATTTTAATCGAGAGACACCCTTCTTCCTCTCGAGAGGAAGAAGCGTGTCTCTTCATTTTTTTTTGTTTAGGAAGTGAGGGTCTTTAGGATCACGTGACTGGAAGCGACTTGATGAAGCATGTGACCAGAAGTGACGACGTCACATGCTTTAATGAGGCGATCAGCTGTGACTGGCGGCGGCGGCGGTGGCGGCGGCGGTGGTGCTGGTGGTGGTGGTAGTAGACGTTACTGTGGTCAGAGGTGATATGGTTTTTTTCCAACAGAAATCAGAGCTTTTATACAGAGGGAGTTTAATCCTATTTCCAACAGCACCCCAGCTGTCTAGCAGCCGCTCCGCTCCTTAAGAGCTTCTTAAGAGCTTAGATGACGAGGGGTATGTCATTGCCATCTGTGGAGGCCAGCTGAAAATGGTGTTTTTTCCTTATCCATAGCTTTACCTCCTACCCCCTACCTGAGGATGACTCTCTCCCCCTTTGGCATTCATTGTAACAAACGTCAGAGGTCAGGTGAAAATCGGATTTTCATGCACAGCCTTAGTCAGCTGTCACCCCTATTGAACTAGCCGGCCGCCGCCGGCCGGTCTACTCACCACGGCAGGAGGCGGTGATTTTTTTTGTTTTACAGTTAAGTCGCTCACCACATGCACACGACTCTACTCACAGACAGACACACCCGTCTTAGGGGGTCCTGCTTCACACCACACGCCTCCTGTAGTTTTTTGTATATACACTCTAAGCTCATGACTGCTTAATCCTTTATACAGCTAATGCGCGTTGAATTAGCACAGTCGGTACACCGCCCGCTCATGGCAGTCGATCTCTCAAAAAAGGGGGGAAAGAGATCCAGCTGAAAAACGTCATGACTTATGTCTTTTGTTTCTCTTTGTGAATGTCCGCCGGTCAGCCGGCGGCAGCAACTGCTTAATCCTTTATACAGCTAACGCACGTTGAATTGCTGAACAAGGCAGTAAGTAGCTTAGCTCATGTCAGTCGATCTTTCAAAGGGGAGGGGGAAAGGGATCCAGCTGAAAACGTCATGCCTTATGTCTTTTTGTTTCTCTTTGTGAATGGCCGCCGGTCAGACGGCGGCAGCTGAACAGAGCCGTAAGTAGCTTAGCTCTAGAAGCGAGAAGGAGTATATAAGGGGGCTGGAAACACCCATTCACTCACTCAGTCTTTTGCTGCTCTCTACAGTCACCACCATGAGCAAAACACAACAACTAGTGTCGTCCAAGGATCTAATCGAGTTCAAGAACAAGAAGAGTACGCAGAACGGTGATCGTTTAGCGTCAGCGTCTCCTCTTGCTACTGAAATTGAGACTACCGCCACAACCGCTTGGTCTTATCACCCTCCCGCTGTAGCGAGCGCATGCAGCAGTAGTAGTGGTAGTAGTAGTCGTCGTGGTAGCGACGTTGTTACACTCGCGACGGTTGTTGCTGCTAAGCACGCTGCTGCTGCTACTGCTGCGCCTGCTGCGGCTGCTGGTGATCCTCGTGCTGCTAGTGCTGCTGCTGCTGCTGCTGCTGCTGCTGCTGCTGCTGCGCCTGCTACTGCTGCGCCTGCTACTGCTGCGCCTGCTGAGGCTGCTGCGCCTGCTGCTGCTGTGCCTGCTACTGCTGCGCCTGCTACTGCTGCACCTGCTAGCGCTGCGCCTGCTGCTGCTGCTGCTACACCTCTTGCTGCGACTGCCGCTACTAGTACTGACACGCAGCACGTTGCACAGAACCTCTCCACCACTACATCAACCGACGCCATCAACGCCGCTCGCGCTGAGACTTACAGCTATTCGGACACTCAGCCCCAGCAGCGCGTAGTAGACATACATGCCCTAAAGCAACAGGGTGAGACAGAGAACGACGCTGACGACGAGGCGTAAGAGGAACCCGAAGGGCTACGGGCGCACAGTCCGTTTTTCGACCTCATTTCCACTGGTAGCGCGTCCGGTCCGTGGTGACTGCCCTCACCACCACCTTACGAAGTCGTGTGGTTGCCCTGTTCCGACAACGAGTCGTCGGATACCAGCGCAGACGCTGCTCCTGTTATTGGTTCTGCTGCAGTAGTACCTGTATCATCATACTTCAAAGCAGAGCCGTTAGGATACTTGTCAGACGCTATGCTACTGAAAATAAGTAGTAAGCTGCCGACATCAGATTACATACGGTTAGGTTCATACCTTGAAGTGAACTTGAAGGATATGGGATATCTCAGTTGTGAGACAAGTGTCATAACTCAAGCTAGAGAAATGTTCACTACTTGGTACCAGAAAAGTTGTACTACTAGGTGGAAGGACCTAGCCGCCGCCTTGGAAGAATCTTACCGTATGGACCTCATCAAATTCTCACGTGAGTACATGGACAAGCATGACATGTGGGATGGCTTAGAGAGTGGAGACATGGAGTGGAAAGTGCAGAAATATTTCTCTCTTTTAGCTGAGCTCTGCCCTAGAGACTGGAAGACCATAGGGATCTACTTAGGGTTGACTTCTCATGAAGTAGCTTTCATCTCTCAACCTGTGCCTTCTGACAGGACTGTGAAGAACCCTGTCTATGAAGTGCTGAGAGCTTGGAAGTACAACGAGACGTCTGAGCCTATGGCTCTGATGAAAGTGTTGCAAGACGACATGGGCCGCAGCGACGTCGCAATGTATGTTCAAGGGTTGTATGCAGCTGTACCCAAAGACATAAAAGTGAGCTGTGACACTCCAGTGTTGACCACTCTCGTCTGATCCCTGCAGTAAGATGGACATCTGTTGAATTCGATCCTAGACTACAGTCACCTTTCACTATGCTAATAGTATCGTGTGGTAAGAGGCGTCTAGTATTCGAAGTGATAAATAACGTTTTTGTTTTTTTTAATAATTGGTAAATAAGTGAAAAAAACAAAAAAAGAAAAACATGACGCAGGACGTTTGCGAAATTTTTTTAAAAGACCGTACAATCACGAGTGACCCGTAGAAAAATGAAGAACAATACCTAAGTTTTGCCCTCTATGCGGCGATGTCGATTGCTGAAAAGATCACCTGTCGACGCGAATCTCTGGACGAGGTGACTATCCCTCCACGTACATGCGCTGTACCGAACGGTGAGGAAACGTTCACGGCGAATTGGCCTGCAATACGAACGAGTGTCAGGATGCACGGGACTCGCGTGAGTGTAACAAACGTCAAACTACCAACCAGCGAGTTGAGTGACGCTGTAGATACTATGCGTCGCAATCCGCTTCACACAATGATAAAAAGTGGGTTTCTCGGTAGGCTTACTCTCACAACACAGAGAAGACAAGAGCATACTGCGCTACTTTCACGTCTCCCAGAACAACGCAACTCTCATTACAACCGCTCCCTACTATAACTAATTCAGAAACTTTGGAAGAGCTCCTCTCAAAGATGGAAAACACCGTCGCTTGCGAGGAAGTACGGAAACTTTGCGACGCTGACACCAAGCGGTGCGCTCTTTTTCCTACTAATTTTGAACATTTGCGTTTACATGGGACCGGGGGGTTTTCCCATAGGCGGTAGGAACAGTCAGGACGGTCGAGTTGGAAAGAGAAGCCGTGTGTTAGATTTTCCCAACAAGGACAACCTCTGCGTCTTCCGCCACATTTCCTTTCACTTATACAACACCAGCAAGCGCGCTTCAAATTTGTTACGTCAGTTCTGTCCCGCTGCCACACGTGAAACTTTTCCTCCCGACGAAATTCCAGAATCTACCCTTACAACATTACCTTTGATTTCGAGGCTTTCTTCAGACCGTGCAGAGAACCGTCGACCGAACACGTGTCCCTGCTGTGGGATCACGTCCCTTTGTCGGCTAGGGTCGCATCCGACTTTCCGGGGTAGGAGGGGTCGGTGTACGTCAGAGAATCCGACGCAGATTCCGACCCCTTGTTAGACCGAGTTTAAAATCACATAAACGAGAACGCCAAAGTCATCGAGAAAGCTGTGCTAGAACTTTTCCGACCAACGTTAGCGAAGTTACATGTGGCGATAGGTGAAGCTCTCCTGCTGGAGGAAGCGACATTCACCCCTTCTCCAGGCGGCTTCGCTGCAGCTCACACCAGACAACCGTTAGTTCAACTGAAGAAGCGGCTTCTGAGATACATCCGTCAAGCTCCAGTCGTGGGCTTCAACACGGAGCGTTACGACTTGAACCTGATCAAAAATACGCCTTCACTCGTTCTTTGCCTCCGGAGACCGAAGAAACCAACAATTCAGCGTCATAAAGAGAAGCACTCAATACTTGACGGTTTACACACAGTTTTCTTGGACGTAGTAGTCAACTATTTGGCACTTGGTTACAGCTACGCGAATTATTTGCGAGCTTTCACCAGAAACGAAGAGAAAGGTCGCTTTCCTTACGAATGGATGACGTATACCAAGAAACTGGTAAACAGAACCCTGCCACCGAGATCGGCTTTTGACAGCGAACTGACGGGCGTCAAAATGGCCGAAATCCGACTACGCCACATGTCAGAAAGTTTAGTACGACAAGAAGATGCAAACTATGAGAGATTACTTGATCCACTACAACAACGAAGACGTCAAACCTTTCATAGAAGCTTTTGAAAAAATCACGCTAATTTTTTCCAAGATCGCAGCATTGTCATGTTGAAAGACGAGATCTCTCTCGCCAGTTTGACTTTACAGGTCCTCTTCCAAAACCTATAAGCTGTGTTCACAACGTTCCCTCCGTTCGACGCCGTCCTCCACGCTCTGATCAAAGAAAATCTAGTCCGTGGTCCTTCCATCATCTTCCATAGATTTCACGAGAAGGAGTGTATAGGTGTCTTATAAGTCGGCAGAGGGTGAATACTAGTGAAAAGGGAAGGCAGGTGTGCAAGTAGCTTTTCTAACAGACACGTGTGTGAACTAAGCTGCTTAAGTCTAAACCCACCTGCGGTAGAAGCTCTGTACTGAGAGAGTCTTTTCAGCCGTTTAAGAGGCTTATCTAGGACAGGGTACATAAGGAGTGAAACGCCACTCTCACCCGTCACACTTTCTCCACCCGTCCTTCATCTTCGTAGCATCGTCCACTCTACGCTCGCTCAGCACGTTACGATGATTAGTTCTGCTATTTTCTTTATTTATGAAAGTGTTGACACTACAGAGCATCGAAACCCTCTCGAAATGAGTCCAAGAAAGAAAAAGCAACTCCCACTTGAAGCAAGAAGAGAAACAGTGCCCTATGATGCATGTGAGGTAAAGAAACATTGGAAGGACGTCACCAAGGAGCAATGGATAGAAGCATGCTTCAACTTCATCGGAACAGTAGTTTCATTTGGACAGAGGGAGAAGATTTTGTTAGAGCTATTTTTCTTAGCTCCGTATACTTGGCCTGACTGTGGTGAAATTCCTTCAAGTTTGTCAGTCTTCGCCATACAAGTTATCAACTCCTTGAAGGAGCTTCGATATATGCAAGGCACTCAGGAGGAGATTGTCAAGAAAATGACGGAATTCGAAACAGGCGAAGACACAATATGGTGCGAGGAGACGACATATGCGGACGATGATCTGGAGTCCATCATTTGTAGCCCGTTGGAACATTATGTTAAAGACTTTGAGGACATGCTAGACAGCACTGAGATGAACCCGAAAGAGAGATCCCTTACTGCACAGAAAGAGGCCAAAGCTGTGTTGGAAAAGCACAAGTTTGGTCAAGGATTCACTCTTCAAAGCAGCTGTGTGAGTGTGATAAAAAGTCTTGTGTTGAAACATTCAGACATGAAGTTTTCGCGTGCTGTCGACACACTTCCTTTGCCTGAACTGATGATGAACATGATCGACCCCATCGTACCAACACGTTTCGACTCTGCCAATTGTCCCATGTATAAAATGGTTTCAAGTTTTGCCCGTGGCCGATGGCTAAACGATCCACTGAAGTCAGAAAACCTCCTTGATTTAATCAACTGACTAAATGTATTTTCTCATACTAGTATTAGTAGCATTAGTAATAGCGGCTACTCAGTCTCGTGCAGCACAAGCAGCAGCATCTGTCAGCAGCATCCGTGACATCGTCAGCAGCAGCAGCAGCTGCACAAGCAGCACAAGCAGCCACATCTGTCAACAGTATCCGTGACATCGTCAGCAGCTGCAGCAGCTGCACGAGCAGCGCAAGCAGCACAAGCAGTAGCATCTGTCAGCGGAATCCGTGACAACGTCAGCAGCAGCAGCAGCTGCACAAGCGGCACAAGCAGCAGCATCTGTCAACAGCATCCGTGACAGCGTCAGCAATTACAGCAGCTGCAGCTGTCAGCAGCTGCAGCAGCTGCACGAGCTGCACAAGCAGCAGCAGCAGCAGCAGCGGTAGTGTAGACCGCTAAATTCGAGATGACGTCATGTCTGTTTCTTAGCATCGACATTCGACATGAGACCTAGTGACATTTGACATGAAGCTTGAAAAACATAGTGACGGGTGACATGAGCAATTCTTAAAATCGCCATGAGATATGAGCATAATTAAGCGACATCGACATGTGCCATGGCTATTTCTTTTTAAGACAAACACCGTAGTCTCCTCATCCAGACCTCCGCTAGTAGCGCTCTATAAGCGCAAGCTGTGGCTGTGAACCCCCTCCTCCCACCGTACACACGGGTAAATATCAGAGTCGGCCAATGTCGCCAATACTACTCTCATACAAGGGTCAGGCGCTGCTGGACTATAATACATGGGTCAAGGACTATTCTACTGAGGGTCAGGCTACGCCGGACATTCAATAACAAGCTGGACTTTGGCAAATTTGCTTGAAAGTCTGGCCAGCAAGAGTCCAGCATACTCTCCCAAGAGTTCAGCATTGCCAGACTATGGCATGAAGATCCCGCATGGTCAGACTTTCAAGCAAGTTTGCCAAAGTCCAGCTTGTTATTGAATGTCCGGCGTAGCCTGACCCTCACTAGAATAGCCCTTGACCCATCTATTATAGTCCAGCAGTGCCTGACCCTTGTCTGAGAGTAGAATTAGCGCTATTGGGTGCCTCTGATATTTGCCTCTGTGTAGTCAAACCTCGCCTGAGAGAGACATACTTCAGAAAGAAACGAAAGCGGATTCCGACATCGGTGTGTGACGATCACTTAGAGCTTTTCGTGAAGATAAAAACGGAAAAAAGTGCGAAAATGGTGTCCGCCGCCCGGCGGATGTTGTGAGAGACGTTACCTTCACGATCTGAGAACTTCGGAGCTTATGAAAGCGGCGTGGGAAGGTGACGGGATCCTTAGTCTCAACCCTAAGACTTACATTTGCTACGATCGAGTCAGTGGCACCGGTGAAAGAAAATCCCAAAAAAAAAGATGGCGTGCAAAAAGTGTACAGAAGTAACAAAACCCTAAAGAACCAGTCGTCTTCTTAGATGTTTTCGCAAACGAAAAACTCTCCTTGCGGTAAATAGAAATTTTAAAGTGGTACGAACCAAAAATGGACACTTACACCATACAGAAAGATGACGTGCGCTACTTGTATTATAAGCATCGCGTGCATTCTAACGGTGTGACAACGAGTCCTTTAAAAATATGAAAAAAAGTGTGTTATTGATTGATTGAGCGCATCTTTTCAAAAATAGCGTGTTTATTAGAATTGAAAAAAATAAAATAAAAAGATAAATAAAATTATTGTTGTGTTTTATTTTCATACGTCTTCTTTTATTAGTAAGTAAAAAAAAAATTATAACAATTAACTAGCGTGTCCTCTTAAAGTGACACTTCCTCCGGTCGCTGCTGATCGCCTAATTAAGGCATGTGTCGTCGTCACTTCTAGTCACGTGACTCATCAGGTCACTTCCGGTCACGTGATCCTAAAGTCGATCACTTCCTAAACAAAAAAAATTAAGAGACACATTTCTTCATGACCCAACCAATCAGGGGTCTCCATTTGACCGGAAGTAGTCCCCTCATTTGCATAATGGGTCACTTCCGGTGTACCAGCCAATCAGAAGCCTCTAACTAAGTCAAGGTCACGTGACGTCACTTCAGGTATGCCCTTATATGGACATGTGAAGGTCACATGACATCACTTCCGGTATGCCCTTATATGGGCGTGTGACGTCACTTCCGGTCAAATGGAAGCCTCTGATTGGCTGCGTCATGACCTTGACCTCTAACTAGGTCAAGGTCACGTGACGTCACTTCCGGTATGTGACGTCACTTCCGGTCAAATGGAGGCTTCTGATTGGCTGCAGGTCGATTGAGTAATAAACAGTAGTTAAGCATAGTCCCGTTCCGATACATACTATACTACTCACAGCAGAGCTCTGCATATTACTCATATTGGCAGCCATTTGTTTTACAACAACCTGCCCATAAATCTTCCTTGGGCTGGGGACCTTTATAAGTAAAAACTAGTCAACAACTCATTTCTGCCTAGTCACATTGTTATGGTCCCCAGCTGTCGGTGATGCAACACATAGTAGAGTTTGATTGACAACTAGAGCAAAAATGAAAGTGGTTTTCAGGTCACCCCACCTTGCTCCATAAAACAAGGCTGACTACAAATTAGTGTGCAATATTGAGATTGCCGTCATAAACTTGAGTAGCATTCTACATTTGTAGATGCAATGTGACATCTTAGAATTCTCCCTACAATTATGGTTTCAAAAATCGGATATGGAGTCAAGTCATACATCAATTTACATTCAGGCAGGGAGGGCCATGAGGCTCTCTAGATAACGATAATCTCCCATTGCTAGACACCTTAGTTTGAAGCCTTTAGCCATTTCAAAATAACTATGGAAGTTGTTGCAGTGTATATATTAGTAGCTTCACACTCTCTATTATATATCTTATCGTGGGTGAGTTTGTAACACATCGTGAGTAATATCTGTATGCGTGTATATGAGTGAAGTAAAGTATGCGGGTGGTTTATCAAAAGCTATAATTGGAAATGTTCAAAATTAAAGTACGCTTCATGATACAGGATAGCGAGGAGATCAAAAGACAATAGGAAGCAACTGGCTCTAGAGTACAGAGCCCCGTGGGCGGCTAATACAAATGCCCCCAATATATTTACACATGATAATATTCACAATCAGCGGGCAGATAGCTATAGCTGGACACTCTGCAGGTGGGCGATGAAGGTGTGGATGGCCAAATTTGACACTGCGACATTGCTAATTCTTAAAATCGATAATAAACATGAGGCCTAGTGACATGCGACATGCAGCTTGAAAAAGATGGTGACATGCGACATGAACAATTCTAAAAATCGACATAAAACATGCACATTTTTATACGACATTGACATGTGACATGGCCAATTTTGAGATCGACATTCGACATTAGGACCCCTCATCCAGACCCCCAGTCCTTCTTACCGACACTTCACTCCCAATCATAGACGTGTAGCCCACATGACAGGCCACTAAACTACTCCTGACAGATAGTTCGGATGCACATGAGCAGTAGCTAACCACATTGACATAAATAACAAACTAACCACATATCATGTGCCCCTTGTGTAAACTAATGAAGAGCTAAATGTATCACAGTGCAAGAAGTTACTCATAATGCTCAATGCTTGTATACATAAAATGATCTGTGGTAAACGATGATGATTTTCATTAGAGTGTATCAAATGTTTGGTGACCAATTCAGTAAAGGGTGTATTGCAAAACATAATTATAAATTTAGATAAATATTATGGACCAAGCTATTTAAAAAAAATTACTTCGAATTTTCACGAATGTACAGCTATAGTTATTTATAGAAATTAAAAGATTTTCATCGCAAATTATCTTGCTAGTTCTGCTGTACAGTAGAGAATAAGTAAGCATAATAGAGCGATATTATGACACATCGTTCACATATATATTTGAATCATGTTGTAACCATGAGACTTCACATACCCTTACAGTGTTGATCTACATGTGATGCACTTATCCAATCATCATGCCGGTTCCAATGCAACATAAGTCTGTCGAAGACCCTGGCACAAGAATAACATAATATCCTGCGAAATATCCACAATCCTGAGTGAGACTAATAAATGTCAGAGACTCTTTACATTACCACATTGGAGAGGCTTTACCCTGTCTTCTTCTCCAAGGCCGTAGCTTTACAATGGTACCCTTCCGTTATGACTCCATCCCAACCTAGATATGTCCAGGGAGTGGGATGGTGGAAAGAGCAGCGCAGGATCCCCTAACCCCGTCACATACTCCAAGTGTACCTATATGAATATTAGGGTTTTAGCAAAACATTTGCTCCAACTAATTAAATTTCAAAAAGGTTTGGCCCGAACTACAGCTAGATTGATTAAGTCTAATACTCAGAATATGTCATTTCCTGATGTAAGCAGACAATTAGGGCAGAGACGCAAGTGCCCAATCAAGGAGAATTTGAGCTATGGATGGAGAGTGGGGATGCCCTGGAGGTGGTCTGGGGATTGACATTTACACACCACGTGGAGGATACTCCAGCTGGTGTAGTATCATATGATCACTGCAGATACATATACCACACACATGTATGTTCTTAACCCGCAACTTGTAGACGAGGATATTTTTTTCTGTCAGCTAAGACTTTCTTTGCACATTCTGTATTTTAATTGACTCGCCATTTTTGTAAGCAAATGCAAAGCTATGAATTATAGATCATTGATAAACACACTGTAGTATATATGTATTCAGTTTCAAAAGATCGACCAACATGACATTGTATAGGCCCAGCTTAAAGGATGAAACAAAAATGCCCCCTTAAAATAACTATAGTTAGACAGACAATTTGATAGCTCAAGGAAGAGAGAGATAGGAAGACAAATATAGAGAGAATGGTTTTATATAATTATATTAACATGATTCAAGATTGCAACTACTGTCTAATATCCACGGAGGTATTATGGTAGATTCTGTGACACAAAGGTGCTATTCTCAATATATGATCATAGCATGCCAAAGACATTATAGGATGAAGAGTATAATATCTGACGTGCCTTGTATAAGCCCCAGGGGTATAGGGATCTTGAGATATATACGTCTTGAATAAGCACCTGTCTTGTATAAGCGCCGGGAGTAACCAAGCCTGCAAAGTTATAAGTGCTAGGGTGCTTAAACACTACAGTGTTGTATATACAAAAATGCCATCACTTACTCGCATTTTTCAATGATGGATGAGACTGATTGTATATGCAGTGTGTACTGATATGAAATGCATAGCTTATACTGGCTAAACGCAACCAACTATCCTTATCGTCAGAGGCTATAATCGATTTTCATCAGGTATTCATCAGAGTATTAAAAATGTAGTTTTGTATAACAGTAGCTATACAATGTACTAGAACCAACTTTCTGATACATTTTTCCAGTTGAACGACCTTAAAAGGGAACTGATTGAATATTAATACTATTCACTTTCATGCATTATTATCTATTCATATGACATTGCATACAAACTCGCCATAGAACAGGCCAGTTGTCAAATCTCAAATAGTAAGATTTTCAGAACAGCTATCACTAACAATCGGATATATCACATATATATCTGGAGTTATTCAATGTAGACCTATCATATAGTTCCATATGCAGATAGGATACACTGATCTAGATCCTATTGGTATCAGAATCCTCCTCTAGTATTCTCCCACCTCCCAAGATCATTCCGCAACTTTCACGGCTTTAATATTACAGTTGTGACATTCTATACAAAGATATAGCCTTCTATATCAACTTTAATGGCATTACATACCTCTATATAACATGCATTACCCTACAGTATGGAGTGGCCTTAAGGATGTCAGTACACTTATCTGTCAGTATCACACAGTACTAAAGCTGGTAGTGTTATGGTGGATGTAGGGATTTGTCTATGCATACAGGAGTGGATGCCTACATAGGATGCAATAACCTCCTGAGCTTAGCACTCAGCATATTGATGTACACTTAGTTGTGTATCCATGAGAGCGAGGGAGGAGGGTGAAAGGGTGGCAAGGAGGGAAGTAGGAAGGCAAAGAGGGAGGGATGGAAAAGGTCAACGGTGGAGGCAAAATGAGGAGGCAAAATGAGGAGGCAAAATGAGAGAGGCAGGGATTTGATCAATGATCGAGGCACAAAGGGAGGCTAGGAGGTAGCTAGGTAGATGGGAATATGGAGGCAAGGAACGAGGTAAGGAATGAGCAAGGGAGAGAGTCGTGGAGGCAAGGAATGAAGAATGATGTTGGGCAGGAAGGGAATCAAAAACAAAAAAAGATAAGGGTGGCAAGACATGGGGTAGATACAAGGAGGCAATGAGTGTTGAAAGAGAGAAGGAAATCTCATGTCATGCTTCTGTATTTGCCATTTAATGTGTGTCCATAAGAGAGGGTTGGTCTTCTACGTTGTGGTCATGTATGTTTTGGTATTGGTGGTAATATCACTTCTCATTCATCCTCAGATCATTGAGACCTAAGACATTAATGTGTATAACAAAATATACAGTTAATGAATTATATGAAGTGGGGATCAATCTATAATTTTAGTAAGGATCTATTGTTATCTTTGGTGGTCTTATACCAACTTCTTTTATAGGATAACTACCTATACCTTTTACAGATTCATTCATCTTAAACATCCTCACACTTCAACTTCAAGGTCGGCAGTCCTTTTCTTGCCAATATAGCCACTTCACACCATTGCCGTGGCATTCATAATATTTAGTAGCTTCATGTCAAAATTGATACCTAAATGTTAGGAAGAGTATGTAGGTATTTCCTGCTTAACAGCATATTATTTCTAAAGGGGCTTTACCAAAAGAAATAATATCAAAGCCCAGCAACACTTCTTACCAACCACTTCTAGGGGATATGTTTAGGAAAGTGTAAAAGGGATGAGAACTCAAATAATATAATTCCCAATCGTGTAGGGGATTGACAATAATTTGTGTATGGAAAATTTTGTATGATTTGGATCCAATCGATTATGGCTCTGCTGGGATTCTGTAAACAGTGTTTGATTGACATGTGAAAGGTTGCCCCACACCTTTCTGTTTATAAAGGCCTAACCTTATGCCAAGGTGAACTTGTATAGTGATATAGTCTACACCCCTGGGACACCCAGGGGAGGGCAAGGTGTTTTCTGCTGGTCTCAGCACTTTACAAGCTACCCTAGACGTATGCACACATGAGTCATCACAAATTGGTTACTGATCCCATTTTTCGCTTTACCTCTCTCCTTTGTTGTAACAACGCGTTTCCCATTTTTCCCTCTTCCTTCCGATATCGTTTTAGCACGGCCTACGACTCGTTTCTATAGCAGGGACTCCCTTTGTAATATGAGAATATCACTTTATTGAATCAATAACCATAAGAGCAAGTATTCCACTGGAGCCAATTCGATTGGCTTTTCGAACTGAAAGTCAAAGATATGACCAAAATACATCACATACCATTGTGAAACTCTAATATCCTCAATTTCAAAAAGAAAAAGCTCCGATCATATCCCATTTCCCAATTGGTTGTCATTTTCTCTTTAAAAACGCATGACACAAAAGTCTATGGTTTGCTACCGGGTATATGTTACCAAGATTAAGTCAAACGTTACCGATGGTTCATATTGTCATTTCATATGGTTGTTATCCTACTAGAGGTCTCAAATGGGGATGGTCACGTGGTGCTTCCTATATCATATATAAACAGGGCTGGTTTGCTACCAAATCAGTCTAGCTTAGATGTTGCTTCGGCATACTAACTAGAGCTCAAGTTATTGATGTGTTAATTACACCGTTACCTATATATCACACGGTATATACATATTGCCATATTCCACGCTATAACTTGGGTTACCGAGTTGGTTGTACGGTTTAATACAGATACAATAAAGTTGTTGTCTATTACATCCTACTTCACTTTCTTGTAGACGTTGTCTCTTTGTAATTAACCAGATAGCTAGACCAGCTACAAAAAACCCAAAAAAATGAAAAGTATAAACTGTGAATTTTTCTGAAATTACCTTTGCCCTCTAGTGGTTTCAATATGGGATGAGTAGTTGTAATACAATGTGTACACTCTAAACCTGAATCACAGACCATCCATCTTTCTGATAGGACCAGGGTGTATTATGTTGGTTGCAATGCACTTGTACTAATCGTTTGGACATGAGGGTTATGTACAGTCAAAACAAACTTGTCAACTGAGCCAGTTCAGTCAGGTAAAGGTTGTGTGCGGTGTAGGTGGGTCATGCTACGCTGTGTGCGGGGTCCATTTATTGTTGAATATCAGTTCAGCACGTCTAATTTTATGTACAGATGCATAGAAAAATAAAAATAAGAAGAATTCAAATCAGATATCTACTATGTAACGGAAAATGAATGGAAATGTTGATAGAAAAAGTAGGTTCCATACCCAAAAGAGTTGCCTAAATGAATCTGCTACCTATATTCAATGAAGATAGATTGTGCCTGTTATCTAGCATTGGCCATATTGAACATTATGCTGTTGGTTTTATTGCTATTAGTGTGATTAATTGTATGGGAATTGATACTTCGGAGCAGACCTTGGGTACACTGTCAGTGGTTAGACCCCCTGAGAGTAAAATGGGTAGAAGGCCCTGGAATGTGTTGCAGGAGACTCTTATTCTTTTTCCTGAAACCTTATAAAAACAGCTGATTATCTGCTGGTGTCAAGTTTGTACTAAGAGGGTAGTATGAGGCTTTGTTAAAGAACAACTTACAGTAGATCTGCTATTTAATACAGGTATGTAAGTGGTGATGTGAGGGTTCTTTCCAGTATCGGGGTTTGGCTTACATTAGACACTTGTCTGTTTTGAATACTGTCTCACATTCATCCTCCAGGGCTTTGCTCCAGGGTTTGGGACATCCACCTCCAGTAGCCAGTTGTAGGAGTCAGGGCACATGGGTTGTGTCAGCTGTATAGATGGTCCTGCCAGCTATACAAACATATATCAGTTATCTACCTGAGCAAATCAACCATAAGGATGCAATATATATCCTTCTTAGTATTTGAATATTTATTTAGTAAGCAAATACGATGATGTTATCCAGTGGTAGGACAGTGTGATAAACCATACCATTCTGTGCATTGTATTAAGCCTTATTTTCATTGTGTACATTAACTGATGTTGGTAAATTACTTAAAGATTTTAGTATCACAAAGGTCTTGTTTTTGCCACATAAACACACCCTTCTGTAGCACATCGTTGTCCAATGCCATGTCACGGAGTGCAATAGCTAGGCCACCACTGATGCACCCACTTTACCTAGTCTAGAGTGGTTCTCGTACACTTAGATAGTATGGCGGACACTCATACAACCACGTTACCTACAGTCTAGAGGGGGCACTGTAAGTGCATACTTGATGACCTTTTCCCATGAGTCATATCACAGGAAAGGAGAGAAAATGGGGGCTCTTAAAATGTTGTTCTACATTGAGAAGGTATTATAAAGTTCTCCCTCAAATATACCACTTCTCTTAAAGTATCAGTTTGTAGATATTATCTGAGGCCAGCTTTATTTCATATATGAGTTGTAGTTTTTTTCATTTTTGACGTTTGGGCATTTTCAACCTGCAGCATTTTAAGTTGCGTACATGTTTATACTTTATATTTGTAAAGGTATCTGCATAGATGTCACTTCCTTACTACTGTATACTGTTGAGGAGTATAGATCACAGCCCTTTAAAAGTGTTATACCGGTGAGGCGTCTAACCTTAAGGCTATAGGTGCACTGCATTTCACAGTATGTCAAACTCAGTTACAGTCTCTCTACGCCAATTTCCTATGCTAGCCTTTTCTGTTTAGCCTTACCTCTTTCCATTATGTACAGCTTGGTAGAAACAGTTGATATTCTTCGTTTGTATTCATAGCATGATATCTGAGCATAAGCTTTTTTTCCTTTCTGGGCAGATGCTTGAATTATAATAACTGTGTGTCCTCTTTTAGAGACTGTGGAAGGTCTAATTAGATAGTTTTATTGCACTAAATGAATGTAATATTAAGTATACTGCTTTTGGATTTACTTCTAGAGAATAAAACAGGATTTAACTACCATCATAAAGTTATATGAAAAGATAATATTCCTGGTTGCAGAGGTTGCGTTACACTATATATCACTATAAAAATGAAATAAAAACAAGTAGCACATTGACTTTCCCGTCTACAGGAACAATAAGAGTTCAGTTCAATTAGACAGAATTGCAGCATCGCATATAAGCACAACATTACCTTTAGTCTAGTCAAGGCACTCAATGGACCACTACCATGAGAGTCATGCTACAGTAATTGAAGACCATTTAGCATTTAAATGGGACCATTTAGCATATTGTTCTCCAGTGAAAAGGCTCAATTTTAGTACTCCCGCAAATATACCATTAAAACCTCCTGTTTGTTCAAATAAAGGTCATGCTCCTATCTAGACCACATGTTGATTCTCAGATATTTCTTTTTTTTCTGGAACCTACGGCAATTTGCAGATGTGTACGTCTTTTTACCTTTTACCAGATTATTTTTAAAAAGTAGCTTGTTGTCTACTACAACCAAGGGGTATCCTAAAGTAGGCATTTTTAAATATTTTTCTTTCTAGAAGGGTACCTAACCTCTAGGTTAGGTTGGGTGTACTGAATTTCACAGTCTGTCAAACTCACTAACTGTCTCTGTGCCAAGGCTATGTGTAAGGTGCAGGTTGTTTATACGTTCCTTCTTCCCTTTCCCCAAAACAGGTGAATATTCATATCTCCCTCAAATGGACCACTGATATTTCCCCAGACAAGTTCCATTTATTTTAGTCCATGTCGAGTCAAGTGTATAGTTTGGGGGGAGCATGAACAGTTTTTTATGAGGGATGCTAAGTAGAAAGTGGGGCTTTTACTGCAGTTATTTGACTTGAATTCTTCTTTTACAAAACAAACATCCCACATTTCAGCCAACTGTTATTGCCTTCGACGATCACTTCATGGGATGCAAGTATTAAGTAATATTGCGATTAGGAAAAGTCCGGAGTTCCTTATGTTTGTATCATTGGGAGTCGTGTATTCACTACTGTACTGGCTTATGTATATAAATATGAGATGATGTATGTCATCTGGATTCTAAAATGCCAGACATGTCTACTCTAATGATAACCTTATGGCTGGTGTTATTTCGCGATGTTCTTGGTGCAACATACTATTGCTTAATCCGCATACCAGACAGTCACAGGAGGAAGAAACTAAAGGAGTGGTCATCTTCTGTCAAGAGGCGGTGGGGGTGGTAGGTGGGGAGGACCCAAACATATGGACCCCTCTTGAGGAGGGAACCAATCAAATTTCACCCCATCTTAGTGAAAATGAATAGAGCAACAAGATTAGACACCTATTGTTGGAGGACCAAAATATTTTGTACAGGCTCACATCATAATCTATGAACAGTTTGCCCCTCACCCTGTTGTCAACAATTGACCAGCCCCTATTCCATCCCTTTCAATTTACCAACGCAAAGATAGAATTCCTCAAACTTGACTGTAACTCTCACCTGTCACTTTAGATAATTTGCTGTCTATTCAGACAAAATACTGCGTAGGCGGGAGATAACAAACACACATCTGATGTCCATGCCAAGCAGATTAGTTGTTACAATTCATTTGCTCCATAACATATAAAGTGAGAATGCAATAGGAGTGTATAACGAGCGAAAGCTGGAGTGAACTGTATGGTTCACTTAAAACATAGAGAAAAAAACTTTTAAGGTTAACGTCATTTATTATGGGGGTTTCAAGAATTCTCATCAATTGTTATATCCTTAAAACTGTGACGTCCATTTGATAGGATCAACTTTCATTCTCGGACCGGACTTTATACCTTATCAATGTTTAAAGTAGGCGTGATTTACACGTATACCTTCTATAAGAAATAGACAATGCTAATTCAAACCAATCTGATTCTTTATTAGCGTACCCAGACCTTGGGTATTGCATTGATATGCAGGAAAAGCTTTGCCTATGGTCGAAATAAACTATAATGCTCTCGGCCTCCCCAATACTAGGACGAAGGATGGATTGTAGCTCGGCCTATAGCAAGTAGACCCACACGACGCTGCATTCACGCATCATGATGACACAAAACAGTACACAACTGCTTACTGTCACAAGCTGTTGTTCCTGAAGCGACAGTTGACAGTAAGCAACTGAAGTTGTAGTTTTCACTTGCATTGTTTTTGGATTCATATAGTGTTGAAAGATAGCAGAGACAAGTTACTTAACCCAAATTGACAACTAGTTGACAGGTGACAGTAAATGGTTGAAGTTGGAGTTTTCACTTTCAGTTGTTTTTTTGCAAGTTGAAGTAGATTTTTAATTTAAATTTTACAAAAGAAAAATTGACCCTCTTTGGCCACTGTACCTCAAAGGGTTAAGGTGGGAGAGCTGCTCCTTCTGAATGACCGAGCAGCTCATGAGCAGCTCACAGGTCCCGCGTTCAGTGAGGTGTGAGCAGCTCAGTAGGGGAGGGTGTTTACCTGGGTGGTTTACACCTGACCTTTGAAGGCCACACTCTGCCTACTTCCCTTTTCAACACCAAACCAACAACCCACAAAGTGGAACACCCCCCCTCCCCACCAACCACCCACCCTGAGGTGTACTCACCTGTTGGACATGAGCAGCTCCTAGAGCCACCTGTTGGCGGATCTGAGAACTGAGCTGCTGCCCTATACACTGTGTTGGCCCTCTGTCCCAGTGTAGCATTTATCCCCGAAGAAACACTGGAAGGCATACAGCTTATAGGCTCAAAATACTGCATTTGGTTGATAATCTGGTTGTCACTGTGGTGATGCTTTGTTTGGCTCTTATCCTGGCAGTAACATAAAACAGTTGGTATTCATATTATTTGCGAATTAAGGGCTAATTCAGATAAGATACTGCAACCCCGTAAAGATAGATGGGGGAATTTCAATGCCTAAAGGTGTGAAATTTGAGAGTCAGTAAACTTTTTGATCCTGTGAATAACTGTCCCAATATAGCTCAGCATTTCAAACATACCTCTCCCTCCTAGATCTCCCAAGACACGTGGATATGTGCGTACGGTAGGTTATTTCAGAATAGACCACAGAAAATAGCTTATATTTGTTATGTTAACCCTATGTTGTATAAGGCTCCAGGTGCAAGACTGAGGGGGTAAAAGCAACAATTTTCTCACAAAATAACAAGTTGGACTTGCACAGAGAGGCATGCCTTCGTGATACTAAATCCATCAGAAAAATAAGATCAGTATAAAGTGTGTGAACTATCCCTGTTGTAAGATCCCTTCTGTACGAAAGGTAATTTGCTAAATTAGTGACTTCCATTGGTTATCTGTTGGAACAATGTCATGACATATTATATGGACCATAGTTATAATCTTTGTGGAATTGTTTTACCACTTCTGATATGAGAATTGATTTTAGTCTATTTCAAATTTGGAAGTAATTTTGACCTCAATTATGCCTCATGTTACATCGATGCATGGCTGGCTTGAGACTGGCCGTTTTATGTTACTGCATCACATTGACCCCTCAGAAAGGTGAATGTTCTGCACTGATGTCCCATGAGGACTGATGTGCATATTACATTGAAGCACTTCACTGATAAAATCAAAGCTGTCAAATAGTCATCTTATAAGAAGACTTTAAATGGTGTATTCTAAGTGACTGTCATAAAATATACAAGTTAATAGTTGTCCATCTGAGGACCTACCAGATTGCTATCGAACTAGACGACACTAGCCTTATTTGACTGACAATGTTAGCCCAGGCGGTGGCCCACCCCATGGTGACAAGATATGGGTCATCAAATTCACAATCCTGGAAGCCCTTTAATGGCTGCATACCACTTTAAATGCTGACCCTTTGGAAATTTTAGGGTTAATGCGGTGCCAAGTCTGGAGCGGGCAAACTCAGGTTTTTGGCTGGCAAATGCCAAGTGGGTCTTTGATCTGACAACTCGAGCCAGAAGACCTGCTTCTTTGTCACTTAAAATAGTCTGCAGATGAGTTTACCTTTTTCAGTGTATGCTGCCCTTACAGGCTTGAGTGTGGGGGATGGACAGGTAGAGGTAGAAAGGTTAGTGTATTTAGAGTAGTAGAGTAAAGTAAAAAGGTGTGTGAGTAATAGCCCTAAAGGCCAGAAAACAAACTTGGAAAGTAGATGTTTATTTGTACAAGGCAGTGTACTCTTTATAGTACAACTGTCTACAGGTTGTTTTCACTGACAGCGAACATGAGCTTAGTTAGCCTAGTATTTCGCCCTAGGGCTCTACTTTGAACCTAAATGATTTCACCAATCACATTACCGTCGCAATTTAGCACTGAGATCTTTTGGCAGGAGCATAATATACCCCGGCATTCATACAAGTTCTTTCTGGTACATTTTAAGCATTGTATTGGGGTTGCCAGTTCAAAGTATCTCTGAAAGACCAATGAATCAATATTCAAAATGCACATATTTCCTGCAGTGGTGTGACAAAACAGACTTCTCTATCAAAACTTGGTGTCAATGTTAATGTGCATTGACTATGTTTAGTAATACTTGCCCAATATGCATCGTCCTACACTGGTCAATCATTATATTTCCACTCTCAAATGGTCTCTCTCTCTCTGAAAGGCTCGGTTAACTTTAGACTGATTATGAAATGGCTTCGATGTCCCAAAGGCAGTTATCATGGCGCATTGGGTATAAACTAATACCCAGACATATTGTTATTCCAGTTACCATGACGGAATTCGTATAAGAGCTGCCCATGAGCTGCTCCTTGCTTGAAGGAGAGTCACTCATCTTTCCTCACCATGAATACACCTTGCGTAGGGAAGAAGCCTTTCTTTGATCTCAGCAGGCAATGTTTTGGTAACAAATAACCCCTCCATCAAGTCATGTAGGTAAGGGAAATAGAGGTGTGTGTGTGTGGATAGGCAGTGCACAGTAAGTTCAGTCCTTAGGCCAGGGTATAGAGGAGGTAAGCCTCACACATATTGCATAAGAAATAGGCTAACAGTTTCATTTGATCATATTTCATACATTACTGGCATCATAAAATGGAAATGCAAACATGAGAATCAATGCTTGCAGTATGAGATTGCTATCCTTATTGCCAGTTCGTGTAACATACCTGTAGATAAGAGCTGAAAATGTATGATCTGGATAAATCATACTATACGATACCACAATTGACAGAATCAATTCGACAATCATCACATATATTTGGTGAGCATCCTGTCACTGTCAAGGCTATATCTTCGATGTGGCCCATTTACTGACACTAAAGAACTGCCTTGGACTTCCTCCCCAAGAAATAGTGCTGGGATCAGCACCATCATGTTGAATACGGTATTCAGCCTATGCGGCAGAGCAACCATAAATGAGCTAGTATTTATCAGGTGTATGCTATTCCTGAGCAACTTCCCCGAGCGAATAAACAAAATGGCGGCACCACCCATTAGGCTTACATAGCACAAGCAAGCACGAGCGCCATATACATGTGGCTTAATGCAGCAGTCTAGGTGGGTCGATAACGAAGCAATATCACAATGAATTGACACCTTCCCTATCAGGGATGAATATTTAACTAGAGATGCGTGCCACCTTGATAACCCATCATAAATCCATACATCAGGCAGGAAGCATTTACCAGGGGCCTGGTGCACAATCTGATGCCATCTTTCAGATATCTGAATGGTGAATAGGTGATGTATTGGGAACAGCATAGGCAGTACAGTATAATCATGGTTGGCATGATTTATAATTGGAGTTGTAAAGAGTTATGACTTGAGGAGAATATACCTATAAAATGGACCATTGCACCAGAGCAATGTTGATAATAATAGTTTTAGTTGTGACAAATCAAGGTTTACCCTTAGCCCCGGCAGAGCTCAAACAGCTAACCTATTGCAAACAACACATATATATATATATGCCCTACCCGACACTGTAATGCATAATATATCTATGATTTTATATTAATCATAAACCAGTATGACACTACTCCCAACCCAAGGAAGACGAGAAGGGGGTTTGGAGATGATAACTTTATTTAATAGAACAATTTGTAAAATTGTAATGAGTTGTATGTGTACATAAAATAGACGTGTTATATGAAACATGAGTAACACAAGAAGTATAAGAATAACCAGTATCATATTAGATTCTTGTGATACGAGATGCTATCTGGTGATGGATCTTTGCAGAACTGTTCGTGTGTACATATCGGAGGTAGGCCTGGGACCGCCAGAGGCCCAACTCCATGATCTCCCTCTCTGTGGCCCCGAGTTGGGCAGCTAATGTGGCTGCCGTCTTACGGATGCACTGGAGGGTGTGATTGTCTGTCCTAAGGCCGGCGTCCCTTATGGCCGTGGCCCACACACTAGAGAGGTGAGGAGCCGTCACCATGTAGTAAGTGTCTGGGAAGATGAGGAGAGGCTGAAGTGGGTACCTTGTGGGTGCATCAATGAGCATGAGGGTGTACAAATTAACAACACAGAATGGGTTTTCAGGCACTGGGTGAATGTAGATGTCTCTGGACCTGCCTGAGCGTTGCATGTTCTTTGCCCATTTTTGTGTTATGCGGAGTGCCCCGCCCTCTAGAGTAAAATCGTCTCTAGTCGGGTGGCGACAGGGGTCGAACCTCGCAGGTGACGTTGAAGCCACATTCGATGCTCTCCACGCGCACACCAACATGAGTGAGAAGGCACATAGATAAGTGTTTGTATTCCTAGAGTTAGGTATCACAGAGAGGACTAGGTTGAATTGCTGAATTGATAATGGGACTGTGGCCCAGGACTGATACGTCTTGTCATTTGCTATAGATCGCAGGGACTTCCTGATAAGTCTGTGGGAGAACTGGTCTGTGTGGCGGCCAGTGCTCTCCAAGAATACCTTGGTGTAGCTGAAGTAGATAGGGATAGTCCCCGGTGCATAGAACGAGTCCAGGTATTCAATAAATGCCAAAATGTTGTGGACGGACATGGCGTCAATGTCAATGTTAGTATAAAAGGCAAACGACAGGAACACCGACACAGCCCTGGTGTAGTTGGCTTCTGACCTGGATTCTCTCTCCTGGCGAGTGGCAGCTTTTTGGCACATGAGGTGGTACAGGGGTCCTGCGTGAGAACAAAACAAGGGTGTTAAATGTCAGCATGTTCCAACATGTCAAAGGGGTCTATGTACACCCTGGACAGGCCCCTTTCCTGTACCAGGTTATCAGAGAGGCGTCTGTGATGGCCGCTAATCACACGACGGGAGAGTGCATCAACAAGAGTCAGGGTGGCTCCAGGGACACGTATGGGCACGACTCTGACCTCACAGATCATTTGGTGCCACCAGATGTCCCTGGCAGCCTGGAGGATGACCTGATCCTTTCCTCTTCCAGACTGAAGTACTGCTATGGTAGCAGCGTTGTCGGATTTCAGTAGAATCGTCTTGCCAGCATCCTTCTTAGAGACAAAGGTTTTAAATGCTAGTGCAACATCGGCTGCCTCGATATCACATATGGGGTTAGAGGCATATTTCCAGTCACCAATTGTGGAAATGTTCCTAGATGGACCCATCTGCCTCAGGGTGTGTAGGAGGCGAGAGACAAACAGGCGGGCTGGAATGACTGCCTTGGACAGATGGTGAATCTTACCCAAAATAGATTTGAGTTGGGTCCTCATGATGGCGCGCTGGCGAAGGATGGCCTCGATGATGGCGATGGTGGATGAGATCTTTTCATCGGGCATCCTGATAGACCTAGATACAGAGTCAAGCTCGACACCCAACCAGGTGATGTTAATGGATGGGGGCTGGAGCTTTTCTACTGCGACCGGCAGCCCCAGCTCGTCCATGAGGGCAAGGGTAGCCTTAAAGGCAGCCTGGGTAGCCTGGAACGTAGGGCCTGTAAGGACAAGGTCATCAAGGTAAACAATGGCAGTATAACCTTTTCCTCTCAGGATAGTGACCAGAATGTTTGCTATTCGCTGCATATATAGGGAGGACAGGCGTTCACCAAAGGGCATCTTGTTCTCCACGTAGTATTTGTCATGCCATCTGAGGACATTCAGAGGGAGGTCAAGAGGATCACAAGGAAAATTCTTGTAAGCCCTCTGAATGTCCACCGTGGCCATGAAGATGGGTTGGTCATGGCTGGTGATCTGGGCCAAGAGGTCATCTACTGTTGGAAGAAAGTGTGGCCTTATTGTGCCAAGTACATTGCCTTTTATGATATGGTCATTAATTGAGCGGCCATATGAGAGGTCTGAAATGATTCTCCTTTCTTTTGGATCCGTTTTGGGGGCAGTCATTATGGGGGAAACATGGTTCCACTCCTGGAAAGGTGGGTCACTGAAAGGGCCAAGAATGTACTGGTGTTTCATGCCCTTTGTGAAGAAGGCGTCCACCTGGTCTGGGTAATCAAGAGCTGATTTATGATTACTGACATGGAGCTGTGCTGGTACCGGACCTTGATATGAGGATGGAAAGCCAAAGGTCAAAAAGTCAAGCATTTCATGTTCATTGAGTGGGGAGAGATATCTTTCCCATGCCGGGATGTTGAGTGATGACGTAACTGGGACCCTAGCTCCAAGAGCGTTGGGGAGTCCTGTTTTCTTAACCTTAACATATATCTCACCAATTGACTCAGCCATAAGCTCTGAACCTAGGTTAGGCCAGGTCTCCTTCCTATGTGGCGCCAGGGCTGCAGGATGGAGTGGGGCTGTGGGGCTGTGCGGGGGAATGAAGAACTCATCTGGATCAATTTCTGAATCCAATTCATCATTAGTGGGAGGGTCCAGTGGAGGGCCCTCAATGTTTTTCGGGAGAACAACATCTGGGTACATGACAGTGCTATCACCTACATCCAAGTTGGGGATAACCTGGGCAGATTCACAAACAACAAGTTCAGATGGTAGGTCCAATGGAGGATGTTCAGCGGGTGCATCAACACACGTAGCATGTACAGCGTCAGTATGAAAATGTTCAATGAAATCAGTGGGACCAACAACATCAGAGCATTGAGGGGTGATAGCACTTATCAGTTTCCCTGGTTCTGGCGCCAGTTTTGGCCAGATGTGCCTGGGGTACCTGAAGTGGAGTCCTGGCCGGTTGTAGAGGTAGAGCCAGTGTCAGAGCCTCGACCTGCACCTTGGTTGTGGTTGCCGCGACCGCCGCCACGACCTTGTCCGCCACGACCTTGACCTTGGCCCTGGTTCTGGGAGTTAGACTGACCCCCTTGGTTGGCCCTCTGTCGGCGGAAGCAAGTGGAACATGGGTGGGCATATGATTGGTCTGTGATGGCGTGACAGTATTTACAGATGTGCGCCAAGTTGAATCTACCTTCAACATGGGAGTCCCTGTGTTTACATGTGCCCTTATTGTAGGCCGGGCATAGTATGAGATCACAGTTGACAGGAATGTTAGAGTAAGCAAACTGCCTGGTGCTGCCAGCTGTAGAACCTCGCCTCAATCCTGTTAAAGACTGCATTGGACCACCTGCGGACCGCTGACCAGTCCCTATCTATCGTGTCAGCCACCACCTCCCTGAGGTGGGCTTCTAGGAAGGGGCGGTCAGCAGGGAGGACAGGGCCAAAGTCTAGCATGTTTAGGAAGGAGGAGACAAACTCAGCAAAAGACATGTCTAACTGGGCGTCTATCTTGTCTTTTTCATGTATTAAACCGTCACGTTGAAGGTACATGCAAGGTTTAACAGCTGGAGGCTTACCATTGGCAGTTGTGGGCGCCGGGATGGCGGCCACGGAGAGGGAGGCAGCCACTGCTGGCTGAACGAAGGGGTTTGCGACCAGCTGGGCAGGTGTTGGGATGTTGTGCTGGAGGAGAGGCTGTAGCTGCGCCGCCATGCCGGCTGGTGGAGGCGTGACGACAGCCGGTGGTGGGTTGTAGAGTTGTTGAGGTGGCTGCGCCGGTCGTGGCGGCCAAGCGTCGGCGGCAGCAGGAGGGGGAGGCGCCCTCCCTCCCCATGTCGGCGGTGGTAGAGAGTAGTCTAGTTGAGCGAGCTGCTGTGGTGCTTGGAGAGCGAGCGCCGGTGGAGCTGGTTGCCGGGCGGCGGCCATGTTGTTTGCGGTTGACGGTTGCTGCGCATGGGTACCGGCGGCTGACGCTGCGTGGGGGCCACCATGTTGGATCTGTGGAACAACAACAGGAGCGGGAGTGTTTTTCTTTGACATGTCGGTGACAAGGTTTAAAATATCCGACAAGGTTTGTGTGTTAGAATCAAGAGCCCGGCGGTTTAACTCTACATCCACAGCCAAATCTTTAACAGTCTTAGCTTTACCCTTGGGTTGAGGGACGGCATTCTGAACAGGTAAAACAGCAGGAATTGTGAACTCACCGCTGGCGGCCGGAGATTTAGGCCGGCCGCCGTCCTGTGTGTTCTCATTTGGTGGCAGCTGTGGTGGCGGGATAGTAGGCCGCGGCAGTCCCTGTGGTGGCGGCTGCGGCTGAAGGGGAGGCGGCGCAGGGGCCTGTGTAGCCTGGGCAGCCGGTGTGTGTTGGCGAGACCGAGACGACCGGCGAGGCGTCTTAGATTGGGCCTTTTTCTTTGCCATGATGTCAGCAAAGAAAATATAAATCTGTAGCTGCCAGGCGGGTCTGTGTGAGACCAGCGAAGTGTAAAATGGCGGATTGGCGGGAGAGACGACAACATGGAGTGTATATGAGATGGGAGAGTCCACTTTGGGGGGTGGTGGGTCAGGTCCACTAGTAAACCACTAGGAGGGGTGTTATTTGGATTTTAGCGCCTCGGGCGGGGAGAGTGAAATAGCGGGCACTATTAAAGGGGAGGGGGCTTTTGAAAATTCAATTTTAAAATTAGTTCTTTTCTGGTCGGATTTCTGGTCTGCGATTGTCAAATTGTCAAATAAAAAAGGCACAATGGGCTTGGTTGAAGACGCAGTGCCAGGTTGAATGTGACAGTGGCGAGCCCGGCAGTCATCACTAAGGGATGCCACAAATAGGGGAAATCATTAAGAATTAGTGATGAATATATGATACCCAATAGGCGGTGGTTACAGATAAGGTGCCCCCCCCCCCCTATAAAGCTGACTCAACTACATGGTCGAGCTCTATTAGACACACAAATGTACTGCAAACTAAAGGTACACCCTAGGAAAGGCGCGGTTGGTGCACCCTAAATGACAAGACTATACCACGTCATGCCAGAATACAGCAGACACCATTATAGCGACACTGAAAGCTGCGAAACATGGCAATATTTTTAGTCATTTATTTAAGCATTTAGCTGCGATTCACTGGAGAGTTGCCCTGAATTTCGCCACATACAGGGCAACACTTAGGATTACACTCCGGCAAAATGAAACAGAATGATGTGAAATGAATCAATAATATATGCTAGGCCAAAGGCTGATAAAGATCGAAACGCTTCACAGATAACAGTGTCTCCCTAGTGGAGTCCGGCCTAATGCACCTACACGGAAAATCTAAATTCCCCGGCCTTGAGTCTGAAGTGGCTATCCAAGGTTAGTCATAGGGACATTGGTCAGACATGACCAAGTGCTATCCAGAATGACTGAGGCATAACAACATATGACTAATGCCTTATTTAATAGGACTTAGCCTAAAACTCATTGAACTGGAGAAGACTAAGGTGAGTTGGTCAGTACTGACCAACCTGAGAATATCAACTAACTTAGGTTGATCATATAGGGAGCCAAAAAAAAAGACTAACTTGGCAAGGCTATAGTGACTGAGAGATTGATCGTATAGGGAGCCAAAGAATATCAGTGTACCAGAGAATATTGCTCAGGAGTGCAGCTTATACCATGGCCTGATGACAGCGGTGGATCTGGCAGTCATCACGGCTGAGCCTATTTAGCGGGTCCCTGAGTAATTAACATAGCCAGGTGCCAGTGCGTGGGGTTGTTAGGGCAGGCAGGAAGGGATCAGCAGGCCTGGGAGTGGCTTAGTGCGTCCTTAACCCTTTACAGATGGCATGACACCGCGAGGTTCCGGCATCCTTGTTATTGTTTCACGCCTGATCCAGCAATGTAGCCTTATATCTGCAATATCATGCCAACTTTTCAAGCTGACTCTGTTGCATGGATGCATGGATGTAGCACTGGCAAGTTATTTGCTGGTACTGTATATATGCATACAATGTTGAGAAAAATGGTATGGCTAGTGCAGTAGAGCACTAGGTGGACGTTAGAGAGTAAGGTAGGTAGGAGATGCAGGAGGAGGGTCAGGTGGTAGCAGTGGGGAATGGCTGGTATCTGCAGAGTATGATCCAATGTTATCCAGGAACCCACTGAGATTCAAGCAGTCTGTGCTAGTAGGCAATTCCTATTATACATGTTTCATCAGGGACTAGGTATATGGACATTATAGGAACTCTAACACTCTAAAGCACTATAGACGTATTCTTTTGTTTTGTATAGGCCTAAGTAAAGTGGAATATTTCTAAACCAAGAAACTCAAGAATGAGCAGATTGCATTAGACAGTACAATTTGTCACAAAGAGTCCCGATAGGAACATCAGATGGAAAGACCATAACCAAAATGTATTTCCTTTCTAAGATGAGGGCAGGAAAAGCTATTTGCATTGGTGTATCCCCCAGCTGAGCTGCAAAGTCGCGAAGTTGGTTTGGCTTTTGCTCTGGTACAAAAACTGAAGAGGCACTTTCCCCTAACCCCAGCCCCACCATTTACCCACAGTATCCCCACACAAAGTGCTCTGGGACCCTACTACACAGGCCTGCCTACAAACAGACCTCATTATTATTTTAGTGCACTAAACTCTCACCAGGTGTCTCTCCAGCGGAAGTCAGCCTCCGGTGTAAGAGAGTAAACGGATCTCCAAGCACAAATGCCCAATATCAAACAAAATACACTCTGCAACGCAGCAAGAGTAGTGCCTGGAGAGTGCTAAGAATGAAGAAGGAATGACTTGCGGGTTGATGCCTTAGCCCTTTAAGGGATGCATACTGTTTCAATGCACTATAACGTATAATCAGTTATCATGATGAGTCTTCCTTTAAGTGACATGTATTCAAATAGACGCCAAAGATACAGGTGTATTGAAGTAAGCATTTAACACTAAAACCTGTATTTTGAAAAAGTGACGGTATTGTACCAGGGGTACCTTGCCTTTGAAATCAATAAAAGTTCAGGATTTGAGCCCACTGGATGGCTTGAACACAAATATGTCATGTCCCGTTTCCACACCAACTATTGTTGTAGGGGGACCAACATAATTATTGGTCTTTAAACGTCCCACTGTTATTATGCACGATTGATACTATAGGAAAGCCATTTTTAATTCTCTCTGCTAAGCTCTGCTGGTGACATCTTGTTTCTGTTCTCCACAGGTGACGTGTTGGGTCGGGCTTCCCAACTACTCAGAATGCAGTGGAATGCAGAATGCAAGGAAGGATTACCACAATCAAGACATCCCATTTCACGACATCTGAACCACCAGAACCAGTGAACGACATGCCGCAAACCGGTGAACTCAAAATCTACAACAACAATACCAGGACTAGCAGACGACATTTGCCCCAATCCCGGCTCCACACCGAGTGGTAGCCGAGGATGAGGTAGTTTTGGTGTGTGAGGGTGGGAGGAGGCCATGGAGGCGCGAAACTCACTCCTCCAGCAGTCCACGGAAACGCCCAGTGAGGAATCTAGTTCCAGTTCCGGTGGCCATGGCAGCCGGGAGCGGCATAAGGACCGGCGCCGTCTGTCCTGTGTCAGCGAGGAGTCGGTGAGTGGGTCATTATCTCAAGTTAATTAGCTGATAATGAGGTGGTTACCTGATAGCTTGATTGATTGGTGCCCACTGTAAGCAATATTTAATTATTTGATTAAAGTAATTTGTTATAAGGGCTGACATGCAAAAAGCGGGATATGTGCACTACAGATTATTGATTACACGAATATTACAGTCCTACACTTAGAGTGTCACCATGCCTTTTCAGTGTTTCCTCTATACATATATGGTAAGCTGATTGTAATGTGGGAGCAATATGAATTGTATTATCTTATATTTTTATATCCATCGATATAACCAGTTGAAGGGAGGTTACCGGGGGATGCCGTTGATTTGAGAAAATATCTCTCTTTTTCCTGTACACTGTCATTCTCGAATTTGCATCTTCACTATGGCAACATGAGTGGTGTGCTTTATTAGCTGGTCATTCTTTTGTTTTGTATAAAGGGTAGCTTGTCATTGTTCTTTTTGGTAAAGAGCTCCATGGATGTGGTATTCTCTTCTTTTTCCCTCACTAACGGTGTTCCCTGAAATATCCAATTACATTAGACGAATAACCTTCAATGCCTCGTCTTTTTGTTTGGAAATGAGGGAGGGATAAAATAAAGAATTGTCCATGATCGATAAAACCTAAGCAAACATGCAGAAAGAAACCTAGTCCATGCCAATAGAAATTCCTAATATTTGCCAGTAATAAATTGGGCAATTTAAACAAGGATCTCCCAGGAGATATTAGGATGTGTAATGATTAATGCCTGGAATGAAAGGGGTTTCTGTGGATTTCAGTTTGAGTTAATGCTCTGGTAGGTGATGCAGTCAGAGGAGATGTGTGATAATGTATATAAGTCTGCAACCAATCACAAGGTGTAGATGGGAAAAGAACAGACTGTGCCAAAGGCTTTCAGTAAGAGAGTGCTAATATTTGAGCAATCAAGAGGCAAGACCAAAGTGTCACTTCTTGCTAACATAGTTATTATAGGGAGCAGTTAGGAAGACGTTGTTGAGTCACATGGAAATCCATCCACGCCCCCCCCCCCCCCACCTTACAAATGTGAAAACGAGCACTCCCAAAGGTGCTTTTTGGTTACACTTTAAAGTTTTGTCATGAAAGCAATCATTGCTCAACTGAAATATCCCAGACCGATCTACTTGGCCGCTTACATATGGCAACAGACCCCCAATCAACCCCCTTGCAGACCCTCTGGAGGATATATAAATAAGAAAACTGAAATCCCTGCCCCTTCCCCCACACCATCCATTTCCTCCAGGGGATGATGCCAATAACAGGCGCCTGTCGTGAAGGTAATGAAATCCCGCTGTCCTGGAGACTCACCAGAACCGCCTTATTAGTTGCCGCCCCAGCAGCCTTTACCCACAATGCAAATCAAGGAACGACGCTCAATTGTCGTCTGCTTCTGCTAAAGGACCCGTATGGAGCGTCCTGAGGGGCTAGACACTCTCCTCGCAGGTCCTAGACACTCTCAAATCACATCTCTCATTGGCATTCCAGCTGGACTAGCGAGATGTGGGGTATGGATGCATCTGAAGTAGCCTAGACCCCCGAACAAATGCCTGTACCCACATCAAAAAATGAATTGCGTATGTCTTAGAGACAGGATGTGGTACATCGATCTTGTTGCAGCTGTCAGCATTGCTTTCTTGAATTAGAACTTCATTCCTTTGATTAATGTAGTCCTGATTAAGGTAGTCATGAACAAGTCTAATTTACACAGCTGGAACGTTCCGCATGAGCCATACTATTTGATCAACTTTAAGCAAATTATATTGGCCTTCAAGCAAATTATATTAACCTTTTTTCATGACCTCGAAGAAAATCCAAGCAACTTAAATTTGTTTCAAATTTATAACAGTTTCTTCAAGATTCAAGCTGCAGAAAATTCACATTAATCACCTCTAATCATTGCTTGATATTGCTTGAATTGGATGGCTCATGCAGTGAAGGGGTGCCTCCACCAAAGACCGTCCATCTGTTCGTCCATAAAATCCGTCCAAAAAAGCATTTTTAGACCACAAACTGGACGGATTTGATGGACGGATGGACCAAAACCACTTCCACCAAGGTCCGTCCGTCCATCCGTCCATCAAATCCTTCCAGTTTGTGGTCTAAAAATCGACGGATTGGTGAACGGATTGATGGACGGAATCCGTCCGGCCATTCCGTCCATCAATCCGTCCAGTTTTTTACCAATCTGTCCAGTTTTTTACCTCAAACTGGACGGATTGATGGACGGATCGATGGACAGAATGGACGGACGGGAATATCAAAAAAATTTGATATTTCTGTCCGTCCATTTTTCTACAGAATCCGTCCTTTTTTTGGTCATTTTGGGTCATCTGTGATGGACGGAATGGACGGATTGATGGACGGATTGATGGACGGAATCCGTCCGGCCATTCCGGCCATCAATCCGTCCAGTTTTTTACCAAAATCTGGACGGATTTGATGGACGGATGGACGGACGGACCTTGGTGGAAGTGGTTTTGGTCCATCCGTCCATCAAATCCGTCCAGTTTTTGGTAAAAACATGCTTTTTTGGACGGATTTGATGGACGGACGGATAGACGGTCTTTAGTGGAGGCACCCCTTTACGCTCACAACGATCAGACCTTGCTGGTGAGAGTTCCAAAACTGTCAGCTTTGATATTGTATCAGAAAGATTATCCTACAAGGTTAATTTTAACAAGCCTATCTCTCTCGTCCGATGCATGTCGTGCATGTAGTGGGATAAGGAGCAGTAGTATGAAATGGTCAGTCCGGTTAAGTCATGCTCTGCGGAAAGTTCATCTGAAATTATTTTGAAGCCAGAAGTATGATCCGAGTTTTACTGTCAGAGTATGACCTTATCCCTCCTGCTCGATTGCCATATCTCAGATGGTGTGATTGACACTTATTGAAGTTGCAATCATGAGAAATCGTTCCTATTAGGGTCACAAATGACTGTTATAGTCAATATGTCAGTTATCGCTCTCAAAGTGTCTATGTGGAAATGAAGGTTCGGTATTGATGGCTTTTCACATTGATTTACGTAGACACGTATGATCTCTCTCTTTTATTGCATTCAGGGCCTGACTGTACTCATTGATTTATGTTGTTAACCTAAAGCTCATTTCCCTCAGAATAGTTCCATGCTTTATCAGGCATGATGTATGATTGCTCTTAATGCAGTAGATCACACAGGTCAAAAGTTCAAATAAGGAAATGCTCTTTTTCTGATTTTGCATTAAAATGCATTTGCACCCATCTAAAGATGCAAATCCTTAGTTCTCCTCCATCAAACCTCAGAGTAGAGATATATGGCGTACTCAAAGGGCTTTTAGTTTTACAGCGGAGCTGGGGCATAATCAATTATACATTGCGAAGAAAAGTTTGCATTCACTGAAATGTCAAGGTTGCCTTTGCCCGACGGTAACAGTCTGGAACTAAAGTTCACAATGGCAGTGCACCTACAGGTTGTTTATTGGTTTCCCCTTTGTTGTAATACTTTTTCTAACTGGTTGCCTTTTAACATTTTAAAAGATCCAAATGGAAATAACAACTTCTTCTAAACTTAACATTTGTTTCATGGTCCGTTTCATTACACCCTGACTTCCGATAAAATATCGAAGCATATCGAAGCATATCAAAGCATATCGAAGGTGTGAAAGCACTGCAGGGCTCACTGCCTACTGGGTGAAAGTCTATAGAAAAAGCTTATTTATATGTGATTTCATGGCAATCACCTGTATGATTCACTATTTCCCATGTATGATTCAAGAGCATACACTAATCTATCTTATGGGATATATACATTTAACAGCAAATTGATAGAAAATTCAGCAAATGGGTTATAAGAAAACCGTTGCTAATTTTCACCCTGCAGTGTTTATGCTACAAGCAAAACCGTTGCTAATTCTAGCCCTGCAGTGTTTTCACACCTATACCTGCGTTGTGAAAATTAACACTGGTGTAAATAACGGCTCTGGGGAGGGTTTTCCTCCATTTACCGGACCTGTTTAGGTCGCCTTTCCATTTGGGAAATCAACATGTATACCCTTCATACTACAGAGTATAATACTCGGAAGGATCAACGTATTGATCAGTTGATGTTTGATTCCAATTCATATCACGCAGTGAACCCCTAGTTTTAAACATCAGAAAACTTCTTATGCTTCATAATAACTATTATTAGTAGAATCCATATTCAATGAGCTGGACTGCATCTAAATAGAGAGAACCATGATATACTATGCACTTTTCCTGCCATGAGAATTGTATGAACGCTCAATATATCCAGGCATGTCTATCCCAGGGTGTATTAGTAGGGGGTGTAAGCAATACGCTGGACCCCAAGTGGTCTTCACACTGTGACATATTATACTTTTGACTCTGCATGCCCAAAGCTGAGTAGGAGGACTGTTTACATTGTCTTCAGTGCATGAACATCAGCATTTAAGTAATTTTGTAACTACTTAAAGCAGCAACTCGACCTCTTCAGACCTCTTCCAACTCTAGCATGAATTTAATATTTATAGGACCATCATTTGTTTTTCTTTAAGACAGAGTAAAATAGCATAGCATATAAGGCCTCTCTAAAGCATAATGGATGGGTGAAAATACAGATATTAATTCCTCTATGGTGGGAAGGAAAGCCATCTCTGCAGGGGCCAATGCCAATATGACCTCTTGTGGTCGAAGATGGAACTAAAATGGCTTAGTCATGTGTGGCTAGTACACTTAGAGCAATCAGTACACACTTATGGTGGAGGTCTACATACAACAAATAAATAAGGAAGTATATATAATGTATAATCTGCATGAATACACATGAAAACCATTATGGTTGTGGATGGGAATAATGCTTTCATGCATATGAATAGGAGCATAGTGAGAGGTAGTTCACCTCAAACCCAATAGGAGGCAGCATTGAGTAGGCAATTAGCAGAGTGTTATTGTTATCCGGTTTACAGTTGGTTGACTGCTATTCTCACAGGAGGTATTTCACCTATTTTCATACAGAAAGAAGCACCCATATTATTTGATAATCAACCTGTCCACATATGAGTCTGTGAAGATTGCTGACATGTTATTATCTCAAATTCGATGCTTGGGGCTCGAGTAGCTGCTTTAAAATCGATCTCCATTCGGCTTCACGTTCAGTTAATGCCATGATAACTTCACGGAAATGTCATAATGACATTTGAGTGGCTTTAATTGGCATTTACCTGAACATACCACTTAAAGTGTGACATTAAGCGTCCAACCTTTGCTTAATTGCTGAATGATTTTGGTCGCCCACCACAGCAGAGTTTAAATTGATCATCGTCAACCACTATTGTGCGAGCAACACGCTGGATTTTTCCCCAGAAGTGGCGAACTGAACTTGCACCTCCTCAAAAGAGTTCACATTCTTTTGGTCAACCCAAATCCACCAAAACTCCTCTTTTTTTAAATATTTACCACTCCCTAAGTATCATTCCTGACTGTTATATCATTTTGCCATCCCAAATAAACCCACAGGAGATAACCCATCCCAGGAGGGGGCAAAGCTAAAGTTAAAGCTTTATAACCAGTTTTGTGCCCTCCCTCCAAGATGCCTTTGCTGCAACAATACCGGGAGGTGTGGTCATCATTTGGAGTGAGATAGGTCCTTTTTCAGCCCTTAGGGAGTTGAGAGGTGAACACCTATATATGGGTATGTTTTTTAGGGTTTATTTCTATTATTCTTTTACGGGTTTGATATTTAAGGGCTGACCCACATGGGGATTAACTTAGCCCTGCAGAAAAAAAAAACAATAGATAGTTAAACTGATAATGCTTAGCTCTTTCTTTCATACACCCTTTTGAGCTATACTAGAATATGGTATGATGTTTTAATTAGGAAATATAACAGTGTTTACTTAGGCCTTTAGAGGCCCACTGTAATGTGCTGCGAGGACCCACAGAGGCCTTGTATCAGTATGGGTATGCTTTTTGCAGAATTTACACCGTAATTGATAATATTTCTCGCAATGACCACACCTATATTATATTGGTGAGATGTCTATGACCACAAATGCCGGTGAAAATAATCTAAGACACCTCCCTGGGCTCCTGGGCTCCCGTCCCCTTCTGATTGGAGTTTATGGTGACCATTTTAGCCAACCTTTAGTGGGCCTCACAAACCATGTCGTATTTGGTGCATGGCATGTTTATGTGTCCAGTGGGCAAGGGTGTGTTGCCATGTATGGGGCAGTATTTAGGGAGTGGTCATTATCAAACAGGTGGAGGGGGGGGTCAAATATCTCCCTTACTTTTGCGAATTTACCCACATGATACTATAGTTCAAGCAGGCGGGTAGGGAAAATGTTGTCCCCCTTAAATGTGGGGTGTGAAAAACATCTGCTCATTCGAGCAAAAATCCACCGCTTGTGTCAAAAATGACCACTTTCTTATTCAGCAGGGCATAGTTTTATTGTGTTAGGGGATAACCTGTGCTGCAGGTAACACTATTCACTAAGCATTGGACATTGCAATATATTTGAGACTTTGTGAGACTATTATCTTATGATTGGTGTGTGATTGTGTGTTATGGCTTCATCCTACAGGCCCAAAGTGGTAGAATCATTGCCAGACTGTGAATCAGCAAGCCATGAAACAGGTCATGATTCCCTAGTTTATGCTGTGTGGTACGAAACAGAAGTAGTTACAGCTGTAAAACGCAGTATTTACAAGCTGTAACCCTTTATGGTTGATCAACTTGAATGGTTCACTTGAATTTATGCCATGGCTATAGGAGAATATCAACTATAGTTGATGACATGCCTGGCGAGCCTGGGCTATGGCCATCATAACACCATTGGAGCAGCGTTATGGTGAGAACCGCATTCAACATGAATACCCCTTTGTGTGCCAGTGTAAGGATTGTAAATAACCAAAATAATTCAGTCTTTGAGTCTAATTAAACTTCAAATGTGTTCTTAAAAGTGTCAAATAGCCACAACCAGTGTACTAGGTAAACTTATGTCAGATACAGTATATGTTGGACTTCCTAGGTGTGTGTGCTGCTTTCAATCGTGTGTGGTTACCATATGATAAGTCAGGTAGTATGTGGTTTTCACAATAAAATGTATTTGAACCTGAAATATAAGTCCGGTATTTCTATGTATGTCATACATAATTTATTATATACCTGAAATAGCTATTCATTGAAGGTGTTCACGATAATTAAAATACTTACAACAGCTCTTTGTGCTCTCATTCATGAGGCCAAAAAAACGTAGGGTCGGCCCTTTTTTGATAGGGTCGGTCGGGTGACCTGAAACAAACCTCTTTTTTTTTGGCCTGAGACCCTCTCAGTCTGGGTTTAGGGGGTATTAACTATTTTACATTATTAACTACTCCTAAACGCCTTAACCCTTTGTTGGCGAGCATCAACTATAGCTGATGCCATGTCAGGGGGAGCATTGACTATAGTTGATGCCATGGTAGGGAGAGCATCGACTATCGTCATTGTAACTCTATGGGATTCTACAAATTCCGGTTTTTTGATGCCACCTTATTGCCATTGAACAAGGATTTAGTGATGATTATCTAATGCGACAGCAGCAACATCTGCTGTTATTACTGAAATATTTTAGATGCCATAAAGTATGTTCTTCATGAGATACTAAGTCTTATCCTTGCGGCAATATGTAGGACATTGGCAATGTCAGCCTTGAATGCCACCGGTCCAGCAGATTGACAAGTGTAGCAGGACCTACTGTCCAGTCACTTGATTAAAAACTAAGCTGGGTTTCTAAAGCTGAAATATTTTTGTCCCTAAACTGTGTCAGTGTATGATTTGGCCATAACTGATAACAAATATCATATACTTTTAGTGGACAATACTATTTTATACTTAATATGCATAAATCTTGAGATAATTATGTGGGTATTCGGTCCTTCAAAAAAAATAGTAGGTCCTGCAACATTGGAAATTTGCAGGACCAAATATCCTGTGGGATGAAAAGGTTTTTGCAAAAGCTGGGTGCTCAGAATCATTTATTTAATCACAAATTTCTCATAACTGTATTTCATCTGTCAATGTGTTCAATCTCATAACAGGTTTGCCTGGATTGCGCCATCAATCCATTAAAATGATGGAATAATTATAGGTGGAAACAAACCCCGGTTGTTTCAAGTATTGATACACAGGAATTCAATATCTCATTGACTCTACCAGGACCCCTTGTGGTGGTCTTGGGTACTATCAGGGGTGGCCTCAGCCTGGTCACTGCCCTGCCGCCTGGTGTTATATATTGGTACTGTGGTAACCAAGGACTCTACTTGCCTGGTTACGGTCGCTTGCTTGCTTGACGCCGAGTGTGTCGGACGCGCTTGCCTTTCTCCAGAGTGTATTGCTTATAACTGCTTGATATGTACGTATGTCAATGTGGTTTTGAGTATGATGCTAGGAGAAGGAAGTGCCCTCAGTGTAGTGTGCCGTATCCAGGGAAATCGGTACTAGAGAAGTTAGTATCGGAGGACGAGTCTTCAGAGGCCGGTGACGCATCAAAGGAGGAGTCGCCATTGTTGCAGGAGCCGTTCTCTCCAGTCATGGAGCGGCAAGACGCACTGCACTCTCAGATCAAGTTGGCTGAGGAGAAAAGGGAGTTACTGGAGCGGAAAAGGGAGATTGTCACGTTGGAACAACGTCTCGCTGAGATTGATGCTGAGAACGCCGCTATAGAAAGTAATTTGTTAGCAGCCGCGGAGAAGTTGAAGCCCACGCGCCGGGTACCGGCGGGAGGAAAGAAAGATGGCGGCGCCCATGGCGACAACAATAACACGGAGGCGCAGTCTCCCCCACTTCTGTTCTACGCCGATGGCAGCCCGTTTGATCCGGGGGATAACCCCTCCCTGGCTACCTCTACCCTTCAAGCCGGCCTACAGTCGGTGGGGATGGGATTACAGGCTCTCGGTCTTGGTGGAGGGGCTACTGCAGCTATACCGGGCACAGGTGAGCATATGAGTCTTGGTGGTGCCGGGTGGATGGGTGAGCCTGCTCGTCGCAAGCGGTCTCGCCACTGGATCCGCCCAGACTTTCATCTTCCCTACGATAAGAGTTACGAGGAAATGTCGTATAGGGAATTGGTGTTTGGCATGGTGTGTGTTGCTCAAAGTATGTTGAAGTCCAATGACTCAAGGTTCTCCGCCACTGAATACCTAGAGCATTTTAAGTACATTACGCTGAAGGAGATCAAACCGACGTATGTAAACAAGGCGGTGGCGCGGTATGAGTTTGATGTCACCTCTAAGGTGGCGTCAGGTGAGATGGCATACTGTGCTGCTGAACACACTGCTAATGCTACTCACTTCGGCATTGAGAACACTAGGGCATATGTCGAGGCTATGAGGTTGATGGGACAGGGCTCTCAATCTCACGGTGGGGGCAAGCAGAGTCAAGGTAACCATGGCAACCAAGGGTCAGGGGGAAAGGCGCCGAGGATATGGTGTCCAGATGACGTGTGTGCCTCCTTCAATTTCACGAGCTGCAACTACAACCCCTGTCATAAAGCACACGTGTGCTGCGTCTGCAGAGGGTCTCATAGGGCGAAAGGAGGCTGTGGTCAGGGACAACAGCAACAGTTTCAACAGCAGCAACAGCGGTATCAACCACAGCAACAACATCAGTATCAGCAACAACAGCAACAGTCACCACAGCAGTACGTACACACCTTACCAGCAGGGGGGGGGGTCAGCGTTAGGCCCTGGAGGTGACCTCACATGTGACTTTGACTCCTTTGATCACTCAAGAAGCGATGAGTTGATTTGTTTTGAGAGTGTGGAGGAGTTGTTAAGTAATTATGAGTCATATGTTCCTCTTTGGGACGCATCCTATGTTCACTGTGTAGAAGGGGTGTGTTCTCAATTTAAGCCATCAGGTTGGCGCCGTATGTTATCAGACAGTGTTGATCAGGCAGGTTATTGGTGTTGGGATGTAAATAGTCTGTTCATTTTGGACGGGGTAGTCCATGGCTTCAAAATCATAGATCCTCATGCAGAGGTCCAATCCTACAAATGTACAAATTATAAGTCGGCTACCGAGGGGGCGGTGGATTTCATTAATGATATTATTGTAAGTGAGTTGAGTACCGGTAAGCTCACAGCAGTGGACAGAAAACCTCATTGTGTTCATGCCCTAGGGGCGGTGGAAAAAAGCAACGGGGGTTATAGACCTATTACGGATGCCAGCAAGCCGGACTTTGTGTCTATAAATAACTACATGTCAGAAACTTTTCAACATTTCAAATTCCACAGTATGGATGAGATCTGTGCTGACTTGACACCGGGCTGTTATTTAGCTGTCACTGATATTTCAGCAGCGTACAGGTCGTGTTTAATCAGACCAATGGACAGAACTTATCAAGGTCTATGTTGGGAGCTGGAGGGCCAAGAGGCGTATATAGTGGACAATTTTCTCTCTTTTGGCACACGTGCATCGCCATACATTTTTAATAGTTTGACCGACGCTGTGACAAGGTATATGAGGAGCTACGGTTTCAAGTGCTATAATTACTTGGATGACTTCCTGATTATTGCAGACACTTGGTGTGAGTGCAGGGATGCACAATTAGCCCTACATGCTACCCTAAGGAATTTGGGTTTTGACATTGCATATAAGAAAGTTTTATCACCATCGACTTTCCAACGTTACCTAGGAGTGGATATTGATACAGAACACATGAAGCTTTTTCTCCCCAAAGACAAGTTATGTAAACTTAAGAGTGAGCTTGCGTTTTTTGTTGGTCGCCGTCAGGCGACGCGGAAGCAGATTCAGAGGTTGTGTGGCATTCTGGGGCATTGCTCTACGGTTATCAGAGGAGGCAGAACGTTCTCTCATCGTATCATTGGTCTGTTATCAAATTTCTCCCCTACAAAGAGGCGTATAACTCTGAGTAAATGTTTCTTTAAGGATCTAGACTGGTGGCGTAATTGTGCACATTGGTTTAATGGGGAAGCATGTATGGTAGGTAGGAGAGTCCAGGACGAGGCAGTGATGTTTAGTGATGCCTCGGGGTCTGGATTTGGGGTTACTACCGGTAGTGATTGGCTGGCAGGTTGCTGGGAAAAGGATCTGAGGGCTTCTACTGATTATCACGACCACCTGTGTCCAGCCCCAGAAGTTTCCGTGTCTGCTAATATAAATGTACAAGAAATGTATCCAGTGGTGGAGGCCTTGTGGCGTTGGGGACATTTGTGGAGAAATTGTAGGGTAGTGTGTAACACTGATAATACTCAGGTAGTCGCTGGTTTAAACTCAGGTAAAAGTGATAATGTAGAGACTATGGCATTAATTCGTAGAATATTTTGGTTGTGTGTCATTAATAATTGTTACATAGTCGCTGTTCATATACCAGGTAGACTGAATTTTGAAGCCGATGCTTTGTCACGCCTCACAGAATGTAATGTTAAAGTACCGTATGGTTTCTGTTGTTATAGATGCCACCCAGTTGCTACAGAAGCTGGATTCTAAGGCGGCCAGAGTGAGGTCGTACTGCTGGGCGGAATCGACATGGAAGACTAAGGTTTCCCAGTGGAGAAAATATATTGCTTTCTGTGCATTGTTATTGTTACCGGTAGTACCCACAACTGTATCTAATATGTGTAGATTCGCAGTGTATCTAGCTGACAGTCTGTGTTATGTTAGTATTGATAATTATATTTCTGGTGTCATAAGCCTTAATAGTTATTTTGGTTATGATGTGGCCTTTATTCGCCATGATTTCACTTTTTCTACAACTTTAAAAGGCCTGAGGCGCATGTTGGGCGACCCAGAGCCGGTTAGAATAACTCTAACTTTAGAGAATTTATTGATTATGTCAATGTCAGTGGATAATTTGAGTGTTAATGAACGCTGTATGTGGGCATGTGTGGTTTTGAGCTTTAGGTCTTTATTACGTAAATGTAACCTAGTACCTGATAAGGTAAAGGTTGGGGGGCATTGCCTCAGGAGGTCATCAGTGCGCTTTCAACCCTGGGGTGTATTGTTGAGTGTCTCTAGCTCAAAGACTATACAATTTGGTCAGAGAGTTCATAAAATTCCTTTGACATGGGCTACGGGTTCTCCATTGTGCGCTGCTACTTTGCTTAAAAAGCATTTTGAGGATGTTCCCTCCAGTGCTCCAGACGATCTAGTATTCATGTTGCAGTCAGGCAACTCTACACTTCCGTTGACATACCCGGTACTAATGAAGTATTTAAAAAGACTGTTAAAGTGTGTAGGCCTAGATGTCCCGGGATCTGGAGTTCATTCCCTGAGAAGGGCCGGGGCGGCCTTCCTCCATCACTGTGGTGTGCCGCTGGAGGACATTAGGCAGTCAGGTGATTGGGCGAGCCTGACTGCTTTAATATATCTGGCCAAACCCTTATCTTCACGTGTGGACCTGGACAGAATGGTCACGGATACTATAACAAACAAGTGATAAACTGACTTTGATTCTGGGTGTTGCCGTTCAATATTTAGATTGGCCCAAGTCCCAATACCTGCCTTGCTCCATTCTTCATTGCCAGAATCTCCGTTCAAGTTCAATAGGTGGAAACAAACCCCGGTTGTTTCAAGTATTGATACACAGGAATTCAATATCTCATTGACTCTACCAGGACCCCTTGTGGTGGTCTTGGGTACTATCAGGGGTGGCCTCAGCCTGGTCACTGCCCTG
This sequence comes from Harmothoe impar, assembly GCA_947462335.1. NCBI lineage: Eukaryota > Metazoa > Annelida > Polychaeta > Phyllodocida > Polynoidae > Harmothoe > Harmothoe impar. Next base: position 26,328,745 of record OX381719.1, on the reverse strand, counting down.
CCGCCTGGTGTTATATATTGGTACTGTGGTAACCAAGGACTCTACTTGCCTGGTTACGGTCACTTGCTTGCTTGACGCCGAGTGTGTCGGACGCGCTTGCCTTTCTCCAGAGTGTATTGCTTATAACTGCTTGATATGCTTGTGTTTTTTTTTTTGTTGTTTTTCATATTTAATAAATAGGCCGTTCAATATTTAGATTGGCCCAAGTCCCAATACCTGCCTTGCTCCATTCTTCATTGCCAGAATCTCCGTTCAAGTTCAATATCCATTTGTGTCTTGACTGCCCACTCTGGAATCTGCATCTTGAAAAAAGGTAAAATAAAGAATATCTTTATGCTCATGAACATCCCTAACAATGGCTATGAGACTGTTGGGATATCTTTATGTAAGTAGTTGTATCTATTCCACATGAGTGCATACTTCACCAGTTCGATCACACACATAGGAATTCTCTGCTAGACACTAGCATACATGAATTAATGAGATACATGAAGCATACAACATTGAGGCAAAATAGTGTTGACATAATGAATGTGCTACTCACTGTGATGTAGTAATAGCTATAATGCCTTCACCTGCTGAGAGATGTCCAGACTATAAAACTAAGATGATAATATTATCACCTACTTCTGCAACCTCACCTATCAGAAGTCAACAAGGATTTAAATCACTGATGCACAAAGGCCTTTAGAATAGAATGGAATTCCTGTGTACCAGCATGAGAGTAATGACTTTGAGGACTGTATTGGGGGGTACACATATATACCAACTTACTGTAACAAATATGCAATATAAATTGGAAATGAAAATTCACAGAAATGTGGTTCACCTTTGATAGTAGGATCAATTCAGGAATTACCTTTTTCACATCAAATCATCGATACATAATAATCAACGTCGAGATCATATTGCCATGCATCTGAAATACACTTGAAGGAAAGTCAGATTCATAGGTTTTTAACCCATTTTGTGCCCGGCTCCCAGGTTTTCGCCCCCGTTCTCATTGGAGTTTATGGTGACCATTTTGGCCAACCTTTAGTACACTTGTCCCTATTGCCTGACCAGTGGGCCTCACAAAGTCTGTGGTCAACGGTGCTCTGCATGTTTATGTGTCTATATGGCAGGGCTGTGTTGCCACTTATGGTGCAGCATTTAGTCAGGAGGGTGTGGTTTTATTGTGTTAGGGCATGACCTGTGCCATAGGTGACAGCGTACCTCAAGCATTGGACATTGCAATATATTTGGGACTTTATGTCTATGCTGTGTTATGACCGGTGTGCAATTTAGTGTGATATATTTCTGCCATGCTCAGATCTGAATGTATAAAAGCCAGAACAGGGTTCATCCTACTTACATAAAGTGGTTGAATTATGGTTAGACTATGATACAGTAGGCCATTAAACAGGTACCGATTCCCTAGTTTATGTATTGCGGCACCATACAGAAGTAACATTACCTTTGCAGTGTATTAGATTCCACATGGCATATTTCTTAGAATCGAAACGTGCGGACGTGCTAGCTCCTTAGCTTTGTTCCTGCTACACCACATTGAATGATCTTGTATTCCTTCAGCCTTGAATATACAGAACCTAACCTTAATTAGACTGGTGTTATTGTTGTAAATGATAAGTGCTTTTCTTGCCCTGATTCCATTACAATACGTATGCACTACTGCACTTGTTCGGGATAATGGCGTACTAGCAGCACTCACCTTTAACGCGTGCCCAAAGTAACAACCCTTTTATACCCTTATCCCACTATTTCCTCATAAAGTGTAAAATTTGAAATATATTAGCTTATTATCCCTTTTGTTGAAGATATGACTTGGGTGGAGAAGATTGTATTGATTCTACCCACCCCCCTACCTTCCAGCCAGCTCTGTACTCTATAACTTCCGGCTTATGACCACTTCCAACAGTCTAGATGCAGTGGGCAAGGTCGATATTGAATCCTGATCAATCCTGCTAGGTGACATAACTGAATGTGGTAATAGATTATAACCACATTCTTGGAATGAGATCTTCTTGGAAGTGAAGCCATTGCAATGTATTATTGGTTTGGTGTACTGACTGGTTTTAGCAAGTGTGATTGTAAAGTGGTAGGACTTATCTGTAATCTAAATCATGCTCTTTGATAACTCCCCATTACCATGGAAACACGATTGAGGGAAGATAATTTGAAGGTAACAAGTTGTCATTGGATCTATTAATTTTAGGATATATCTGTAAATAGTAAATAGGCCTTATTCCTTCCAGTTCCATATACTACTACCCACTATCTCCCCCTTCATGTCTTCCAGAGGTATTACTTAACGAGGAGAAAACCTGTGAGTGTTAATTTACATTTATCACATTCCTTCTCATAATAACATTTTATCTGTCAATGTTATCAATCTGGTGAAAGGTGGCCGGGATGAAACCATTCATTTTAAAATATTTATTTCATCTCTTTCGAATTTTCATTTTGACAATTTTGAATCAAAGAATATAATTATGCTTACGGAAACCCTTCAAAATGGCAATGACCTGTTAGATTTCTTATGTGTCATAAATCGAATTTTGGCCCAGCCTATAAACGGCTCTCCTCTTTTCCGGATAATGTAGTCTATACGATATCCCATAGTGTCATACGAGTAATATTTAGATAGACATTTTAAGCCAATGTTATAAACGAGAAAAAAGGTTAATAAAAGACAAAAGTCAAATAAACCTTACCAAATATGAAAAATCCAAAGTCAATAACATTTTCCAATATTTCCCATAATGAATTCCTCGGTTTGAATAAAGATTCCTGAGGGTATTACAGGATTCCTTTTTGTGAACAATGAATGGATTGCTCAGTTTCTTGTAGGATTAATCTGTTAAAGTGATCTCACAATTCTTCCGCTGACAAAGTGATGGGTAAAGTATACCAATTAAAAAACATGATAAACCCAACAGTGACTGTCAAAAGCTCCTTCACACAGTAGAAATAAAAGAATTACAGGCCACTCATTCCCAAACTGACATCATAGAGAGAGTAAGGAAATGCTTAAATCTCGTAACCAAACCGTAAGGCTATTTCAAGAACCTTACGTCCTGATACCTAAGAAGGTGATTATTTGAGAACTCAGTGCCTAAATATGTCAGTACAGTATATGGATCCATTGAATATCAAAAATATTTGACATGTTTATGGTTGTTTTATGATAAGAACCTAGAACAGATACTGCACATTTATTTGATACAATTCTAATTCCTGACCCAAAGGTAGCATACCTCATCAAGAACCATAATCTTTCAGCAAAAGAAAGTTTACAGTGAAATAAAGTATTCATTAAAAGTATTTGCTATTGGTGCTGTACAATAAATATCATGCTTGTGGCCCTGTTTGGTCAATATAGTGTGGCAGGCCTAGCCCCAGGGGCAGGTGACAGAGAATACACTGATCCCCCAGTGCCCCACATACTGTCACATCTACTTTGGACCCTGTGCCTGCCTAATGCAGACTGGGAGGACTATTTACACAATCTATGCTCTGGAGAATTGATCGGCAATGTCATTTAGATAGAGGCTGAGCTGGAGTATCACAAGGGGAAGGCACCAGAGTGGGCCTGTATTAGTTCTGGAAGAGTCAGTACAGAGTCAGTCTGTTAGAGGCTATAAAGGCAAGATCCCTATACCATCAGTCACCAATCTCCATAGCAATCTCTCACATGCAAGCCGGGGTCAGCAGAGTCAACGGTATAACAGCTTTAGAACATGGCCGCCATCAGACAATCACAAAAACAGTAGAGTGCCACTCCACAAAACACTGCTGCTAGCTAAGACATTGTTAGCATCTACAGCAAGTTCCATCAGGTAGAAATAATCAGGGAGATAAGTGTAGTAACTACTAATTGAAGGGATTAATTGTTGACATTGTGAAGCCTTAGTTTCGCAAGTGCTCTCGGGGATGAGTGTTCTTGTATTGTGAGGTTTTGCCAGACTTTTCGATAAACAGGATAATTGTAATAATCATGAGGAAAAGGTGTATTGTTTTTTTAAAGGGTTTTACTTCAGAACTATCAATGTACTTGGTTGTATCAAACTTACTCCTATATAGACAAATACAAAAGTAGAAACTCAAATTAAGTGTTACAATTCCATTATACTGTAACCCTATGTCTTCTGCTAATTGAATTTTATCTAACGATGTAATCAATCTGGTGAGACGTTGGCTGGGTAATGCCATTAACATTTAAATGATAAGATATTCCTGTCCTATTGTTTCTTGACTACTCACTCTGGAACTGTCATCTCGACGGTGTTAAAAGAAGGAATATGCTTATTACGTTTCATAAATTGAAAAGAGCCCCATGGGTAAGGCATTTCTCCTTTTATCTGACAATTTTGCCAAGAAAAGCCAATAAACATCAGACCGATAACAATAATAATAATAATTGGAACTTTAAGCCAGTTTTATGTATGAGACAGGAAGTTAGATGAAAGAAAAAAAGACATAGTCAATAAAACTTTACCAAAGATGCTGTTCAATTACATTTTCCAATATTTACTAGCATTTGATTCCTCAGTTTAAATAAATATTCCTCAGGGGTAATACAGGATTCTTTGAATGGATCGGTCAGGTTTTTGGTAGCATTAATGTGAAGTCACCGTTGTTAGAAGTCCTGGTTGCAAAATGTGATGGGCGTCGTAGACAATTCAGATATGCAGAAAAGACTGAGCCTATGATAAAGCAAACAATAATTGCTGTTAAAGGTCCTTGTCATGCTATAGAAAGATATGCATAAGTCGACCACCACTAAACTGACAGCCTAATGCGAGAAAGGCTATGCTTGAATCTCCTTTACAAAGTGTTGAATAACCCCCTGTAATCTGAGCTCTTTCAGGATTCTGCGCTTCCCACTAAAGCTCACTACAATTGTTTTATTAAGTTCTCTAGATATTTATAAATGAAGTTTATAAATGCATACCATTGAGATATATACAAAACTGAAATCCATAGAGAGGGAGAGGCAGTACACCAAGGGGGGTTTACAGTAGGTATCTTAGGCGCCACTACAGTGGCATAGTAAAAAAAAAAAGAGGGGGGGTCCAGGGGGCCTCTCTCCTCCTCCCCCCCCCCTCCCAAATCACAGAGGAGGGGTGCCTGAATATATTTGGGCCCCCAAAAAACCTGCCAAAATCCTACGATATAACAAACACAATTCCCAAACCTTACCTCTCCCACATAGGGAAAAGTAGGGACCAAATGGCTTTCAAGCCATGCTTGAAGCTAGTTCGGTTGGGCCCCCCACCCTCATAAGGATTTGCTTTCTATGCCTGTGCACTACAATTATGTCATTATGTGAATCTCTGTTGAAATATATTATGCAGGTGTCGTGGAGGGCACTTGGATCAAGGAATTCTTCTCTTTGATATTATATAGGCCCTCTGATGGATGGATTAGGAATTAGCAGCCTTATGAACATACCCCCCCCCCCGCTTCCAGCACATTCTCTGGGGGACAGTACGAGTACCGAAAACGACTGCTTCTTGTGAAGTTTATGAACTCCTGCTGTCCTGGAGACTACTCATAATACCCAAAGATCATCTACCCACATTGCAAATGAAGGAACACCTCTTATTGATATATGCTACCGATATAGGATCTTTATCAAGCACTTTAAGGGCCCAAGCACTCTCTGAGCAGATTGTTTAGTGGGAGTCTAATCTCGGTAAGGCTATACATAAGATGAGTGAGGGAGGCATAGGTTTGAAAGGGTTCCATCTACACACCATACAGCAATCACCGTTTTTCTCCACAGTATAGAATAATGATATTCGTGCCCACGTGGATCTATGCTTAGGTCGTAATGGATTGCTCCCCTCTCTATTTTCATTATAAAATTTCTGTTGGGGAGAACTAGGGGTACATTAAATTCATGAGCAGAATTAGACATCACATAATATGCAAAGGCAATCCCTTATTGTAAGTATTATAATGCCGTCCAGCATATCGAATAATAAACAAATATTTAAACAACTGCCTTTTGACTTCTGCAATGAAATCAAACCTTAAATTTCAGAGGGAACAGTGCAATGAAGTTGATATCACTCACAACCATTGTGTCTGGGGAAAGCTTATCCTCATGTAGATTTTCATAGCCTTTACATTCTTCTTCTTTTCAGTGTTTGAAAGGTATTGCTTGCTTTATATAATACGTTATGCTTTTAGCCCTGTTTGGTCAATGCATCTTGTCAGGCTTAGCCCCGGGGGGCAGAGGACAGGGACCTTTCTGATCCCCCAGTGCCCCACATACTGTCACATCTACTTTTAGACGCTGTGCCTGCCTAATGCTGAGAGGGAGGACTATTTACACAATCTATCCTCTCTGGGATTGATCTGCAATGTCATTTAGATATAGGCTGAGCCAGGGTATCACAAGGCGAAGGCGCCAGAGTGGGCCTGTATTAGTTCTGGAAGAGTCAGTACAGAGTCAGTCTGTTAGAGGCTATAAAGGCAAGATCCCTATACCATCAGTAACCAATCTCCATGGCAATCTCTCACATACAAGCTGGGGTCCAGGGTATCCCAGTGTTCTAAAATGGCGACCATCAACCAATTATAGACTGGAAAGTGACATTCCACAAGGGTACCGCTGACTAGGGCTGCGTGAATATCTTCAATGGGTTCCATCAAGTGAAATTGATGAGGGATTGAGCTATGGGGAATACAAGTAGAGGGGTATTTGTTTGTGCATTGTGAAGTCTTGGATTCGGAGAGCGTTGTCTGCAGCTAATCTGGGATGTATGGGATACATGTACTAGTTTTGTAAAGTAATGCCACACTATTCAATAAACATAGGTAATGTCAAGATCTTTAGGCATAGAATACCATCAAAGCATTTGCAACCTTACTTTACTCAAATACAAATAAAACTGTGGCAAATATGATCATTAAAATACATAACAGAGTTCCATGATACAAAGGCATAGATATGAAATTGCCATGTACGTTCTATGGCAGAGATCTATTTGAAATTGCCAATCGCATTATCCATTACAACCAAATTGAGGGAGATAACTTATCACAGTTCCCTAATACCCTTGCTTGCTGGGTGCATGTAGACTGATTGGGTGGCCTTGTTCAGATGACTGGTTCAGCAATGAGTTATTGACAAAATATAATTATCAGATATGATGAGAAAGGTAAGAGTTACCCCATTAGACAAATTATCTATAACATTATATAGTTTATATTCCTGATGAGATCACAATAAATTCTCTCATATAAGTATGAATAAATCTACATCTAAAATCTTGATTTCCAAAGACTAAACTACACCTACAGTTGGACACTTCATGCCAAACATGATCCTGGAGACACATATCATTTCATTGGTTTGATAGGTTTCTCGGAAATATATCATATTATGTTTTAAAACATGTTTTTAGATCCCCGATCATATAACATTGATCCCCAATCAGATGAAGTGTTCATTCATTATTTAGTCTGTATGCATGTAGCTATGGCTATCTAAATTACCTAGGAATTCAGCACACTATATTAATTTTTATGAAGGAACACAGTTACATGCGTACAATAACTATGCAATTCAAAGCCAATGGTGTCCAACTCTGTCCGAGTCAGGGTGCCTTTACCTTAATCTGCTTTGGGCCCTACTCAGTCGAGTCTATGGTGACCATTATGGCCAGCCTTTAGTGTATTCACTCTCCTACCTGACCAGTGGGCCTCACAAACCTTGTGGTCAGTGTTGCTTGGCATGTTTATGTGTCCATAGGGCATCGCTGCTCTTGCCATGTACAGTGTGGCATTTAGTCAGGAGAAGGTGCGGTTTTATTGTATTAAGGTGTGACCTTTTCTGTAAATTACAGTAACATTGTGTCTCTTGCGTTTCATATTCCAAATATCATACTTTATGTGAGTAATGTGATCCATGCTATGATATGCATATAAAATACACCCTCTATGGGTATGATCTATATATGCGCGGTCATATAATGGCAAAGCTATCGATTAGATGGTCATCAATCTGGTTCTGAGAGATCCAAAGGGAATTCTCAGTTGGTGTCACTGGAAGTCAATTAATTTAACCAAAATGATTATAAGGCATAACCGTTTGAATCTACAAAAGTAATTGTAAATCGCTTTGCATGTATATGAATATTAATATGTTAAATTCTTGTCGACCAAATGTAGGAAGTCCCTGTCCCCATGTTTTTTCTTTTAAAGTTAGTTACTACTTCTGAGATCGTGGGAGTTCTTTGTTGATGGGGTTAGGAAGGAGACAGATGGCTCACTCATAATTCTTTTGTAGCAACCATTATCCGATTTGATTGCTGCAATGTTCTATACTAGATACCAATGGGTATGGTTCCTTTAGTGGTACGCCTTACTTTATTAAGCTGTTCAATCACTTCTAGTGCTTTATAAGATGTACAAAGTTTGCCTGTATCTAGAGGGTGAAATCTTGTTTCAAAGAACCTGATGTAAAGGAGCAACCACTTAAGAGAGTAATCTATATCATAGATTTTCAATTCCATTTATCTTTCTTATTCATTATAAGGAACCTTTTTTATAAGGAGCAACGTTAGCCGATCCAAAGCATCCCTAAAGAAAGTTCCGTCAAAGAGAGGCAGTCCCTCATTGTTTGTCATATTGTCCTTACGGAAAATTATCCAAAGATAAACAACTGCCTTTTGGGTTTGCAAACAAGAACCTGGCGGATGGCAGGGCCCTTCATGGGAATAGATCTTACTACTTTAGAGAGAACAGTGCAGGAAAGGTTTGATATCATTCACAATAAAAGTGCCTGGAGAGAGGTAGATCTATACCTCGGATAACTTTGCACAGCTTATAATGATCTTATTTCAATCATTTGCTGATCCTGTGGGCTTCATCTCAGTCTTAGAAATGTAGTTTAGATGGTGGGAGCCAGGGGAGGGGAGAGGCTAGTGGTGGGATAGTCAGTCAGGTTTGAGTTGGAATCTGAGATTCCTAGCTCTTTCCCCTTATGGTCATAGTGTGCCGGAACAGCCAATTTGATCCAATAAATTTTCACTAGCACAGACAAGAAAGGCACGTAGATGATATTTTGGTTTTGGCTAAATATATATATAAGGTGGGTCAATATTATGCCATTTCCGTTGACTGCGCAGTTTTCTGCGCAGGTACATCCTCTGGTTTGACCATAGATCACCAGGGGACCTTTGTCTCATATTGGAACAAGTTATATCAAATTGTCCTAAAATGGACAAAGGTGTTGCCTGACCGGGGCGAGAACCATCAACCTTTGGATATAAAGGCATGCATTCTGCCACTGTGCTATGGAGTCTGTGGTGGTGGTTTTCATTCAGAAGTCATACATAATTAGCCCTTAGTATATTTCTATTTCCTTTCAACTTTTTTTTTCAATGGACAAAAACTTTAGAAATATGCCCGGGACCATATGTTCAAAAGGGATTCTCTATAGAGAGATCATTAAAACCTATATCCTCAGAGAGTTATATAGATATTTAGCTACTTTTCAATACTATTTTATGTACATATGTGGCAAAACACTATATACTCCTTTTATATGAAACACTGACTTAAGGCTTGAATATCTCAGAAAACAGCTTGGGACCCTGCTATTTTCTCAGCTTTGTTGGAAAGTGTATGCTAGTATGGTCTTTTGGCTAAAACCTGATGAGGATCTAGCTACTTTTACACCAAGGGATTGACCCACCTTAACTCTTATTGGTTGTCATACAAATATCATTTTGTTTGTTCAACTTGTCGTGGCAGGCCTAGTCCTAAGAGCAGGGGTCTTAGAATATGCTAATCGCTAAGAGCCCAAGATACTTTCATTTCTAATTTGGATTCTGTACCTGCCTAAGGCCAAGAGGGAGGACTTTCTACACAATCAATTACTTTAAGGATTGAACTGCAATATAACTTAGATAGAGGTTGAGCCACAGTATTAGAGGGCGGAAGCAGTAAGTTTAGAAGTGAGACACTATACTGTCAGTCTACTATAGCTGGTTTATATAGGTTATATACATCAGAAATCTCCATTGCAATCTCCAACGTGCAAGCTGGGACCTGAAAAATCCAAGGAATTATCGGTATCAAACGGTTGCCACCATCAGGCAGTCATCGACTTTATAATCTAGCCCTAAGAGAAACAACTGACTCAGCAGAATTGTATCTATGTGTACCTAGAGAGTCACCAAGTGGAATTGATCAGGGATATAGGGGTAATGAATACAAATGGAATGGCATCAATGTTGGCTTCGGTAAGCGCTCTATGTTGTGTGTGTTCTAATTTTGTCAAATTGTTCTACAGAGTAACATAACATGGCATTGTAATGTAATGATAACAACTAATTGTTAGTGTTTATACTTATTATTCTCATTATAGTAATAATATTGTGTACAGCATGTTCATATCTAATGAAAGCTAGATGCTTATCCTCAGCTTTTCAAAAGATCAAAAACAATTCTAGTTTTACTTTACTCATAAACTGGTGCAACTGAAGCAGAAATAATCAAATTAGATTACCATCATTATGCAATTGCTTAATGAGAAACATCACTATACAAAAAGAATCTAATTTACCCACACCATTGAAAGCAGCACTCACAGCTAGAGACAAATTGTTTCATACAACTGACTCCCCCAGCTCACATTATCCCACCTACGCTATAAGCCCAACGGTGGCTTCCCATCTCGGGAAATCGTTATACTATAAATCCCCAAGGAATTACCTGTCAATCACCTAATCCATTAACTCCTAGTCGGATCACCTCAGCGGTGAGAATCACCCAATGTGACGTCACTGAATTAGTAGTCTCAATCATGAAACTGGCATGAAGTCAGCATGGGTAAAGCATGATACTTTGTTAGGCCATTGCCTTAGAATATTGTTTAAAACATTTGTGGAAATGTTCAAAGCTAGGTGGCTATCTTTAGTATTATCCCAGACTTCCCCCTACGAATTGATAAACTATCAAAAACATATAAGACCTCATTGCTTTTTCCACAAACATATGAGATGTTCATTTTCACAGAGGGGATATTGTTGAAGTTAAAACGTTGTAACTTGACGTTGGTCCTGTACTACCTCGGAAATACTCAGTAAAGTTTATGGTGACCATTTTGCCCAACCTTTAGTACACTTCTCCCTGCTGCCTGACCAGTGGGCCTCACAAAGTCTGTGGTCAATGGTGCTTGGCATGTTTATGTGTCTATATGGCATGGCTGTGTTGCCACTTACAGTGCAGCATTTAGTCGGGAGGGTGTGGTTTTATTGTGTTAGGGCATGACCCGTGCCATAGGTGACAGTGTACCTCAAGTGCCTCTAGCATTATGATAGAATATGAGACTACTGAATTGGTGTGTAGGGTGTGATATGGTTCTGCCATGCTAATATCGGGATATAAAAGCCAGAAGAGGTCTATTATATGGGTATACAGTCTACATGCACAAAGTGGTAGTATTATGGGGGAAGAAGCCATAAAACGGGCCCTGACTCCCTCTTCTATGGTGGATGTATGGTACCTTAAAGTAGCCTTGAGCTTAAATCACCTCTGATTCCACACAAGTGTCAAATCAAGTGAAAGAGTAGGCCATATCATTAAGACCTCTGTTCATCAATGTTGTTTGTGGTCATATACATGTCTAGTGTGATGAATAGCTGAGTTCATTAGGTCATTACATTTTAATCATCTTGATACAATACACAGTGCCCCTCAATTAGAGACACAGAGGCGTGACCGATGTAAAGTGACAGTGACATAATATGTGAGGGTGTGACATGTGACATTGTGTAAAGAAGTGACAGTGAGACGTAAGGGGGTGACAGTGCCAAATAATAGGTGTGACTGAGTGCCAAGTAACATGTGTAGAGGGGTGACAGTGACAAGTGACATGTGTAAATAAATGACAGTGACATGTAAAGGAACAACAGTGACAGATGACAGCCGTAAAGGGCCCTGTTGCCAGGTGCTGCTTCTGTTAACAGAGTTGTGTCTGTCACAGCTTGCACCATTAGACATCCCACCTGCACATGTGCCCATGGCCGTTTTATATAATTATATAAGTAAAGGGAAATTTTCATTTTAATCATGTTGGGATTATCCGTACAGCCATTATCACTTAATTAAGCGCTGATTCCACCACCTCTACCTGACGGATCCGTCCACATTTTTGATGGATCCGTTGACGGACGGACCAGTGGAAGCTGATTTATCCATCAAAAAGGGCAAAAAAGCGTGACGGATCTGCCAAATTCACTTCCACCGATCCGTCCATTGACAGATTCGTCAGCGGACGGATCAGTGGAAGCAGGAAAATGGGAATCCGTTTATTAACAGGTGACGGATCCGCTCGAATTTTGGCGGATGCGTCAAGTGACGGGAATATCAAAAAAATTAGATATTCCCGTCCCTTGACATATCCGCCAAAAACGGTGACGGATACGTCACCCTTTGACGGACAGATTCCCATTTTGCTGCTTCCACTGATCCGTCCGTTGACAGATCCGTCCGTTGATGGGTCCGTGGATCACTTTTTGGGTCCTCATGACGGGTGATTTGGCTTCCACTAATCCGTCATTGGACGGATCCGTCCATCGACGGATCAGTCAATAAAGGTGAGGGATCTGTCAAAAAATGGACAGATCCCTCAACTGACGGAAGTAGTGGAAGCAGAAAGTGACTTTAGAGACCAGTGTCAAGGCGTGACAGGTGCAAATGAGTGACAAGTGCCACGTGTAAAGGGGTAACAGTGCATTGGGGCTTAGACTTCAGCCTCAGCTTGAACTGTAAGTTAGGCACTTACTTGGTAAGACTTCGTGAACCCGAAAATGTCCTTCTATACTGTCAATTAACAGTAGATTCTATGGCCATACATGTACACTAATTACCAGTCGATTCTACTGCTCAGCTACATTTACTTCTAACGTTGTTGTTATAAAACTGGGACGTAATATACCACGCATGCACTAATGTCTGGCGATCGAACTGAGCCATACTGCCATTGTGTACACACCAGGGCAGTGATGATGGTATATTTCGACCATCATGATCCATACGTCTAATGTGTCACAATCTAAGGGTGGTGGGCGGGCCACTTTACATATTAGTGCAGAAAGGACAGCATAATGTAAATGCGCCAATATCAAGGCCTTCCAACCATGAGCCAGATAGAGTACATTTTTGTTTCTGTTCCTTTGCAGCCAGACTATCATGTAATATGTTTAAAAAGCAACGCAGAAAGGATGCCTCACATCAGGACGCATATATCACCCTTTATGCGTGGCTGTCAGGCTAATTCATTTAAAGGGATGTGATAAGGAAGAGACCAGCCAAGCAGAACGGATGATCCTGTGTACATATGACACTATATATTCTTGTTGATGATATATCACTGTCTAGAAATGGAGCCTGGATCACTCGTTAGTAAAGCAATGTTTGTAATATCGGCATAAGGGTTGTTCTTTTAACATTAGCATAAGCAATTTCATCAACGGACACAAATCCCCTTTGTATAAGGGAGAATGTAATATACTCCTTTACTTTACGTATTTAAGTTACATGTTTAGTCAATAGTCGGAACTATCAATATGATGGGGAAACTAAAGAGTAAAACATAAAATACGAGAATGGTATGACTTCTTTCATGGAGCCCTGTTTTTCTGTCTTTACATAATTATATCCAGTCTATGTCGGGAATACCCATAGTAGCAATGGTAGAAACACACTTTTTGTTTCGATGCCTCAGCCTCTGATTTTTATCCGCTACCACAGGACCTTTTAGGTAAGAAACCTTTAAAGACCACAGGGTTAGACCCATGGTCTGCTCAAAGTGTTTCTAGTTGCTTTTCAAGATGTGCTTTTATCTCCCCCCAAAGTCTTCACTGTTTTTGAAAAATACTGTGGATGGACTGCCCTTCATGTCAACATAATCATCTCAGTTTTCTTCTACGGAGAAAAAAGTGACTGGTTTGTGGCAGAAGATAGTAGCTAAATACACGTATGTGGCTAATTAGTGATACATGGTCTTTGGACACAAGTTTGTCTTTGTATCCCCCTTAACCCTTTCAGGGCCATAACGCATGGTGATTATGCCCTTTGCCGTCATGATGCATGAATGCAGCCCTGCCAAGTAGCTCGCCAGTACTGCATACCGACAGTATGGGGTAGATACACTCATGAAGGGTCGGTACGATGCATGACTGTAGCCCTAGACTCGCCAGGGCTACATTTGGGGAGCATGATGGCAAGAGCATTGCCAATGAAAATACCATGTGACATGTAAAGAGCTAAGGCCTGTAAAATGATCATACTAGGGTAAAAGGCGGGTTGTCCCCTTGTTAGTTACCCTAGTTCCACAAGAGAAAAAGAGCATGCTTCAGAAAACGTGATCAGGAATTTTGTCATATAGCAAGCTTGGCTTAGCTTTGTAAACGTTTATCATTTTTTACATGATTAGTATAATAACACTGTAGTATTTCACGCTGACCCTAAATATGACGTGACTGAAAATAAAATACACAGAGGAATGAATGTGAGAGTCAGTGTCGCCAACATAACTCTGCGTTGAGTAATGGGTTGGCTGATGCTCAAACATTTCAGAAGCGGTTTGCCTTTGTTTTCATTTCTGTGCAATTTCCTCATAAATGCAGTTATAGGTATAATAATGTTCTGTTTAGGATAACAGTGGATTTAGCCCAGACAGTTCCTGTATTAGATTATGTAATCACTTATATTATAGTATTTCACATCCTCCTACCATAACTAAATAATTATGATGTTAATTTAAAATATACATGGCGACTAACGCATAGTATGTAAGGGAATAATTCATTAACATTTCCTAGAAAAATAAGGAAGGCAAATTAGTGTACTATCGATATCCATAGGGTGTAATTGGAATAGTGAGGCAATTGACAATCAGATATAATACATACACACATTTTAATCTGAAACTTGGCGTTCCAGGTATATGCTAGGCGCTAGTGTGCTGGGTTAACATGAGACCTAGGGGAATTCACGCATGTTTTGACAACGAAAAGAGCAAAAACAGTGTTCAGGTTATTTCAGTGGGTTGGGTTGGGAACCTGGATGTAATAGCCCTGAGGCATGGAAGTGGGAGATCAAACTTATCTTACATCAAATCACAAGTGTATGGATGCATACTATGGGCTATGCCTATGTTTCTTCGCTGATAATCTTTATGTCCAGGGCTTAGTCTGTGGTGGTTATCTCAGGTTAGTCATAGGGACATCTGTTAGAATGATTCACTGGTATCAAAAATGACTGCGGTAAAACTAAATATGCCAAAAAATAGGTAAGTCATCAGTGACTGAGATGTGAGTCAGTACTGACCAAAGTCAGAGAATATCAGTGTAGGTAACATAGATCTATGTGGTTATGACTGTACCCATATACTCAACATTTCGTGAGTTTTTCAACTCAAGCGAAATCATTAAAGTATAATTATAATGCAGCATTGGGTATAGATCTACAATCAATGATAACATTCTTTTTTAAGACACTGATATTGGTCCTTATGGTCTGCTCTAAAAAACCTAGCATGGTTATATTCTAATGCTTCTCTTCTTTTCTAAGCCGGTATTTGAAAATTCAACTGGCTGTTTGTGAGGAAAATAACACACTCCTAGACATCCTTAATTAATTGCACAAAAAAGAGAGCGACACTAAAGCTCTCTGACATTTTACATTACAATGTGTTACTTCTCTAAGATATAGCATATCGCAATACTAAGTAGTAGAGGCAATGCTTAGCTTATTCCCTATCCCCCTGCTCATGGCAGACACTAGAGGGCACCACTAGTGAGACTCCAATCCATACAGCTACCATCTGACGGGTACATGGCATATCGGCACTCGGGTTTTAGGCACCCTGCTTTTGGGCACCCCTGATTACCAGCCCCCTGCCCTCAGGCCGTCTGGATCGCATGCCCGTGGTCTTTTGGCACCCAGCCCATGGGCCCCTTTACCATAGGCCAAACCTGCGACCGATCAGCAGGTTAGCCTCTATTATGTATCCACCACCTTCAAACTTCCATCATCTTCCATACGTCCAAATTTCTTCACGTCCGCCACCACTTTCTCACGCCCACTATGACCTCATCACGTCCACCACCATCCGATTGTGGTGCTTCTTTTCTAAGTCCCGCTGTAGTTGGCAGCTATTGGTTGACGGTCACCTATCATGTTGTGATCAATGATGTGTTGGTCTCTCTCTCTCTCTCTCCCTCTCTCTCTCTCTCTCTCTCTCTCTCTCTCTCTCTCTCTCTCTCTCTTTCTCCATCATCTTTCTACCCTAGATGGCCCTTAAGTGGAAAGATAATGATGGTGGACTAGGCAGGAGGTACTCAATTTTCTTATTTCAAATTGCATTTCAGATTTTGATAAAGGGTTAAAGGTCTAGTGTATTGTCAGTGAGTAGTGCCACTAGACATA
Source organism: Harmothoe impar (assembly GCA_947462335.1). Taxonomy (NCBI): domain Eukaryota; kingdom Metazoa; phylum Annelida; class Polychaeta; order Phyllodocida; family Polynoidae; genus Harmothoe; species Harmothoe impar. The sequence goes on along the minus strand of OX381719.1, from coordinate 26,312,287 downwards.
TGAAGACCATGTTTATAGGCTGTCAGGGGCGGGGCTTAGGGCTAGGACTACCCTGGTAAGACCATGTTGATATGGCCCCTGCCCCTACTCACAGTCGTAACCGTGGCTACTACAAAGGCACATCCAGGTACCTCCTGCTCCAGTCAGTGTAGACCTATTGGTCGAGTTGGATATACGGTTCTGCTAAGTCATAGTGTGGGCAAACAAAGGTGACGAGTGCTTAGGTAACCTCACCATGATAGTCACACACCAGGGTCATTACATTAAATCGGGTTTTAATTGTACTTGACATTTTACTATACAAGTGCCTCTACACGGCCCTTTTAGGCCCTTTAAAAAATCGACGGACCCATAAAAAATAGGGATAAAAATCGACCCATAGGGATTTTTCTCTATGTTCTTATATACCTAAAAATTGACACAATGTCCTTCTGCTAAAAACAACAGACGACATGGACAAAATTGTGGGTACCCATGTAGAGGTACATACAACATAGTGTCTTAAATGTATGTATTCATGTGTGCCTCATGATACATGTATGGCTATTTACATTCATATTATAACTGGTTGATTTTGAGTTACCCTACCTAGTGGTCATGGTCCTGTGGTCTCTTTACCCCCTCACCTCCCATATAAATAGAAACACTCAGGTGTATGTAGCTCAACCTATTTGGGAAGTTCACAGGGGCCCTCATATAGAGTTGTCCAGTTGTTCTATTTATAGCTGATTGGGGATCAAACAAACGCAGTGCCCTGTGCTGGTGCAGTCAGTAGGGTCAGTGCAGGTAAAATCAGCCAGTGCATGGGGATCACTTCTAAACCATGGCAGAACTAGACAGAATGTGGAGCTCTCACTCTGTGAGAGAGTTACAGGCACATCAGTTTTACCTATTAACAGAATATGGTATGGTGACAAATGGATAAGATCATGAGAAAAAGAGGAATATTTTCCCCAACCCATACCGTCTGTGTTGGTATAGATAATACCCATTGTTCTTTAATTACAGATAAGGTACTGAGGGGACTACATACCTTTCCATGGGCTATTGGTCATAGTCAAATGATCACAACAAATGTACCAATTAAATGGTACGCCCCAGAACCATGAACAGTACCAGAATACTGGTATGGTCTGATTGACTGGACCATACCGTAATAATGGTACATACCAAAAAGGTATCCCTTTCCCCTACCTGATCACCCATATATAGCACTGGCTGATCCCCACTGGCTGGTTTTACCTGGACTGACCCTGTTGCCTGCTCCCAGCACAGGGCAGCGGGTTTGTTTGATCCCCAATCACACATAAATAGAACCGACTGGTTACCCTTATTGTCACAGCCCAGAATGACTACCACCCCTCACCCGTGTAGCCTGTGGGACTATGGCTACAACCAGGAGTGGTCATTGTCAATACAAGTCTCGGGGAAGGGGACTGTCTGGGAGGAAGGGGTCATGGGGCATCAAGAAAAGGGGGGGGGGGCTTAGTGGGCATGCATGTGAGCGACAATGACTCTCACTTTTCTGAGGGTGTGGTATGTTGTGATATCTCCTGATTACCTGTATGCAATCGGTTGAATGTGTACCATATTCATATATGGTAGGCTTATTGTTAAAAAAATGATCACTCCCTTTGTTGGACAGCTAGGTTTCTGTGTGTGGTACAGCCGTGTTACCAGATGCCACTAATAATGGGGTACACACTGTGTAATTCATTCAAGTTGAACAATATCCTCATATTTGTTATGAACAAAATAACCTGCACTTTGGCCTCCCAATAATGCAGAATTCATTCCAGCAAGCCCATTCATGATGAAGTGTCTGAATTTAGAAAAATGTCTTGAATGGAACATTTTTCCAGTAATCCCCCCTACTCCCTTTGTTTTCAAAATCATATATATATATATATATATATATATATATATATATATATATATATATATACATATATATATATATATATATATATATATATATATATATATATATACATATATATATTAATATCATTAATGATATTACATATTCCAAACACCAGTACTAGTAGGGAAAAAAAGAACACCATACAGGTAAAATTGTATATTTATCCTTGTTGGTTATATTCTGACCATGGATTAATTTTCTTCATGGGTACACATTTTGGTATACATGTATCAGAATATTGCTATTATTTTACAATTTAACAGTTGGTGCCCCATAGCAGCATATTGTGATGACCTGCTGACGGTGGTGCTAGGTGAGCAGAGTATGCTAGGTACCCGGGATCAGGTAGCTAGGTAGGAGTGTGGTGGTCGCTGTTATGTAATCAGAGTATGTGTGGGTGCTGAGGTGGTAGGCCAGAATGGGCAATTCAAACGACTCAATCTGAATGCTATGACTGTAGTAACCTGTGGGCGGAATCTATAATGCTGTGGGTGGGACTTACTATGCAAAACAGGGTCAAAGGTAGCCTAAAACGGCCAGCAATGGCGGGTGAACCCACGTATACACTGTCCCTTTAAGAAATGTAACTGCGGAGTTTCCCCCCCCCCCCCGCCTCCTCCATGGATTCGAGGTTGAGGTAGAGACATAATAACAAACATGAAGTATCTGCCTGGGAGAGTGTACAGGCAAGGACCCTGGAGAGACCTACCTGTGCTTTATATGGCGCAGTGATGCCCTGGAGGAGACCACAACTTGTTCTTCCTGTACCCCCCGCCCCCAACCTGTACCCCCTCCCCCCAACACACATCCACGGACAACCACTCGCCTATCGATATGTACCACCATGATGGACTGGTTTGTTAACCCTCTAAGGACGGCAGCGTGCTTTAATGTGCTTTGTCCTTTGGTACGATCCTTAAATCCATCTTGCCGATTCTATAGGGTTGATACACTCGTAAAGGGTCGGCATTATGCACCAATGCAGTTACTCAGCAGTACTGCATTTGTGTATCATGCGCCCATGAGAAGTACCACTAAAGAAACACCAGAGTGCATCATTGTTGTATCATCAGGCATAGGAAATTGGCCAAAGCATGATTTCCTAGACGAAAGACAAGAGGCAAATCGTTTGATTTTATTCAGGTATGAAGACTCTGGAATGCCCTACTACACTCTGCATGGAATAATTGCAGGTCTTGATAGAGGGTCTGCGTATAATTATGTAATGCGACTTCCAGGCAGGACAGCCAATACTAGGTTCGCCCAATGTCAAACTCTATACCCAAAGATTGACCGGGCAACAATCAGAATTCATCATGGAGCCCTTAAGGGTTTAACTCAATATGACCAATACAAGGTATCTTAATGAGTTACCAATAGTTTGTAAGAGCTGCTCAATCTAACTAAATTACTGTCCTCTTAGACTACCTCCCATCTGAGATACCACTTACCTACTTGAACAAGTCTAATATCTAATGTTTGCTTAACTGTTGATATCCCTCCTCCTACCCCAGGTAACGTCCAAATACCTTGGTACAATATCTTAATGAGCTGGTCTCACCAGAGCTACTTAAGTAAGGTAGAATACTTTACAGTAGGTGCAGTGCTTGAAAGAAAGTCTAGGTATGGGGAGATTGGGGGTAAATGGACCTTTTGACCACTGTAGGCCTTGGGTAATAACCCAAGGGCTTACCAGCACCCCACCTGGTGTAAGGTTGGACCTCAGCTAGAATGCATGCAGTTGGACCATCCAACCAAGACCGAGAGTTTTTTCCCAGGTGATATTGTAGCTGATCTACCAATACTGGCAGCAGAGGTTTCGATTTGATACTAAATATGGTCATATTTGTCCATTCATGCTTTTATAAAAAATAATTATGGTTAGTCATAGAAGGTGTGAGTAGTCACCTGTATCTCATTTACACAATCCATTTTGATCCTGGACCAGTAACTATGCCCTAACAACTTAATGTCACCCCTGCAGTGACAGAATCTCTTACCAATGATGCATTTGTGCATCATGTGGACCTTTTTCATCAATAAGCTCGGCTTGATACACGCAGGAAGTGGTGGCAAGTTACTCACAGCGGCTGAATTATTTCATTATGCCAGCAACAAGTCACTGTGAAGAGATTTGCTATGCCACGCTCAAAGGGCTGGTTATATTTTCGAGCCAAACATTGTGGTAGGTACAAACCAAACCATAAAGTGTGAGTTTATAAAAGGAGGCATGGGAATATGGTATATTGTTATAAGAGGACTAACGTGCAATTTGAATAGCGTAGGATTCAGACCCGCATGGGCTGTATTCATTCAACACTTTAGCATGTATACCTGATAAAGATGATCAAATTAGATTGGTAGCCCATTACCCCGGTGCTTAGACATGTGCTAGACCGTCACTTATTTTCGACCTGGTGCATACATGCATGTCAATACGACTCTACGCACACCCTTATATTTGAGACTGCATGGCGTTCCAATACCCAAGTGCTTAAAAGGGCCATCACTTTATAGACAAAAAGAAACATTATGTCTTCAATATTCAAGGCACTGTGTCAATAGAGAATAATGAACTTTGTGTATGCCTTTTTGAGAAGGTGTCCACCTACTGCGTACTGGCCGTCTGGTGAGTAGCTAGCAATAAGGATATGAAGTAGGATGGTTGCAAGAAGAAACAAGACTGAGACCAACAAAGTATACGATAGATTCACCATGAGCGGACACATACCCTGAGACAAACAGTGAAATTGAGATCATTCATGAACAATTGATACGACTTCTGGTATTTGTGCGTTAGAAAGAATAACACTTAACTATACTTTAACTAAACTGCAAGAATTAAATAGCTTAATATGCTTGAATAACCACATAATGACATGTACGTCTCAAGGTGTATGTCCAGATCCAGGTAAAACTGCTCTATACATATAACACACTGTCTCCAATGAAATGTATAAGTGTTCCTTCAACAAACAGTAGCTTGTGCCAACTAGGCATATCTAAATCTCAGGTGGAAAGCTATTTTCTTTGAGTTTGCTGCATAATATTTCAGAGCCTACTGCTTATGTGTTCAATGCAAATTAGAATCACCGTTACCATAAAAATGTGAAGATCACATACATGTACACATAAAAGGAGTTCTCCAGGTAGAAAGCGCATAGCACGGCTTACCAGTCAATAAAAGATTCAATTCAATTCAATAGATATGACCACACATACATTGTTTATGACTGAAATATCTCTGAGTGCAGCAACCACTCTGTTTCCTCCTGCGGCTGGCACACCCCTACCTCCCACATAGCCCGCCCACCCCTAGTTGGCAATGATGAGGGCTGGACCCAACCAGAGGCGTAGGAAGCAAATCTTCATTGGGGGGGCCCAGGGGGGGCCCACGCCAACCAACTTTAAGTATTGGCTTTTATGCATGATGTATGATATACACACTGATATTGGATTGTGTAGAAAAGTAGTATTTGAGCCCCCTTAAGTGGGGCCCAGGCCCCTTTGCCCCCACTTTACCCTATGCGGGAGAGGTAAGAATTGAAAATTGTATGTAATATATTACAGGTCTTGACTAATTTTGGGGGGGCCCAAACATATTCAGGCCCCCCCTCCTCAGTGATTGGGGGGGCCCGGGCCCCCCTGCCCCCCCCTTTTCCTACGCCACTGCCAACCCACTGCAAAGTGCAGGGGATGAGGCCTAGAGATGAAGGCCACAAGTAGGAGCTATCTATCTGATAGGTGTTGTAGAAGTTTCACTTTACTATACAGCATACTGGTAGCATGAACCTTGGGATTTACACAAATGAAATTTTTAAAAACTTAATGATCACTGTAAATTTATGTAAGCTCCTCCTTAAAGCTATTGGAAGGAAAGTCTAAGCTCCAATTAGTCGGCGCAACTCAAATACAATCATTGTTGTGATATTGCCTTTTACGGAAATCTTCCGGAGGGTCTGGCTCATTCTGAGTTGATTATTTGGGATGCTTGGACAAGACAAGATAAGGTTGGGGTATACATGAGTCTCTATAGGTGTGTTTGGGGTGTATGGGGGTGGGGTGAGGGTGAGGGGTGAAGGGTGAGGGGAGGCTAGGGGGTAGGGGGTAGGGGGTAGGGGGTAGGGGGTAGGGATCCACCATGTGATTGGGTGTGAGAGGCTACAGCATTGCGGCAGTTGTACTCTCATTCCCAATAGTTGCTAGCACCCCTGACTCCCCGGACCAAGAGACCCCAGAGATTTAGTTTCCCTATGCTGTGTATACCCTTGTTCACACTCTAATCTCTTTTACAACGTTTACTACTACTTCGAGGTCAAACTGAGAAGTGGAGTAAATAAATAAAAAGTTTCTCCATAGAGAAAATTTGAAATTTGTTGATTCATCTTTGCTTGAAGTCACCACTGACAATTAATGGGGATGTGGTACCCACACTATCACAATCCCTTATTATCAGCCAAGACAGAGTTTCACAACAATCAATCGGAACACACTTTTGGATAACATCCTTGGAGCGTAGATTCCAAATGAAGAAAGCTGTTTTTGATGATTGAGTGAACCTCTCTTTTTCAATATTTCATGTGATTCCATTGCAAAAAAAAAAAAACCTGCGACGAAACGTCCAATCCACAGCTTAAAGGTATAGGATCCACTTTTCCCCACTTCTGCCCCACTAAACTATAGCAACTGCCTTATCACATAAAATAAATCTACAACCCCAGTTACTGCCAGACTCCTAGATGTACCAACTCCACATGTACCAATACTCACTGGAGGTGGCACTCCTACTCCACCAGCACACCACTACCCCTGACACCCTGGAGGAAGTGGGGACAGGTTGGTGTCGGGGCCAGCACCCTCCCCTACGATCCCCTGCACCACTGCAGTGTGTGTCCTCCTGTGCTGGGTGAGTGAGGGAGTGGTCCTCCTCCTCCTGGCGGCTGGATCTGGCTGCTGGAGGAAGGAGGAGGAGGGCTGTGTGGCTGGTTGCCTACTGTAGGAGGCTGCTGGAGGTGGTGGTGGTACAGGTGGGGTGTAGGGGGTGTACCACGGGTGTACCTCCAGAGGCTGCTCCCCTCCCCCCCCCCCACCCCCACCTACAGCCAGACCACCTTCTCCTATAGAGCAATGCCTCAAGTAAGGCTCACTTCTCATGTGATTTGTTGGTGGAGAAATCCTGGGGACGTTTTAAGCTCTTACTGACTTTAAGTCTGAATTGAGATGAAAAGATTGGAAATAATGCTATGGCATTTGATATGATTATAATTGACATGAAGGATTGCAGTTTATGCTACACAAATCACCATTTCAATGATTATACACAGCAATTGCTGATGCTCATACTTTATCATGTTGGGATTGTAACAAAAGTCAATTCCCCAACATTGCAGCTATAACAGAGTGGCTAGAAATTAACCTGGTCGGTGTATTGGAAATTGTATTGTTTTATTCAACATGCAATTTTTGTCGGCATGATGCATCTATGCAACATGGGTGAATGACTTACCAACGTTGCTTCCTTGCATCATGCCGACCCTGTGTTCAAGAGCATCGACTCAGAGGGTCAGTATTGTGCACCGATGCAGCACCAGCAATTTACCTGCCTACATGTACCTGTCTGCATGTACTGTCATTATGATGACCTACATCACAGGTTAAATGTAAACATTTTGGACAAAAGGTGTCAATTCTACCTGAACCAACCTAAGGGAAACTTCAAGGAGGAAAGTCCTCCTTTCTTGCTGCTAATAGCTATTGCTGCCCCTACTCCAGCAGCACACTGGTCACCTGCCTCCTCCCGGGCCGGCTGCTGGTCGCCTGCCACCTACAGGAGGAGCTCTCCTGCCTGTCTCTGTGGCTGCTGTTGAGCCCTGGAGGAGCAGCCGGGGTTAAAAGTGGTGGGCGGAGAATTCACACTGGAGGAGTGACTGGCCGACCTGGTGGCTTCCTTGGATTTTGGATCCTTGTTGTACTTGCTTGTTGTAGTACCCCTGTTGTACACCCTCACCTCCCTCCTGTGTGCCGCCTCCAGGGTGTGGGATCTAGTAGCAGGAGCAGGAGCAGGTACCCTGGAGTAAGGACTAGGCGGAATGTGTGTTAGGATCCTTGTAGCAGGTTCCCATCAGTGGCCTCCTCCTCCAGTAGCTACCTACCAGCAGTGGTGACGTGGGGACATTCTCCACAGCCTCTGCTACCACCAGCTCTCTCCCTCTCTCTACCCTGGAGGAATACATATATACTACCCCTACCTACTTACTCCAGTACGTGCGGACGGAAGTACCAACCAGCAAGGCTGCCACCACCACTGTTTCCTCCGGTACTACCCCTACCAGCCTGGATTAAGACACCGCCAACGACATACTGGTCTGGAGTAGCTCTGAGAAGCACTTTTGAGCAATTCAGGATTAGTGGTCAAGTGAGGTGATCAATTTGGGAAGTGGTGCAGAAATCTATTCAAGGAAGCTCCTTATTTATTGCATACAAACCACTTCGTATTACTATCATCCATCCTTCCACAAGGGAAAGCCTCCTTGCAGCAAGCTAAAGGAATAAGTCTCCTCTGTGCTGTCACTGCTGCTGGCCTAGCTTTTGTCCTCTTCCCCTTGGATTAATTACAAGTGGTTTTTATTTTTACCAGTGCGGGCAAGTAGTCCAAAAAGCCACCAGGAGCACATCCCAGTCCCACTGGGTGGCTGCTCACTGGGCAGGAGGAGGTGGTGAGTTGCTCCTGGGTGGGAAGTGGGACAGCTGTACGGTGTGCCATCTGTCCACCATGAGCTGCTCATAGCATTGGAGTCTACCTGCTGGAGGTGTCCTGGATGTCCCAGTGTCCTGGGTCGATGACCTGGGTGGGCAGGGTGAATATACCCCAGTGCACCTGGTCCAAATGATGTCCTGCTGGTGTCAATAACCCACCTGAAGGCCTGTGTCAATATTTATGTTGCAGTGAATTGCTCAAATAAGATTGCTGAGTCTCAGCTTGCTTGCAGCGATTGCCATACCACCCAGGATCTATATCTTATAAGTTCAACTTGAAGTCCTTGCACATCAATGAAGACTTCTAGTGAGCTAAAGTCACATGCATCATACTTTTGCTGGATAAGCCACCATCAGCCTTTATTTTGAGCAAAGGTTCCTACACATTATCCTGAGCCTTGCTTGATAGGAAATAAAACTTGGAATTTCAACATCATAAAGTCATCCATACATATCTTATGACATAGTATTTGTATGCATTTGACATTGCGGTAACATAACTACGATACAATTTCAACTAAGCCACCCTTATTTCAATTTCCACTAAGCCACCCCTGGAATACCATGCTGCATTCAGTGGTTTAAGAACCTATACATAGTCTACTGGGGCAATCTAAAGGATAACCCTTGTTGGGGGAAACTTTGAGTCCATTTTGGGTGAGCGCAAGACGTATACGCTCATGTCTGGGTACTGTTCATTTACGGAGGAGACCTTCCTGAAATACTATAGATGTAAGGGGCGAAGGCTAAGTGAAACAGATATTAGGACTTATCCCTTGATAGAAAGAGGAACCAGACCCTCCTGACTTTGCCACTATATAATCATGTTTGTGCAAAGGGAATATAACCCCTTAGACTGAATATCCATGTGTCGTGAACCAAATCTGACCGTTATGGTTTTCAACCCTTATTGTTCTGTTTGCGGGTTGTTGGCAGCCCCCCGACCCATGTTAGTAGTTACTTAGGCTAATCAGTTCATGGATGATATATCCTTTCTGTTGGGGTTGTCTTTTTGCTTTGGTTTGCTTTGTGTTATGGTTCCCCTAGGCAAGCTGTTTTTATTTTAGTTTCAATGTAGTTTAGCTGTATTGTAAATATTTACTAAGACACACCAAGATTGAACAATTATCCATCTTCATCCATCTGCATATAGCTAGAGATTGGCCTGGTGATATGTCTAAGAGTGTATTTGTTCAATTGCCATTTGCAAGTGATACCTGACAACTAATTAATTGGTGGCAATATACATTGATGACCATTTGTTCAAGAAACTATAATTCATCGACTGAGAGCTTGGATGTTATTTGGAGTGTACCGGTTGTTTGTCGCTGAGGATATCATAGTGTGTGTGTGTTTAAACAGTGAGGAAAGTTTGAAAAAGAGTCTGTGGAGTCTTAGACCATAAAAGGTACCGAGCCATTGGAGAGCCTGTACCAGACCACCTTGTGTATGATATATAGTGTGGAAAATAAAGTCCACACTATAACCAGAAGCTACCCCATTAAGGAGTATACCTAATAGAAACTCCTCTTGGTGGATGTTCTTATTGAAGATAGTAAATGCCAAATGTCAATAGAAAGAGATTGCTTAGGATATATAATTCGACCTTGGGCATCCCCCTTCTTAAGAGGCTTTCCATCATTCCACTGAACTGATCTGTCGATGGTGGGATATTGTCTGTTATAATTTAAACCAGAGAATACAACTTTTCCTCACCACATACCAGTGCAACTACCCTGCTGAACAGGGTTCACGCCGGGCGCAGAGCCCTTCTTTCTCGTTGATCAGGTCCAGTACGGCATTCCCCGGTGGAAAACCTCTTGCCTCATGCTCTACAGTAGAATACAGCTTGTCAATGAGTGTAAGCCTGCTTCTAATCCTATGAATGCTATACTCCAGGATACTTACGATGGCCAAGATGATGAAGAACAAAGCAACGATGCCTCCTTTGAGAACTTCTATGATGCACAGACGGAGAGCGCCCTGCCCGAAGTGCGCATTGACATGGAACCCTCTGAGCGGCTATGCGAGGCAATCGAGGCGCTCAGAGAGGTCATTATGGAGAATACCAATGTCCAGAAGACGTCCCGGCAGCGGAGAGGTCGAAGTACGCAGTCCGGTCTACAGTCGGGATACAAGGCCAACGGCAGCGCAATGTCGCTAAAAGATGAACGTCTCAAGATCAGAAAAGAGAAGGTAGGAACCCTTTATTTCACCTTGATTTGCTAATTTGTGTATTTTCATTAGGCTATTCTATCTTGGTGAAAATACAGTTTTTCTTGCAGGTGAAAGCACTGATAAACTTTTGCAGCTCAGTTTACTGTTGAAAGATCTATACTGATGTTTGTGTAATCTTGTAGTATCTAATACTGGTCCTACAGTTGGGTTACATACAAATGTCAACCTTGTTTACCCTTTAATTCCAGCCAATCATTTATAAAGTTACAGGTTATTAGGCTTTCTTTGCAGGTGGATCCTTTACCAATGCTTCAATTATGTGTATTTTAGGGGTTTGTCTATAGATGAGGATTATGTATCTCATTTTAAGGTGACCTGTGACAGATGAGAGTGTGTAACTATAACAGCAACTGTATAAACAATAGGGGGAGAATATCTCTTGCTTATTTTGTAGTGGTATTCCAATTTAGTATGTTGAATACAAAATATAGTATGCTGAATACGAAAATGCACAACAGTATATGTTATTTCCGAGCAACCACCAGATGATACAGAAGTGAATAAGACTCCAGCAGTAATTATGATATCAGTTTTTTTACCAGTATTCATTTTTATACTTAGCTAGTATTTTCTGACAATTATAATTCTGCAGTGATAATTATTATCATGTACTATCTAAAGTATAAATGTATGAACAGCCATCTCTAAAATGATATCATTCATGGAATCTCTGGACTATCTTGTGTCAATTTACTTGTTTCTGGACATTTATTATTTGGGTATGGAAAATGGGTGTGAGCCTGGAGCAATATGTATGTATAGCGGAGTGTTGATTCTAGCCTGTCGTACGGCGTACAGCACTGTTTTGTACAGGTGACCCCCAACACATGAGGAGCAAGTTGCAGCCTGGGGGGGTGGTAGGGGTTAGAGTTAGGCTGTGTCGTCTGAGGGTAAAAAGTTGCAGGTTGTTATATATAATGTGTATGTAACCCTGGTACTGTAACCTGCTCAAAGGGCTCTCCTATGCCTTGATCCTACTGATGATGGGTACACCACATGTTTGGTGATGTGATAAGGGTGATGTTAGAGATCACTAATGATAAAAGGGCTACTTCTACATTTAGGGATGACAGCTGGGAGCTTACTCATTAAAATTGATGTCTACAGGGATGTTGGCCAATATGCTTTACATTACCTTTACCATTGTGCCAATCAGAGTCAACAACATCAGGTAGATTTCTCCCATAGAATATAGTGATTATATAAAATTCAAGATGAACTGGTCCAATAAAGGTGATAAAGGTCCATAATTCCATAGTTGCAGCACTGTGCAACATAATTCATTGGTGACTATGAGCCATGTAGCTTTACGACTTGTTTGCCAGTGAAAGTACACCAAGTAACTTCACACCATAGCCAAGTGGGCACAGTTGAATACTGGATCAACAAAACCAACCGGTTGACCAACCTTGATTAGCTAGTGATCAACGTTGGTTAAAGATTGAACAGGTTTCTCTTTTTTCGCCCAGTAAGTTTAGAAAGTGCCAGATTGCGAATGTTAAACCACATTAGACAGTATTATGGTAAGACACCGATGCCCTGTGTTGAATGGTTAATGCGTTCACACCAGGACACTACAGCATCGTGCTTAAGGACCAATGCCATCAGGTCTAAAATACTTACTTACCTAGCGTGACTGAGGCCTTAGATTAAGGTTCGATTAACAGCCAAGCCCAGGCCATAAGACTACCAGCCGTATCTACCGTGGTATTGCCTCTTGAGAGTAAAACAAACAACTTTGAGTGCCATCAATTATCATAGTTCCTGAAAACAGGGATTCTACTTACTGGGTATTGTATTATATTGTTCCACCCTTAAGGTACTGAATGTCTTGTATCTTACTTAGAAATCCTCCAGTACATGTATATATATCGTAGGATTGCAGGGTATCCAGTAGCCTTTTAGATACTGTACAGTTTAAATAAAAGAATGCCAATTCAATTCAATCAATTCAAATGCAATTAATGTTAAAGGTCTTCTGAATCAGTCATGGCTACTGGACCGTAGGTTAGACGTGGTGAAAGGTTCCCTGGTACACATAGGGTAGATTCACCATAAGCCGGACACGTACCTTGAGTTGGACAGTTGAATGTGTATCTATTCCCGCATGATAATACATCAACAATTGGTTCTTTGTTGTTAGATACACTTTACTGTTATCCCCCCAAAAAAGAAAGCTTATCATGCTGAAATAAGCCCACATTCAAGTGCCCGACTCAAGGTGAGTGTCCGACTCATGGTGAACCTACCCTACAGCAACAGGTGCCCCACCTTGACAGGTGCTCTCTCACCTAGGCTGTCTGGGGGTTACCGAAGGTTACAGGGCTACAAAAGGTGAGCAGCCTTTACCCTCTACAGTGAACTTTGAGTAATGAAGGCTTACCATTTTAGTGTCAGACCCAATTTGGATCTTGCCCTTTGAGATCAGACAGCACGTCATGTAGATACAGGTCATGTAGTTACATGTGTAAACTGCCAAGCAGAAAAGATGAAAGGATGCTAAGCTAGAACGGCACGGCGGTTGCATACGGGCTCCTCTACTCGACGGTCGGTCGATGGGACCCTGTGGCTTGATAATCCACCCCTGGGTCCCACCAGACCCACAAGTTGAATGAAAGAATGAGTATGCAAACTGCATGTCATTATTATGGTTTGTTCTTTTCGACAAAAAGCGAGAGATTGAATAGAAAAAGAAATACAGTCCAGGCCCTCACGACCTCCATCTCTTACATCAACCAGTTACGTAACCTTAACAGGACCCCTGTACCTCTCATTTTCTCAGTCTCCTGGGTACCACAGGCGCCCTGCTGTAGGGTTTCACTGTCCACATTTTGGACAGTAGATTGACTGTGATGGGACGGCTTGAATACGATGCAGGCTAGCTTGCATGACCGCAATAGGCCGCAATGCTCAAGGGCCCAATTTCAGATAATTTGAAATAATGATTACTGCTGCGAATTATGAAAATGAGTTGACCATGGATTGATAAGCATAGACCGATTATAGTTTATCATATGTTAAGGCGAATCTTTGCACAGAGGGTGATGTATGGCCATGAGCATTCCCAGTGGAATAAATACTTTTGGCATGTTGACCCAATAGCCAGAGCTGTATGCAGGCTTGTATGCCACTCCGGGGGCGTGTATGGTGGGAGCCTGGGAGTGGCATACCACCTCCTTATGCCACTCATACGCCGCCCGTGTCTTCTGGGCTTAAAAGATAGGAAAACAGTGGGATTTCCTGTACTATATGGGGGATTCTTTATACTTGGCTGCATGCATGGCTTAATGGAAAAGTATGAAGCATCTAAGTTCCTAGAGTGGCACTTCCAATGGTGAGGTGCATTTATTGAGTTTCACTTGTGCAGATATTGAGAATATTTTTCCATAGAATTCGACTCAATAAATGTCATATACAAAGAAAATGCTGGCTACATTTTCCTGGTTCACCTTTAGCCACATTTCCCGAAGGGATTGGGATTCATAACGAAGAACACCTTGAGTGTCTCTCGAGCTCTAGTTTTGGGTTATCAGCTGATATTTCTATCACATGCAAAGAAGTGAAGCTATCACTATACATGTACTACCGGTAATCAAATTTGTATAAGGGATTTTTGTGAGTGTGCTGGGTGACCATACACTAATAAATACTAAGGTTTATGCAGCATCGGGCTTATTCAATAGAATCCTTCTATTTACAGTGGATTGTCCCATGCCATTGGATGCCAAATCATTGTACAGCAAAACATGTATGTCAATGTTCGATTGGCATACACCTACCATCCTTGCAGCAATTCTCCATAATCTGTCTCTGATCTGAATCCCGTCTTTTTTTTTAGCAAATAGGCAGTTTACTTCCTCATATCTGAAGTTTGTTGCCAGCCAGGGAGGTGTAAAATGGGGTTAGGTTTGCTAGCCAATGTGTCGGTCACTGTATAGTAAGGTATACCATGTACCTCCGTAATATTCCCAGTTAAGGGGAGGGGGGACCAGCATAATTTGATCTGCGTATGTAAATTGATCATTTTTGGGTGTGGGATTCAAATATTGGTGGGGTTCAATATTATTTTAAGATTATAGATGGGGATCGACCAACATATGTCTCTCTCTCTCCGCCCCACCCCAACTAGTGATAAATGACTGTCCCCAAACTATACAGAGCAGCTCAACAAAATCAACTTTCCCAGTTTGAGCTGCTCAGTACAGAGCAGCTCATGATGTGGGACCAGAGAGAAGAGACTGCCTACAGGAGACACCTCACCATGGTACAATCTCGTCTGCCCTGACAGAGACCCTACCACAGCTTTGTCATACACATCTCCTCCAGGTTGCCTTGACACCACAATCACCGCCGAATTTTCCCGCCATAATATCTAAATCATAACCAGGGTTAGGATAATGGCCCCAATGAAAGTAATTTGACTGAAAGTTGTGTGTTATAGGGTAAGGGATGTACCTGTGAAATATCCCAGTCGTGCAAAGTGTTTAAGGAGAGTTAGAGAGAGAATTGTCAGACAGTCAGTGTGGGTTATGCGGCGAGAGAGGGTTGGGAGCCTATCTCGGGCCTGGCCGATACACAGCTACGTTTAGACTGAGGCTAGGACACTCCTACAATATTATGGGTGGCTGCCATGTGCCTTTCTACTTGTACTCATACGTGTAGCAGGGTACTCAATGTGTACAATGTAGACTTCTCTAATTGAGTATAATGCAAGGTAGCAGGGTTTCCTACTTGTGGGACGCGTATATGACTTGGTATCAATAATGTCTCGCTACTTTCCTACGAGAGTTATTTACAGTGTGTGTGATATTACGTCCAATGCGTGTAGTTGAATAAAATTAAGTAGCACTACATAGCTAATAAAATGGGACTTTCTTATTATAAAATAGAAACCATTTCTTGGATATCATGGATTCTGTTGGGGAGAAGCTTTAGTATTCAGTATATGGCATAACTAAGCACTGATGTAATTCCCCTGACAAAGTGGAGGAGATTCCTACCATTTTTACCATTATTCTGAGAGCTAATGCCCAGGGCTGTACAGCCCCAGGTTGTTTTTTCTGTCGGGTCTAATTAGAAGTTGGCTTTCACCTCTCATACCTCATGTCCTTTTTGCCAAAACCATGGCGGACTAGCTGTAAGTACACATTGTTGTAAAGGTCTCCAATCTTGCCTGGTTGGGTGGAGGGGGGGTGAACTTCCGACCCACTGGGTTCGATTTTGAATTTGGGAACATTGCAAACATTAATATAATTATGATATAAGTGCACTGAAATACATACAGACAATATACACGGAAGCTGGGAAGTTACCTGAAATTACTTTTCGATAGGTAAACGAGGAGGGAGACTTTACAAGTAGTTAAGCATGTGAGTTGAACCCTCAATTAGACCGCGTCTACTATGTACTCAAGATATACATCGTATGAACAATTGAATTTGGACATATTGAATGA
Organism: Harmothoe impar; assembly: GCA_947462335.1. NCBI lineage: Eukaryota > Metazoa > Annelida > Polychaeta > Phyllodocida > Polynoidae > Harmothoe > Harmothoe impar. The sequence goes on along the minus strand of OX381719.1, from coordinate 26,295,914 downwards.
GAAGGTGGAGTGTATTAATAGTCATAAAAAGTGGTGTAGTTTAATGCGACTTTAATTAGGAATTGATTTCAGTTGATTAAAGTTCATCAAAGGGGGAAAAAGGCCATATTTAATTAATGTTTAAAGTTACTTAAATGCAATAGGCTATAGGGTGGTAAATGATGCATAGTACGGATGGTACCAGAAGAAGGTGGAACATGGTACCTACATGTATACTGCACCTGGAGGAAGGAAGTATGTGTAGCTGCTTATTAACCCTTTAAGGGCCGCAAAACAATAACTACCATATGTATATGCTATTATGCTGCATGAATACAGCCCCAGCGAGTAACTTCACTGTGCTACCTTCACGAGTGTATCAACCCCGGATGGTCAGCATGATGCATGAATATATTATACATCATCCTGGCAAGTAGATCTACCAGGGCTGCATCATGACAGCAAGAAATGGGCATACTAATAAAGCACTGTGCTGTCGTCAAAGGGTTAACTTGGTGAGGGGGCTGAAGGTGGTCATTAGGGTACCAGAAGGCAGACAGGATTATGTCTCCCCCTCATGTACATGTTATGTATATAAACAAAGGCTGCCAGAGGCCCCGTATGTATCCTGGGCAACCTCTACCCTGAATATAAGTCAGACTGCGTTACGGCTATCTCTCATTTAGCCCCCACCTAAGCTGATCTGCTAAAAACATTTAAAGCACCGGCCACTCAAAAGAATTTCTCATCACCAAGCCATGCATGAACTTCTAACTTTAGTAATCAAGAAATAAGGGATTGGTAAATGTTGTGAGTATGTATGTTTTCCCTAGCTCATTGCATTTGTAACACCAGAAGAAGGTGAAATCAAATTTGCCAATATTTTTCCATTTCTAATCATGTTTTACATGGGGAATTGGGGAGGGGGGTGGAAACTCAAAAGATGATTATGAGAAACCAGTTTATTTTTTTGCGTGGCATTGTCATGAGTTTTTATTTTTCAAGAGGGTCCTCAACTTGAACTGGCAAATGCTTAATTATTGTAAAATCCTATGGTTGTTCTAACCTGATGTGTGGCATAGCATATTATGGTGTTTTTGTGGGGTGTTTTTATGGGGATGGGGTATTTATACATGTTGCAATAACGCATATTAGCACAAACAGGGTCTGTCGCCCAGGGGTTAATTGAAACCCCTCTAGGCAATACACACCTTTATGAATTATAGTCTTGAACCGTCTATACCACGGAAGGAGAAATATGCCTCTAGCAAGTACCAAGACAAGATAGATAGACACATAATAGACTAATAAGTCAAGAAAGGGTACCTTTCCGAAGTCCTGAGCGTTATGGTTAAGCCACTCAAAAAAATATAATGGTTTTTTATCATAAGAAATTAAAGTTAATTCTGCCAGTTATGCGGTAGGTTAGAAATAACTTACATTTTCCCCAGTTATAAAGGTCGATAAAATCTTTGCTACTAAAATGTGAATTTTGGTCATGAAAAACATATATTTTCTATACATTTTAGCCCGTGAGTGAAAAAGAAAAAGCCTCCCTCGTCATATTTTTCAGACCTTGGTGATGAGAAATCACTTTTAGCCTTCTAAGATTGTTTTTATTTTTGTCAGGAGTGTGTAAGAAATGTATTCAGTAGTGCACCACCCACTATTGATGCAATAGTGAATGTATCATCGAGGACCTGTTAAGGAGTACATGAGGGATCAAGGCTTATTGTTCTTTTTTTTCATCATGATGTGCCAACCCAGCATTCATGGGTAACTTGCAATCACAGGCACTGCATTGGTGCCTCATACCGACGTGTTACAGTCTGTTCTATCAACTACACGTATGCAGTGTCAGCCTGCTGCAGGCAAAAGCACAACCACGTACATTGCATGAATGTTGGCATTTAAGCAAATATTTCAGCATCTTTTATTCACGTAAATGTCACTTAAAGCCACTGAAATGTCACTTTTCCGTGACATTGAGATGACATAAAAATTGATTTAACTTAAAGCCTTTTAAAGAGTGACTTAAAGCAATTTTATGAAATGCCGCCTCTCATGCAGTGATATTCACTAATGCTTAATCCGCATATCATGCCATAGTGCATCAAAGCACTATAAACTATATTAAATTAGTTAAACATTTAGTACAGGAAACACGAACAGATTAAATCTTTTCTTACCGTTCGCGTCTATAGTGGAAATTGGAACAGGTCTGAGTTATTTTGCGTTTTTTCTTCTTTCTCTTTTTTTGCCGGGTGTGTCCCGCAGCCCCCGGTTAGCAGCTGGTGAGTGGGACACAGTGCAGATGATGAACACAGGCCTCCTCCAGGTGTCTCTATGTCTGTATGTGAACTGGAGGTGGGGGTCCACATGCTGTGCACAGGAGTTGTCTTGACTTAACCTATAGCTATGTCTACAGGCCACAGGACTTGTCTTAGCTTAACCCATGTCTACAGGGGCTGCCATAGTGTAGCGGGGTATAGGCATTAGTCTATAGGAATCTGAGGCTATACCCTGTGGGTTCGCCATTTTATATTTCGCTGATTGCGGTTAAACCTACTGATAAGACATCCTACTATGGGTACAAATAGGGGGCAAACAGGGGGCAGGCTAGTAACAGTGTTATCAGCACTTACAAGTGCTGGTCACCGCAACCAGCTCCAGCTCCGACTAGGCCCTATAGTACAAACAGGATGAGATAGGTAGATGCATGCAAACTCAGGTATGGTATGTCAAATGGCCGCCATCTTGGAAGGTGTTCACCTGGCTGAAAGTGTCATCACATATACACTGGCTCTCTATGCAAGCACCTTCCAAGACATGCAGTGACCCGGCAGAGTGCAAGGCTTTCTCATCCTATACAGATGAACCAGCCAGACAACCTATCTCCCCGGGTTCTCTAGGCAATCAAAATACCTTGGTTAAATACCACTGCGAAGACTGATTGTATGCAACCGTGGTGACATTTCCAGTGTTAGGAGTGAGTTAGACTAGGTAGGCAAATCCAGTAGTGATGGTGTACAACCTGTCTGTGGGAATGCACAAGTCAGGAGGGATGCTTGATAGGCTAGTACCCCCTCTCACTTCCCTGCTTACTGAACCACATAAGTAGCTGTGCCTTGTGGTATGGAGGCTGTACTGGTGGTCTCATGGTTAAGGTCCTTGCCTACAGCTGTGAGGACCCAGGTTCGACCCCTGTTCAAGGTCCTGCTTTCTCAAAAACATTGACAACCACACAAGAAAAATGCAAAATAAATGTCATTGATAGTGAGTGAGTGAGTGATGGATGTCTAACGCCATTTCGATAACTAAGGTCATATTCATGGCGAGAATAGTGTATTTTTATACTAGCTATTAACTGTGCTTCATAGTAATAAAAGAGATATGTGTTTGGTAGCAATGCACTGTTTCAAAAATACCGAACCGAAACATCAAGAATCGATGTTTATATCAACGTGGACAATATGATTTGTTTGCAGGTCGAATCAAATATTCTCAGATTGTTACTCTCTCTTTAGTGGCTCTCTTATCAATCTTGGTTTAATCACTGCATCTTTGTCACCCGTTTTCATCAACAAATATGTTTAAAAATATTGCACCAAATCAACAAATAATGCATTGACACATGAGACAAACTGTCAAGAGGGAAGTGAAGCTACACCTCCTGTGTGGTTCACTGTGATGATGACATGAGTAATCACAGTCTATATATTGTAGTGCAATATATGATATGCATGATTCATGAATGCATGTTAATCGCAAGGACTGCCTTAATGCATCATGCTGAAAAAAAGGTACAGTGGATTGAAGCAATATGCAGCCTAAAGAGGTGAGAGTACACTGCTGTTGCCCATCAATTTGATTATGATCATTAGTAGGCCAATTATAAGCCTGTTCTAATAACATCTAGGAGTTTATAGAGTTTCTTCTGCAGGGTTTGCTTATACGGGATAATGTCGTCAGCCACATCAAATCTTCTTATGTACTATTTTTCCACACCCCAGGTTCAGTTTTATTCATGAATTTGTCTTGATGACCTGTTTGGGGATTATAATCATATTAAAGTGCATATTATACACACAAAAAACCTGGTTGCATATAAGCACGGGTCTCATATAAGCACCCATAATATTAGAATGAATGAAGTGCCTGTGCTATTAAACAAACAATCACGGTAGCCCCAGATGGAGTTAAGTGAAGTATAGCCTAGGAGGACAGGTGCATTCCTCTACATGACAGCCAGTATAAATAGCACCCACCATGAAATTGCATAAATTCTGCTAACATGTGGACCCGGCCGCTACGACTGCTATATGTGTGCCCTCAGCTGTCACCGTATATCAAATAGTATACATAGGGGCAGTGTAGTATAGGGTGTCACTGACTCAGAGTACAAGGTATTAATATGAGTTGTACATTTTGTTCCTTTTTTTGCAGTGTTGACTGGCAATTCAGAGTAATACATGAGGAAAAATGAATGTCCGATGAATTTACATGAGATAAGATAAAAACTCAACAACTCAGACTATAAAGTTATAGAATTTTAAGTTTCTTTCTAAGTGTTAGATCTTTATTATATTCACTATCCAGTTATAAGCAGTGCTAAAATGTATTAGATCGGTGTCACGCCATATGGGATTCCCGGTGGAAAAAGCCGTTTTAGCTTCAGCACATATCCCAGGTCAAACAGTGTAGTGCAGAACATATATGTATAATATGGCGTATGCTGTGCCCTGTGCAATGATGTAAACTTCTAATATTAGCCTTCTTTGCTACACAAACAGTATTGTTTTGCCCAGACACAGTACTAACAAAGGCCATGTATCTCTGTAGGTAATAGGAAAACTGCTGTGGGATATCTAGCACCGGCCGCGCATCACCAATGAAGGCTATGTACACAGACCATCCTATAGCACTACCAGCCTAGGTAATATCTCAGCTATAGGCCAATAGTGTACCAGTATATGAAGGAAACAATACTAATTATGACAATACTGCAACAGTCAGCAAATAAGTAGTTCAGGTGGTTTAGTGTTTCCTTACATGCAGGAGTTGTATGATTCAAACCTGGTCAGGGCCAAAGGGCAAGCCATATGTAAACAAACAACCAGCATCAATCTGTGAAGGTGACTCAAACAGAGGGAACAATATGGGAAACAGTCCGATCTAGTGGCTGAAAACATGGAAATTAATCCTAATATCAGGAATGTACATGTGACATCATTCTGTAAAAAGGGTACAATAAGGCCCCTTTTTCTCCAGTATTAACAACCATAGAAAATAGGTATGATGGACAAAATGTCCTGTGTTTAGTGGACCCTGGATGCTATAACATGAACCAATGCTCTAGGTTAATAGTGTGACCACTGGGCAATGGCTAGAGTGAACCACTAGAAGGACATCGTGCGCAGTGTCAGTTAGCAGAAGTTGCTACACGAGCGAGAGAACCAGAGGAGAGACTGGGGGACAGCAATGCGTAGCATGAGTTGCTCACCCCAGGCTGGAGCAGCTCAGCTCAGTGGGACTGGATCCAGACAGACCAATAACTCGCTACATTCTATACAGCTTACAGTGAGGGGGGTGTTGCACAAGGTAACATTGGGACCCACACCTACTGTAATAATTAACTCTGGACTATATGGGATCAACATTAAAAAAGACACATGCAGTATAGAAGAGTTTTAATTCATTCAAGACTTCGAGGAAAAGTGCGAGATATTTGTGTGACATCCATGTTATTGTGTGACACTACTTGCAAAATTCCTTTTTGGGCCAATGTGCGCACAATTAAAGATGGTCCGAAAAAAGCATACATGTTTGATATTATTAGACAGATGTGTCGCACTATTCGCAAATCGACCCCAATTCGGTGTTGCTTGAAGTCCCACTTAATAAGATTAATGGAGTAGGCAACTCTCTTCAGGCGGCAAGGCCTCACATACAACCAATTTTTCATATAGTCTCAAAATATCCTATATTCTAAAGGAATTAGCCCAGCAAAGTGGCTGTCTTCTATAGTCCCACTGGGGGCCAAATTAGAGGCAGTTAGCTGCAAAAAGTGTGTAGCAGGCCCCTGGGCTCTGTCAGCACTGGGCTGTGGGATTGCATCAGAAAAAAACACATGAATTATTATCACACCCACTGCCTATTGATGGCACTGCAATCCCCACCCCAATAAGACTACAAAAAGAAAGGCAGTATTTAGGAGAAAATGATGTCCTTCACAGTCTTTTGGCATTCACTGAGAGAGCCTGCCTCCTCCTTGCAATGCAGTAATTTAGGAATTGAGAGGCTTTTGCTGAAAAGGCCGGTGACGTATTCTCATTGTGTCTGACGTGTCTCACTGTCAAGAATATTGAGGCTTAATTGAATTTGCTGATTATTTAATCCTTTTAATGGCATTGGTATTTCTTTTTATTCTCAGTCACCATCTAAAGTGCACTTTACAATACTTTAGGAGTTGGGCAGTAGGTAATACAGAGGGGATATGTATGCAACAAAAACTGTGATCATCAAGTTCAAATGCTTAGATTTTCTTCATCAGCAATTTGTCTTCCGAGACATTGCCAACTGTTTGCAGCTAAACAACAAGAAGGTTTAGTTGTTTGCTTATGTGTCTAGCAGTTTTATCCATTGAGACATAAACTGCTGATGAACTAACTAATCAACAGATAAGAGAGGTCCCTCCTATCCCATTCACATGGCGGTGCTATATGTCACACTAGTGTGATAGATTGGGTTTGCATGTAAAAAATACCAAATTTCCACGGATTTTGTATCTACTGCTAGCGGTCATCTTAATTCCGCACTCAGGTTATGTTGATTATCCCAGTTAAAAAAAAACCTTTGTCTGATTTCTTGGTAATACCACATAAGTCTGTTCCTAACACTGTAACTCTATGCATTCTAGGGGATATGTGATGTCGCTACTGAGGAGCAGAACTCATAAAGTTGTGTGGCGATTTGTGAAATCAAAATATATATTTGCCTCAATTAAAGCGGCATCAGAACTTGCCTAAAGGCATAGTTCCATGGGAGAAGAAACTGTATACAGTTTACACACTCTTGAGGACATGGGTCGTATAATATACATAGGAAAATGAGCTGTATAGCCATCCAAGCAGTTGTATGTCTATGAGGAAGAGGGATGTATATTAAATGGGGAGGAGGTTTATATTCAGAGGAGAGGACTTGTATCTCCAAAGGGAAAGAAGTGTCTGTACCCGTATATATTGGAGTTGTTTGCCCATAAGGAAATGGAGTTGTATATACACACAAGGAAAGTTGTATATCCATAGGGAAAGGAGTTGTTTATCAATAGGGAAGGGGTTGTATACCCATAGAGAACGAGGCTGTAGGGGAAGAGGAATTTTATCCTCACATGGAAAGTAGCTTTATAACAGGAGAAAGCGTTGTATACCCACAGGGAAAGGAGTTGTGTGCCAATATCCATGTGGAAAGGCGATTATATTCATAGGAAATGGCTTGTATACCAATAGGAGAAAGGTTGTATATCCGTAGGGAAAGGTGTTGAGGCCAGGATCCAGTAGGAGAGTAATGGAGAACCCTTCACCATTCCATCTCAATACATCAGGGCTTGACCTTACCTGTATGGTAGCAGACAGGGGGTCAGCTCCACCTCCAAGTGATGTATCTCCTCCAGGATGGGAGCCCCTTACAGGTGTGTTACCTGGCCTCACCTTAATGTCTGCCTCCAGGGTGGGCGGCATAGGGGGCAGGAGAGGTCTCAGAATGCTGCGGTCTTAGGGCATGTTCTCCAGATGCCAAGGGCTGTAAATATGTAATTCATTCTAAATGGGTCTGTGAGGTTGTTGTTATTCAATCTTGGAAGACATTCAATTCAAATAAACCCCTGATTGGAATCTATGGTAATTTCAAACCATGCCCCATTGCATTTTACATATTGATATAACTATGAAATATGTGAAAGATAACCACGTCCCATTAATCCTCCTACCAGGCAAACTAGAAATGTGTAGGACTCAACCTTTAATCCTTACTACTGCTTGAAAGATTTCATTAGTTCAGCAACCCCTTTTCAGTGACTTTCATCTGTCAACTGTCACAGTAATAAACATTAGTTAGTCCAATTAAATTTTCTAAAATACCTACATTCGTGCAGTGTACCTTCCCACAAGGCAGCCCCCGACTTTTATTCTAGCTCTTCCAGAGCCTGGACATGTGAGGAGGAGGCAAGGTACTGATCAGGGTCTACGCTCCCCCCCCCCCCCCCAATCCCATCACACACCATCACTACATAAAGTATAGTCCATTGGACTATGGTGTATTTCTACCCCTTAAGCGACTTTAAGGACCCACGGGATTATAAATTTGCTTCCTTCTTCCTTCGAGTAGTGCACATGATATGATAAGAAAGGTGAGTAATTGGGGGGATACAAAAAAAACAGAGGGACCACCATGGTCCCTGGGAAGGGAATTGGGGCATACCTTGCCACCCCTTACACACACACAGACACACACACACACACCAGCCACCAACCCACCCCCTTTTGCTTTTCCTCCAGGGTGGTGTTAACCCAACCCCTTTGTCCATATTACAGCAGTACAATGGGGAATCCCCACACAGGTCGCCTGTACTTGTGTACCTAGCGGGGGAGGAGGCTATAAGCAGGATGTAAAATTAGCACCTGGAGGAAGCCGGCCCCAGTCAGGGTGCAGGAGGGGGTGGAGGGTGCTGGAGGAGCTGTGGGCTGTAGTGAAGAGGCTGGGCATAGCCTCGGTCAGCGTCTAGATACCTGGAGGTGAGTCTGGGAGCACCCTTCAATTGCATCCACAACTAGCCCTGCCTTGAATGCAAAGGGCGTTATAACCCCATTCATGTAGGAGGTCATGTAGTATTGCTCTTGATAACATCACATATATCTGACCAACACCATTAACACTGGGCCACGGTTTCCAGTGAGAGATGCACGACCAGCCATGATGCCAATAGGCCCCTGATGCAGTCTAACCATGCTGGTAGAGATATTAGAGAAGCAAGAGTTGAATTATGTCACTTTATGATGTTCAATTATTACATTTATCAAATCATCCACCTAGAGTTGAGTTTGAGTTTGAGTTTAAATAGCCTTTATTTCACATTTTTGTAGCTGGCGTTACAATCTTGTAGTTTTTCAATAATCACGAAGGTTCAGGCAGGCTGCGTTTAGGATTATTCACCCATTTTTGGCTGCAACCTTATTATTGGTTATTCATCGGCCACTGGGTTCATCGGTGCACTGTGGACATTGCTCTTTCTGTGTCTTACTGGGTAAAGTATGCAAACCAGTTGCAGAAATAGGAGAGGTAGGAGGATGGTGTGTAGGGGGAGGGGTGGTGTGAGGTACAAATGTTTGGGTGAAGGTGTGAAAGGGGAGACTAACAAGTCTCTACAGACCTGTGAGGGTGTGCTGGTGGTCCCCGCAACACGACCCGGTCCCCACCGGGCTCTCCCCCGGGGCCTCCCAGGAGGAACCCCCGGGTTGGCCCCGGTATGGGGTGCTGGGTGTAATAACCTGTTGCAAATGGCTTTTGCTGAAAAGGCTGGTGACAAATGTGCTGTTGCAAGTGACAATAGTTATCATAATTCTTTGGTGTTTTTCTTATTTTTTGGTCTTCCACCTACAATTTTGAGGAAACCAGCAGCTCCGCTGCAGGCGATAGTGGCACGGGAAAATTGGTGACCTCGTCGTGAAGACAGCGTTCGTCTGAGCTAGTACGCTGCACTGTGGGAATGACTTAGCCTATCACAAATAGTGTCATAACATTTTCAATCTCCAACTCCGAGTCCAAGGTAGAAACTATGATGGGGACTCCTTGGGGTGCGGTGCTGTTTTATTAGTAGTTGTAACCAAGGTCAGTTTTTTTATTTGCCTTTTTTATTTTTGTTATGTCCTTTCTAAAAATGTCCCTAACGAAATCCATATACAAAAGACAATTAATGATGACTTAACACTGTGCTGCATTGTATATTGGATTTACAGGTGACTACGGTCAAATAAAAAGCGCTATTGACAGTTCGAACTGTCGATAGTGGAAAACATCTCAGTTCTTTTTTGGAACTGTCAATAAGAGATTTTTTTTCCCTTATTGACAGGTCGAACTGTCAATAATATAATTATATCCTGGTATTGACCGTTTGAACTGTCAATCAGGGAATTTTATTCTGTTATTGACAGTTCGAACTGTCAATAGTAACGGCCCTGTCAAATACAGGCAAAACGAATTTATGTACGTTTACATAATAGAATTCTGATAGCATCAGAGGGTTCCAACTAGCATTGGTCCCCTAAATGGTAATTTATAAAAATCCAAAGATCAGTATGATTGTGCTGAACTTTTGGCAAGCAATGTATTAAAGATGGTAATGCTGTGCCCAAAAGTGTGAGTGCCCACATATTGGCAAAGTGGCTACTGCAAACGTAGATCTATATTTTTACGCTTTATTATTTTTTTGAGATTTTCACAGAATTTTAAAATCCTCAAAAATATTGTACATTTAACAAATCCTCCGAAATCTTTACTAGCAGGAATATCTATGTTTACAGTAAACAGGCAATTGTATGGAGTCCACCTGGTATAGCTCTGATAGGAATGAAGGACATTCCTTGCACCTTACTCTCATTTGATATAGTTTGGATTTTTGTGAAACATCATTTTCTGTAGCATATATTCAGGACAACACAAATTGCTTGGTTTGTACATGTGTATGAAGGCTACTGTAGTTGTCGTGTGATGACATCAGCTATGGGGTGAACAGGTGGGGGGGTAACTATGTTTATCCATGAGGTCAGAAGGTTTATAGTGCAGTCTACTCCATGTAATGTTATATGTAATACAGATAGATCTATATGGAATATGTATCATGAACAACTGCATTACATACTAATTCAGCAGATGTCTAGATTATATTAATTATCTAATGGGCTAATCTGTACATTACATCATTCACCCACTGGGCTACTCTATTTTTTCTTATGCATCCACTGGGCTACTCTATCTCATATTATTCACCCAATCGGCAACTCTATCTTATATTATTCACCCACTGGGCTACTCTATCTTATATTATTCACCCACTGGGCTACTCTATCTTATATTATTCACCCACTGGGCTACTCTATCTTATATCATTCGCCCATCGGGCTACTCTATCTTATATTATTTATCCACTGGGCTACTCTATCTTATATTATTCGCCCATTGGGCTAGTCTATGTTAGTGCAGCCCTTACCAATAGTATACTACAACCATTATACACCACACCCTCTATTCATTCCGTACTACCAGGCCCTACACCCACCCTGGAGGTGTGATTCTTGTACCTGTCCAGCACTGGAGGAGATCATCCTCCAGGTGTTGACTGAGGCACCCAGATCCCCTGAATCAACACCCAGGGTCAGGAGGAAACACCTCCTCCAGGGTTAAGCAGTTAGAGGCATCTCACCCTCCTGTACCCTGGGCAGACACTTGGTGTCTGGGTGCTACAAAATGTCCATGGTTAGTAGCTGCATGAATATTGGTATTGCAGCAAGATGCAGACTGCATTAAGTGATGCCTTGCTATGCATAAGTTGCTTCACGTCCAGTAAATGCGATTATGACCTTTAAGTAATTTGCAGTGTGATCGGCCAGCAGTGTACCCCTCCTATAAAATACATTAGGCTGTCAAATGTAGGGATGTTCTCCCCCGGCTGAGACTATTTAAACATTCAACCCTCATCCCCAATCCAAGTGCAATCAAGTGAAGTTAGGTGTTATAGACAATGGTTCATGGAAATTATTTAACTCTGTCACTACCATACTTCGATCTACACTGCATCGCAGGCCTACATCACCTAAATGTACCTTCCCTGACCTTTCAATGATGAGCCTCATTTCCCTGTATGTCTCCTGTCCCTCTGATTGCCTCATCTCCTTTGTACAACATCCCAGGCGGGGCATTTCTTTTTGACACAGGTGTGCGGCTGGACCTTCGACACCCCTTACCCTTGTTATGGGGATTTTTACCTAAAAATGTTACCCTTGTTATGGCATGTTCGGCCATAAGCTCCTAGGTTGGGGGAGAAAAGTAATAGAATAGACCATGTTTAGTAAAATCTCCTCAAGAAATTAACTCTTGTGCGAATTTTCTTGTAAGAAAATGTGATGTTTTAGTGAAAAATAGTTTGGTACAATCTCGGACATTTTCTTGAAAAATAGACCCTTTTCATGGGGATTTTCAGGAAACTGGATCCTTGTCATGGCAAATTTTCTTGAAAAGTGGACCCTTGTCATGGGGAATTTTGTAGAAAAAGTACCCTTGCCAGCCGCACACATGTGTATACAAAATATACTAAGTGACCCCCCCGGGTACAACATCCCTGTTATCTCTAGCCCTTGCTTCCTAACCAAGTTATCTCGACACTCGACAGTTTGCAATGAATGGGTACCGTAGCTTGCAGCATTTAGACATAACATGGCAGTACACACCTTTCACCTACGGAGTACCTTCCGCCCTGCATGGAGGAAGCTATTTCAAGGCCTGGAGGATCCACATATTATTTGAGGACGTACTACCACAGATAGGCCATCTAAAACAACTTGGCATACTCCAGTTGAAAAATAAAGTCTAGTACTGGAAGGATGAGTATTATTTCTAGATAGTGCCCTGTGTACTCTAGGCTTGAGGGAGAGGTAGTGGGTATATATAACGGTATACAGGTACAAGGAATCCTAGATTTAGAAGACGTGTTTATTAGGTATAATAACACAAAATAGAATATATTAATGTAATGTATTAAATCTAGCCTCAATAAATTCCTATTTTTATGCGAGCTGACTATTAGCACTAAATTTTACTTTAAGAAATATCCAATATAGCGGGTATGTCTCATTCCAGTCAAAATTATTGTTTCATTATACAGATGTTTTTCAATTGCTACAACGTATATGGCCACACGTAGGTTACAGTGTTTAGAATGCCACAGTAGTGATGATAATGGCCTATTCCTAATAATCATGGTTTTAATGATAGAATTAAAAGCATTTATGTGTATAGACCCTATGGTTGTGGATAAATGTTTATAAACATTTTATCCATAACCATAGGGCCTATACATCCATAGACTCACAGGGGCCTATTGACTATGATCATCTAACCATTATGAAATAGCTTGTTCATATCAGGTGAAATTTTGACAAGTTTTGTTAATAAGGGCATGAATGGAGCACTCGTATAGTTCACCACTAAAGGTCATATCTCACGAGATGAGGGACTACAATCATAAACCATCTATATAGTTCCAAACCTATCACTATAAAATTAATTGCCCTGGCCATATGTGTCAGTGCTTGCCGACTGTTTTAGGTAGAAACTATTCTATGCTCGCAGTGCAAATATCACTTAAATATTATCTTTAGCTGTTTGCAATCATCTTGGATGGATTTCAATGTTTAGACCAGCTTTAAGCTATATTATATATACATGGTCTACCTCGCCGTACCACCTGCTGACCTGCAGTAGACAGACACTGAGTACTTGACGTATGACCTTTAATGAACAACTGGTGGCCCCAAGTCTGAGTGCGGTTCTAAGTACAACCACAGAACGCCAGACTGGATGAGGTAAGATTGCTGCCCTCGTAACCAGTAGGTTAACACCTAGAGCACATGACGCCCACTACATTTAACATAGTTCTGCCAATGTCCTACTATTCACTCATTAATAATTCTAAATAATTTAATTGGGAAAACATTGACGATAATTATAGAAAATACGCTGACATTCTGACCTTAGGCAGTGCTGGCTAACAACTCATCAGTTGGTCAGGGCTGACCAATGACCCTATGACTAATCTGGGATAGCCACTACAGACTAAACTCTGGAGCATTTAGATTATCAGTGTCCAGCCACATTATAAGCCTCAGAAATCATGGGTATAAGTTTAGTCTCCAAATAATAATGTAATCCCTAGAAGGAGATCTTCATGTGTCAGTTTCAGCAATTCAATCCCAACTCGAGAATCATCTATCAGTACCTTCACTGATGCTATCAGTAACCTTACCTAGAGCTCTGCAACCACTATCCTCCTCCCCCTCCCTCCCTGCCATGCTTCCTCAATCAACCACCATTTCAAGCTGCATCCTGACCTTTGACCTTTGACCTATGACCTTAGACAGGTGTCTGAGGTTTGGTTGGGTCATGGGGCGCGTCTTTGGATCGGTGGTTTGGGTTGAAGGTGGGGTGGAGGGATGAGGGGTCAGTTGGGTAAAGGGATAAGGGGGTTGAGTGGCCCTGATCTTGGATACATGATCCCCATGGTAACACTCAACCTGCCTGTCCCAGTATAGTCATCCTTTGCATGCAGCTTTACTCATGTGGCAGGCATATTTATACAGCATTTTCATACAGCAATATTCTACATCCCGATTAAGAACAGGAGAAAATGTTTATAAATGTTTGTTCATCTATAAATGCCGATACTAGATCATAGTAGGAATGGCCTTTCAGACATACCATATGTTTTCAGTGGATTGGCAGCTGTCCCTCCAGCCTTCTCCCCACTTCCTCACCTCACCATTTATTTTTTTGTTAAGTATTTAAGAAGATGTTCCCTGAGTAAACACTTGAGTAGTATTAACCATGACGGCAGGGGGAACAGATTATCTCCCATGTCTAGCAGTGATAGCAAAGTATGATGACTCCAAATGTTATAAAAATACCTTCTCATCCATTGATTGACGTGCATCACTTTTTCACATACTCCAGGAACGCTTTTGGAAGGCATATCCTAGTTTAGACATCCCTAGAAGCATAGATCTACTTTCTGGCGCATTTCTGTTTAAGAAACCATCCTACATATAGCTTTCACTGAAGTACCCTGACTTTCCATGAACAATCAGGAGGTCTCTAAAACCACAGTGCTCAGGGTTGCTTGCCAGGCAGTTGCCCCAAGCCAACCCAGTATACACACACCTATATACCTTCCCCAAACAACCCCAGCATTTCCAGGCATTGCTTGGCTCTTCTAGGGATGGCTTCTAGGCCTGTGCTGGCACCAGTCCCAGTTATCAGGTGCTCCAGTAGCTGTGACCCATATTAGCACACCTTCTGGCACTGGAGGAGGATGAGGGGGGGGGGACCTTTATCCACCTGGCCCCCTTTGTATCCCTGACGGAAGTCATGTGTGTGGGGTGGGGAGGGGTGTAGTAGGTGGTTAGAAAGTAGGTGGGTATTTGGTGGTATGGGCAGAGGAAAAAGTGAATAGGGCTAGCCTATGATATAAGAATATATACTGTGTATACAATTACTTGATATATTGAAAAACTAATAACCAATTATCGAAGCATTTATTATATGTAGTCTGTTTTTCATCACTGTTGGAAATATAAAAAATAATGAATCCTATTATATCATTAATAGACTAAATCTTCTACTTTAGAATCCAAAACCATGTATCACAAATTCTTGAAGTCCAACAAGCATAGATACCAATCATTAGGACCTACAAAGATTGCTGAGTGCATGGAGGGTGCAGAAGGGTGTAGGTATTTTCGTGTATACGTATATAAACACGTGGTCGCTTTCTGGCACTGGGTATTGTATATTTATGCCTAGTTCAAACTATTTACATGGTATGGGGGAGACTATGTATATATGTAAACAGGTATATATAGCTCAGAGATGTCTGGATTGCTGATTGCTTCTACCTTCAATATACACCCGTATACCAGTGCTTAGTAACTGGCCTTTTTGTATATTTTCCATGCGATTTACTGACGAGTATATATTTATTCCAGAGATAAGTGGGAGGTGGTGGGACGAATTGGAAATTTATACAATGGCCTTAGGGTTTAGTATTGACATTGTTACTGATGTTTATTCGATCCCCATAATGCTGTGGTGCATTTTGTACTTGCTATATCTACACTATGGGAGACATATATATCATGTTCAAGTATTTTATTTGGGCAAATATAAAAAATCAAACCTGCCATCGTGTTGCAGTACTACTACCAGGGCCCCTCCTGTGTACCACAGTCATTGCATTACACTCCAAAAAGCACAATTATATGAAAATTTGAGCCCAGCATGGCCAGTAAAGTTGTTTTTTTTTAATGTTTTATCAGGTTGAATAAATACAGATACATCGAAATAAATAAATGTATATGCATCTAAACCCAGCACGGGCGCATTGCCCTACTCCCGCTAGGACCTCTCATATTATATTACTTGTGGTTTTATAATTAATTGTGGTTTTATAATTTTAGAGGTGTAAATAGATGTTGTTATACTGACCTCACTTTGACCCCTTGAAGATGGGTCCAAAATAATTTAAACCCCCACTTGGGGCGAGGAACAAAAAAGTGTCCTCCCTTTTCAGCGAATACCCCATTTGTTACTATAGCTCTAAAGGATTGCTTGCACAAAATTAGAATCTTGTAGGGGGAACCAAAAGATTGAGGCATTTTCACGGGGTAATCCACCGACCCCCGACTCAATGTTATTGAAGAATGATCGCTCCCTAATACAATAGCATGTATACGTATAGTTCATTCTTTACATGTATATGCCGTTGCATAGAGATCATTATATTCCCATATAGTGTTCTTATCAGATTAGGTATACAAAACCCATAAAGGCCCGACCACTCATAATGCCATGATATACGGATCTTTCCGGGGACTAGATGCTTTTAAGTGCTGACAAATTATATTACTATGCTGTAGGGTGCATCGTAGGGCGGGGCGGAGGGTTTCTGATGTGTCTGATGTATTTAATGCACTATAGAAAATGGAGGGATGGGATACACCAGAGGCAAAAATGTTATTATAGTTTTATCTACTCATAGAATAATCGAATTGGTCCAACATATCGATAGGATTTCCAAGGAATGACTTCCTTGTGCCAATAGTTTTTATAAAATATAATTTTTTGTTGGTAGGACCAGTAGTTTGACATCATTGATATTTAAAACAATTTATGTTGCACATAAAACTCATATACTTTTATTGAATGTATCCATACAATATGGTTGGTATAACATAATTGTGCATATAATTATGATATTGCAGTGTAAACATTGGGTTCAGAGTAGTGTACTCGTACGATTAAGTCCTTTTCATATATCTTATACCTACATGATAGAGCCAAAAAAATAAGAAGGTGTGTTTCAGGTACATAGTCTGAAAATTAAGGTAGGGTATGTCAGAATTTTTCTTTTTTTTTATTTCTTTTTTTTTTAATTTGGCCTGAAAAGTACACAAAAATTGACTCGCAAACTTCAGCCCCGACTCACCGACAACGGCATCGACTTGTGTACTATCAAATTGACTCTGAAAAAGCCCCAAAACTACTTTAAGAATAAATATTTTCTCAAAATTGGATACAATTTTCTAGGGTCAGCCCTGCTTTGCTAGGTAGGGTCGGGTAACCTGAAACACACCTTTCCTTTTATTTGGCCTAGTCTGAATCTAAGCATCTGCTTGTTGTCATCAAAATGGAATCTTGATCTACAGGGCAATAAAACACATGACCAAAGGATATGGAGGATGGGGTGATAAATGGGATAATGTCGGCTTTAAAAGAAATGACAGAAATAATATAAGAAGAAAGAGTGAAAGCCTATACCGCCTTCTAAGGATACATGTGATTTATGGTGTATAGCTTTAGAACAATATAACAGAAGTCCATTTTCTCAGTTCATGTAGGGTTAAAACTTGGTTTAAGCCTACTCAGGGCTTAATGTGCTATGCCCCTTAAAGGGCTGACTCCATTGCCGTCGAGTTGCGATCCGTCCGTCGACGGAATTGCACCAATCCGTCAACGGATGGGTCAAATCCGTCCATTTTGGACCGATCCGTCCAGTTTCTGCTTCCACCAATCCGTCCGTCAACGGATCCGTCCATATTTGATTGTGTTTTATCCATATTTTAATATTTCCATCCCGTCAAGGATCCGCCAAAATGGTGACGGATCCTGCTTCCACTGGTCCGTCCGTTGACGGATCCGTCGACGGACGGATCAGTGGAAGCTGAATCAGTACATGCGTTGACGTTTTTGGGCTGTCCGTCGCAGCTCCGTCGCAGTTCCGTCAAAAAAAATTGACGTAATGCCGACGGATCCGTCAGGTGACGGCAGTGGAATCAGCGCTTAAGGGAGTATTCCACTGACGTAATCGGATGTTCTTCCGTCGGTCAGACAAGATTCTCCCATAACTTTAACATTAGAGACTTTCAACGGCCAACCGACGTCAGTGGAATACTGCCTTTACCATGATGATACCTACATCCATAGAGTCCTGGTGAGTTACTCAACATAGCTGAACCTGAACAGGATTAATGCACACGTGATGCGCAAAATCAGAGCTGGTTAACTATGAGTGTGTGTGAGTAGAGACGACTTTCCCAGCTACTGACAGAATTGGCCTTGGTTTTGTCATACGATATTCATCCATAAATTTAATATTATAGACTTACATCGGATGACGAAATATCGGCCGACCGACATTGATGGAATACAAGCTTAGGCACAATCACACAAATCAGAACCCATATACAGTAATCCCCTCGACATTTTTCTTAGATTAAAAAAAAAAGTTCTGTCCAGAACCGATGTCAAAAGTTGCCTGTGGAACACTATCAAAATCGTTCAAAATCCCATGGACTTTCAAAGATCGGCCTGCAATAATAAATGTTAAAAGGGCAAAGCCCCTAAAGGAACCAAAATATGTCTATTTGAGCTAAAGTAAAATAGAACCAACTTGCCAATTTGTCTTTGGTGTAGAAACTCTTAGACTTTGGGTGTTGGGTGGGATGAGATGCTGTGTAGTTGTAGTAGGATACTATGAGTATAATACAGGAGCAGTGTCTCACACTTCCTTACACATGACGGCTATTATCACGCTGAGTTGACTCTGATTAGCATTACACATAGTTCACGTCACTCCCTGTTCCCTAGTGGCCTACTTTCGGTATGGATTGCTTGGTAGGTATGACGCTTAAGCATTGAATAGGCTTATGAAAGGATTGGTATGAGGTATTGATAATCAATTTCAGCAGACTTAATCAATTTCAGGAGGATTTCACCATTTTAGAAGGTTGACATCTGGATTCATTTTTATTTGTGATATATAGGCAATATTATACACAATTGAGTTTACATATATGGGCTTACTCTGCATAAGGAGACCCTTATAGTATGTCTATTCACATATTTGCTGTGGAGGAACCATGTGGCATTTTGGCATTGAGTAACTCACCAGGTTTCTAGTTTTATAGTTCTACTCAAAGAAGCATTGCCCTGGTCCTGTATGATATGATAGCATCACTGCTTTCTTTGCTCTATTATACTATTGCACGACAGAGGAAAATGATGACAGAGGGGGTAGGGGTATTGAAGAATGCCAGAAAGGGAATGACGGCTTACAATTATAGTGCGAATATTAAGACCAGTGTAAAAGTTAACTGGTACCTTTGGGTGCATGGAGACTTAGGGTGCATAATGTTGCGCTTAACCCGCTGGCCACTACAGGACGAGTCCATATATGTCGCATGCTATACCCTAGCGTGGCCTAGGCTTAGTGAGTGTGTATTCACTCCCTCCTTCAGCACTGAATATAAATAATAATAAAAAATATATCTGGCTGAAAATGAGTAAATAGCTACACGATGGTTAGAATCTAATCATCTGCTTGTTGCCACCATGATGGAATCTTCAGCTAGGGCAGTAAAACATATTGTGGAGGAATAGGTTGGACAGGGTGATAGATGGGAAAATGATGACCCTCCTTCAAGAAGAACACATATACAGACTGATATAAGCAATCAAATAGAAAGAGTGTGCCCTAGCATTATAAGGATATTTCATCTCCCAATAAGTGTGATGTATGGTTTAGCTTTAGAAGAATATCAAAGATTATCATCTTTCCAATCTGCTATATTGACAAGGTTGGAGTAAATCTTGGTTTGAGGGTAATTATTTACCCTTCAAGCCTACTTAGGGTTAAAAATGTGCTACTGTACGGTCACGATGAATAACCAGTTTTGAAAGAGCGCCAGTCTTGTATAGGCGCCGGGGGTACAGGGCTCCTGCAATATCCCTTATTCTCTGAAATAGAATCTCATATAAGTGCCTGTCTTGGGTTTAAAGGCCCGCCAAATTGAGCGTTCCAGTGCTTGGTTTGGTATGCCCCTTATTCTCATGATACATAGCATAATAAAAGAAACCTGCCTAGAATGCACATGGGGGATACTACAGGAGCAGTGTCTCACACTTCCTTACACATGACGGCTATTATCACGCTGAGTTGACTCTGATAAACATTATGCATAGTTCACGTCACTTCCAGTTCCCGGTGGCCAACTTCCGCCATGAAGCCTGTTGGGATAGCTTGGTAGCTATGATGCACAAGCATTTATAGCCTTATGAAGGGTATGAGCTTTTGGTTAAATCAACTTCAGGAGGTGAATATTTTTGCAGAAATGTACCTGTACTTACCATTTTAGTATGCTGTTTGGCATCTGGATCTATTTCTATTTGTGCCAAGGGATTGAGTCCATTCATTTAATACCTATATGTTATATAATAGGGTGTTTAACCGTGCCGCTGAGGGCCGCGAAAACGGCCGTTTTCCCATTCTATTTTAGTATTTATGGAGTTTCCATATGAAATAAGTGGAATTTCAATTCTATGAAGACACCTCATGAAAGCCAAGACGTTGGCCTTCGGGATTACGCATGTGATCTTCTATGTGACTAAATAGTTTTAGCAATCCTTTTTGAATTTGTCGAGATAATCTCTCAAACAGCAGGGACTGCAGTTGGACACCTCCTATGTTTTCCTATTTACTTGCCTTACAGCATGAAAATAAATTATCCTGATGACGGTTTAGGGGAGAGTTTGCCCAACATCTGGGAGTTTGCCTCGATTTATATCTTATTTCAAAGTGTATCTGCTCATATGAAACATGAAAGAGCACCTCAATTCATCATAAAATATCTAGATATGGGGGGTTAGGTGTACATTCTATAGCTTGCAGAAAGTTTATAATGTTAGATTGCATTTCCAGTATAGTTAGCAACGGGAATTAGTTACATTAGGGCATATCCCTAGCTGAATAATCGATTGCCTGGATTTATACAGTAACAGAGTATTTACATAAACAAAAATATAGATGATAGGCCTATTGTGGGATGTCATGGCTCTAATATACTTTTGGATTTAATATTCTATAGTTATTATCAAACGCATGATAGAGCATTGAAGTGCACCAAGTGGAGTAAAGAAAATGCAGGTTTCACGGCCCCTAGTGTACAGGTAATCACCCTGTCCAGAGGGTCAACAATGACCACCTTTCTCTGCTGAAGCCTATGGGGAGGGTTTCACGAAATAGGTCAGACTCTTGCACACTTTCTTCCTAATAGCGATGGATCTACAGCAGATATAAATATGCAGTGTTTTTCATTGTCTTTAAGACATGTTTCCCTTTCGGTGGATAAGGCTCACATAATCATTTTTTGCTGTGGAGAAATCATGTGGAGGTTATCATACAATTTGACGATCAAGGTTCTGGATTGGAAGTGTTTATAAATGTCTACTAAATTAGGTTTTTGAGGCCTTCCATGACTACCTCTGACGAACAACTTCTTTATCAAATGCATGTAGTTGGTAAAATACGCATCATAGCTCCTATTATCCCATATTAATATATGATGTATGACATCCCATTGTTATGTATGATATGAGCATATATAAAAAGTCTTTAAGATCAATGTGATTCGTCTTCTATGAGATAGGGACCAAGGTGAGTCACTCATGTTAATATAGGCCAACTGACATCTATCAGTGCTATTAATAGCACAGCACGTGGTGCTCAGGGTAGTAAACCTGTCGGAGACGTGTGAGTACTCCCCAGTCTTACTTTAGATTGTAAATACTTGAGCTGGCCTCACTGGACCACTGAGGAGCAATTCCATCATCTTGGAAATTAGGTTTCACAGAGAAAAGAAACAGCGTCAAAAGGGAGTCCAGGTTGCCTCCAGAATGACTCTCCTATTTAGGAGAGTCCAGGTTGCCTAAGGGAGCCTATGTGACTCTCAGGCTGACCTAAGGGAGTCACCTGGAGAGTCATATAGCTCTCTGAGTCATATGACTCCCCGGGGCCCTCTTAGGCAACATGGGCTCCCCTAAAGAGGGTAGTCATTCTGATCTGTGACACAATTAATTCCTTCAAAAAATCCCAACAATATTGTTTAACATTCGAAAAGTATCGATTCACCGTTTAAATCTGAGGTTGTCGATACTGCACATTGCACCAAGAGACTGCTTAGCATTTGGTTGAGATGGGCCACACCACAATGCAGTTTCAGTCTCACTGCAACATTGTATTGGCACATTTTGGTTCCAAATCAGGAGAAAGACAAGCTAAAAACGTTTTAAGTTGCTCTAGGCCATGCTCAAAATGCTGACAACCCGTAACTTGTGCTACCCCAAGACGCTCGCTGCTGGGAAATCTTTTTATGATTCAAAGTAAAGTGCTAAAATGGAAGGACTGAATGGGGAAGAATTTAATGGGAATCATAAGGGAATGATGGGCGCTAAATATGCAAACCAGATCCAGGAACTCAGCGCGGGACCGATAATCAGCATCGGAAGCAAGATAGTTCCCCAAGTCCTTTTGTTGGCATAATTTATGAATGCAGCACCGGCAAATAACTTCCTGGCTCTTCATTAGTGCATCATATCAAGTCCTCTGGAGTGTATCACTCCTATTAATGAGTCATGATACATGACTGGGGAATCAACAATTTACATGCTGCTGTTTGTATAAAATAACTTAAAGCATTAAAGCACTATGCTTTGATGCTTTAAGTTATGCTTTAAGATGCTTTAATATATACAGACCCAGCTGACAAAACAAAAGAAATAGTTTGGAAACTTTTGGAAAAGTTTTTCTTTGTTAGCTGGGTAAAAACTGGGTCACCAGCAGAATACCGCAGGTGAGTGATTGGTGTTTGGTACTTTTTATAGTTTTACCTCATCGATCAAAGTGAGGGAAGAATTTATGAAATCCAATACATGTCGTTATTTGCATTCTGTAGAGTTATTATAAGTGCAAAAAGGTTGTACTCATCCGGTCACCACAGCAGCGACCCCAGAAAATCGAGAATGAGCGAGTCCCAGCAAACACTTAAATACTGAAAAAGAATTCTTGCCGCAGGGTCACGGCAAATCAGAATTTTATTAGAAAAACAAGTGACTTGCTTCATTGGCAGTAACTATGCTGTTAACAGGAGCAACCCTCCTCCCCTCCCCAGCCCCACCCTACCCCTCTCCAATTATTACTGACACTGGAATGTTGACTGTACATTATTATTTACGTTAACCCACCTCCGCTACCCCTGATACTAAAGACAACCACTGCTAACTTTTCTCACCTTTCCCTCCACATTGCAGAGAAGCTAGTTGGGGCTATCAGTGCCCTTGTCTGTCTGTCAATTGTCGTCTGCTGTCTGTCAATTGCCGGCTGCTGTCGGTCAGTTGTCGTCAGGTTTAAGGGTGTTTGTTATCATTTGGTCTCAGTGTTTACCTACCCTCGATGGCTGTCAGACAGGGTCTGAATCTCTGCTGATACGGTTTTAGGCTGGTTGGAGTCAATGAGGGGCCATTGTCTTTGCTTCTACTTGTTCTAACGGTTTCTCTCTCAGATTGTATCTTGAATTCCATATGTTGATTGCAAGGCTTAGGGTTGATAGCACTAGGGGAAATATAACATTTTTGAATTTTTTGACTAACCAATTTTGAATGGAGACTTACAGTAGAAAGTAGCCTTTTTTCCTCATTGGACGACAATGTTGTTCACAAGAGAATAATGAGTATAAGGAAAATGTTATGACAGTAGAGGCGGTACAACTCACTCAATCTCACCACAAGTTAAATCTGACAAAGTGAGTGATAAAAAAGGATTTAAAGTGGTGAGCGATAGTAGCGTATCCAAAGTGGTGACGCTGCAATCATGATCATGTGAGATTTAGCTGAAATTTCATCAAACGAATGCAACTGAAAGGAGACAATTTGATTTGGAGTTTTGGACCGATGGAATTACTATTGCAGAATGTGTGAACGGCAAGGAGGGAGACTGAACGTCGGATAAAGGAGGACAGTGCTTGTAATGTGTGTTCTCGGTCTGGGCAGACTAAGAGGATGGCCTCATCTATCAATGATGGAAAATAAGATCACAACAATGCCAGCCCCTCCCCACGCTATACCTTGGGAACCACTATAGAAGCCATTCCATGGGGCCCAAAGCCTGGAGACGACAGGCCAATGTTTCCATAGGGCCCCATAGGTATTTGTAGAAGTTAATTGCATCAGACGGGTGCAATCTAATTCAGGCATATATATGAGGGGACATAGTTCTGCTATATCATGGTGTTTTCTTTCGTGTTTAAGTCTACAAGGAAAATTAGTTCAACTCTGATGTGGACAGTTGCCTGCTGAATGTAATGAGGCCCTTCTGCAAAACTTAATTATCAGCGGCCTTTCATGAATACAAAGTAAGTATAACTGCTACAGGCACACTATGCAGATCTCTATATTGGGAAAAGGGACCTTAGTGCACCCTGTAAGAATATCCCTTTTCGCACATGACGTTGCATCACATGTTGCCAAATCATATTACAGTGAATTTTCATTATAAGGAGCACTGATAAATGAACTTCCTGTTATAAGAAACACGTTGCCATAGTCAAATTTGCCCATGCTCTCGGCATGTCAATAGGAGCAAATTTCCCTTGCCAAAAGGCCTTCCTTATAGCGAGATTTCATCTCTATAGCATTCTTTGCAAACCACAGTTCATAAATGTATGTCTACCCTAATATCAGTTATACTGCAATTGCTTATTTAAGAACAATGCCTTTCAATGGTCAACGACCTCGAAAAAATGCAGGAGGTAGATCGGTAATGAATGTGATAAATAGCCAGTAGCACAAGCCGTTATCGTTGTCCATCACTCTGATAGAAGTAGGAGTATACCCAGGCAATCCTACAGAATCATTTATATAATAAGAGTGGGCTCTCTCATGTGAGAGTGCCTGTAAATCCTTGAACATTTTTCTGGGTGGCCTCATCTGTACGATCGCAATATAGTTGCTAGGTAACCAGGCATTATTGAGTATTTGATAATAGTCAAGGTCTTTGACAACATTCTGAGTGATACCCTAGTCCCAGAATTACAAGCAGCTTCCCAAAGGGTGTTCTATGAGTGGCATCTATCTTAATCACCCGACACTCTTATATGCTCCTAGAGTCTTCCCTGTGACAGGTGACCGGGGTATCAGATAGGGAGTTTAGCTCCCATGTCTAGATAAATGATAGGACAGCCTGTGAGCAGTGCTCTCCTAGAACTAATAGCATGAGCTGCTCTGTGAGGGGGATGGTACAGCTATATGAGTGACTCAGTGATCAGATATGGATCTTGGATTAATGATGATGCAGAAGCTTTGAGCAGAACTCATTTGGACCTAACGCACAGCAGTGGCCTGCTAAAGCACCTGGGTACTTATATATAATCCTAATATCGTCATGTATTTGAGACCATATTGTATTATATGAATCTCACCCTAGCGTTTGTGTTTTACCAGCTCCTATCTTAGGAATTGGCATCTGTACCGTTCAATGTAGATGATTAGCTGTGTGGGATGCTGTGTGAGCTGCTATGTGAGCTTTCAGTATGAGCTGTTGTGTGAGCTGTTGTGTACAAGCTACTGTGTGAGCTGCTGTGTGAGCTGCTGTGTACAAGCTGCTGTACGTACGAGCTATGATGTGAGCTACTTGAATTGCTGCTCTGTGAGCTGCTCAATCCAATTCTTGCTCAATGTACTCAGAAAACTGATTGCCCAGTGATCGGTGTTCTGCTCTGTGAGTTTCTCTACACTCTAAGAACAGTGTGTTACCTTCATACACATTTTTAACATGCTTTTGTGTATCCACTTTTGTTTTTGGTAACACACCACACACTACACACCTTTTGCCAAAAGTGTGTTGGAAACTCATGTCTGTTACCCCTCATGCATGTTTCTGCAACACACATTTCTTAGAGTGTAAGAGCTCACCATACAGCTGTGTGAGCTTCCCTGTGAGCTGCTCAGTGATCTGCTGTGAGTGGCTCACTGATGGCGGTAGATGAGATAAGAGCAGCTCCCCTTGCCGCCACTGGTACCCCGCGTGTCACGTCCTGTTTACACAACCAGATCCACGCCATCAGGTAGGGACCAGTGCAGGTAGCTACAGCACAAGTTGCCTAGCAACCGCGTCATGGGCGATAATGGGTTGGCATGGGAAGCATGTGGCGGCAGATTAGGGGGCGTTAGAGACAGGCAGGAAGGTAAGGGTTAGGTACAGATTGTCACTGCTGGGTGATGGGGAGAACTTACTTGGGAAAGTTACTCTCAGGGATCGGGAGAGACACATGCAGAGACAGAGGCACAAACAGATTAAGAAAAAGTGTCACAAGGAAGCATGGAAAAGGATTAAAGCAGAGGAATGATGACCTTCTCTGTTGTGTTTTTCTTTCTGCCAGCCCAAGAGCTGGGAAGGTCAGTGAGTGTGTTTGTCGGAGGTCAATACGGTGAGCTCTGAGAGAGGAGAGTGGTGGTTGGTCTGGACTGTAAACTGACATCTGAGTTGCCTGCAGTATTTACTGTGTCCAGTAAGCGAACAAGAGGCGGAAAAATATAATAGAACGGAAATGAACCTAAGAGGGTGGTCATTATTTAACAGCATAGGTAGGGGGATGGACAAGTCTTGAGAAGGAACATTATGAAATGTGTGAAAAATAGCTTCCAATAAAGTTGATATCTGACAGTTGTGTTTGGGCAAAACAAAAGGCAACTATTAAGAAACTTGCATGAGGTCAAAAGCCGTTTTTGCCATGGTGATGGATGGATACAGGGTAAAAGGTATCGAAACGAGTATTTAGCACAAACATCTGTATCTTTAACTATCTGAAGATCTCGTGTAATTATGTGTCAAGGGTACTAGTGGCCCGGCGCAGCATGGTTAGCTATGTCTTGTGGTTCTGGCCACAGTCAAACTAACCGCCTACTCGTAGAATAAAGAACACCCAACAGCTAGGTGACCACTACAAAAGAAATTCATAGCCCATTACTTTTCTATCAGGAAAGTTCAGAAGGTTCCGCCACCCCCTGTGTAGAATGCATGACCCGTCCTAGATGGAGGCAGTCAGGAAGCCAAGCTAATGACTGCACCCGATGGGGGTAAATACTTACAGAACCCTCAAACCCTGGAGGAAGGGGCCCTCTGCATACCAAGATGTAAACTTACCTACTCCAGTTGCTGCCTGCAAGGGAATGATAATTGGCCTCGTTAATGGTGGGCAGTGGTGGGCAGTGGGTAATTGGCAAGGATGTAGTGCCAGGCCTCAGGTTGTGCTGGAATGTCATATAATGCATGTAATGGGATGTACTGTAATGGGGTGAACTGGAATTGGGTGGACTATAATGGGGTGTTCTACAATGGGGTGTACTGCAATGGGGCGTACCATATATAGCCAGTATTGTATGATGGCCCGCACCAGACCTCGGTGCATTTGGCTTTATGCATCTGACTTTATAAGCCAGATGCACCGAGGTCTGGTTCAGGTCATGCATGAACCTAGCATGCAATACAAGATTTATTACACGACCAAAACACATTTATCTGACTCCCCTTACCATATTTTGTTGTTAAATCGGGGAGTTTTGATGTTAAATTGGCGAGTTTTGGTGTTAAATCGGCGAGCGCTTCGTTTACATCAGCACCATTGCCCTAACTATCACATGATCAAATTGTGCCTTTTAATTGATCTAGAGCAGCAAAAAATGTACCACACGCCCGGGTGGTACGCAAAAATGTACCACATCCCTGGGTGGTACGTTTTGCCTCCTTTGTTCTTATAGGATCGCATCAATAACGTCTGGTTCTGTAACAATGGGGTGTATTGTAATGGGGTGTACCGTAATGGAGTGTATTGTAATTGTAATGGGGTGTACTGTAATGGGGTATACTGCAATGTAGTATATTGCCATGGGGAGTACTGCAATACTTATATTGCATCGGGGGGGGGGGATATACTGCAATAGTATGTATTGCAATGGGATGCAATACAATCGGATATAATAGAATAAAGGGGATTTTGTATTAACAATACTTACATTTAGTGTGACTCGTTAACCTATGGAAACAAATGCAATTAATCCTTCAAGGACAGCATGATACCATTATGCATTATGCCCTTGGTCATCATGTTGTATGAAGGCTGTATTCAAGCATCATGCCAACCCTTTGGGGGTTCAGACACTCCCGAAGAGTCGGCATGATGCACCAATGCAACTCAGGCGAGTTACTCACTATGGCTGCATTGGTGCATCATGACGACAGATGTCATCTTTTAGCGACCTTAAAGGGTTAAATGGTAGAATACTTAAATATTGACACGTTTTTTTTTTATTTGAGATGGCGAAAAATTGCCAATCCCGTTTATTATTTATACTGGACATAAAAAAGAGCTTGTTCAGCTCGATGAGTATTCTACATCCAGTTTTCACATATATAGTCACTGTATCACAATACTATAATAAACATGTGAAAAGGAAAATAACAACAATGGATAAGCCTGGTGATATTATACCATCACCCAGGCTATCGTTATGCTTTGTCAGGTTACTACTTAATAAACCAATTTAGTTTTTCAAGTACAAAAGACACGTCTATATTTCTATACCTCAGCAATATATATATATAATTACGCTGAAAATATTGTAATGGGATGAGACATTTAGGGGCGGGCACCCCGTACATCTTGATAAGCCTATGCTTTATAAAGTGATTATTTACCGGTAATACTACATGTATTTAAACTCATATATGTAGCAAGAAAAGGTACAATATACATAACTATCCGATGCAGTCTTCATGTTAATTTATAATTAGTACTGCCAAGCCATTTTTTTCTATTTAGCTTGAAGGCCTCATAGTCTAATATATTTCTTAAGTTAACAGTAAGGTTGTTCCAGGACACTGCCCCCCTATACAGAGCGCTTTTTTTACATGATTCATTTTTTGGCTTGATGCATAGAAATAGAGGTGCATCATGAGCTCGGGTGTATACATTCCTAATATTTCTTATATCCATATTATTTTTTTGCTTAAACATAAAATTCACAAGGTGCATTACACGTCTAGGTTGCAACTTTGAGATGCGTGCCTGTTGATGAGTTAATATAACCGGATATCTATAATCCAACCCTAAACTCATACGCAATGCTCTATTCTCTACGACCTGAATTTTATCTAAAGTAGCCTTTCTTGCAACTCCATAAAAAATATCCCCATAGTCAGCATGTGGCAGCACCATGGTCTTATACATATAACATTGTGTCATTGCTCATACAATCCCTTAGGACAGCCATTTGGTGTACCCGATAAACCACTTTTTTGTATGCAGATTCGGCTTGCATGTTAAAATTTAAAACAGGGTCTAGAATTACTCCTAGATATTTAAAGCTGATGCATCTGTCAATTTCTTTATCTCCAAACCTGACCTTGTGAGCTATTATCTCTTTCAGTCTCGATCTAAGACCAAAAATCATGTAATTTGTTTTTTTTGCATTTAAAGTGAGCTTGTTTTTCCTAAACCATAGAGATAAACGTGTCAGGTCCTGTTCAAGAGAGATAGTTAACTCATTAAGATTGTGCCCTGTCATTGACACCACCGTGTCATCTGCATACAAGTAAGTTTTGGAGTTGAAAATGACATTTCTCAAGTCGTTTATATACACTAGAAAGAGGGTGGGGCCCAAAATGGACCCCTGAGGGACCCCACAGACTACATCCCCCTCATCAGAGGTGATTCCATTAGCAAAAGTTTTTTGTTTTCTGTCTTTAAGATAATTTGCCAACCATTTATAAAGAAGACCTCCGACACCTAATTTTGATAATTTTTCTAAAAGAATAAAGTGATTTACGGTGTCGAAAGCCTTCTTTAAATCCACAAACACAGATAAGGTATAGTGTCTATTGTTAATGCCCCTATATATGTCATCAGTAAAATAAGCAACAGTAGAAATGGTAGAGTGATCCGCCCTAAAGCCACCTTGCTGAGTGTCCAGTAGATCATTTTCTTCAAGGTAACCTATTAACCTATTATTAACTATTTTTTCTAATAATTTACCTATAATAGGCAGTAATGTTACAGGCCTTAGGTTTGCCACGTCAGCCTTATTGCCTTCTTTCTGTAGGGGGATCACAGTACCAGTCTTCCACTTAACGGGTATAACAGAGCTGGTGAATGTTTCATTAAAGAGAACCGTCACCCTATCTGGGATAGCTAACATACAGTCCTTAAGTGCTCTAGAGGAGATGCCATCAATGGCCGACGACTTATTCACCTCAATCTCTTTTATATACTTCAAGACCTCTACCTCGTCCGTGTGTATGTCTCCCATGCCCTCCTCCCTTAATATACCATCGTATGACCATTCATCGTCATAGGTTGAGGCCAGCTTGGGTCCTATGTTCAAAAAGTAATTATTTTTGAAGGTACATTTTCTTTAAACGAGCTTGTGCAGTGATGTGGGAACAGTCTGACATCTGGGCACTTACTCCATGCAGCAAGAAGAGCTAAACTCATCAAAGAGTGAAGGCTCAAGTGCAGGCAATATATTCCCAAAGTTACATCGCCGAATTATGCGTGCCTCAGGTGCTTGGTGGAGCGCCTTTGGTGTTTGAATGCTCCAGGCGATAAGCACACAGGTCCCACCCTGCACCAACAACACCTGATGACCAAGAAGCCTGTAGAATCTATTTCAGAATTCCCTCCTCCCTGAATCTAGATCAATATCAGAGGTCTAAACACATCTTATAAGACTTCTTTTTATTTAAAAAAAACTGAACTTGTTCAATACAGAACGTTGTCGGTTTATTTTTCCGTGAATAATCCCCTGCGTCGGGATGAAAAGCAGGCGAGATTTTTCAAAAGCAGACGACAATGGTTTATTGTTATTCCAGTGAGTAAAAATGGCGCCAAATCTACAGACCAGGCCCGGAAGGATTTAGTTGTTGATACTGAGGTGGGACAAAACCAAGGCCTCACCGTTTGATGTGTAACAGTTAGCACTTAGCATGGGGGCAGACACTGGGAGAGGTGTCTTATAGTAACTAGCTCTACTCCTTCTGATGTCATGGGAAGAGCACAAAAACAAAATGGAGGCCTGGTGTGGCGGTGGCTAGCGGCATGAACCGCGTGCATTATAAATAAGAGGTCTGCGGCTCAGGTGGGGGAGGAGGACAGAGGAAAAAAGATGTGTGTTTGTATCTTGTTTATTCTAGGTCCGCCTCCCCCTCCTGTAGCATACGTTGTGGGGGAGGTAGGGGGTAGGTTGGTGGTGGTGGTGGGGGGGGGGGGGGTACTCATGCACAATGTATATACACTGTACCGCATGGAGGCTATAGACCTCTGTACATAGCAGAAGTGAGGTCTTCCACATTCTCCATACAAGTTTGAATGTATAGCAGGAATTCAACATTGTTTCATGCTCAAGTCACTTTTAATATAATCACTGAAGGTGTTCTGAAAACCTTGAAGTAATTAATCAGTTATGCAAGACATAATGCTTATTCAGGATGCGGACAACGAAT
The DNA here is from genome assembly GCA_947462335.1 of Harmothoe impar. Lineage (NCBI taxonomy): Eukaryota > Metazoa > Annelida > Polychaeta > Phyllodocida > Polynoidae > Harmothoe > Harmothoe impar. Next base: position 26,264,227 of record OX381719.1, on the reverse strand, counting down.
ACTGCATGGGTTTATGTATAAACCTGTGCATCAAAAAATATGTGATTTTCCATAACATAATTACCTTGTGTCGTTTTTAGCGGCAACTTGTGCAGTGTAACTCTCTCGGTCGGACTTCTCTACAAATGCAAACATCTTATATCAAGATATTCATAAGACACTAATTTATTTGGGGAGTTAAGCAGGTTTTTTTTGGTCAATTTTGTGTTTTTGTCAGTGCAAATTCAGTAAAGCACAATACAATTGCTCTGCAAAATGACCTCCCCCCCTTCATGCTGCATTGGTGTGTAGGGTGGAGGGGCTGACAGTTTGGAGTAGGGACACCAAGTGTAGTAATGCCAATAGTATGCTGCATGTTGAGGGGTGGCCACAGCCTGGAGAGACAGACCTAGTTTGTTTTGTTGCCTTTCTTATTTTCCTGGTTTAGAGACTCCCGTCTGCAACTTTACAGTATACTAGGTACTGTGTCGACTATTTAACTTTACGTGAGTGAACACTGTGCTATGACTACTATTTAACTTTACGTGAGTGAACACTGTGCTATGACTACTATTTAACTTTACTAGAGTGAACACTGTGCTATGACTACTATTTAACTTTACGTGAGTGAACACTGTGCTATGACTACTATTTAACTTTACGTGAGTTAACACTGTGCTATGACTATTATTTAACTATACGTAAGTGAACACTGTGCTATGACTGCTATCATTTTTCGATTCCACACATGGGAGGTGCAGAGAATGGTATTTGCTGTATTTGCGATCAATATACCCACATGGGTCCAAAGTTTGTGGTTACTTATAGTCTATATATTGGCTATAAATGGGAAAGATATGCACCTCTGTGCTATACGATTATGTCGAATATGATAATTCAATAATTGGAGGCATGCTCTATCAATTTTCATCCTACCTTGCACCATCTCCAAAAAACTTAATTCATCTCATTATTTGCTAAAAGTATGAGATAGTGGAGCTGCACCTTGCAGTAGTTTACTCCCACGTGCCAAGTCCTCTTTAAATGCTCCTCCCTCAGCCGGCAGCAACAGGCAGTGTTTACTTCTTTCTGCCTGGGTTGGCAGACCTCCCCCTCCTCCACATGTAATGGCTGACATGCTGCCAGTGATTACTGCTGCTACCTTTTTACTGGGACTCAAAAAGGCCTGATTTAACCCTCTAAGTATGGCATAGTACTTTAATGCACTATGCTTCATGATGCGTCAATGTACTCCTAAGTGAGTAACTCGCCAGTTTTGCATTCAAGCACCATGGGTACTCTTCTGGGTCGATACACTCCCGAAGGCTCGGCATGATGCTTGAATGCAGGATTGGTGAGATACTCGGCAGAGCTGCATTGATGCATTATTTCCATCAGGGGAATTGCGAATTCAAGCAATATGTGGTCCTTAATGGGTTAACTTAAAATTGTTTTAGGAATAAGGAGGGGATGGTGAGTTGCTCTGAACTGCTCGCTGAGATTAGTAATGGCCTCAATGAAGCGGTCCAATGCGAGTTGCTCATTGGGATCACCCTTTTCCTGATCATGACACAAGGATATTGAACAAGTACAGCTCATGTTATTGCCCAGTTGTAACACAGAGATCTGCTATTGCTCAGAGACATTGTAAATAATCATAGGCCTACATTTGTATAGTTTATAGATATTGTTATCTATTAAACGATGTCATAGTTCATGAACGCTATTAGCTGCACTGGAGATGGTGTATCTGAGCAAAAATGATTGCCATTTAAAATGAGAACATCCCATCCAGATATCGGTTTAGGTTCCACAATATAGTTATAATCATTCTAGCCCTATTCATGCTCTCTGCAGTGCCTAATTAAAGACCATGCACCTTGTTCGGTACCATATTTTTATCCTATCGATTTTGTATCTTTCCTATATCCTTCTGCTAGGTGTGTATCTACAGACTGAAAGTCAGTTTGGTCTGAGAGGTGTATCAGGGAGACCAGATCCCACAACGACTTTCTAACTAAAATACGCAGAGGCTTCAGGTCTGGCCTACGCAACACTCCTCCAGAGTTTGTTATATCACCTCTCCTGAGAGTGACATAACTAAGCCATAACTAGTGCCAAGCTATTACTATGAAAGCTGAGTATGGTCAAGGGTTACCGTGTTGCCCAAAGGATTTGCAATACCATTTTTGTTTTCCTATGGGATACTTCCTCCTTTCCTCTATTAGGGGTTCTTTTACTCATTATTTCATGCCTTTCTACCCGGACAATTATATAATCTTAGGAGCACCATATTGTTTCACTGGTATTTAGATGGTATCACTTTTAGCCTTTTAGTTGCACCCACTGGGATTTCAAGTTGTAATTAGCTCAGGAAATGTTATCTGCAAATCTTTGCTTGAAATCAGGAGTCATTTAAATTGTTAATGGCGTTAACAAGAGGTCACTGCCTCTAGTCGAATAAACCATAGTCGTATAATATATTATCTTACTTTATTACATGAGCGATACAACCCTCTCTATGTTAAACCTATGTGAGCTCAGTATTCCATGCCCCATTGAAATACCAGAACATGTGTGATGCTTGATTGATAGGGCATGCACAATGGTCCTATATCTTACCCAATCGTAATTTCTTTTTAACATGGCCCACTGAATTGCGATGGTGATTTAATCTTGTATTACTTAAATTCACATAGAGTCTACTTTCTTATCATAGCTATTGGGATGGTGATGCTCTTACATTGATGACATACTACCTCATGATAGGGCAGGATCATATTACACAGCTAGATAATACTAGCATTAGGAGACCTTAATTAAGATGGATTAGTTGTGCATTTCCATCGTCACTCTGGCCTCATGACTGAGGAGCTACCAAATTGCTGCCTAAATTAATTAGTACCACATGCATCATAAGCTTCAACAAGGCTAAGTTCTGCTTTGCTGAGTGGACAAAATGCAGCCATGTAGTAGTGTCTATGCCGCCTTCGAGATAATCATTCTTAAAACAGAATGTCTGTCTTTGTAAAATATAGTGGCAGGTGTTAGAATAGACACTTACACGAGTAGATCTATAGTTTCAGGACATGTGAGAAGCAACGCAGAAAAGATGCTCTACATGGTGGGGGGGGGGGGGGGTATCATGCACTTTCTACTCGACTGATCATCTTATTGCAAAAACTTCATTGGAAATGGTACGCACCTTTATGTATAAATGCTCCCCCAGCATGTAGCTCTCGGTCCCCATGACAGCATCCATGCATCATGACGACCCTTCGGGAGTGTACCAAACCTGTGGAGCTACCATGATGCTTGAATGCAGCACTGGCGAGTCACTTGCTTGGGCTGCATCCATGCACGTATCATGACGACCAAGGGCATATAGCGATGACTCGGTTTTCTCCGTATGGGCGGCCATGTTAGTTCTGAGCTCGCAATTTATCGTGAGACTTAGGCAGTGACCAGACACTCACACACCATAGCTTCAGGAGAACAGGCTACAATACGAGAGCAGAACCAAGGTCTCACGAGATTGCTGGTGTCAGTGTGTACACACAGAGTGGCTGCAGGAACAAGTCCGATCCCGGTAGAGGCCTATTGTATTAAAGCACTATGCGGTCCTTAAAGGGTTCAATGCTGAGGCCGAGGAGTGAGCAGCTCGTGAGCAGCAGCTCCTGCCACAGATCCCCGTGATGGAGCAGCTCTCAGGGACCATCAACTCACCATCAGTCTGTGTGCTTTTTGAAGAGATCTTTCACTTGACAACTTTGCAGCATCCACAGAGGACATTAGAGGTTATTAGTTAACCCGTTAATGTGGCGGCATGGTGCATTGTTGTGCTGTGCCCTTTGTCGGTGTGATACATGGATGTGGTCCTGGCGACCCTACTCGCCAGGGTTGCATTCATGTGTCATGCCGACCGTTTTGGAGTGATTCCAGCCCATAATAGTCGCGTTTTGGTGGACTGCAGCCCTCGTGAATCAATCGCCACAACTGCATTCATGTATCGTACAAATGGCATGACAGCACATTGAAGCCCTTTGCGGCCATTAACGGTTATTAAAAGCTGTGAGCTGCTCGAGAAGCTGCTCACTGTGTCCATGAATGGTGAGAGCATGAAGGGGTGAGCAGCTCAAGGCATTGTGTGGCCACACACACATGGGGATGCTGGTTAAAGAACTCACAGACATAATCATTATCCTCCACCATAAAGCAGTAGTGTCATTGTGACGGATCATTTATTTGATGACTGTCGACTCAGTCCTGCATACATTATTCCATGGCATACCATTTTACCCATACATGACGTACCGTTGCTGGCCTGTCTAATCATAATGTTTAAAAACAGTGACAGTTAAGCAACAGGTACGCTTCCATCCTGGTTAAATTGCCTATGCTTTGATAGTGCCTATAGTTTATATTGAGCAGGCCATAATGAGTCAAAAGGTAAGGCTAATTCTAGGTGGAGCGGCCCCTTAAATAGGGTCTCTGATTACAATTGCAAAAATCAATTAGATTTCACAAATTCCCTCAGAATGCAATCCTGGACTTTAGCACTAACTGACTTCAAAATGGGCTAGCTAATCATATTCTGTCCCTGAACAGAAATAAAATGGAAGAATTAAGCCATTAAAGAAGCCTCCAGGGCTGTGTTTAGTCTGGAGGACAATGTGTGAGTGGTGAGAGGAGGACATGTAGCCTGCCTCCAGGGTCCCAGCAGTGTGACCTCCTTATCTCCTGCAGCCTAAGACAACCTGATAATACCAGGTGTGAACATGACAGCAGAACCCGGATGTGGAACGCTGCTCAGACGCTAGTGTATACATAATTATAGTAGGTAGCCCTCATGAACCAGACAGAGCTATGTGTGGGTGTGTAGGGACTTGACGGTGCAGTGGCCATTTTGTCAGGATTTGAAGTATACTGAAAAAAAGAGGCATTAGAATGATATGAACGACTAGAGTCTCCACTATATACAGTGGGGCACATCGAGGATTTTAGGATTTTGATATAAAATTATATACTGAATCTGATATAGAGCCTTGTGATCAGTGTGCCTGCAGTAGTGATCAGTGGTATATTCCCGCTTTATATTGACAGATTACCTTTATTGTGGTATTTGGGTTTTGCCTAGAGGCATTTAAATATTGACAGCCAACTGTGGACATTTCCTTATACATTGTATGAATGTAATTGGCTCCATATTGACTTCACTACTTGTAGTTGACCATAATATAATAATTATGATCTTCAGAAACCAAAAGACTTAATGATCCGCAGCCTTATAGAGTATGTCTATAGAGTATTCTTTATAAAGAATTGCATGTGGCAATTAAATCTATAGCATTTATCCAGATGGCATCTCATCAATTTGAGCAGGCAATAGTCAACAGTGCTAATTGACTTTCCTTGTATATCTAAACATAAGAAGAGAACACCATGGCATGGTAGGACTATCCCTCCCTAGTATGCATGTAATGGATTGCACCCGTCTGATGCAATTAACTTCTACAAATGCCTTTGGGGCCCTACAGAAACATTGGCCTGTCGTCTGCAGGCATTGGACACTCCATAGAATGGCTTTACCAGAGGTTTGCACATCTTGGGCTGGTTGTGTAGTGAGCCTGTTTTCTCTCGCTGATAGAGGAGGCCCATCCTCTCAGTATGCCCAGACCGAGACTGAGAACACACCTTACAAACAATCCCCTACTTAATTCCACCTTCAGTCCCCTCCCTGCCTTTCACACATATTATAATAACAATCCCATGGGTCCAAGACACAAATCAATCTCCTTTTCCATAACATCGAAAGGATGACAGGCAGGCAATATTTTGGCTGAATCCCCTGTGGTGACTTTGGCACCACTTTGAATAGCCATATTTTTTCGCTCATCACCACTTTAGATGCTCCTATTATCGCTCATGCTGTCTGACTATGCTGGTGCACTGTGAATGCTTTGGAGTAATCATTGCAGAGAAAGACCATGTGGAAATGACTACCGCCAAGACAGAATAGAGTTAGATCTGTCTGTCCATTTGTAGAATATGATTCTGCTCTCCTGTGATAATGTCCATGTTTTCATAAACAATAATCATAACTTTGTTTTGCTGAAACTGAACTTTGTATGATCATTCTAAGGACAAGAGACAACATTGCTGCCGATTTTATTTACTTTTTTCTCTATAATTTCATATTTTGTTAAAAGAGTACAATAAACTTTTTTTTTTCTTTTTTTTTCAAAAAGCATCTGCTCAGTGCAAAAGAAATGGGGACCTGAAAAAAACCTTTCTTCAAGGCGCAGGACCCTTACCTAGTTCAGGAACATATTCAGAGAGGGTAACTAACAAGCGCCACCAAGGGGGCTCTTCTATCACTATAACCGCAGGTGGCTCCCCGCTGTGGCCGACAGGAGAACCAGTAATGGATCCTAATGCCCGGTACTTCCGGTAAGATGGGACTGAGGCTGGTACCTGACAGGTGGGTGTTGGGATTACAGACACCAGCCGGGAACAAGTCTGAGTGTTCCACTCTCAGACATAGGCGGCGCTAGTGTTTTGTTGCCCCCCTATCGGGCACAATGGGGTATAGCGCCATTTTGAAACACCTTTCTGTATTCATTATACTGGCATGCATGGTCAAGGCTGCCTGTAAACAAAATCTCAAGCGGAACTCATGCCATTCCCATGTCAGAACTCAAGAATTTTCTAACGTTTCTTGAACGTCTTTTGTCAATTTTCTTCTGTCATATTCCCTGTGATTTCTTATTATTAGTGAAACTCAGGAAATACACATCTTTTTTCTACTTGTGGAAATTCTGTTTATTTGCACTAGTAAAAGTCGGGAAATACAAATCATCATTAAAAAGTTGCAACACCAGTTCAGCATGATACATAAGATGTAGCCCTGACGAGTTACTCACCAGGACTACATTCATGTGTCGTGTTAAGAAACGGCAATATCGCATGTAAGCAGCAAGCGGCCCTCAAAACGGTTACCAATGCCTATTGGAATATAGAACATTGGGGACCCTTCCCTAATGTTTATAGGAAAGTCGACCCATTGGAATCCAGCTTACATGAGATACTCAATGTTATGTGAGTGTGGCAAGGTGGGGGAGGAGGAGGTAATGTTTTGGTCCCTTCTTCCTGGCTGTGGTTATATAGGCTAACATTAACGCATTTTATGTTTTTATTGCTGTTTATTTTATCTCAATTATGCATATTTCGATCCACAGCATTTCCAGGCAAGTAAAGAAAACGTAGGAGGAATGATTGTCTGTTTTGCCATGGGCGGTTGTCATCGTTATCCTTCATTTCAGGTTTTTTTTAATCATGTCACCACATTGCATTCAATCAGATTGTGTTCTGTTAATGTTGTTATTTCATTTTATGCACAACGTGGCTCTGACCCCGTATCATAATAATAATATACGCCTCAACTCAAATAACCACTGGTCTCACAAAAGCGACAGTTCTGCCGTCCTCTAGTTCACCATATTCTGATCTCAAATGTACACCGGTCTTTTATAAACACAGGGGGTAATTTGACATCTAAACTTATGAGCACGTGAATGCTTATGGGGGTCAATACGGTATACTGACTACTCGGACAATGGGTGTTCTTAGAGCTGCCCATGGCAGGTGCTTCCTGGATTGCCTATTTTTCTTTACCTCCGTTTTAGGAGCTAACGCTGAATCCTGTACACATATATGTTATTGGGATCTCTCAAAATCCTTAGCAGACTAAAACGAAAACAGCAGATCAGATATAGGACATGACCCATGTCAGATACACGACATGACCCATGTCAGATACACGACATGACCCATGTCAGATACACGACATGACCCATGTCAGATACAAGACATGACCCATGTCAGATACACGACATGACCCATGTCAGATACACGACATGACCCATGTCAGATACACGACATGACCCATGTCAGGTACACGACATGACCCATGTCAGATACACGACATGACCCATGTCAGATACACGACATGACCCATGTCAGATACATGACATGACCCATGTTAGATACACAACATGACCCATGTCAGATACACGACATGACCCATCATAGATACCGGTACATAGAGAAAGTCCCGTGGCAAGAGAGTCATTTGGGATCGTTCTGCCCGAGGTGGGACAGGTGCCGTATCCCATCAAGTCGAAGGCTGAGTGGAATTCAGCACCAGCCCCACCTATTTTTTTTCTATTCAGAATATGGTAGATTGCATTTTAATGGCCGTATACATTTAAACAGATGATGACGTGGAGCATGGATTACAGTGTAATTCATGGAATTGGTCATGTACAGCGTATATATACTATGGTCTGGGGTCTGTCGAGGTTGATAGACGTGTTGGAACTGTGGATATTGTGTGTATAGGAGATTATATTGCATAGCCAGTTCCTTCAAGGAGGGCACAATGTTGAGACATGATTCTCTAACCAAAAGTTAACATTGTGTATGAGAGTGTCCTTTGTGGTAGTGGAGGGGATCCATGTGACTGATACAACAGTAGATGGGTAATGTCAAACGGTCTTATCGTTGTAGCGCATTGAAGCTTATTAGATGCCACCAATCTCTATGTTATAATCATTAAGTTATAGTAGGTTATTGATGGAGAATTTAATGGGATATATTGAGGTAACCAACTCTATGATCGATATATTATGCTGGTTCGTTACATGGGGGAGGGGGTTCGAGTGCTTAAAGTAGCATAATCACCGAGCGTATCCCACTCGCAAGTCTAGTACTATTCTAGCCCACTATGTGGTTAAGTGTGAGTGGTGAGAATGTCCCTTAAAAGGTCTGATTCTGGCAACTTGTCCAGTAGCAGTCGTGGAGTGGACTGAGGACCCATACTATGGACCTTTATAGAGGTGGGGTTTAAGGCTTATGTTTCAAAGAAGGTTAAATGCTTTAAATATATCTCACAGGGGGCACAATTATAGATATAAGAGGATGATAGGTGTACGCCATTAAACAATTATGTACCTCTGTTCTGTTGATAAATGTAACGTAAGGTTTGAATGCATTACCGGTGAGTATAATTTCATAAGTCGCTATAAGTCGCAAGTTATTCTCCGGTGCTGCTTTTGACCTCAGGATCCTAGATAAACATGAAACCTTAAGGCATCATGCCACCAATAAAAGGTTAGAATATTAGTAGATTTAAGAAGATCTTTAGAAGAAGAGCCGGATCATTGTATATAGTGTGTGCTGTTTTCCTGTTATTCTTGGTTGATTCCATAGAACCAATACCAGTAAGAACGCAACGTAAGGACACAATGTAGGCCTATAATACAATTTTCATGGGAGGTAGGGAGAGCAGTGACCATTAGAGCAACTTTGCTCTGTCGCCCAATACTACCTCCCCCCTCAGTGCCGTATGCATGGTCAGACTAGCCCGTCCTCTGTAAACTTCCGGCAGGGGATTGAAGCAATGGGCATGCGCCGTGGTCTGTCTGTTCCGGTTCGGTTGTATGACTGGGCATGCGCACTGCAGACGTCCGGTGACACATCCAATAGTATAGAGCCCTGTTTGATTACTGAGAATATACAAGGCTATAGTAGTCATGGCAAACTGGTTTGCACAGGCTACCTCTAGGATTCGCATAGTCCCTTTTTCTCTAGATAGTGCATACCATTTGAGGAAGTAGCTGTGATATGTGTCTCTGAACGGAATTTACATAATTTCAGAAGCAAGGGGGCGGGGAATGAGATAGGAAGAGAGGAGGAAGCATTACAGGCAGACAGTAAGCATTGAAGGACTGGAGGAATGAAAACATCCATGAAGGGATTTGCGAGACAGTGAGACAGACAGGGATACAGACAGGGATACAGACAGAGATACAGACAGAGATACAGACAGGGGCACAGACAGCGACACAGACAGCGACACAGACAGCGACACAGACAGCGACACAGACAGCGACACAGACAGCGACACAGACAGCGACACAGACAGCGACACAGACAGCGACACAGACAGCGACACAGACAGCGACACAGACAGCGACACAGACAGCGACACAGACAGCGACACAGACAGCGACACAGACAGCGCGCAGACAGCGACACAGACAGCGACACAGACAGCGACACAGACAGCGACACAGACAGCGACACAGACAGCGACACAGACAGCGACACAGACAGCGACACAGACAGCGACACAGACAGCGACACAGACAGCGACACAGACAGCGACACAGACAGCGACACAGACAGCGACACAGACAGCGACACAGACAGCGACACAGACAGCGACACAGACAGCGACACAGACAGCGACACAGACAGCGACACAGACAGCGACACAGACAGCGACACAGACAGCGACACAGACAGCGACACAGACAGCGACACAGACAGCGACACAGACAGCGACACAGACAGCGACACAGACAGCGACACAGACAGCGACACAGACAGCGACACAGACAGCGACACAGACAGCGACACAGACAGCGACACAGGCAGCGACACAGACAGCGACACAGACAGCGACACAGACAGCAACACAGACAGCAACACAGACAGCAACACAGACAGCAACACAGACAGCAACACAGACAGCAACACAGACAGCAACACAGCCATGGACATAGACAATGACACAGACAGGGCCATAGACAGGGACATAGACAGGGACATAGACAGGGACAGGAACCCCGCTGGAGATAGAGCTACATCAGTCAGGAAATGAACTGCCACACGCCACTAATTAAAATCCCGCCACCAGCTGCAGGGGAGGGACTGGCGCTGTGAGAAAGTGTGAACAAATTACATGTTTTCTCTTCTTCTCTTTTAATTTTTGTTTTTCTCTCTTCGGTTTTTCCAAGCAGTGTTCCTTTATGATTGTAGAGCTAGGCTGTGTGTCTGGCGGACTGTGGGGTCTTATCTTTGTGTGCGTGACCATGCACTGTTTTGGAGGGAATACAGATATAATGGCCAGAGTTGGCGATAGGGTGGCTTGGGCACCGACTATTTGGAATAGGTTTTAGATGTACGTTTGGAGGTAGAGCTATGAAGTTCTGCAGCCAGAGGCCGATTTACGGGCGTGACTTTAGCTATATATGTGGCTTCAAATATCATTCCTAGCATGTTCCATGATATCAAAGCAGCTTCAGAAAGGTACTAGCTTTCTGGCAGCTTATTCAATATGACTCATTATTCCTATTAGCTAACTATGCATGTCTACATATATTCGCCATACTCATTGTGGAGGCTTACCTAATATGATACCCAATATCTGATAATAGGGTGTGGGGGTGGGTGGGGGTGGGTTGGGGTGTTCTCTGCTGTCTCTATGTAGACTCTAAAGTGGAATTATTTTTTCTATAACCCTCTTTAGGGTGGGACAAAAATTAAAAACACATCTATGTAGACTCGAAATCCCTCTGAGCAGCCCTAGTTGATCTGCAGTAACACTGGAAAGGGCTTTTACAATGTCAAGGGGTAGAACAGTTTCACTGTGCTCGAGGGGGTACGGAACCTAATGGGACCGTGTCATTCTGAAGCTGAAGGTGGAGGCCCATAAGAAATAGGCTTTAGAAGTAAACTAAACTGTTAAAATAACATTATTATACATCTGACTTAGATCTGTTGTTTCCAAAGTATGATTATACTATCTATCATAATTATACACACAGAGAAAGCAGAAACATTCATATTTAGCCATATGAAGGCACTACTCATATGAAGAGGCAGGACAACATTTAGGGCAGAGACTTGGAAGAGATCGGAAACTTTTGACTGTTTCTTCCGAATGCTTTATTGAAAGTGTCAACCGTGGCTATGGAGAACAACTGTTATCTTGTTACAATAACACTTTTGATAGATTAACTGTGTCAGCCCAGATTGCTCTCTGACATATACAGTCATGGTACATTATTACTTTTCTTGCCGATGCTCTGTTATGAATGATCTTGTTAATAAGAAACAAATGACTCTGGAATAGGAACATGGGAGTGTAGGATAAGCTACGTCACGATCACTTGAGGCCCATATAGGTCCATAATGTTAAGCTACTCGAATGTCAGATATAAATTGGCTGAGGTTGATGTCATTTACTCTGCGAGAATGTCCAATATAGTTAGCTGTTAGTGATTCATGAAGTGGTACTCTAGGCTGTGTCTCAGCAGATCAATACAGGTTTATTGTCTTTAACTGAGTGACATCTTTGACTGGGGCAAGCTTTGTATACAGAAATACCGGGAAATTTGTATTATATAGTGTTGAAATATCGAGTAACCTTTTCCCGGCATTTCTGTATACATAGCCCCATATATCAGGTGTTTTGAAGCTTGCCGGGCCAAGATGTGACCCGGTCAAAGACTATCAACTGCTATCAATCTGGTGAGACACAGCCTCTACAGGTTGTGTTAGGGTAATGCTGAATACGACCGGCTTCATGTACCGTATACATCAAGGTAAACCACCCTCACGGACCAATGCAGCAAGAAAGTGTGATTTCTCCGGGAAGTTGTTGAAAACATTTAAATTGCACTAAGTTCTCAGGAGGCTCATTCAGAACAACTGACGTGGTCGTAGGGAACTGGTGACGTGACGAAACCTATGTGACGACCACTAGTAAAATTTCTTTCACAAGTTTTCCTATACAAATCTATAGAAAATTAATGTAAATACCACATTTTGCCAGCTACAAATACGCTCGTCAATTGCAAATATTGCAATATTGACGAAAATCGCAATATGACGACTGATGAGTCTGTTCTGAAAGAGCCTCCTGAGGTTTGACTCAACAGAACGCAAAACAAACAATCTTGAGTGCATTCTGCTGAAAACAACTTCAAACAATTCTACGGTGGTTCGCTTCTTTGTCATGCATCTTGTATATACAGTCGGACCAGTGTTGAGATGATCATGAATAAGGCATTGAAAATCATTTTGATCGATTTCTAAATTGAAATATTCTGAAATATTTCACTTTTCCACATCTAACAGAAGGCTTCATAAAACAACAACCTTTAGTGTCCATAGTCATTTCTACCTAGGGGACCTCGTAGACATTATTAATTTGAAAATGTGTATCTTTATAGACGCCTTTCAGGCATTTTCTAATCTCTTGGCCCCATGTTATACTAAAGAATTACAAGCCAAGTATTAAAGCTAATATGTGCATATTATAACAGTCTGGGCACACATCTGGGACAGGTCAGACCCTAATGTATGCCCTAGCTGGGTGAGGTACATGTCCCTGTGTCAACCTTCAGCCATCCACAATAAACAAAGGGTAAGTGGGTATCGACTTGTAGAGAGGGTTGTTTATACCAAGAAAATGCCCCAGATTGGGCTATATTTTAGCTTTGGGGACGCTGTAGACTTAGACTCAAATTCTTTAGGATTTTCATTCTTAAAGAGAAACACGATATACTATTTGTTGAACTTGTATATCGCTCATGGTAAATGATAAATGACAGGCGGACATTAATTCTACATCAGCGGGTCATAATCAATATTGAGCTGCAAGCAGAAAAGGGGTGGCTCCGCTTCTTCTGAAAGTCAGGCAAAGAACTGTTCGTTTTGGCGATACATGACTCTCACATTTTTCTCTGTATATGCCTATTTGCTGTGAATGTACTCGCATGATAGACACATACGGTGAGCAATCCCAATTATCAAAATTCGTTACCTACTGCAAGTACAGCATATAGCAGGAGATCCACCGTTGCAATGTTCAGTGTGTTTTTGCTCACACACGTGCAATTTGAAGCCAACACATAACATTAACAGTGGATCATCGGTTATATTCTGTCTCTATGCTCCTAATGTGACTTTACCGATAACATCTCACAGGGAGCCTTACCCACATGTCTCCACAAACATGAGAGGCAAAGTATCTGCCAAAAGCTTAGAAACCGACTTTATCAAGGCAGGAATAATTGATACTATGTGTTGACACTGGTGCTGGCGGATGACCCTGTTAATAGTGCTGGTCTGCTGGTAACAAGCCACTGGCGGCCATTTTATTATCTATCATGGCGGCCATAAAACTCCCTTAATCAACACCCCCTCATTATAATAGACACTGGGACATAGGGGTAGTGGTGTGGGACCACTAAATGTAGGTATCTCGGAGGGTGGCAGGGAATTCGGTTAATTTCAGTTTAAATGCTAGGGCAATCGTATGATATATACATTTTGTGAGCAGCAAAGTAGAAATGATGGAGTGCTCGAGCACTATCTTCTCTTTTCAATTGTGACACATACATTTTAGTCACGGTACCTTTATACATTTTTGACAAATAGGTCGATTGTAACTGTAATGTGTTATTTACTACATGTTATCTGATAGATGTACTTATCATTCGCTACTACTAGCTAGCATGCATGGCAGCTGAAGCGAGTATTCCACTGATGCCGTTCGGCAGTATTTCCGTCATCTGATGAAAATCCATCATGTTAACTTATGGGCGAATTTATCACGGATAGAATCACAGCCGATTCCGTCCCCTTGATTAGGCATTGTGGTGCATTAGGGTAAGGGGGTAGCCATTGTGTTCTGACCCAACCCGTTAGGATCATACCCAACCCAACCCAAACAGACCCAACCCGACCCAAATAGACCTGACCCGGCCCAAGCAGACTGGACCCAACCCAACCAGACTTGACCCGACCCAAACAGACCCGAATCGACCTAAACAGACTTGCCCAACCTCGTTTGACATGTGAAAATCAACATTACCTACCAACCATAATACCGTGGATTGCCAGGTTAGGTCCAGTCGGGTCAGTTTGACTTGGGTTAAAACGGTGTAGTGTGGCTATTTCTTTCCAAACCATTCTTCACATATAAATGTCCCATAGCCTTAAAGTATATACACTCGTTATTTCATTAACCGACCCAGGTGCTTACCCAAAACAGGCACATATTTGAAAGTGAGCGCTTAAAAAAAACACTGCGATGCCACGTTTTTTTGTGTCATTCCACCATCTGTGCACTGATGAAATGCTTTTATCACCAGACTGCCATGATGAGTTGGTCTCCCGTGGATAATTTAAATGCTGTTGGTCTGATTGAATTAATCCCAAATTGGATGAGTACTTCCGTAAGGAGCGGCATTCTCGGTGCCAATATCCTTCATCCCAAAATGCAAGGACAATGTCAGTGACAGCTTTTATATTTTACTCATAAACCTAATCATCAGTATTATGTCTACAGAGTAAAGTATTCATTCCACGATTTCCTGGTGGGATTGGGTGGTATTGGGAGCCATATATTGCAATAGGCCTACCAATGTTATTATAGAAGTTTAAATGGTTTGATTATATATATATGGCTTGCTTCAGGGTACCATGTGGGCATATATTAAAAAGACAATTAGTAAAATGTAAGTTTACTACATCTACTCTGCCCTTAAATGCTGTGCCACCATTCACGTTGCACTGCTGGGAATCACACACAGAACCTGCAAACCCTGGAGACCTCACACTTAACCTGTGCTCCATGAATCACTGCCTTGTTGTATACTACTTAGCCTGTGGCCACCACCCTGGAGGCATACATCACCCCTGCTGCTGCAGCCTACCTGGGCCTCACACCTGCAGGAGGAGTCATCTGTAGGTTGATGGAGGGAGGCTGAGATACTTTGTTGAGCTTCTAACCCCCTGTAACCCCCTCCGCTGGGGCCATCACACTGATAATCTTTATGCTGCGGGGCTTGGTCAGTAGTGGCTATCCCAGGTTATTTATAGGGACTTTCATCAGAATTACGAACTGATATTCAAAAATGACTAAATATGCCTTAATTAAAGAAACTGGAAAAACTAAGATGGGTTGGTCAATACTGACCAACCTGACAGTACTCGGTCTTGGTCCGAATCCATGTAATTTCAGGTGTGTAATTAACTACCTAGATGAAACAATCTTCTTAAAACCTAGTCATAATTATAGGAAGCCAAAAAACACACCAGCAAGGTTTATCACTATAGTGACTGAATTGTTGGTCAGTACTGCCTACGGTCAGAATACCAGTGCACGTAGTATGTTTTATGATTACTACCGGCAGTTCCATCCTTGGGTGACAGAATACACGGCCTTCAATAACAAAATAGATTATTTGTCATTTCTATCTATGATGCCACATATATAACATTATAGCCTTGATGTCTAATTTATCAAATTCTACACCACCACCAAAACTATGGCCTACTTCCTACTTATGATGAGTTGCTTCACCAACCCTCCCCCCCATCTGGTAGTAGATGACTGGTCCCTTACCTGAGCTGTCTCACCTGGTTGCAGTTGATTGGCTGAGAGCTACAGGTGGGCAGCTAGGAACAGACAGGTGGGTCAGGGGCTACCTGCAGGTAGGTCGGGGGTTACTCACAGGTAGAGCAGGGTACTGGATGATGGGTTAGGCCGCTAGAGGTGAGAGACTGAATGGAGAGGCGTTATGCTACCATTAGTTACCACTCACATGGTACAACACTAGTTTACACTGTTACTTACGGTGTAGCTAGGTCTGGGTTCAAAGGTTCTCTTCACAACTCATCATTCATCTCTACTCTTCTCCATAAGGAATGAGTGAGGCAATGTGTATTTATGATATAACAAACAATTCATGTGGTGTGTTGGCTAAACACTCCAGCAAAGCTATTGTGAATTCACAAATGTGAAAAGAAGACACAACAGAGCTTAAAATGCTTAATCACCCGTGTTTCATACCTAAAGGCAAGAGTGGCTAGACTTAGTCTACATACCTTTACAAAGCTGGTCCCAGTTGAAAGGTTTTGATTGAAGTACAAACCTACCACTGCATTAACCATCAGATGTAAACAACTTTAAAGAAAACATAAAGTTGATTAATGACCTTCTCTTAGCAGCTTGAAGCAACTTAATGTTACTTCAAACTGCTTTAAGAGGGTCTTCGATCTTCGATCAACTTTAGAGTTGCTTGAATCGGATGGACCATGCAGTGTATTGCCTGTGAGATGAGTGCTCTTCCACAGTGGCTCAGCTGTAGGTAATGCATAGGTGTGTGGTGGGAGTGCACAGGTGAGGTGTGGGTATAATGTGGGTTCAGACAAGGGTACAGGTGAGGTGAGGGGTTAACAGGTAACCAGGTGGTGAGTGCTGCTGTCTGCACAGGTGATAAGGAGATACACAGGTAGCGTAAAGTGTCAGGGTGTAGTATAGTATGGCCGGCAACACCAACAGACTCTATCGTTGTTGGCATAGGCTTCTAGTGCTTGAAATGCTCTAGGAATAAGCCCAAAAACGAGGGTACATTGATTTTAGTTCCGTAGGGCTTAATAATATCATACTCTTCTCTGGCTTGTTATCAAACAGACGGGAATCTTATAGACATCCTCAAACTGTGTACACACATGTTGCTTTTTTTGATTTGGAGATGAATTTGAACTTTATTTCAATAATTTCATCACCAGGTTTACAGCCTCATAATACGCAGAGTAGAACCGTGCATCGTAAGTGCGTTAAACAGTGATAAGCTGTCGGTACACCATTTGCCAATTAGTTTCCCATGTCCAGTCCCTAAATGGTATGATTATTGTTTTAAAATAGAAGCTATTAGGACATTATCTGCCTATGTATTTGGGCATTTAAATTATCAATGCACAGGCTATATATAGAGATAATGGGACTCCATGTATTTACTACACTCACTCCATGTGCTATGTACCAGCCACTACCCTCTAAGGTATATCTTACATAGGGCATACCTGTGGTAAGTACTGGACATACTCCCGGTAGCTGAGAGGCTTATATATCAATGATATTGGCGAGTTCTACCACTCCCGGAAGTTGATTGTGGTCACGTGAATGTAATGAAGCAATGACACATTGGCGAGGCGATCTTGGATGGTCTTTGGGAATGTTTTTGTTTTTCCTTTCGTCTGCATCTTGAAATAAGTTTCTGCGTTTTCTTGTGCAAAGTCTGCTTTGTCCCAGTCTCCTCCGGAAAACCGTAGGGAAAGCAGTCTGACCGCATCTGGGGTTAGGAGACAAAGCTTTAGCATTGTTTTTATGTCAACAACTGTATAGTCCAACGTAATCAAGTTCAAGTTCAAAATAGTTATTCGTTACTCAAGGTCAACGGTTATTTACGGGTGTACAATTCTTTATCAAGTATATTTCCATATATGATCCTTTGTATTATTAATGCATAACACAGTATTCTGATCCCTACATGAACTTTTCCGAAAAGGCAGCCCCTTTGCTATACAACCAGGTATAACTACGTAAGCCACCGAATTACATTGTTTTTACACGAGTTTGCTGGAAGAACGTACACCCTGCATCTATACCTTGATTATACAATAGACTGGGAATAAGTTAATCACAGGCCTTTTTACTCAAATTGTCATAGGAGGATATCTGATATAACCCTCCTAGGAGATTATATGACCATCAAACATATTCTTTGGATTCTCTCCTAGAAATACAACAGCCATAGTATCTGCTTGAGGAGTCTAGCCTCTTTCTGATACATCTTTTGTATATCCTATTGATGTTTGAACTAGCCAGCAGTGGCCAGGAGCCTCCATTCATAAACTGTGTCAGTGGCCATAGGCCTTGACTTTATAGCACATCAAGTTCGGAATTCCAGCCACTGGCATTGAATCCCAGGAAAAATAGCAGTTTTGTCATTTCTGGCCTGCTGACTTTTAATGAATTAGAAAAGTACATGTATATATGTATTCGTTTTCAACTATTACAGGTGAGCATTATTTCTACCACAGCTGATTGATAAAGGAAGACATTCAAAAACCTTTTTTTCCAATCACATTCCACATTTGAACCAATAAAACTTATGACTAACAATGTATGATATTTACGGATTTAAGGCATTTCTACCTCACTAGATTGATGCTTATTTAAGTCGATTCTGCCTATTACGAGACCCTTTTCTAATGTGATTACTGGTAGCGCCATTTCTCAGTAATTTTTTCTAAAAGTGAAAACTAAAAATGCAAGGATGTGGCCTGCATTCTGACATTAGCCAATCACAATGTCCCTAACATGAAGTTGAGTTCAGTTGACCTAATTAGCCCATGCCAGGGCGGGAAGGACTTACCTGATTCAGTTCTGAAGGAGTAGTGCCGGAGTAAACACCCATTCCTCGTCTCCCTGATTCTCACTATATCACCAAATGGCATCAAATACCTTATTTTGTATAATAGTAGGGAGGAAGAAAGATTAGGGCAGCAAAGTCTTTATTCATATTCCAGATGTCGACAAAACAAAGCAAATATTTACAGAGCTAGCAGCCTCAAACCTACACAATGGCTGTATGGTTCTGGTTCTATAGGTGTAAGGTACTGCTCACTGAACCATTAGACATTACAGTCACATTATTGTAGCATGACTGGTACCATTGCATTAGTCCTGGTAGCTCATATGGTTAGCAGTTCATCTTTAAGTGGGCCATCTGTAGGCAAAAATCCTAGTGTTCCATAAATAAAAAAACCAAAGTACCAAATCTGGGTGCCCCTGAAATGCTGCAGAGCCTCTTCTACGCCACCCTATGGGACTGGTTTGGATACAGATAGACACTGTTTCATTCCTTCCAGCATTCACTGCTGGCCGCTATTCTTTTTATTTGTTGCACTTTTATTTTCATTTCTGATCCATCAGCATTCACTGTTACCCCTCAAGTACACCGATAACAGTGACGTCATCGCTTTATACTGCCTAGACTTCACATTATTGCCAGCAACCCATGGCGCCTGCGCAATGGCAACTTCCGGAAGTGAGCCTCATTTTCACACATTTTTCACTGGGGAACCAGCAAATGTTGGCACCTACTTCCGGGGGAAGGCCGCTTTCACTGCTCATGTGCAGGTCTGAACGACCAATAGTAGAGCGTGTTACATTAGTAGTTCCGATGGGAGTTCTCTCTATGGTCGTTGACCATATTTGGGCAAGGCGGTGAAGGCGTTGGTCACGTGATAACACGCGGACAATGGGATCAGAAAATGAGCCCCGCGTATAAACTGCCATGATGGCAATGCTTCTACCGGCAATATAACAGCCATTCTGATTGGTTCGCTCGGTGAGTCTAGATGTTGCTTTGTGAGCAGTCTCGACTCAATCTGGGTGTATTGTGTGACCCATTACTTGTATAGGTTGAGACTATCACACCATTACTTGTATGGCCTTAGACAATTACATCACTACTTGTATGGGCTTAGAGTTAGACTATATCCCTTCTACTTGTATAGGCTTAGACTATTATCACCACTACTTGTATAGGTCAACACTCATTGATGAAGGTTGGGAAAAACATTGTAATCATACTATCTAATATAATATAATGTCATGTGATGAACAGAATTATTTTACCATGGTCCACTTTGGTAGCCTAGGGTTTACCCTAAATAGATTTACATTAGATATGAGTAGCATGAACGTAAGAGTAACATGGACCTAAAAAGTATCCACAACGAGTAGTAGTGATATATTCAAACTTTGCATCAATGAATGTAACTGAACGTTGATTTCATTTTAATAATTTACATTGTTATCATCGTACTACATTTTTATATGAACTGTAAATAGTAAAACAAAAATACGTCCTTTCATACTGTCAACCGACCACCAACAGTAGGCCTACATTCTACTACCCATGTACACCAATACTGTAGTATACTGTAAAACTAAAGTAGATTCTACTGCCCATCTACATTTACTTCTCACATTGCTTGATTGTACATACTTGTTTTTATTTATCAACCATGTCAATAGATTCTATCAATGGTATATGCATGTACATACGATATAATGGAGGTGCTATCACTACACGAGTCATCTAATTCAAGCAACTTTGAGCCAATATAAGTTCAATAAAGGTCTTCTCTAAGCTGCTTGAAGTATTTTAATCAACTTTTATCCATAAAACGTTGCTAAAAGTTGCTTCAACCTGTTTAAAGAAACCCATTGATCATCTTAAATTACTGCTTAAATCGGACAGTTCATGCATTATATACCCCTACAGCATTGAAGCTGGTTTATTACTTGGTCACCCCAGGGAGTAGGAGAAGCCAAGAGTAATGCAAAGTCTGTCTCAGTGTGTGGCAATTAGGTTGTGCTGGTAAATTAGTCCTCTGTCCACTTTGCATGGATTGCCAACATGCAACCTTTGGTAATGCATGGTAACAGACTGAAGTCACTAGTGCCAGCTTCAAGTATTATGTTTCTATTGTATTACCAGCTTCAAGTATTATGTTTCTATTGTATTAGATTTGAAAGTGCTAATTACAATTAGGCTGCACTGGGAAATTAGTCTTCTCTCTACTTTGCATGACTGTATTAGCAACATGCAACCTATGGTAATTTATGGTGAGAGAGCAAAGTAACTAGTGCCAGCTTCAAATATTATGTTTCTGTTGTATTAGATTTAGATGTGACTAATAACAGTCAGACGTATAATGTGTGTCAGCCATTATGGTCTCTCATTATAAGCAACGACAGCAAGTTAATCGCCGGTGCTGTGGTATATAGTGCATCATGGTAACATATAAAAATGAACCTTACATAGAGGTATTATGCTGTCTTTAAAGAAGATTCATAGCTAACCTCAGTTCTTATAAATTCATGTCTATTCATAGGCATGTTCATTTCACACTTTAAAGAGATCTAATACAGCTCTCCTGTGGCTGTTCCCCTCTTTTCAGCTAATTGCAGCAATGTTCTCAGACCAATTTCACATACTTAATGCTGCAAGGGCTGTTCAGGTTCTATCCAGACAAAGCCCAATGAATATTCGTAAAACCTCAGCTTCAAAATGTCCGCGTAATGGATTGGAACAAATTGGGTTTCTGCGGCTCTAATTCTGGCCGACAATTAAAATGAGCTCCTATCAAATGGCAAAATGAATTTGATTTTAAACTCTTAAGTACCTCTTGCACTGGGGGTAACTTCTAATTCGTAAAGGGTCATATCTTTAGAGAAAGGAAATCAGTGAGGTATATATTATGTATAGGCCCCTATACAGCCAATATATTCAATGCAGATGAGTCTTTCCAAATGGTCTATGTTCACTTGTAACATAGATCATTTATCTCACTCACAATTCCAGTACTGATCTAGTCTACTATGTGGTTAAGTGCGGGTGGTGAGAATGCCCCTTTAAATAGATTATGTTTGAAAACATATTCCATCATTCCACCCTACAAATGCATCACCCCTGCTATGTTGACATCATAATGAAGTATATACATATTGACGTAATGTGTAGAGAATGACTCTATATTGACGTCATGTGCAAAGAATGACTCTATGTTGACGTCATGTGTTGGGATAGACCCCATATTGACGTCATGTGTATGGATATCCCCTATATTGACGTCATGTGTGTAGAATGACCCTGATATTGACGTCATGTTTGGGGATACCCCTTATTGGCTAGCTGCCAGCCTGGCCTACATTTACCCAGTACAGACGTCACAGTATAGTATCACTCACTTGCCCGCATACTATCAACGCCTTTCCTCTAGATGTAGTAAATAACACAGTGCATTGGTAACCCAAATTGCTTCAGTAGAGATATGGCAATCAATTCAGGCCCAAACCCCATCAAACTATTACAATAAACATGCCATATAAGGTGAACTCATATTGCACACTCCTGTAAATTATTCCCCTTCATTCTGGAAATTTTCCCAAATGTGTATATTTGACATTTGAATCCTAGAATCATTACATACCTTCTTAAAAAAAACTAATTGTGTTGTTGGTAATGTACTCTCAGTTGTGCGTAATTTTGTACCCAATAATTATAACATTTCATAGTAATGTTAATGAAAGACTCCCTTTATATCCGAATACAACGTTATATGACGTTTCTCTATGGCCCCTTAGTATGGCACTGAGTATGGTGAAGCATTATATAGCGTTAAAACGTCATTTTGATGTAAAATAACGTATTTTTGTTACTTGGCTATCTAGGCTATACCTAGCCAATATTTTGTATATTCCTCGGACGTTGTTTTACCACAACAAAATACACACTCTGTCATACTGTATTTTAGTACCAGAGTGTGAACCAACAAGGGCACCCACACACAAAGAATGGGGCCATTGTAAACACGACAAAGGTACACGTCCCCCATACACACTCAGAAAAGTGAGCGTCTTTGTCGCCAAAAGCACACCCACCTGAAAGTCTGGCATTGCCTGGCTTTCAAGTGAGAGTGCTTTCGGCGACAATGACGCTCACTTTTCTGAGGGTGTAGACATTCCCACACTAGGTGCTTCTTCTTAGAGGCATGGCAGTCTTATAAGAGGCATAATTATATCCAGGTGACTGTATAGGACTACTTACCAAAAATGTTATATGCAAGTGTAAGGAATGGTGTTTCATTTCATGCCAGATACGAGAATCAATATAGATTAGAACGAGAAATTCTGTATTCCACGCCCCAAATTGAATACTCTGTTTTGTTCCTCATCGCCTGTGACTTAAACATCAAAAGCAATATTAACCTGACAACCAAGGACCATAGGGGTTGGGCAGGTTGGTTACTATGGGAACAGAACTTCAGTCTTGTAACCAGGAAATGGCTGGCACTACATCTAGTTACAAAGTCGAGACCCTAACGACCTCCCTCAGACACCCTTACAATAGGCCGATATGGAAGGTAGTATGGCTTCTCCTATAGGCACCAATATACCACTACTCCAGGACACTGATACATCAGTACAGCCTTCCCCAGTTATCAAGGGACCAATCACTATGGCTTCCTCGTGTTATGACCACTCTGGTTTATCTGTATCATGTTGTCACTCAGCAGGCCCATTGGTGTCAAGAGCTTTGATAACTTCCACTAATACTTACCAATATGTAGCTTCTTTATCTAGTTACCAGGAGCGCGTAGACTTTACCTTGCTTCCTATGTATGTCATGTATATCATCGTCTATACGGCTTCTTCCAAACATCCACATATATAATCATACACCTGTGTCTCCTATCTGATGTAATTCGATCAGCCTACGGATTAAGTTATCACTGAAGCATTTTATATACATATTATGTGCTTCTAAAAGAAGAAAATAGTGTATGGAGGGGGTAGTGGTACATAGATCTGTAGAATACAGGGCTTTGAGTGCAGGATCCTTGGTTTTATTCTTGGTGCTGCGGATGGACCACATCTTTCCCCTCACTGTGACAATGGCCAGTGTATCAATCAATGGCGTAGAGCCATTGTCATATTCAAGTAAATAATATTTCTGAAATAGAGTTGATTTTATAAATGAATTTAAAAAAATACATAGAGATTAATCACATAACTAGGCAGTTGATGCATAAACTGTGGATTCACATTGCTATGATGAATATCAAAGAGTCCATTCCTGACACAAGTATCCTAGAAACACCTCAGAGTGTGCATTGTTGGCAACAGCTCTATTGTCCTACTGTACCAGACACTGGGAGGTATGTTTATAAATACAGCCAGAAATACACACACAGGGTTAAAAATAAAACACCCTGTCCACAAAATAAACACTACACAGTCCTACCACACACGATGTGGCTCCTTTGGAGCAGTGCCAGCCATGGCTATAGTTTCACAACTTTATAGCACTGGATCTAGTATAGGGGGAATTGATGTGGCATGTTAGCAAGGGTAAGATAAGGGTTGATCAGGAAAGTTGGAAGGTTAATATGAGATGTTTAACCCTACTGATTCTCCAAATAGCCCATCTATCATCACGTTCACAGCATGTTTAATATTTTTATAGCGGTTTATGGCAATATGATATGGGAATAATTTCATTCACATTTCATAGCTGGGTTATAGTTGGTGCCCACATGGATTGCACTCTTTACATTGGTAACTTTTTCATATGGCGTTTATATTATGTTCATTATCGTCTTGGAGATCCTCAAATCAAATCAAATTAATATCAGAGATGCAATGTAAAGTATTTACTGGCATGTTGCTTCACAGTAAATGGTTTCCTATCGTAAGGTTTGCAGCAGTGGCTATACTGGTAGGTGGTAGAGCATTCGCCTCGTGTGCTATAGGCAGGTTATTCAAACCCCAGTCTGGGCCAGAAGACAGGTTTTATGAAAAGTGTCTACATCCTGCCATGCAGCATCTCAGTCGACAATGAGGACATGGTGTAAAGATAGGATCAAAATGGTTTAGATGGTTATAATACACCTAATAAACTCCAATCATAAGGGTTTAAAGGAGATAGTAAGGTGGGGAAAGTAATGTTACCAATGTAGGAGGGAGTTGAATGTTATTGTAGTACAATGAGCTGAGAAGTGATATCTATTACATCAGGAAAGGTAGGATATACATGAGGGAATACTTCACCATACAGAATCCCCCCCCCTCCCACACACGCACATACAGAATACCAACAACCCCTGCGGTATTCGCTGGTTCCCTTCAGCCTCCTGTAGTATTTGCTAAGATGTCAGCCTGGGCAACCAGCGAAAAGAGCTGCTCATCCTGACTTCCGGTCCCGGCCCTGGGCCCCTCATGCACACTCGCAGTCAGAGATCGTCCCTCATCTCTGCCTAAACCTATACGGACTATATAGGAAATCTTCTGTGAAAGGAGAGGGATGCTGAAAAATACTTCTCATGGCTATCCTCAAACCCTTATAATAAAGGATGGCTGACATGGCTGTAACTCACAGACGTACCTCTGAAAAAACTCCTTTAATATTTGAACAAATTGATAGCTGAATAAAATCATGGCAGTTTCCATAAGTATGATGTTAAAAGGTTTTGAGGGTGATCTGCCGGCTTTAGGCAGAGATGATAAAAGTGCCAAGAGCAAGGAGTCAAGGAATGGGAGTGAGGCTGGGAGAGTACTCCCCCCGCTCCCAGGTTGAGAGGCAATGAAAACACCTGCCTGCACTCTTATCAACAGCTCATGGCGTCTCCGTGGCCTTAAGTAAATGCGGGTCTTCAATGTGAGAAAAAACTGAGTTGTTTTTACAAGACGCTCCCACTTATGTGCTGAATTCTGGATTGAACACAGGTGTGATTTTTGTTCTTGTGATGTTGTAGGAATTGGTGGATCGTGTTCAAGGTGTTAGCTCTAGTTTACAGGTATTTGTCTCCATGTTGAATTGCAATAAATAGGTTAGTGTGGGTATATCTTTGTCAGTTTGTGGTTAAGTCTTGGTGAGTTCTGAGTGGTCTGTTAACAGGATAAAGGGCTGAAGAGGGGTATATTCCGCATTAGCAAGATGATCACTGTACAGCGCCATTTTGTCTGGTACCAGTGCTGTTTCCTCCGCTAACTATAGCAGCCAGGTGATTAGCTGAAGCTGGTTCCTGTCATGTCTGAAATTTGGACTTTTAGGGGCCATAAACCTTTCAGTTATATACCTCTATTGCTGGTCCTTATGCCATCTATTCAGATTGGGGGAGTGGTTAGGACTCTTGCCTATTACTTCATGGGTCCTGAGTTCAAATCCAGGTCAATGCCATTTTGCCTACACACAATTTAAAATATATTTTGGTAGGTCCTTTACACAAGATAAATAGTCATAGTGTAATCTAAAATGGTTTTGTATTTTTACATCTCTAAGTTTTCATTTATAAATATAATTACTATTTTTAACCAAGTAGGAAAAAAACATGTAGTCTTGGCATGGATTTGAACCTATGACCCCTGCATTGGTTTGCCAGTGTCCTAACAACTCCCCCAATCTGGACAGCTGACATTAGGAATATTCAACTACCAATGATTTAAAAATCAATGACCCCTGAAACTGTCTATTTTGGAAGGCCAGGAACCAGCTTCAGCTACAGGTCTCACAAGGGAGAATCACTGCATCTCGCTAGTGCGGAATTCAACTTGAACATCATGTAAGAGGAATGTCAAAAGTGAATATTTCAATTTGGATATTCACGTTTTCTCCTTATAGGGTAAGGTTGTCATAAGAGGTCGGTGACAACATGGATTACCCCTGCAAGAATGCAAGAATCCATGCCATATGTGGCTCTATTGTCAAACTGCAATAAAAATAATTATGTCATCTAAATGATGATTTCTGTAGATATTGAAAACAGATATAAAGACTAATACATAAACATCAAATACTCTGGGACCAGAGTTATCCAGGGTATCTGCCTCACATGTTTGGGATCTAGGTCAGCGTACCTTACAATTCTCCATGATCTAATGCTTTTTGTCCGATTAAAACTGATTTTAAAGGATGTTGATCAAGAACATATTTCCCTTCCTATTTATTCCAAGCATCATTATTCCCTATCATTTTGATGTGTGGAATAAAATCATGATCGATTTTTTTCCCCACACATTGAAAATCCAGTGTATGAGGACCATGTGCAGCTAGGCTCCATGAGCCTTGCGTTCTGAGCTCTTATTGCGCATAGGTAACATTTCAGTGTACCCCTTCCACTAGATATTATACTGCATCTGTGCTTGTAACACATTTAAGTCGAATTTAGAATTTGAGAAAAATAAAACCTAGCCACTTTATGTTATCTAGCCTCTGGAGGAGCTCATCATACCTGTGACAGAGGCAGGGGGAGGGGGGTATAGGTACTGCAGGTACTAATCGTTTTGTACTGAGAAACATACACGGCTGCCGAGAGGATTTCCACACCTGTAGATCTAAAGTATACTCACTAGCTACTGCTCAGCTTATCTAAAAGACTGCATAATGCCTCATGGGATCTGCCGTACTGATTCACCAACGTAGTGCTGGCAAGTAACTCGCATGTTGGTGCATGATGCCGATTGTATCGACCCGTAGTGTCAGCATGATGCATGGATGCAGCACTGAGGAGTTAGTTGCTAGAGCCCTGGAGGATGATTCAGAACGACTGCCGTATCTGTCGGGGGGTATACTGCCGACAGATTTTGGGTTTGACAATGATTTTGACGACCAGTTACTATGCATTGAGAGCTCTCATCAACGTGAAAATTCACTATCGCCAAAATATTTGGCGGCCCGACAGATACGGCAGTCGTTCTGAATCAGCCCCCTGGAAGGTATCAGGATCAAATGCTCTCTCCAGGTCAGGTCAGGCAGTCATGGACGGACTGTAGCTCACCTTTGTGTGACCCACCTGGGGTATCCCGTCAGCCACCACGTGTAGATGTGTAACGAGGGTTGACCTTTAGCACCTCCCTCCCGCTCTGGGTGTGGCCCCTGGGAGGCCCTTAAGTTTTAAAAAGGCCCTATGTCACAAGTTATTTTGTGAGATATGGGCAGTATGTAGCTTAATAGTCCCCACACTGTAAATAGTTACTGTTAGTTTACAGCACAATATACTGTAAATTTACAGACCATTTTGCTGTAGTCGGAAATATAGAACTATTTGCTGTATATTTACCGACTTCTGTGCTGTAAATCATATTTACAACAATGTTGCTGTAAATTTACAGCAAATGATCTGTAGATTTCTGCCACATGGTGGCAGCTCTATATCATTTCGTGTAACAATTCTTGTACACACTGTATTTTGGGGGGTAAATAAAGCCCCCTGTGTGTCAAAACATTTTAAAATATGAATGTGTGAGAGAAACTTTAGCAAGTTATTGTATAAAGTATTTCAACTTGGAGAAATGTGTCAAATAATACAAATATCAGCAAAAGTATACAATAGATACCACATCTGTGGAAAAATTTAATCCTTAACTGTCTGGACCGTGTAGTGCTGGTATCACATACAGTTTAGCTGGATAAGTATTAAAACCATTACATTGTGTAATGTTTGTTATCCATAATGCAACTGAAGTAATGCAGAAAGGTTCTCTCCATGCGTATCAATTGAGATCAATTGAGAGCAACAATAATTAATGATAAAAAACTCAACTTATGGCATTTACAGTACTTTCTGCTGTTGAATTACAGCATACAATATACTGTAAATTTACAGCAAAATGTGCTGGAACCAAAACTGCCAGCACATTTTGCTGTAAATTTACAGTGGTTACTTCTAACAGTGCACTTGAAAATATTGTTGATAAAATAAATCCTCGCAGCTGCTGTCTCCTATAAATGTTTGAATTTATTTAGGGCTAATATTTTGTGACTTAGGGACATCAGAAAAAATGGTTGTGACTTCGGCATTGCACATGCAACTATTTATCTTAGCTCTCGAAAAAGCACAAAACCACTTGGGCGGGCCAATAATCTAAATACTAGCCCTTCATGGGGGGGGGGGACCCAGGGGCTAGCTTTCTTGGGGGCCAGTAAACCAGGGCCTATCTATCATGGGGGAAGGAGGGATCCTACAAGGACTAACTGCCAGTGGCTAGCTATCATGAGGCCAATGACCTAGGGGCTAGCTTTTATGAGGCCAATGATTCAAGGACTAGCTATCATCGGTTTCAATGACCCAGGGGCCAGCTGTCCACTTGCCAAGAAGTAGGATTGTCCCTCATCTAATATCACCATATTCACAGTTTTTCATTACATATGCGAGCATTCACATTCCAAAGTCGTAAGGTAATATTCCAAATCCTATCAAGCCTGGAAACAGCTGTCGGTATCAATTTACAACTCCTGCAAACATTCATGTCTCCTCTTTTTATTGGGTGCAGATTATTGGATAAAAAAGACTGAAATGATATATCCATTCTGAAGGTCACGTGACTCAATGACATGGTAGGGTTCTATGTGTATGTGGTATGTGTATACATCATCCTGTCACTGACACTGCTAACCCATTACATACCCTCCTGCTGATATCGGGCAAGTCTTAACCCTTTAATGGCAACATACTGCTCTGAATACACTTTATGTTGCCGTGTACGTATAAATGCAGCCCCGGTGAGAAACGCATTATGGACCATTGTGCAGACCATATGGGGCTTTTATATTTCTGAAATATTGGCATTATGCATACACACAGTACTGGCCCTTTCTGCATTGGGGCATCATAACGATAGAGTTAATAAAATAAAGCATATAGGCGTCATGCCGCCATTAAAGGACTAAGGAAGCTCCTGTCAAACACAGCAGAGACAAGTGTATTTCCTGAATGCTACAAAAAGTAGGGCTAAGGGTGACGTCACATGCTCTGTGATGTAGGAATGGTATTCGGTCGATGACCAGCTATCGTCATATTGAATGTTATACGTCATGTATGCTGACGTCTTATTCGAATGATGACGTCACGTACTAATACATTTAAAGATGTAATTTTGATATTTCACCTGGACCCATAAATCTAGAGTTCAGTGTAGGGGAAAATATTACATTCACGTGAATTAAATTTAGATTTTGTTTTATTCACATTTTCATTTCATCTAATAGTGCACTTGGACAATGTCTCATTATTGCACATTGCACAAACTGGTATGGTTATTTGATAATACATATCATACGTGGTGTCAAATTGTGTAAGGATTCCCCAATTAATTTGGAATCTTTAATGACAGTTTCTATTACAATGCAGACCCTAATCTTTTGCCTAGCAATTGCCCTGGCGAATAACCACAGTGATAGACAGTTTGTATACATTAATCATGCATCCTTAGCCCTCCTTAGTTGGTTTAGACAGTGTCACTTCCATCTCTACAGTTACAAACCCTCCCCTCCCCACACACCGGGCCCTCCCCAGTCCTCTACCCGGGACCAGGCGGCCCCTGTGCCGGCCTGGGGGTGGCCTTGTCCCGGTATCCCGCCCCCGTCAGCCTCCCCGCCCACCAACACAAACCTGACCCAGAAATAGATGCACACCTATTAATAACTTCCCAGAAACCAAATCCGCCCTATTTCTGTCACTTCCTGGTCGCCCAGCGGCGGGAGGCGCGCAGGGGAGGACACCAGTTATGGAGAACCGTAAGGGGAATATGAAATAAATTGAACATAAAACAAATAAATTAAAATGATTAAATTGGAAGCTCAGGTTAGTTACTGCCAATTGTTTTGTAAGTTTAAAAAGAGAGGTTAGGTTTACCCTTACCAGGGCCTGAAGCACCCGCTAATCCCTCAGATACCATCAGCCAATGGAACATTGGCAATACCAGCAGCAATGGCAATACCATCACCCAAGGCAATACCATCAGCTATGGCAATAACATCAGCCAATGCAATATCATTATCCAATCAAATACCATCAGCCAAAGCAATATCATCAGCCAAGGCAATACCATCAGCCAAGGCAATAACATCAGCCAACGCAATACCATCAGTCTAGGCAATACCATCAGCCAATGCAATACCATCAGCCAATATATAATATCTCCCAAAGCAATACCTTCAGCCAATGAATTGCCATAAGGCGTTGGCAATCCCGTCAGCCATTCCATTGAATACCATCAGCCAAGGCGATACCTTCTTCCAAAGCAATACATCAGCCAATCAAACGAGGCAAACGGCAGCCTCATATGACAATAGCATCAGTCCGATAATGAGTAGTAGTTAAACCACAGCCAGCGCCATGTACGCAGTAAATTGGTGACAGTTGAGGCTGAGCACGAGTCGCAGACGAGTGTACTCGGCCATGTGTGGTAGAATTTTGGTTATAATACTAGTATGGTTCTCTCTAGAAGACATGTGACGGGAGTATGTATACAATATCTTTAAAAAACCTGTGACTTTCTGCATAACTTTCTGCACGGACAGAAAGGGGATGAATCATGTAGTGTAGACAATACTTTCCCTCTTTCTCTCTTTCTCTCCTATCCTCCTCACCTGTCTTCTCTATCCCAAAGCTATTGCCTCTCAGCATGTCTAGAATTCGGGGTTGAGTTTTTCCCCTACATTTGTCGTTGCCTGTTCGGCCTGCCCTAATGCACTGTCTGAGTTGCTCACCGACTCACTCACTGTACAGGTCGGCGGGCAGACACTGCAAAAACCTCCCCACCCCTCTCCTGTATGCCACCACGTGGGTGCTATACGGCCACGTGGTCCCAGCCCACGTGGTGTCTGTGTGACTTGTACACGTATCTTGGTGTCTGTGTCACTTGTACACGTGTCTTGGTGTCTGTGTCACTTGTACGCGTGTCTTGGTGTCTGTGTCACTTTTTTTTTTAATAATAAAGTTTATTGATTGATCCACTGCTGTAGCTGTGATAATAAATACAATCAATTTCGGTGGCCCTTTATAAGTTGTTGCTATAAATGAAAACCATAATGTTGTAAAGATGGTATGTACAATGAGCAATGAAAAATTAAGGAAGAGGGGTGTGCATGCAAGCACTATAGAGTAGCTGAAATTAAGTTACCTGGAGTAAAAATAAAGAATCTTGTTTGAACATAGGTCATAACACTTTACAATAACGAAGAATCACAATAAGAAATATATACACACAAGAAGCACCAAAATAGCACATGTACAAATCCGTTTTCACGGTGTGGGAGACTTAATTGTCTCATATATTAGAGTAATGTTGGTTTTGTTTGACTGCAAAAGCGTTCTAATCAAGAACTTAGGGTACCTTTTTTAGATAATAAGGCTAGAGATTGGACATAGTAGTAGGGCCACCACATGCAATTGATTGGTATAACAAGGGTAACCAATTGTTACCACTCACAAATCGAGTGATCCATGAAACAAAGCCAATTGCTTCAATTCATACGGATTTATGATAACTCATGATATAGTTATTAATTAATCAATTAAGACGATACTAGAAGTTGGGGTTTCGGCGACTGGAGACTGTGCAGCAGGCCCACGATCCTCAACTGGAAGCGTTCTATCGTCCCCGTCTACATCTTCAAGCAGGTCCTCATCACTACTGTCGAGGTCATCTCCAGGACGTTTGCTTTTAGTATGCAGGTTTGCGATGCGTTTTATACGGGCTTTAAACTTTTCTTTCTGTTCAGTATCTTGATACCAAGAGTCCAACAGATCCCACATTTTGGCTCCCCTATATAGAGGTGACCTTTTGAAGAAATCCCTCCTCGGTCTTTTTACAGCGAATTTTTTCTTGTTCACGTGTCTTGGTGTCTGTGTGACTTGTTCACGTCTCTTGGTGTCTGTGTGACTTGTGCAGGTGTCTTGGTGTCTGTGTGACTTGTACACGTGTCTTGGTGTCTGTGTGACTTGTTCACTTGTCTTGGTGTCTGTGTGACTTGTTCACATGTCTTGGTGTCTGTGTGACTTGTTCACGTCTCTTGGTGTCTGTGTGACCTGTACACGTGTCTTGGTGTCTGTGCGTTCATTTCAATTTACATGTGTCTTGGCGCACATGTA
Source organism: Harmothoe impar (assembly GCA_947462335.1). Lineage (NCBI taxonomy): Eukaryota > Metazoa > Annelida > Polychaeta > Phyllodocida > Polynoidae > Harmothoe > Harmothoe impar. Next base: position 26,231,092 of record OX381719.1, on the reverse strand, counting down.
ACTTGTACACGTTATTTAGTGTCTATGTGACTTTTGCACGTGTATTGGTGTCTATGTCACTTGTACAAGGGTCTGTGTCTATGTCATTTGTACATGACATTGTTTCTTAGGGTCCATGTCACATGTACATGTGTTTCGGTGTCCATGTCACTTGTACATGTGTTTTCGTAGTCATTATGTTTTGTACATTTGCCATTGTACTCACATGACTTTTACAGGCACGTGTTTTGGTACTTATATGCAAGGATCTATCATACGATTGTACATATGTGCCGGTATTCAAGTGATTGTGCGCTTTGGTCCATATATAGTTTGAGATGAATTGTCATGGTCATTGTGCACTTGCAGTTGTACCAGGCTGATACTCTACATCACTTCCTCTCAAGGTTGTACATTGTTAGCTGTAACATACTGTTCTTTACCTGATGAGCAGGGAATCCCCATTCACAATTTCGACGTCTGCATCAGTATATTGAAACAAAAGGGGTTTGGCTTTTAGCTATCAGTGGCTATATCATAGTGAGTTTACCAGGGTTTAGATAGAACAGTTGGTTTGCAATTTTTCCTATGCCATCAGCTGATTAGGTGTGCCATACAGCAGATTTATGCTACTCAAAGCCCTTTCTTACATAACAGGTCACCAATGGTATCTGGGTACCAAGTATAGTTCAAAGCTCACCTTTGATCATAGTCTTTGGGTTGGGATGGAAGGTTTGGCTGCGATTAGTTCACATAAAAAGGAAGACAAAAGCAACATCCAACAGAAGCAGGCAGTCCTTGATGACCCCTAGATCTGTCCCGGGACTGCTCATACGTGACATGGTCTGTGAAAAGGGACCATATAGTGCGGGGGGCACTAAGGTCCCTTCTTCCAGTACATGCCACATATTAAGCCTCTGAAGTAGATGGACGGTTACAGAAGAACAAAAGAGGACCTAATCAGTGGTGGGAGAGAAATGTAAATGGTAGGAAGCAGTTACCTTCAGGGGGTAGTTTTCTCATTGTCAGCAATTCTGAGGTTGGTCAAAGTGCTTAGAAGGTGATGGTCCGAAATGGCTCCTGTGAGAGAACTAAATGGCCGCAAAACAGGTATTGTTATGAAGATGCACCATGTGGTGTCAATATTGCGCTATGAGCCTTGAGTACGCGGAATGCTAGGTCCCGTCAAGACGCATTGGCCTTTATAGGGCATCAATGACATTTTTTCATTAAAAATATAAAGAAGGAAATTCCAAAATTACGATTTTCATGACGCACACGGTGATGAGAAACTTGTTTTTGCTTTTTAAATGTTGAGTGGCCTTGATTTATCTCTATTTTCTAGGAACAAACTCATGATGGACAAAGTGAAAGAATAGTTCCAATGAGCATATCATACAAATAAGGTTTGTCTTGTGAGACAAAAACCGTGGCTTTCTTCTTAACTGCCGTGTATATCGCAGCTCTCCGCTATCCCATCCAAGTTTTAGTAGGAAGTGTCCGCACTAGTGATTCACAGTTCAGTTAACCGCTAAAAGTGAAATCGTTTGCCTTAAATACTTAGAAACTATTGCTGATTTATAACCCTCATTAAAATCCCAGATGTGTGACTAACCATATAAATGGATGAAACTGTACTAAAACTGCATTAAAACTACACTAAAACTCTACTTGAAGCGCGGAGGAGTCAATGGCTTCGATTATAGAGACTGGCTTCCAACTCATTTATCTTCCCAAGTAGAGCATTAGTGACCACAAGTCTGTGTACATTCTCGAGTGTCAAAATGTATAGGCTAATTAAGTACTGAGCAATTGATTTTGAAGCGAATAATTTCTGTGAAGTAGATACTTGTATCCGTTGTAAAGTATGGATAGAGCCCCGTTGAGACTGCGAGTAATTGAGAGCAATGAATTTTCTGGTTTGTAATCTAAACAATGCACACTTTACAAATACAAACTGTATTTTTAAGTCCTCCTCTAATTGGTCAAAATAAACTCAACCAGTCTTCAGCAAAAGTGCAGGGTAGACCGTTTCTGGGTTGCTCTTTATAAACAAAGGGCCATTCTAATCATTTACAATGGCTCAGTTTCGGCTAACACTTTCGGTGTCATGCCATATTTCTGTGACCATCCGAGCATTAATCAGATCGCTTCGATTTCAATCTATAATCATGGCATTTAACTCTTCGCTCTCGGCAGTATAGAGAGCATGCCAACTTAAGGACAGTTTTGGCTATAAAGTATGCCTTCTCAGCTTACATGACAGCTAGTACACCCCCCCCCCCGTGCCCCACCCCTGGGAACACCCAGACTTTACAAATGACCCTATGGACACTCACTGACAACTAATCTATACTTCCAGGGGTCCCGCAGTCACGCGAACCAGAGCTTCTGATTGGTTGGTGATTGACGACCCTGCTTCCAGCAGAGAATGAAGTGGGATTTTCTGATTGGTCGACGCTGAATGTGACACATGCGCAGTGCGGAGGGACAGAGGGACTATTTTTCTCTGAGGAGGTGGTGAAGTGGTGGTTAGGGATGGGCGATAAAGGAGTTATTTCTTATGCTAGAGCTAGGAAAAATGCCTCGATATTTAACTCATATAGCAATAAAACCCATGGTATCGGAATTATATCCTTGATATATCCATCAACCATGTCCTTTTTTTTCATTGATTGCTTCCCTATTCCTGTCTCTCGCTGTCTCTGTTTTTCAATTTGTGTGTGTCTGTTAAAAACGCATTATTTGTCCCTGCTTCTTGAGGCTTCTCACCATCTATCCTAGCGCCTCTCACAATGTCCAATCTGGATCATCCACATGCACTTCCCATATTATTGATATCCATATTTCCCGTGTCATTTACTTCCTCTTTATGCATTCCTGTGGCGAGTGTTTTCCCCTTGCCTGTGCCTCCTTGGAATTCTCCTCTCGGCGTCCCTATTTCTAAGGGCACTGGTCATAAAAATAAGAGCCTGAAGCTTGCATACAGGAGTATCTGCCAAGCATACCCCTTTGGGAGGCCTTCACATTCTTGCACAATACTCCCAAATATCGCCCGCAGCCGCCGAAAGTGACGTATTGATCATTCATGGTTGGCCAGGGATGTCTCAATAATAGGGGAGGTCAAGGAGAGGGCAAAAGACGAAATTACAGAGGCCATATAGAGGTCAAACGAGACTACACGTGTCAAAGACTGGGATCACAATTGTCTTCCCACAATAGGGTCGCATCAGGAAATCATTTGAATTGCCCGATAGCACCCTTTATTTTGTCATTTGTCATTCAATAGCCCCCAACCCCCCACAGCAGCGTCAAAATAACAGTTTCCTTAGAGATATTAAGGATTCACACTAAGGTAGTATTATATATAAACTTGTGCCATGTCCTATTTCAATTCTCCTAGATACCTTTAACACTGCATGAATGTTGGCATTTAAGCAGAGATTACACTGATTAAAGTCACACTTTAAGCATCTTAAATGCCATCAATTGCCACCCAAAACATTTTCAATTTCTTTTCTGTGAGATTTTTACGACATTTACTGAAGTTAAATCCAATTAAAGAGTGACGTTAAGCAATAAAACGTTTGATTAAATGCCAACATTCATGAATGCAATGTAGAATCTGGTGAGTTTTTGGAGGAGCTGCAGTTGAAGTTCATCATTGTAGCTAGGGTGCTCCAATTATGCAGAAGAAAAAATGCTGAGTCAGTAGATTAGGTGATACATCATCTCAGTCGAGCGGAAAATTGACATCAGATTCTGTATCAGATGATACATTCACCAGGATCTTTCCATCCAGTAAGTTCTTATAAAAATACATGAGTACATTATAGCATACATTGTAAAATAGTGAAACCAGAAATTTGTCGTTTTATACTGTAAACCAACATAATATTCTATCGCTTATGTATTCTAATGTCGTAGTATATGATACTGTAAAACTGTAGTATATTCTATTTAGAGATGTCATCGATACCCCCCATATCGAAATACCGACATTTCCTTAATTCCGATTATCGCATCGAGAAAATCATTATATCGATATACTCTTTGATCCCTGAAAAACTGGGGAAACCATCTAGAACAAAAGATGTGATTCAAAATGTAATACAAGCCCAAACAAGCCTAACAGTGCCTAAAAATTAATTTCAAAAAGGCTTACAAATAATCCTAAAAACAAATATCAATCCCTTGACATGAAATCTGTGGTTTTTGGATAGACCAGGGTGTATTAAAATATGGTATATCATGCACCTAATTCACATGCAGTAAAATACATGTTTGTTCGGCTAATTTTATGCTGTGTCCTAATATAGTTTTACATCAACAAAAATCGGAAAATCGAGACCAAAAATCGCGATAATCGGAATCGACAAAAATTGGATGTCAATGACATCCCTAATTCTATTGTTCAGCAACACCAACTTCTGACAGTGTATGTTTATGACAAATGTGAGTAGAGCTCCTGACCAACTCACCTTAGTTTTTCTTTTTTCTTTCTTTTTGAGTAATGCATTTGTCATAATTCATGTTGTTTAACCGCAATCATTCTTGAATGTGGGACCAATGTCCCTATGACCCACCTGGGATAGCCATTACAGACTAAGGGCCAAGGCTTTTAGATTATCTGTGTACTTCGCCTAAGGTGCATATCTATGAAATTATTTTCTGCTTGACTGTTTACCCTTTGGACCAAATTCTATTTTGTTGGAAACGAATTTCCTGTCTCATGGGAAACATGTCAGCAGTCAAACAGAGGGGATGATCCGCATGCACCACGTGGCACATCCTTTCTGCATGGCCGTCCTCTCAAATTAATGAACTGTCCTAGTTATATTATATACTTAATGCAAGAAGTGCAGAGTTATTGCGTCTACGAACTCAGTTCAAAATGAGCAACGTGGTATAACTTTATTCTATAGCCTTACATTTTACAGAGACAACATCATCTGCAGACATAGAGTTGGTAGTGTTAAGTGTTTAATTGGAAAACGTTTTAGAATAAATTCGTCCTAATCACGATTATGTCTAGATGTATATAAAGTGACAATGATATGCAAAACACCCTCTATGCCGATGAGTAAGCTTTACATAAACCAGCTCTTTATTGTTGATGATACATACAGCATTGGCCCGTGTCAGCTCCTGGACACTTATTGATTTCAATACCATTTTATCCCGGAGGTCATATTTTAGATCCCGCTACTTATGGGCCAATACGGTAATTGACCCGATGGATGGTTCTCCTACCAGTCAATAAAATCAGGCATTAATCATTTACATACACCTATCTGAAATACATTGTCAGTGTACAGTCCATTGTCCATGGGTACATCAGGATCATAAAGCAAGGGGAAAATATGAGTCCGATCACCTGATATTTATTGACGAACTATTTTTTTAACATAATTTGATCGACATATCATGGGAAAGCAACATATGAAAGAGGAAATGGGGACATCGTGCTAGTTTCCCCAGAACTGACAAGTGGTCATCTGTACTATTGAATTTACATTGAAGTTGAAGTTTGAAATATGAGACCGACTCTTTTTCAATAACATCTTATAACAGTGGATATTCAAGAGTGGTCGTTATCCTAAGAACTGATGCTTAAAAGAGTCACAAACAACAACAGAAATAATGATTGTGAGGGCAAACCAACATTTATATACTGATATGCACCTTGTTGACCGTGACTCCACGGCATGTTTACAATAAGAAAAAGGCAGTGAGCTGAAAGGCACTGACCCATAAAGTCTACTGCTTGACAAAAGTAGATAACAGACACATTAGGAGAGGAAGGTTGTGTTTATCTACATGACTCAGCAGATTCACAGTTATAATGTCCCCAAATAGCACCGCCTGACCCTTCAGTACCCACCCTGACATGCAGGGGGCAGATCGGATGTTGAACCGTTACACTCTCCAAGCCGATTCTCCGATGGCTTCAGGGTGGCTTTCCATTAGAAATTGCTTGAGTTGATTACGCCTGTGCTGGGAGAGGGATTGGACAATGGGATGATTGATGAGGAGGGGAGTGACTGTTGCAAGGCTTTCACCAACATTTATTGTGGCTGGGTTTACAGTGGGTTCTTTACTTCCTGCAGTGTGTGCTCCATTAGGCAGGCCAGGATATGGGGCCTGGGTGTTCTAGGCAGGTCAATACTGTACGATGCTGAACCATGCAGCGCACAGATAATCTCTGAACTCCAGAACTTAGTCAGTAGCGACGATTGTTAGGCTAGATAGTCAAAATTGCAAGATAGTCTCAAAATACTATGGTTTTGAGACAACCTTGCAACCCTCAGGCTAGATAGTCTCAAAATGCAAGATAGTCTCAAAACACACGTCAGGCTAGATAGTCTCAAAATTTGGAGAGTATCTTGCAACCCCTCAGGCTAGATAGTCTCAAAATTGCAAGATAGTCTCAAAATACTATAGTTTTGTTAGTATCTTGCAACCCTCAGGCTAGATAGTCTCAAAATTGCAAGATAGTCTCAAAATACTATAGTTTTGTTAGTATCTTGCAACCCTCAGGCTAGATAGTCTCAAAATTGCAAGATAGTCTCAAAATACAATGGTTTTGTTAGTATCTTGCAACCCTCAGGCTAGATAGTCTCAAAGTTGCAAGATAGTCATTTTTTGGCTCCCTATACAACCAACCATGGCTAGTTAATTCTATCAGTAGTGATCGACCCACCATTCCAGTCTTATGAGTATTAGGCCTTAGCCATTCTTTCTTTTGCCTTAGTCATTTTGGAATATCAGTTCGTTGTTTTGATCAATATCCCTAAGACTAACCTGGGATAGCCACTACAGACTAAGGCCTGGCGCATTTAGATGATCAGTGTGACTCAGAAAACACCGTGTACACACACACAGAAAGAAAAGTTAGGGTAATTGTCCAACTATATGTCCATACCCAGGCATTTCAATGAAAGTGGGGTATAAATGTTGGACCCCCCTTACATATGGAGTCCAGCTTGAAAAAAAGAGGTTCCAATGGTCTAGCATTTGCTAGGTTATGGGATTCCAGCAGGAATGCTAAAGAGTCCAGCATTACATAATGAGAGTCCAGCATACCGGATCTAGCTAAAATGCCCAATAGTAGGGGAGCCAGTCTGGAATGTTGGAGAGGACCTGGTATGGCTTGCAATAGATGGTATGAATGGTGGACTAAGGTATTTTGAGGGTGCTGATTCCATTTCTGCTATGTGTAGAATGATATCTAGGTCGGAACAAGGTCAAAAACGAGGTCAAAGGTCACGGTTTTAAGGACCTCTAAAAGGTACATACATTTTGAGACAAATGCAAAGATACTGAACCTGAGTGTTATTCATCTTACATAGCCATTCTTATATATATGGTCCATTACCTGACTGACTATGGTGGAGATTGATAGGATGCAAGGTCATGTTTTACTAGGTCAAATATGGAAAATACTTATAATTCTCAATTTGCTTCCTTTTCTATGCACAGATAATAGATACATATCTATACAGGCAAGATTTCCTGTCTAAGTGAATGCCCACATATTAGCCATTGAGAACTAATGACATTAGAGGGTTAAACCATTGTATTTCCATGATAATCCGATCTACATCTGAATTTGATGTTAACAATGTACATCATTAGAATGGTTTAATCAAGTTTGAGCCTGTCAATAATCTGTGCTGATACTTGCTATTGCATTTAGGAACCAACTATGACCTAGTATTTAGTATTGTAGTGTCATGTGGCCTTGTGAAAGGTCGAGGTCACATGTGGTAAAAGGGAAATGCTACAAAAGCAGTAAAGTCGAAATAGCCACAATATAACCGAGGCAATTAGGAAAGGAGGTATGATACATTGAGATAAGTAGGTGAATAACCTCTATTGTAATATGCCAAATGTCATTTGAATAGTTTCAAGGACATTCTGGTTGAGAAAAATGGTCTAAATTGAGATCAAATGCATGGTAGCATTTCCTGTAGTGGGCACTTCAACCATTCTATTTTGCCTGCCATGTTGCTCTCCTGCTTTGCATAAATGGACATAAGACATCCAAATGACCTTGAACTGGAGTAATCATGATGTATGGCTGATGAATGAAAGAAATGGTTTAAAATGAAATCAAATGAATGCTAGCATTGACTATAGTAGGCACTTTAACTATTCTTTTATGTTGCTTTCCTGCCTAGCATCACTAAATATCAGACAAATGACCTTGAACTGAGATAGGTCCATTTTTAAGGCAAAATATTTAATGATTAAAACTCTAAGGGTCGTATATTCAAAGAGGAGAACCTATTCAAATGCATCATCTGCAAAAAGCACAATGCTGATTAAGATAGTTTAAAAGCTTAAGCATTATTGATATACCCATAATGCTGCAAAGATAATTCATCAGTCATGCATCATGATTACCCCGGTTCAAGGTCATTTGGATGTATCATGTTCATTTATACAAGGTAGGAAAGCAACATGGCAGGCAAAATAGAATGGTTGAAGTGCCCACTACAGGAAATGCTACCATGCATTTGATCTCAATTTAGACCATTTTTCTCAACCAGAATGTCCTTGAAACTATTCAAATGACATTTGGCATATTACAATAGAGGTTATTCACCTACTTATCTCAATGTATCATACCTCCTTTCCTAATTGCCACGGTTATATTGTGGCTATTTCGACTTTACTGCTTTTGTAGCATTTCCCTTTTACCACATGTGACCTCGACCTTTCACAAGGCCACATGACACTACAATACTAAATACTAGGTCACAGTTGGTTCCTAAATGCAATAGCAAGTATCAGCACAGATTATTGACAGGCTCAAACTTGATTAAACCATTCTGATGATTTACCTTTTAAACATCAAATTCAGATATAGGTTGGATTATCATGGAAATACAATGGTTTAACCCTCTAATGTCATTAGTTCTCAATGGCTAATATGTGGGCATTCACTTAGACAGGAAATCTTGCCTGTATAGATATGTATCTATTATCTGTGCATAGAAAAGGAAAGCAAATTGAATATTATAAGTATTTTCCATATTTGACCTAGTAAAACATGACCTTGCACCCTATCAATCTCCACCATAGTCAGTCAGGTAATGGACCATATATATAAGAATGGCTATGTAAGATGAATAACACTCAGGTTCAGTATCTTTGCATTTGTCTCAAAGTGTATGTACCTTTTAGAGGTCCTTAAGTCCTTAAAACCGTGACCTTTGACCTTGTTTTTGACCTTGTTCCGACCTAGATATCATTCTACACACACCAGATTCGGAATCAGCATACTCAAATTACCCTAATCCAACCGTCATATCATCTATTGCAGGCCGTACCAGATCAAAGTTAAATATTGACATTTAGGATGCTTGGCTCCCCTATTATGGTTCTTATTGATGCCTGAATACAGTGCTCAGAAGCTAATGCATGGTGCAGCAACCTTTAAATGGTTAATAGAGGGATTTGGCAGTACAAAACGGATTTGTCTCAGACGTAGGTTCTTCTCAGAAAAGCATTACTACGAGGCAGTGGTTCGTCACCCTGAGGTGGCTGCATGGATAAGAAGCCTAGGTTAGGATGGTCACTAGGGAATAAGTAACCCACCACAGTGGATTCAATCAGTGACTAGGCCAAGGCAATACAAAATGAGTGTTTCATATAAGAATGTCAGGAAATCTGAACCTTTTAGGATGTTAGGCTGGGGCAACCGCACATTGCTTTAGCCCTTGTCGAATAAACTGTTATTAGTACATTTCGGTCATGATAAATCTATTACCTGTAATTATGCATAGTTCCCGAGGCAACGCAACAATTATGGGTCGTTGCTAGGATGTGCAATTTATAACATGCTATACTTAAAGGTAAAAATGTTTTAGGAATCAGGAAATCCGACTAAATTAATGTAGCTTCTCATAGCATATGATATAAGACATTATTAAATACCCTTTCAGCGTGTTATTTCATTTTGGAGAAGATTGAGAAACAGCAACTTTTTTTTTATTTTGCGGAGGAGTCGCTGAAGTCGGTGGATCAAGGGGTATAGGAATTGAATAACTCCATAGAATACCCTTAAACTAGGAGGATATCACAGCAATGCCCTCTGAACTGTGAGCATAATCAAGACTTAGAAGGGGCAGTGATTCAATCCCAACACTCTCCATATAATTATGCCGTGTTTCACCAAATCGATAAAATTTGAAAGAGTTGAAAGTTTATGACTGACAATAATCTATAACTGGCAGCAATCTGTGACTGGCTGACGTCTATGACCAAGTAGCCTGGGTGCCTACAGAAGAATCAAGAAAAAAAAACGGTAAAAAAGAAAAGGTTCATAACATGCTTTAATTATTTCCTTACATTCCTATGTTCATCTCCACTAAATAAGCCGTTTTCTGTCATTCTTTTCATAGATTGTTGCCAGCCATAGCTTGTGGCTGGTCATATAGCGATGATTCGGGTTTCTCAGCTGAGCTCGGAAATTTCTCAGAAACCAGAATACCTCAAAATACCCCAGAAAGACGATGATATTGCTACAAAACTCATACTCAGTAAAACACTTAGTACAATTAGCGACCCCCTCAAGCAAGCTGCTATTCCTGATTAAATTTCTTCCATATTCAACATGGATATTCAGAAAACATATAGATTGAATATATGGAGGTAAAAAAACCCTCAAGCAAGCTGCTATTCCTGATTAGATTACTTCCATATTCAACATGGATATTCAGAAAACATATAGATTGAATATATGGAGGTAAAAACCTTTTTTTCAGCAATTAAAATATGGTTTCATCGATGGTTACGCAAAGAAGGGTTGAGTGGGCTATGTGGGTTGTACACTCCATCCACCAGGAAATCGGCAGCTGGACCCTCGTAGTATTGCTTGCTCTTTGCTTGTATCGATTTGGTGAAACCTAGCCACATAGAGTCCTTGTCAGTGATAGCGAGATCCCTCATGAGATTGGAGTGTGATCCAGAGTGAGAGGTAAGGATATCATGGTAGGCTAGGGGTGCCTAGGGGTATACATGTTGCCATGGTTACCTTTATGAAGAGCTTGATTGGGACAATTGTAGCCAATAATGGCAATTTGTTCCTCAATGATATTTACAGTGCATGAGTCTCCCGCACAGAAACATCATTTCACTTATAGTCTGCCTCAAGGTTGAACACCTTCAGTGTAGGGCTTCCATCAGGAGCTACTGAGCCTTTCCCCATCCATTGCTTTTTCTTACACGTGAAATAGTCTCTAAATAACACGTTTTCATCTCAATTTAAGGATAAAATGGTGGCGCTACTCATTTCCAAAATCTTTAGGAGCTCCCCCTGATGTATAAGGGTTCAGGATCTATTCATGAAAACGGTTTAGTAATTTTCCCAAAACAGCCTGAAAAGCCTTAACCCCTTAGGCCCTAGTTTTAAACCCCCAGCGCCCCTATATATAGGGCTGAGTACCTATCCCGACTGCACTCTGACTGTTACTGGACGTGCATTAAGATCTCCGGGTTTAAAGGCAGCCCTGCTGCAAACTGAGGTACCCAGACACTTGTCTACAATGATTTTCGATGATACCTATAGTTTAAACTGTTCTACTGGGGCGATCGGTTGGATATTCATTCCATATTTTATCATAGAAATACTATTGCTATTTTGAAATAATGTAAGGGCGGTATGCTAACAACTTATTAATAGGTTTGGTAAAATTGCTATACATCATTCTTTATGAGCTGGTGACTGCCATGTCATGTCATGGACAATCTCTCCCATACTTAATTTGGGTATTGAATAAAGGTTAATTATATACGATCTATAGTCTCGTGATATTTCCATAGGTTTTTGAGATACTAAGTTTATCCTTAATTGAGTCCAATATGTATATAATTAAATATCTTACTTCTACTAAGGTCATTTTATTTAGATAACTTGGACTACAGGATCTACAGATTTATTTCTTGAACGGCAGGGGGGAAATTAAGGTCGCAAAGAATTGCCAGAGGTAACAAAAATAATAATCTGGAAAATCGTCTAACTCCTCTCACTCCAGATTATCTGGGTGGCCAATGGCAACAACCTCTTTATATTACCAAAGTTAGAGTGATTCATGCGATGTGTTTATAAGGTCTGTTAGAACCCCCTGTTGTATTAGATTTTGTGCTTCACCGAATAACGTATTGTATGTGAGAGAATGAGTAACATAATCACATCTACGTTGTAGTCAAAATAACATTTCATAATGCACGTCCATGACGGCCGATACTATGAATAGTGATTCGAAATATATGTCACATGCATAGGGTTGCATGGATTTTCCCAGTCACTTCCTTTAATGTGACCTAGTCTCCTATACACCCGTCATTCTAAAGAGAGGAAAAGGTGGAGCAAACACTCAGGGGCGAACATTTGAGTGCACCTTTGTATCTATTTCATGCAACTATGAACTAAATCAACCAAAGGAACAATCAAGGAGGTTACGTTATTTATGTTTAATCATGTATTTGTATAAGCTAAAAGGTCGTGAGATATTAGGAGAGCGGTAAAGTCTTATTTGGTTAGCTCAATGTGGCTGCTGTGTTCGCCATGAAATAAACAGGTGTATATGTCAGCTGACTTTGCCACTGGTCACCATGAATATTCAAGTGCACAAGGGTTGTTACACCAGCGTACAGTGTACTTACTCAATATGATTATATTACAGTTTTGAATCTTCCATGGACATCAGAATCACATTTTACATTATCCCTTGTTTCACGAAGCAATCATATAGTCCATAGACCTGATATCTCTCCTGCCACTCTTCAGACAATGTCATTAGTGTAAAACAGCAAAACTGATATTGGAATGACATCAATTTCTCCAGTGAATGAACTTAATCCCATAGCAATCTTAGGCTCCACGTTATAACCTATATAAAGTAGACTCACTTTGAGTAGAGGAACTCTATCTCCCTTGGTTACCAGTGAGTCATGGGTATAGTGCCTCGGCTGCAGTCATTACTTTGCGGCCGTAGACGAGTGCTCTCCCAACAGCATGCCATATTGGCGCAAAGTTATTAAACAAGCTACAACATCTAAAAAAGATATAGCAAGAGATAGAAGAGTTATATATAAAGGCTTGCCTAAGGGTCAGTCATGGAAATTGTTCCGCACGAGCAAAATCAAGGATGTATCGTTCTGGTTAACTGTGGCTGACTACAATACACAGATGATAGTTTTATCCAAAAGATTTGGTCACAGCATTTATTGTATCGATTATGTATACACCTTCCATGACAATGCCTTCGTAATTCATTTCTTTTCAGAATGGTGTTAAATTTGACGGAGCCATACTGTTTTGCTTTTACAGTTCATATTATGCAGTGCTATGCGTTCACTGTTATACAATACTTGAATATTTACCTGAATATTAACTAAACTCCTGCCTCCCTGTTGTCTATTCTATTTGGTTATACATTCGGAAAAGCATTCTCATACCAATTTGTCTTTTCCTCCTGCAGTCGAGATGAAGCTGTGTAAACGCTGTAATGGCAGCATCATGCAATAATGCATTATGTCCTTGATGCATGAATGCAGCCCTGGCAAGTAATTCGCCAGTGCTTCATTCATGCATCATGCCGACCCTACAGGGTTGATACATAATAATATGTACACTCCCAACAGGTCGGTATGATACACCAAAGCAGTACTGAGTTGCACGCCAGGGCTGCATTGGTCAATCACGACGATACATTTCATCTTTCAGCGACATACCATCCTTAAAGGGTTAAAAATCTGAATTGATCTAAAAAAATAAAAAGACTCACCTGTGTTTCCCCTCTTATCTCTTCCTGCAGGTGATAGTAGAGCTGCGGGTGGTGTTCCTCAAGATAGGTGAGATAGACACGCTCAAGGAGCAGTACAGCGCAGACACTTTCATCCAGGCTAAGTGGCGCGAACCCGCCCTAGACGGAAAGATGCTAGAGGTGAGCTCGCCTAAGGTGAAGACAGACTACTTATTTTAAGCAACCCCTTATTACTTTGTGTGACAGTATCAGGGGGAATCAGTCTCATTGGTTGTTGCAATGAGGCTGGTTTTTCTTGAGCTGGTCACATTTATGTTACCGATCGTCTCCATCGTTCAACATTGAAGGAGGTATGGATGGTTCCCATAAATGTTAGTTTGATGATGCTCTTGGTAAGCTTCCCTGTATATAGTTAGTGCTTTGTTGTATAAGGAGATAAGCTTGATTCAAAAGCAAGTGTACTCTTTTCTTAGCAGATTTTGGCTTGTGCCTTAATTGTCGTATTTGTTATACTACATGCTTTTGGACTTACAACATAAGTAGAATAGTGACTTTATATTTTAGAATTGTTTTTATTTTTTGTGCATGCTTAACCAGAAGATTTTTGTGGAATAGTCTGTCTGACCAAAGTTGTTGTGAAATATTTTTGTCTAATCTAACCTAACAGAAAGCATGGTAATACCAGTAGATGTACGTTTAGTAGAAACACGAAAAGATTTTCATGTAATTTTCTCATAAATTTTTTAGCAATTATGAGGATAAGTGATATACCTCCTTCTAATGAATTATTTCCTTGTTACTGTTGTTCTTGTGCTTGTTCTTGTTTTTTGTGCTTGACATATGAATGTAGAGTCAGTAACGCGTCTTTATTTGTGCTTGACACATGAATGTATAGTCAGTTATGTGTCTTTATTTGTGCTTGACACATGAATGTATAGTCAGTTATGTGTCTTTATTTGTGCTTGATACATGAATGTATAGTCAGTTACGCGTCTTTATTTGTGCTTGATACATGAATGTAGAGTCAGTTACGAGTCTCCCTTTGTGTTTGTCACACAAATGTAGAGTCAGTCCCTGTTGTTGTTATTCCTACATTGCTTTGTTACATTAGGCCAAAAAAATAAAAGGTGTGTTTCAGGCAACCCGACCCTAGATTAAAAAAAGGGCCGACCCTAGCTTTTTTTTTTCGATTTTTCCGATTCTTTTTTTTTTTGCAAAATATTCATTTTTTTTCCCGGAAATTTTAGCAAATTTTTGGTCAGGAAGAAGAGATCATATGCCTAATTGATGGTCCAGCCTCAGGAAATTGCTTTTTAACAAGAACGTCCAATAATTTCATGATATTCCTAGTTATAGTAAGAATCGGTGAGTCGTCTTGATGACCCCCCGAGTCGATGTGGCAGTTCGTGACCCATTCCAGGTACCTCCAACATTCAAAAAATAAAAATAAATAAATAAAATAAAATCCGAACTACATACCCTAAACTTTTGGACCACGTTGCCTGAAACACACCTTTTTTTTTGGCCTTACTACCCATGAATTGTTGATGATATTAGTTATCTTATCTACACCCAGAAGATAGTAAGCGTCAGCCAGAAACTCCCTATGTCACCACATTGACTCTTTTGCCAATGCTGGATTCTGAATTCTCTCATTTCCAGACTCCAGCATTGCCAGACTTTGGACAGGCTGAGAAAAACGTGAGTTTCTCACGTTGCAGTGGCAGGGCACAACGATGTGTTATCACACTGCTGTGTTGGGGGTGAGGTGTTTTCTGCAGCGGGGTGGGAAAGCACGTCGTTGTGCTTATGGTGTAGAAGTATCCTTACATCACACAGCGATGTGGAATCTCACCCCTACCCCTGTGAAATATAGGGAATACACAGTTTGGGCTGTTTTATTCACTATGTCTAATTAAGAACACATTTGCTATGGAGTCCTACTCACATGTACCTAACTTATAACATGATGCATCACTATACACATTCATCTTTTAGTGCAAATGATGGTTAGTTCTCACAAGGTGAAGTATCAATGGTATTCTATAGGATATCATGCAAATTGTCCGTATTCATAGTCAATATGTACATATAGTCAATATACAAATACGTCACCGTCTATTTGTGATAGAACTTTGTTTGAAGTTGATGGAAATTACCAGAAAATCCAAGATTTTATTATTTTTAATTCCACATCTTGGGCTCTTACACTGAGGATTTGCCACTTACCCTCATAGAGGTAACCCTTTAAGGCATGAGGGCGCACCACAGGACCCTATGCCACAAAAGTGGTATATAAACACAAATGCCCTGAGGCCACAAATGCCCTTAGGCCACAAATGTCATCGAGCCGCAAACGACAACTCGGCCCACTATTGTAGTGTTTGAGGCATTAGGGGAGTATGATATTTTAGGGCAGTTTGATGTATTACACCACTATAATCATGATATTTGGGGGGGGGGAACTGTCTTTAAATATAAATTTGCCCTCATGCTTTAATTCTAAAAGCCATGTAATTATAGTGGTGAAATACATTAAACTGCGCTGAAATATCAGATCAATGTGCTCTCAACATTATAAAGTGGTTCAATACATTAAACTGACCTAAAATGTCGACCTGCCGTTTTCCCTCAATCACCATATCACCTGCTAGTGTACTTCACTGCCTGAAAATATTAACCTGTCCTCATGTCTCACATGCTATATGATAAGCTCTCATATACCTAACTGTTCTTAAAATCCAGCTTCCCCTTATGCTTCAAAGACCAGCCACTGATATAATGAACTGATATGCCTACCTGCCCCCATGCCTCAATTGCTATATAGTGTGCTGATATAGCTGTCCATATATTACTGTATATACATATTAAATGAATATAATATGTGGTCCACTTGAGGGTGTTTGTGGCCTAAGGGCGTTTGTGGCGCAAGGGCGTTTTTGGCCTAAGAGTGTTTGTGGTCTAAGGTTGTTTGTGGTTTAAGGGTGTTGTAATGCCACTTTTGTGGCATAATATCCCACTGTGTCCTTATGCATCAAGAGGTTAATCTTTTGGAGGTTAGTGACAACAACCCTACCCGATCTCAACCCCAAATTTATTTGTGTGATAACAAAGTGTCGTGCTCTGCCACAGTAGCCACAGCAATGTGAGAAACTCACAATTATCCCAGCCTATCATTGCCAGACTATCTTGCATTACAAGAACACTGTACACCCAGCATTGCCCGATTGTACATGTAGTAACAATTTCAATTTTGATTTAATTTCAACTTTCTTTGTTTAAACAAATAATTATCTAGGCGCATATTGATTTTTTCTTTTCACAGCATAGCAGAGAAATATTTTGTAGTTGTCATGTGAGGTTGCGGTATGCTTATTGACACAATGTATTTTTCCCCGTTTGTTTCACACAAGAAAGGATTCGATATGGAGAGAAAAACTACCACATGGATAGTGGTAAAAGTGAAAATTGTATTAACCTTATTATGAAACACAATCCTAGTACTATGCTCGCACAGTGCAGCCTCAGTAGTTCGGATAACTCACTTTAGAACACATCTTGCCATCACCATGCTATATCCCATTATATTTACTTTGATAAAGGGATATGGCACAGTGAGTGAAAAGCAAAACAACTTATTCAAAGATAGCACAGGACATAACCATTATTCTAAAATGACGGACTAGAAGCTATAAAGTTCCAGAATCAGCTTTACTAGATAACTCAAGGCCATGTGCAACGGTTCCTAATCACCAATGGGTGTTAAAAAACCTGTTTTTATTTCTGAAAAATAAAACAGGTCCAAAAACAAGGGAAGACTATTAATTACAAACTGCTTTACTTCAACTCATGTTGATAAAAACCAAACGAGACAACATGTCGAGGCATACAACAGTACAAGCTTCATGGACGTGGCTTGTCATTAAGAGGTTTTAAAGTAGAATTTAATGTGAATGTGTTGGTATCTGGTCTATATCTGACACTCTGGTTTCTGTCTGCGTTGACTGCAGGCCCTTAGTACTGTGGTATAAGGCCGTGTCTCACCAAATCTATACAAGTTGAAAGTCTATGACCAGGTACAATCTATGACCGCATGCAATCTTTGATTGGATGCGATGTATGACCAGCATAACAGAAAACGGCTTATTTAGGGCAGATATACATAAAAATGCCATAGATCTATACTGCACCCGGCCATAGATTGAGCCCAGTCATAGGTTCAATTTGTACCTTGCCATTTTCTACATTTATGGATTCATACAGACAAAATGGCATAACGCATTCAAGCGCTTTGCTGTCATTAAAGGGTTAATGTTAAAAACCACCGTCCACAGAGCATAAAGTGGGCAAAATCGTCGGAATAAAGGTTTGTTTATTTTGATTTTGTACAATGTTCGTATACAAACTTCCGTGTATATGATGTGTCAAATGACGTGCAAATGATGTGTACACCCAGCGGACGTTGCAATGATATTTTAGTTAGGGAATTTATGCTTTGTTTACACTAATTGGGTGCAAGAGAAAGTCGGCCGAAAGTCAAACTGGTTTGATATTATCGGCCGAATCATGGCTATATAAAACTTTAATGGATAGGAGTGGGGGGAGGGTAGTAGTTGAGGGGCATAACATAGACTATTTATATAAAATGTGAATGTAAGTAGAAGCATATCTCTGTCGGCCGTATAAGAACCTCTGACGTCCGTATAAGAACCTCTGACGTCCGTATAAGAACCTCTGACGGCCGTATAGAGGTCATTTAAATAGTATGGCGAAGTGACGACAGAGCAGGGTGGGTGGGGGGGAACTTCGCAGATTGCTTAGTCAGCAATTTTATACCGACGATGTTCCTTTATGCTCTGTGGACGGTGGCCATAAGGAACTGGCAATTACAGTCTATACAAATATCTATGCATCTTTAGGATAATTTACATCTTCCCTCTGATTCTAGAATTTGAGTGTTTGAAATTGCAAATGTCTTCCATTGTGTAAACTTAAATCATATTGCTATGTGGATCACCATTGCTTCTAGTGTAAAGTGGTCTTTAGATTGACAAAGATTGAATTCCAAATTGTATCAAATTTGTATGAACATGAGGTTTAAGTCATAACAAGTAGTATTGTATACATGCCTATTCCATCAGAGGGAAGCAAAAGTTTATTTGCAAGTGACAGAAAGCTCAAGTGACTCTCTCCAATAGAACACGGCAATGGCAATAATTGTGTCTCTTCCATTATCATATCTACATTTTGCGATAAAAAAAATGTCAGATGTCTTGGCACTTTCTACAAAATCAGAGCCCAATATTTCTAATGGCAAAAAGCAGCTCCAGATGCTTCTTAAGACACATGGAAGCCATTCGCCTTGCAAGCTAATTTGCTCAGCATTAGTCCATTTCTGAGGCAGTCTGTTTATTAGCACCTCGTAAATATAGGACCGCATTATTGTGAAGGATGGCCCTATTCAAGTAGTAGTCCTTTTAGAAGGCATGATGCCTAAAGTAGTTGGAAGGTGCACTAATTCATATGCAGTGCTAGCAAGTATCTCACTGCAGCGACCAAAAGTGCATCAACTCTATAGGGTTGGCATAATGCAGATATCAAGCGCAAAAGCGTTGCTTACATGAATTATGACGGCAAAAATGCAAAGTGCATTGAAGTACCTTTCTGTCATTAAAGGGTTAGATTGAGGCCTAATTTCAGAACTTTGATTATGTTTGTGAAGGAACAGTAACCTGACTCTACACTGAAAGGAAACTGTAATTAACCCTTTAAGGACCGCCTACTGCTTTAACACAACATGCCCTTTGTTGTAATGGTGCTTGAATGCATGAACTGCATCATAACGATAAATGTCATGATGCATTAAAGCACTATGTGGCCTTTAAATGAATTTCTATAATACTGTAGAAATGAAGATTCTGAATGCTATGGCCCGATTTCCTCGCAGTATAATCAGATATATTTTTTATCCCTTTAAAATGCAGCAGTGAAGTTAGTTTATAGTATTTACTGTCTTTTCAATCTCCGAGATAAAAACTGGTTTTCTATTTTTCAACATTTATGTACATGTACAACACCATTTCCTCTATTAAATGGTTATGTTTTTATGTGCAATTATCATCCGAGTGCATATAGACTGTATCTCAAAATGTGAAGTCATTTACGCATATAATTTGTCCATAAAGTTAGCTTATAACATCTTTTAACTGTTATTGATGATAATTTCTAATCATTGTGCAACACCGGCTCGGCTCTATAGTGTCACCGGCACTACCTACATTGTGATGCTGGTGTCACTATATTCCACTATAATTATTGTGACATCGGTGCCATCTTATTGTGGTACGGGAGAGGTGCTGTCACCATTGATGTGGTATTGCCACCGCTCTGTGTTGTGAGGGTGCCACATCATTGGTTTGGCACTGCTACCACTCTACCATTGCCACAAAATGTCATACCATTGCCAAATAGCCCCTTTACAATATCCACCTACCATGTTTCCAACTGTTTGCCTTGGTTGCAGGAGTTGAAGCGCGCCGACCTAGACAAGTACTGGAACCCCCTACTGTATATAGACAACATTCTCAGTGAGACCAAGGAGGCGACGTGGTTAACGGCCACAGTCAACTCCAGAGGCGAGGCCTACATCCTGGAGCGGCGCCGTGTCAGGGGCATCTTCATGGAGAACCTCGAACTCAACGACTTCCCCCTAGACGTACAGGTAAGCTGTGTTGATGACTTCCTTCTAGATGTACAGGTAAGCTGTGTTGATGACTTCCCCCTATAAACGTACAGGTAAGCTGTATTGATGACTTTCCCCTAGACGTACAGGTAAGCTGTATTGATGACTTTCCCCTAGACGTACAGGTAAGCTGTGTTGACGACTTCCCCCTATAAACGTACAGGTAAGCTGTATTGATGACTTTCCCCTAGACGTACAGGTAAGCTGTATTGACGACTTCCCCCTAGACGTACAAGTAAGTTGTATTGACGACTTCCCCCTACACACACAGAAAAGTCAGCGTCATTGTCGCTAAAACCACCCTCACCTGAAAGTCAGGCACTGAGTTTCAGGTGAGGGTGGTTTTAGCGACAATGACGCTGACTTTTCTGAGGGTGTAGACATGTTACTTATAACATCATTATGTACTACATAGGAAACTGATGACCAATCATTGGGTTGCTAGATGTCTATGAGAGGGGCAGGCAGAGTTAGAGGGATTCCTATGGTGTCTTGGAAACAGCAAACGCCTTTTGTTGTATGGATTGACAGCAGAATATTGGTTCTCTTCATAAATGATATACAGCTGACATACCCACTAACCCATGATAGCTTTGGAATTGTTTGGAAAAAGCCAATCCCATTGCTGTCATATATATGTATACTTCCCCCTCCTAGGGGAAATTAGAAAAACCTCACCTCAGAAAGCGATACTTAAAAGCCCCATTGCCCCATAAATGACAGAGCCCTCTACACATCCTGCAAGGAGATCAACTCTCATGAGAACCAGGGAAATGGGTAGACTTTGTTGTAGAGCCTTAAGAGTTACTTTGACAAAAACAACAATAAGGTGTCCCTTTCCTTGATTCACTAAAGTGCTGAGTCATTCCCTAACAAGGTAAATGCTGTGGAAAGCCTTACCTACTTAGTGCCTTCCCTTTCCTGTCCAGACTCTAAATGCAGCTTTTGTGTTCCATTTCTCTCCCCATCTATTATGAATCAACTCATTCGGCCTCGGTTTCCCCAGTAGGGATCACTACCGTCCCCGGCCTCATCATCCGGAAACCTTGCCATCCGGGATACTTCAGCCGACCCATATGAACTCTGGTCGCCAAGAGCAGGGAACTCCCATAAAATATTGTGTACAGTTTGATGTTGGATATATTTTCTGGGGTATTTTATCTGTCAAACAGTGCAATGTAAACTGTTCTGTTCTAAGTGAATTACTACATAGTCATTCAGATTTTAACGATATTGAGCATATCCTATTTGTATGGATAGGCTTAGTGATAGTATCAATAGTTTACTAGATAATGTACACGTCACATGAAGAACCATGGTAGGCAACCATTATAAAAAAAAAATTGAGTTTTGAAATGGTTTTATTGATCTTCTCACAATGTACAAAAAGTGGTAAGGCGAAGGTCAACATTTTATCAAAAGTATCATACTTCACTATCAAATCTAACAAATTCACAGTAGCTAATACAATTGATGAAAAAAGATGAGGTGAGAAATGATGTTGGATGTAGAGATAACACAAAACTAGTTACAGAATGGACATTGGCTTAGTAGACAAACAGACAAAAGGACACAAGCCAGGTAGAAAGTAGAATTTGTCGGAATTATATTCATCATTCATATTCTAAATATCTAACAACATAATTTGGGCAAAAGTAAGGTTTCTTCTTAGCGGTAGAACACTGATACAGTTGAACAATAGTTGGGACTTTATGCCACAATCAATAACCTCTATAATAATAAAAGTGACACTTTTCAAAGTATGCCATCTTTCATTGCACCCAGCAGTCATCTCCTCTAGATGTACCCTCCAACAACGAATTATGCCGTATCAAATCTCTGATTAATCCTTTTTTGGGTCTGGACATTGTATATCAGGGATTTACAGCATATCAAGATTATTTACAAATATGTGAAAATGCCCATTCTCAAGATGGAGATAAGAAACACTCTATGCTTGCCTTTTAGGGATAATGGTGAACTGTATAGATTGTCTATCAGAAACCAATCCCCTGCCTGGCCTGAAATATCACTTGGTGTGTCTCAGAGCGATCGAGGCGGCACCTGATGGTGATTTAAGGAACAAGAGGTCAAATTGACACTGTCATTGTCTGTCACACACTCCATAAGTTGACAGCCGATACTGACACCTCTAGTGCTGTCAACACCCACCGTTTAGCACTAGCCCAAATAGAGGGGCCACCTCCTAAATGCTGCTCCAATACTGGATATGCCATGGGGCACCATCTTTTGGGAGTGGATCTCTGGTGGTGCCCCATAGGCAGCTGGTGATTGAAAAATAAATGGGAAGTCAGTCTTGTGTAGGCTCTAGTCTGGGGATTGATTTTTCTCATAGATAGACAGAATTAAGCAGATCTTCCATTGAAATAAATTTAGAAATAATTGCAGTTTTATTCTGTCATGAACCTAACAGAACCTGACAGAATCTATTTCACTTTGACAGGTAGACTGACTGTAGATACATGGG
This sequence comes from Harmothoe impar, assembly GCA_947462335.1. Classification (NCBI taxonomy): domain Eukaryota; kingdom Metazoa; phylum Annelida; class Polychaeta; order Phyllodocida; family Polynoidae; genus Harmothoe; species Harmothoe impar. The sequence goes on along the minus strand of OX381719.1, from coordinate 26,208,105 downwards.
TTATTGGCCTACTGTTATTGAATTACAGAATTATATTCAGTATTTTTGCATTGCCCGGTGCAATGGCATGTAATGATGCCTGATTATTGCTTATGGTGGAAGATGCATTTCAGAATGTCTGGAGTGAAGCACCTAAGCTCATGTCCAAGTCTTTCTGCTTGTAAAGGTCAGAGTCCGAGACCATCTCAATAGGCAAGGGGCATCGTAAGCATTAATCGAACACGACCTAGGTCGCCAAACCTGAACCCTATCTTAGTAATACATACCAGGACAACTAATGTCATTTAGGTGCATTGCCCTCCTATGTCTGTTAATTGCGGCGTGAGGATATGGCTTCCCTCATGCGGCTGGAGCCATTCGTAAGGTGGCTGCTGATTGGACAGGCCATGGGTCACGTGACAGAAAGGGCCAATCACTGCGGGTGTTACTGCGGACGTGGACTGGGGTGATTAGTTGGGAGGCAGGAGTGGATCGGATACAGTGGGGATCAGCGTGGTCAAGGGTGGGAGTTGGGGTAAGCCTTATGACGTGTTCAAATTAGATAGAGCTCTGGTCTAGCACCTTACTGACATATGTAGGGCCTAGGTCTATGGGCTATGGAGCACGAATATCTACACGGCAACTCAGCCAATCAGATCACAGGCAATTCCGTTGTTATTCACATCCTTTTTCCCCAATCCAGAGCAGAGGCTTAAATGGGGGGTTTATTTAACGGTGAAACCTATGGGAGGGTAGTTCCGAGGGGAGTATGCAGTTATCCTCAGCCATACGCCACACTCCAGCCACACTGCACGCTCTCGCAGGTCAATTGACCCTTGAGAAATCCAAATGGCGATCCTTGAAACCAAACCAAGCCGTTTGCATGTCAATAACGGTAGTTTTGTCTATCATATATATAAATACCCTTAAATAGATACAGATCTTCACTTACAAGTGGGCATTGGTTACTGCACTCGTGGAGTCCCAGGCTCTGCTCTTACAGTAACCAAAGTTACAGTAACTTTGTGTGCAGCTCTGTGTGTGGTTTGATCAATTACATAGTGCATTGCTCATTGTCCCCTAAGCTCTATATTCAAGCCTTCAATATTTAGGCGACATAGTAACTAATTATGGGATATTACTAAGTATCCATACTATATATGTAACCGCACTATAATTATATGGATGCTCACCTTCAGGTTCAAAAAGGGTATTTAAATCACCTGATAGCAATAGCATTGCCTGGTGAAATTCAACAATCCGATGTACTACTCACATCGCGGCTAGGTTAGAGACACCGCAGCCCCTATGGTCCTTCTTACTCCAGACCCTATATCACTACCATCTGACTCTTAAGTGTAAGTGAGGCCACATGACCTAAGTGCTGTATGACCTGTGGGCGTGCCAGGTCCCTATAGCGATGCCCTCAGGAAGGTCCCCAAAGGGCCTTAAAAGCCTGAGGGCCATGGCCCTTAGTGGAATAGCCATTGTGCCAGCACGCTCAATTGTTCACCCATTTGGAGCGCTCAGAGGGTCGGGTAAAAGGGTGAGCTAGAGCGAGATGATTTGGACTGTAGCAGGTTAGATCTAACGAGGGTGAATATGTGGGTGAACACTGCACAAGTGATGATCAGGGAGTAGACCAACGAGGTGGATCCGAGTTTCATTGCAATGCACAAGAATTCACTTGTCATTCACTTCATAACTGGGCAATATGAATAGATGTGAGAAGCCAAGGTAAAAGGATGATCCTCTTAGCTAGATTCTTCGAACTTACATCCTTTCATCTGCATTAGCCCCTGTATGCAGTCCACGTAGTACGACATTACAGTAAAATACCACTGGGATACCCTTGGAATTTGACATATTATTCTCCAACAACCACCCGAGCACAAAACTTGTGCTAGCTTTACAGTGAAATTCACGCATAAAGATATATCAAAGTGAAATCCAAAGGACTGTGGACTGTTAAGGGTTAACAGTGGCACATCTAGGATTTTAAGAAGGTGGGGGGGCAGGCGCAATTGAAAAAAAGAACTCCCTTCCCAACTTCTGAGGCGAATTTTGCATTAAAACAACCGTAAATTCTACACAAAAATGGACAGATGAGGACAATGGTTATTGATTGCAACAACCTATGGGGGGGGTGGAGCGAATTCCGTAACTCAGAGGCTCACGTATTTGTGGAAACTCAAACTTAGATGCATAAACAGTCATTTATTATTTCATGGTGAATACGAAAAAGGTTAAAAAATTGGGCTGGCCGCTCCTTAGGATGGCGTGCAGTATTAACCCTGAGCTGTCCTGCATGGCCATATTGCATGCTCCTATAGGCTCACATGACCTGTGAAGAATGGAAGTCAACAAACATTACAAGTGGAAGTAAACAAACAAGTACTGCACAGGTATTTTAGCGTAGCTGTTGGCTATTCTAAAATAGTCATGAGCTATGAAAAACTCCAGATTCGAAAATAGGTTGTTAGAAATTACTCTTTATTCATTCTGACATACGGCTCGTAATCATACAGAGGGATAGTGATATTCAAATATGCTTTCCAACAACATGTGATGCATGAACATACAGGAGTGATACGCTCACGGCCTAATCAATAATTCCTCAATGTCCAAGGCTCTCTCCTATCCCGGTAAACTCCCAATGAGCCGGACTCTGCAGAGGGAGTCAGACTCGGAGTTGGATACCAATGCGTCTATCTCCAATGTTCCCCCAAAAGGGTGGAACGGAGAGAGACGCAGGGTCACCGAGGTAGGAGCAGCAGCAGGACTAGGCCAAAAAGTACAACAGAGTTCTAGGAATCTCTGTTCAGGAACAACCAAGCTGGCCAAAGTGCACAGCAAGACTGAGTCCCCGAGTAGAAGAACCCAGGGGTTTATATACTGGGGATTATATAATTCCACTCCATAACTCGTAAACACTTGAGTTCCCGAGGAATTCCGGGTAACCTGAACCCGACTCGGTGCATATCACCAAGTCGCACTCCACCAAACCTCAGGTGCCGGATCATGTAATCACATCCCGGAGTCCAGACAGGAGTGCGGCCCGGATACGCCACAGTAAACACAATCGAATAACCCAATCCGGTTCTATAGAAATAGTACAGGGTCCCACTACATTAGGTTGAAATACCCTGAAATAAATACAGCGTGTGACTTTAAAGTGACCGCATCAGTGGTTTTTGCACTTGCGCAGCTTGGCCATCGTGCAGAGTGGCCTAGGTAGCACTCATGCAATAATAACTGACACCGTCACTTTTATGTGCATCTCTGTCTATTCAGCCACCGATGGCTAAAACTTGCGATGAACGTCCAGAGAGATGTGCACCCCTGCGGTGCTGCCACCTCTCGGTACAGAATGGCATGTCTCTATATATATTATGTACACAGAGTCTGACCAAACAGAGAATGTCTCATTTAGAACTGTGCACACAGATGGCGCTGGTACAGCAATCTATTGGCGGGCCACGGCAACTATTTACCCAATAAACGGAGGGGGGGTACATATGTCTTGCATTGCCCACTTTCTAATGTGCAATGGCAATTCTAGTCTTTTAAGGTAAAGGGCTATTACTACCGGTACATTATTTCAACAGCCAGCCTCTTCAGAAGTTGTTCATTTTCCGTATAAGGTCAGCCTGATGCATGATCGTACCACAATCAAGTTACTAGCAGCCGCATTCATGCATTATTCCAATAACGTATAATATGTGTAGTGCCCATTAGGGAAAGTCTCGGTTTAAAAGTGTGCATATTCAGGATGATTCGGTATAATTATCGACATATTATCTCTTAAAAAGGAAGAAGATATTCAAATATAAAATTTTATAACAAATTATATTTATCTGTGAAATATCGGTTGATGATTTTATCTGGGTAAAATAGTTCATTTTAGGTTCACAAAATCTACGCATGATTTCAGTGTAACCTCAAATGTCACTGTCCATCTCAGGGTATGTGTCCGACTCATGATGAATCTACCCCACATCTGGTGCAAAAACAAAGGCATTCAAATAAAACTGCATGGAGGGAATATTTAATTCTATACACATCTTTAATCAATCAGTAGCTTCACTCACGGAGAGTGCATTAGCTATAGAGTAAGTTGGTCATATACCTGATTAGGTTTCTGCAAACTCAATCTTCTTCTCTATAGCAAGAGGGCCATTGTGTATTCCTGAATGGCCCGGGGTGTGGAATCAAATCTGTCGCCGTAGATGGAGCATAATGTGCCATTCATGAACTGAATAACTGTAGGGAGACCTTGTAAAAAAATGTATTCACAGACTGGTGGAATCTGCTTTCAGATCTGCTGTGAGATTCTTTAAATGGTGATCTGTAATTCCAGAAAGGAATAGAGTAATCTATTGTTGAAGTAGAGATATTGAATTATCTTGAAATGGCTACCCAATTTAGTTTATCATTTTGATATTACTTCTGTTTCAATTTCTTGTTCGACTTGTCCATGGCAGCTAAGATTTCTTTAAACGCCAAGAAATATCAGCCAACATCCAGCACTAAGAAACAACCTGATGCTACCCGATTGTTAAATCGGGCAAATTAATTTTCAATGCAATACCTCCTTTAACCCCTTAAAGACGGCATAATGCATTAATGCATCATGCCATGGTCGCCATGATACATGAATGCAGCATTGGCGAGTAACTCGCCAGTGTTGCATTCATGGATCATGACGACCTCACGGGGTTGAGACACTCCCGAAGGGTCAGCATGATGCACCAATGCAGCACTAGCGAGTTACTTGCCGGGGTTGCATTGGTACATCATGATGACAAATGTCTTCTTTTAGCAATTATAATTATGACGACATCACCAATTCTTCACAATTGAAACTAAAACGCACTGTGTTGTTGTTGTTGTTGTAGGACCTTACCATTACAATTACCAGTGAGAGACCAGACACAGAAATCGACATCATTCCAGACGAAAACGAAATGAGTGGAATTAATGTTCAAACATTCGTCGACCAACAAGTAAGTCGATGAAGATGTTACTGACAGCCCTTTTAGTCAACTTACAGTATAGTTATTAAGAGAATGGACAGAATAATTATGCTGTCAAATATAAAAACTAGAGAGAATACTCCCTTGGCAAAGTAATGCTTAGAGTCCTAGTGACTTCAACGAGCTAATCTGCTTAAGTTATTTGTTATCATGCTTCAACCCAGATCGAGGTTTCAGAGAGAAAAGAAACAGCGTCAACAGGCAGTCCAGGTTGCCTCCAGAATGACTCCTCTCTTTAGGAGAGCCCAGGCTGCACAAGGGAGCTAAGGGAGTCAGTTAGGGGGTCACATAGCTTCCTGGCTCATCTAAGGGAGTCAAGTGAAGACCTAGGCTCCCCTAAAGAGGAGAGTCATTCTGGAGGCAACCTGGATTCCCTTTTGACGCTGTTTCTTTTTCTGTGTTTATGACTCACTGATTGGTCCCCAGATAATAAAACAAAATTAAATGATACAGGAGCAGGATGATATAATTTATGAAATAAAACAATGGGAATGGGCTAGCCAAAGGTGGCCGGCCAACACAAAAGCTCATGGATAAAGTAGTTACCTTCGAAACTAAAGCGCAGTATTTTGTCGACCATCATGCTATTGTCAACCTGTTATTATCAAATATGAGAAAAACGATGGGGCACTATAATGACAGTTAATAGACTTCAGTGAAGGTACTGCCCCTTTAATAGCCAAGTCTATCGTTCACATGCAATGCAAGCTGTTTTGTCCATGTTTAGGAGTGGCGACTGCACGAACATATAGAAGTATCCCGGAAAATGATGACACAGGAATATTCCAGTTCAAACCGGTCCCATCCGGCTCTGTCCGTCACGTGTCGGGCGGCGCGGAGACCCGGATACTTCTACTGGAACGTCTTCCTCGTCATGGTAACGTCAAAAATCAACAATTTACTCTATTTCTGAATTATTTTAAAAATCAGTTATAAAAAAGGATATCATAATAGAGCATTTCATGTTACAAGTACCATTCAGTTCTTTTTGATACTTCATTCAAGCTTTTCAGGGAATAAGATGGTATTGAATCATTTAATAATTACTCAATAATAGGGCAGTGGTTATTTGGATACTATTTTACTATTGTTATGTGACTGTTTCAATCACCTGATAAAGTACGCACCAGAGGTGTATTTTTAGATACTGATCCTTCCCAACTGAAAGCTCTTTGGACCTCAACAGTATAAACGTCTGACATTCAATCACAAATCGGTAAAGATTTTCACTGGCTTACATTATTGTTTTTCGTATCTAATCCCAGACATCCCATTAGAGGTCTAGACTTAACCCTTTAAGGAGCGAAACCTTTCAAGGATCTGTCATCATAATGCACCAACACAGTGCAAATGAATGCCGGCGAGTATCTCACCAGTGTTGCATTGCTGCATCATACTGACCATTCACGAGTGTATCAGCCCCATCGCTACAGCAAGATACATTAAAGTGGCTGCAGATAGGTCAAAAGCGACCTGGCGACCTGGGCTGTTTTGGAGACGACCTAAGGCAATAATATAAGCGACCTGGCGACTTTTAGACAAAATTATCAATACAATAAAGGGTCCAAAAAAGCGACTTTTCAACCTGAACCCCTTAATTTCACCGACTTTGCGACCTCAAGGAGAGAAATCCTCTGCACCCACATAAAGCACTTTGCTGCCCGTAAAGAGTTAGTTAATTACCCGACTCATGTCGCCCCCCACTAATGGCTGGGTTGTCTCTGTCTGTTGCAGTTTTTTATCAGCGCTCTGTCTTTCGCCACATTTGCCGTGAGCCCCGAGCTGCCTCAGAACCGCTTACAGCTCTCCTTCACACTACTGCTCACCTCTGTAGCTTTCAAATTTGTGATAAACCAAAGTCTTCCCAAAATATCTTACTTAACCTACATGGTAAGTACAATTTTTTCCCTTAAAAATGAAAGTATTTAATCAGGAGTGTCTCTGTACCTTCAAGATCATACTCATTATTCGAGGTCATGGTCAAATCAAGTTATAGTTTATATAGGTATTTAATGAATAATTTAAATACTTAATCAGGATCCTTTGTGTTTATCATTGATGATAATATTCAAACACTTTCTGGACCATTGTAACTTTTATCATGTCACAGCCATGCTCAGTTATCATAGTTCATATCGTTTTCACTTGCATAACTACTATAAATGATTATCTTCAGAATATACAGATATTATCATCATGTGGTCAAGTTGCTATACCTACAACTAAGAAGGATATACTTTACTGATATGATTTGAACAAATCTTCAAATGATTGACCAACCAAGCAAACAACCTTTAGTTGCTTAGTTTTAATTTAAGTTACATGATTATCTCCATTTTCATAGAAATTAACATTCTATATAATGATGTAAAATTATGAAATGTAATTAATTACAGGACAAGTACGTCTTACTTTCCCTCGTCATCCTCTGCGTCGTGTGTATATGGCACGCCGTCGTCACCGTCTTCCGGAGTCATGGCGCCAACTTTCTAGCCGAGCTAGAGAGAGATGTGTTTATCGCCTTCGCTCTGATATACATTATCTGCCATTTAGTCTTCATGTTTTGGCTGTATTTTGATGTGAGTATCACGACCAGGCACCTGGCCTCCCCACGGCACCCCCTCTACACTGTCCACTGTCTCTGTCTCTGTCTTTACTCTAACTTATTTAGAGCATGGGCTTACTATGCTATGTTTGTGTCTTTAGTTTCTAGGCTTTTTTTAGTAGTAGTAGTAGTAGTAGTAGTAGTAGTGAACCAACGTCTTGACGCTCTTCATTCTTTTCTTTTTTTAAATTGCAAATACTTTCATAATTTATAAAGATTCACAATGACTGCGTTTCCGTGCTCCTGTTTTATTTCGTTCATTATAACTAAGTGCTGCAGTTCTATTAGTATCCTCCATTTTCCTGGTTTCTGCCAACTCTCATTTATGTCATAAGTTTCAAAAGCATTATGAGTAGCCATGCTGCAAAGATGCCCCCCATGTGGGTGCATGAATTACCTGTTTCTATAAATCAATTGTGCAAATGTAAAAAAACTACCCAAGTAATAAGATTTCTTTCCATAAGAACGGGTAATTGTTATCAGATTAGCTTTTTTCACTGCAAACAAAAAAATTCTCTTCGAAAATGATAAATCCTAGGGATTTGGAATGGAAAGAAGAGATGATAGAAAGGTTCATTTCCATGTATATTTGTCACATTACGTAGCTCTAGAACTTAGATGTTAGTATATGTACCCAGCTAACCGTTTTGTACCCTTCAACTAACACTCCTGACAAACCTTGACCGATTTCTAATTGAAGTTTGAATCTTCAGAAAGTAGTTCGGCTTTACATAAAGCAGATACACATAAAATCATTTGAAGTATTTGTACTTCCGTCTGTTGAGTGCAAATTTAAGCAAGCCAGTTCTGATGACAGGACTCATATCTTAATATTTAACTTGAGTTAATGAATCTAATGACTATGGCTCAAATACCGATAGTGGTGACAAATTTAGATCATATTCCATCCCCCCAATGGAAAATCCAGCATGTTAGAGCCTAAAACCTAGAGTTCTAACAGTTCCTTTTGGTACACAATCCATAGTCTTGGGGGAAGAAATAGGCCTAGGCTGTTATCAAAAGAGAGAATTGGTAGACTAGTATCTACATGTCAAATACGCAACATAGATCCCTTTGTTTACATGTTCACATACGTTGTGGTGTTATATTTGTAGGTTCTAATACCTAAAACCCTAAAACCACCGACCACCATACTAATAATACCCTTCTGCAGAAAACCATCTATGGCCAATATAGAACGTAGAAGTAGAATTTGAAAAGCACTACCACTGGTTACTGAATTATGATAATATCTAACTACAGTGTGAAAAGTAGTATAATGATTTTAACTCTTGTTAAGTATTAAACAGGGTTTGCAAATAGTAGCCATGTTGGTGTGCTAACTGTGATGACGTAAACCACAGTTGTTAGTGACGTCACAATCTCCCCATGTTTGGTGACGTAAACACGAGGACCAATGACTAAGCAGAACGTTGTGCTAGACATCAAGTAAAGCCAAACTATAAAGATACATGACAGGTAGTGATGCCATCGTGACGTCACAAAAATGGCGTTATAAACTGGCATTTGATATCAGTAAATTAGGCCAGCTAGGGTGAGGTATTTTAATCTACAATCTTTAGAAAACTTGGTCAAGGTAAGTCCTGTGCTTCTATCTTTATTTCATTTCTGTACTTTGCTTTTGTATCTGCCTTCTCTCTGCTTCCTGTAGAATAATACTACCAATCAAGGTGGTATATCTAATAACCATAGTTTATTAAGTGATGATTTTCACTTATGAGTCAAGTGAAGTATCATTGGTGGATGATGTGGTATTAAACTTTAAGAATCTTTCGTTGTGAAATAGTCTATGAATAGTTTCACTACAAGTATAACTTGTCTTTCCTTACTGTCTATATACATATTTTATACCAGGAAGCGAGGCAGATTCATACAGAAAGTCCTGTGTGTCTTAAATGTACCTACAGTTTAAAAGTTCTTTCAGAAAGTGGGTAGCAGCTGAATGCCTCCCAAAAACTCCTTTAATTTTATTAGTGTTTGAGATGTGCAATGAAGGCTGCATTATCCTCTCAGTAATTTGGTATTTCATTTATTACAATTGTAAAAAGCACCATGATCCAAGAGAAGTCCATTCCCTTTAAGGAGATTGAACCACTGTCTGCTAATTGCTTGAGACATTTGCTTCATTCCAGGCCTGTAAACGACGGCGGTTAATGAAAAATAAAGACCGAGAGTATCTGGTAATTGTCCATTTGATATCTTATTGTAAATATTGTAATATCTGCTATTTTACTCTACATTTTCCCTTTCAATACTGTTTACATGTATCTTAACCTATGAGCTTCACTCTCCTGTAATGCCCAATATTCATAGTTTAACTAATGTACAATTTCTCATTATAAAATATTTTGACTTGGAAATCAAAACAATCAAACTATTAATTCTCCTTGCTATGTGTTTATCTGTCTTAAAGGTGGTAAGTAATGTGATTATTATTTCTGCCATGTAAACATTTATCTTATTTCATCATTTCGTAGATTATTTTTGTATATGTTCTATCATGTCATTCGACCCTCCGTAGGCAACTAGAACCTTAGGCGGGGAGATAGCGCACACAGAGACAACCGGCGTTCTCCTTATTAGAACAGTTAGCAGTGTTGGTTGTGTATTACAAAACCTGGAAGCTTTGCCATGACACGCAATTAATAAATATAATTAATTTATTAGTGATTAACGTATTAATGAATTAATTAGACAGTTGAAGACCTGTTATTTGGAGCAATTTGGCAGTCGGGTAGTTAGTTCTGCCACCTCACACATCAAAGGCCTCTTCACATACCCCTTAACCGTTCTGTACTCCTATTCTGCCCCCTATTCCTCCCTCCCCCCTCCTTCCCTTCCCTTCCCCTTGTATAAGTTCTCCCCTTTCCACCCTCTTTCTTGCATTGATTTCCACATATTCTTGACCATTATGCTTCATCTCATTTCTGCTGCACACATCTCAATTCAATTTCCATATTCCTTTCTGAAAATCACTTTTCCTTTTGTACGTTTCATACTTGGCTTTACATATTTCACTTCCTCATGTAATTTCCCCAATACCTTTGTTATCCGCTCTGTGATTGGTTGATCCAGACCGATGCGGTCTGTTTGATCTCGTCTTGTCCTTATTCAGTGAAGCATGAAATTTAGTCGCTCAGAGTTCATTTACTGTTTTAAAGGGTGTAAAGCAGTTGCCTTCAATATAAGACATACTCCCCTATTCACACACCATCAGCAGTTTCACAAAGAACCTGCAAAATTAACAATCACCAACTACTGACAGTCTATGAATTGTATAAAACTTTCATACATGGATCCCCACCATACTATCCTGTATCATGGGACTTCTCGAAACTTCGCATCCTTTCCACTTTGTTTCACCAATTTGTTTCACATCATAGTATATAGGCCATCTTACGAAGATCACAAGATTCATCTAAGAACGTACGTAACTCTTTCTCTGGCATTCAGAGACATTCTCTGCTTTCTATTTCTCTCTTTCTTAATCAGTATGTGCCTCTCTCCTAACTGGGGCCATGGCTTTTATCCCTATCTCTTTTTCTGACGACTTGCACAATAAATCAAAACATACACACAAAAGATAAATCTACAGATACGACAAAACACAATGTTAATAGTGTGCACACATATCTTTCTTTCACATGAACTATTAGGATCACTGACAATCAGATCCTAGAATAAAAAATGAGGAAAGAGGATAGAGAGGAACTGAGCGACAAACATATATTTTTGTACCTTTCATTTGAGACTGTTTCTAGACTTTCAGACATATTTCCTGTTACTCTACTTAGATTTCATCAACATAGCTTCATTACTTTCCTATTTGGTTGAGAAAAATTATCTTTATTTGCTATCTGTAACCATGAGTCTGCTTGCCTTTTTCCTTTTGCAACTATCAAGCAATTCACTTGAGAAATCAAAGGGAAAACATACTAACAAGCCCAGTAAGATAAATTCCTTGCTTGGTCATATTCTGACCACTAATATGTAATCAATTTCAGAATGTTCCTAATTGTAATGTTCAAAAAAAGAAATTAACACTGCATGGGACCATAAAATGAAAAGGAAAACACACACTCTAATCGTAAACTAATCATAGGCATCAGAAACCATGGTGATGACACAGTGTGGACTGTTTGATAGTATGCATCTATATGAAACAAAGATATAAGAGAAAAAGATTTCTGTTATATCCTTGTTTTTAAACTTCTCTCGAAATATATTTTCAAATATCTGTTTTACATAAACATCAAAAGACTGACAATGTGTTTGGAATGCAAGCTTCGGCATATCCAAAGTGAAGAGAATTTTGAAAGGGAAGCCTAAAATGTTACATAATTGCATTTAGATCTAAGTCTCTATCCTTCTTTCTCTACCTCTCCATGACTGTTCCAATAATGTGGCTCATGATCCTTTGTCATGTTCTTTTTAACTTTTGTTTTTTTGTAAATTTTGCAAAAATCTTTGCGTCCTTTAAGCTGTCGTTCTGTCCACACTCTCCCTTCCACATCACCCACCACCTCCATAGCCGGGCAGAACTACACTTTGAGCAAAACTATAAAATGAGAATCTATCTAAATTTCTTTTGGCTTTTATTTAATATTGCTGCATGGACTGCATGCATATATTTTGGCAATGAGGACATGGTCCTTTATAATATAATGTATACATGCCACAGCTTTCAGACTGGTGTGCACAATTGATTTATGAATCAAAATGAGTTAGAGAAGGATAATCCTTGACATCAAATAAACTAAAATGTAAAATAGATCTAAAAAAATAAAGGATAGGGCACATGTAAGGTTTAGTTCATAGTCAGAATACCATGGTATATGATGACGCACTGGTGTGCTTTTTTCACCATCGCATGTATTTATTTTCCTTTTCTCCAGGCTTTCCTCGCTAAGAAAAAGGAATGGCTGGAAAAAACGAAAGAAATCAACCTTTCGTCAAGACGACAAAGTACCCTACTCATGCATTCTGTGCATGCACTCTGATCAACCCAGGCTACAAATAATGAGTGTGACATCAATGTGTGTGACATCTCGTGCCTACGAGAGTCGGCCATCTTTGTTTGTGGTGACTCTCATGAGATCTCGTGCCCACGAGAGTGTGTCCGCTGTTCCCCCCCCTGTGTCACACCCAGTCATGTGGTCTAACTGGGTCACACCACCTTCCTCTTTACAGACACTTCTCCAATTCTATCAATTGTGTGAAGAAAGGAAAGGCAGGAATTATCGCACCTGATGCCTTTGTGAGACTGTGTCTAGGCAAGTAAAGTGGCCCCAACACCGAAGAGGCCTCTGAATCTCAAGCATTTACAGAGATGTTCCATCAAAGTTTTGGTTAAACTATATAAACCATATAGTATATGGTAGTACACTGCAAATACCAAAGCTATAGATTTAGGTAAAGTTTAATATCAAGCAAACATCAGGTAAAAGAGTTCTCTCGATTACCTCAGAAAAGTGACTTAAACAGGTAAGGACAATGATAAGGGAAGTACAGTGTTCATATGGCAAAGCTAAATAAGGTCTGATGTACCAGCTAGATGGTTAGAATGAGGAAACAGGAGCCTTATGGTGGAGGTCCACTGCAGGATGGTGACAATAGGCCTGGCTGTGAGTGACATGTGGAAGCTGTCTCTTCCAGGTGCTCAAGGGTCTTCAGAAGCGGGCCCCGAAAGATGACGCTCGGGTACCAGTGTTTCCAGTGGTGCTCGGCCCAACACCCACGTGACTAAAGTGGGTCACCAAGTTGGACTGGAAGCTGTCATGTTGCCAGCTCTATGGCAATGTATCACAGAGGGCCACAGCTCAAGGACTGATGTAATGCATGTATGTATATATATAATAGATGTCAGTTCGGTCTGTAGATGGGCAATAGAAAAAAGAGAAGAGACAAGACTTTAGCTAAAAATTCTCAAGACATGTATACAGTAACACAACAAAGTACGATACAGGGAAACTAAATTGCTACTGCAGAGTTACTCTGTGGTGTAAATAAATGCATACAGTGGTGTTTCTAGATAATTATAACTCTGTTGAAGGAATTAAACTAGTGGGTAATTGCTATGGCACCCAGCCAACATCCCTCCATGCCATTGGGTGCACAGCTTGGAGCTACTCATTTAAAAAGTAGGGTCAATAAGAAGCTTTGGAAAGCCAAAAAGGCCCAGGGGTAGCTTGGACTCAGAACCAGGTGGGAAACCCTGCAGGAGCTTGACCAAAGCCTATACAGACCCAAGATGTCCAAACTAGACCCCACTCATTTCAGGAATATGGGTCGCTGAAGGAACTGTGTCAGTGTGTGACTCCATACTATAGGAGTGGTCGAACTGTCCACTCCTCATTGCTTCACATCATCGCCGGAAGACTTTTCTGATATGTATGATGGTAGCCTGAAATTTCCCAGTGGCCAACATGGAGCAACTTTGCTGCCAAGAATTTCACACTCATTAATCTTAAAATATATGCAATATGTCATTCATACTATAGACGTTACATCATTTGTGGTGGAAAATGTAACAAATTTGCCACATCTCCAGGTTGAATTGTTCAGCGCATAGTGTTATAAGGGTTTTCACTGTGCAAACCTTGAAGTGTGAAGATAATAAACTATGGCCATGGTTACCATGACTATTTAGTATGTTGTCAGCTGTGAGAAGGATAGTATGTAGATTCAAGTCAAATGGATGCTCTAGATTATGGTCATAGTTAGTTAGCAGAAATTCTACCAGATGGCACCAGCCATCCTAGCCTTACTTTCTTTTGCAGAAGTAGTTTCAGAATAATGGACATCACATTGATGACATAGCCATGATGACGTCAAGACATGACGCCGGAGACGTCATCAAGTAGTGATTGACCAATCATGTGATTACCTGCAAGGCCTCACCACTTGATGGCCCCAACTTATGTGATTTTTAGAGAAGCAGCAAAAACTGAAAAGTGAAAAAAAGAAAGCTATCCACATATGATAGGGGTATTGCATGTTGTAAATAGGTTTGGAGAAAATGCATATGCACTTGCTGAATTGGCTACTTCTTAAGTGAGCCTCATCTGTGATAATTTATTTATTATCATAACATACTGTAGTATTAATTAGCAGATTAATGACCTAAGTTGACAATATTGTCATCCTTGAGTTCTGAGGTGAAGAGGAAGGGTTCAGTACATGTCCTCTGAAGTATGTTACTTTTGGAAACCACAGAAGTAACATACTCTCTGGGAAAAGGATCCATGTTGAAATACGTGTACATAAATAAAAAAAAGATGGAAACATTAACAAGTAAACAGTTATAATTAAGATAAACATGTATCTCAGCTACCATCAGTATTTCTTGCACTATGTAACAAGAACATTATACACCTATGTTGAAGTCTGTAAATTAAAGCAGAATTTATACTCGGGATTAATTTTTATTTTCTCCTCTGATTATAGTAATGAATCTCAAGGGTGGGGATGGGAGGGCAATGATACTCTCAGATGTCTATGTATCTTATATCTAATAACCAAAACCAATTTGAATGAATTTCATTATATATAGGGCCAAGAACTGTTTCTCCAATTTCAGGTCAGAGTTGAAATGACTTGTAATATCTTGTCCTAGTGCATAGTGGAGTAAATGATCAGTCATGTGAGAGTGCTAATCCTCTTACAGAATGATAATGAATGGATGTTCTTGTGCAATGTCATTATCTAGTTCATGAATAAGCATTACTTTTGTGGTGTCAAGTATGCATATTATAAGTTGAATGTTGAGCAATCTCAAAATTTTGTGGATGAGCCAAGATTATGTCATGACTTGATGCATGAAACCGGTACTTATATTATGGTGTGATATACAAGAAATCACAGCATGGTGTGCGACATTATGTAGCTTGTATGGCATAAGTTACTGTTAGGTCATTGTATGCCATGATGTCATGGTATTTAGTATTATGAATCTTAGAGAATAAAATTGCTTGGGAGAAGAGAATGCATGGGTAGTCTACAATTGTGACTCTCAAGATTAATTGTGTTCACATTCAGGCACTTGATATTATATATTTATGTTCAACTATCTCATCATCTTTGGTCTAGGTGCGATTGGACATGGCAATTTTACAAATGTTAGATTCCAATATCCTGCATACCAAAAGAAGGCACCAAGGGGGGAGGGGTTTGTTATTGTAGTATGTTATTTAGGAGGGAAATGAGTTGCACTTCCTGAAACGGTTTCCCATAGTCCAGTATCTCCTTCCAAGATTTTCCTCCAATGTTATAATCATAACATCACTCAACATTTGTTCCTTGTGTATATGCATTATGAAGTCATCAATTCATGTGGACATTTCATGGACTACATCAGTGTTCCTCACTCACTATTTCCCAGGTTGAATATTATATGTGTTCTAGGTCTGTACCGCGCTGATATAGATAATCATGTATACATACATATGAACAAATATTGAATATCGAAGTATCATCCTCCTTTCTCACAAGACAATGATATTCTTCTTCGTAGGAACAAAAGACCTGTATACCTGGCCCTCATCACTTCAGTGTACACATATCTGCCTGTCCAGAAGCAGACAGTGGCACTGCACAAGCCTATCACAAGGACTATAGCTCATGTGTTATCTGACACATTCTTTACCGACCCTCAGTGTATAGCATTCTGAAACTGCCTGTAATCTTTTCACTCTCATTGTCAGGATTGTTGTCTTTTTTATGACGTGTACATAATATAGTACAATTTTCAGGGCGATAATAAAATGATTTAACTCCATGTAACCCACGAAGAAGTGTTGTTTCCTTGTCTATTTTCTTTTTAATCTGAGGTCAGATTGAAATGAAGGTTGGCTATTGATTTAACCTGCGGAGAAACGGGACCAGCAATTAGTGTTATATGGGCTGGGGTGGAGTGGATCATAACAACATTAACTATTATTCTCATTTGCATACCCATATGTTATCCCTAATGCAATACTTTTTGAGCATTTAAATACGTTCTAAAAGAGCTTGAAAAACAAAGTATTTTAGGAAACCATGGTATCTGAGCATGCCTGAAACAGCTGGTCACCCTATGCCCCAGGGGTGATAAACATATGCCTGTAAGGTGGGTTGGGCAAAGGTCCTATGCTGTAGTGATTAGGATGGAGTAAGAGACCCGAGTTCAAGTCCCTGCCAGACCAAAACCTTTCTTATTGTTATACAAAGCATCAATGCTTTAGCAAATGAAGCAAAAGAATTCCATTTACGACACTGTCTCTCCTCTAACCTTTTATATGGGGCTCTTCTACTCATATCATTAGTAATCTTCACTCTTTTTCTCAATTCTGCCATACAATCACAGTCACAATGCTTTTCTATACTCTTATTCTCAGATATTAGTTTTTTTGTTTGCGACTTGCTTTTTTTTCTCCAGTTCCCAATATAATTTCCAGTACTATCTTTCCATCTGTTCTGTGATTGGCTGATCAGGACTTGCTTTTATCGTCACATCATTGTCAGGATTGTTATATTTTATGTTGCATGTACTCAATAAAGTTCAATTTTTAACTCAATTAATAAAGCCCAGAAGGAGGTGTCCTGTTCTTGTATTCATTTATACATAACCAGCATATAGGACATCTTCTCTTCCTCACTAAGCCTATGTGTAGAATCCTGTGACCACCAGTCAGTGCTAAGGACGTTCGGTCAAGGAAGGCTTTGGACCTTCCAGAATCTGACAATGCTAGATTTTGGATTCCCATTCCAGCGTTGCCAGACTTTCTTGTAAAAAGTATTTAGCCAAAATACACTACTGTAAAGTAAGAAGCTCTCGACGTACTTCACTAAATGAAGATTAATCTTTCTATTGATGAAATGAAAAATAAATCTAAAGTAGTTTCATGATTTTATTGTGTTTTCACCCTCTCAAGGTACAAGCATTATGGTCTTCACAAAACCCTATATCCTCATGCAGTGCACCCAATGTGGTCTACCAGGCTGAAGCTATGACCAGCTGATACACCTAGTATATTGCACTTTGAATGAACCTTTGCACATAAGTATATCATTGACACAATGGATCGCAGACAGATCAAAGGCGTACATTCATGTTTTTCTTTTCATGATGCACCAGTGCATGCTGCATTGATGCTACATTTTAACCCTTTTGGAGTGTATCAACCCTGTTTGATCAGCATGATAGATATCCAGAACACCAGCGAGTACACACCGATGATGCGTCAATGCATAGTGTTCACATTGATGCATTAGTGATACTATAGTAAACGGTTACATGTGTTTCCTCTCTGCTACTTCTGGATTCGGGTTTCTTTTCGATAAGTTAATAGATTGTTCACAGGTAAACCGGATGTGTACACATTTTATATACATATTGAAGCCTACCTTAAATTAAAGAAAGTGTTGTTTCCATATTCAAGAATTCTTGTATGGCTTTTTTAAATTTTCATTACAACCCCCTCCCCCATTTGTTAAAAAATGACCAATTCCTCAGCTTTGAACAGCCTAAAGCTTTTTGGCTGAAGCAAATAATTATATGATTATATAAGTCCTATACATAATATACATATACATGGTCTGGGACCATTATAAACCCAAGGCACCAAATGAACATCACCACAATTAATAAACTGATACACCTATTGTTCATGTGGGTTGAAATGTTATACAATAAACTTTACAAAACTATCAAGGAATGTATATGTGACACACTATAACGTTAGATGTTGGTATACAAGACTTCTACCCTCATCCATGGACATTTCAATATTCAAAAATGCAAGTATGCATACACATGCATTACTAGACTTACTTTTATATATATTATTTTGATTAAAGTTACTATTATGGCAGCATGGCCCATTATTATTCCTACCCTACCCTTATATCACACATTAATACTAGACATTGCAGTGTGCTACATTGGTCCTCACTCACCACACGCTATACATGATTACAAGTGATTATTTAGCACACAAGTGAAACATAATTGTTCCTATGATAATACTTATAAATATAGATATATACTCTCGCGGCGGTACAGCACACTATTGTACCACCTTAGCCCACTGGATGTTGTGGCAGTACAGTTCAGTACTATACTGCTTTAACATAGCACAGCCTTTGCACCCAGTGCTTTTAAAAGATAGGAGTTTTTACAAGATCCTCTTTTAGTGTGTCTGAAAGAAGAGAATCGAACCCCCCTTTACTCCGGCGCTCTATTGAAAGCAGGCGCATGGTTTTCTTGATACTGTAAGTAGTAATAATGGTTGACATAAATATGTTCTGTAATTTGAAACTGTGCTTTTAAGAACAAAATAAGTATCTCCTCACTCCTCCCCAGCCCTCCATGCATGAACATACACAGAAGTATTTGTGAGTGGCCACACAGAAAGGATGGTCCCACACGGGTGCCCGCGGGTCATAAGAAGTTTACTTTCTCAGGTAAACACTGGATATGCATAGTCTCATGACCGAAGCCCAACCCCAGATCTATATCACAATGTTCAATATCCAGACCAGTAAAATACAACCTAATTACTTGAGGAAACTTTTAGACCATTCCATTGATTTCCTCCATATTACTGGATAACCAGTATTTTATATCAGTCTATGTACAAAGATTGTGCTGCTTAATTCAAGTAAGAAAAAACACCACACGGGCAGTGGTCTAGTGTTTGTCACGTAGTATACGGGTACAAACATTGAGCGCACAAGGCAGATAAATAAGTTAACATAAAAAATAATGTTTAGAAACAACCCTTGTTTTGTGTATTGACTAAGTGTTCGTATATCATTGTGTTTCCCCCTGGTGGTTTATTGGGAAACTACCACACTCAATTAGCACTGCTTCACCACCACCCCATCTGGTGGGATATTTATTAACTACAGCCTCTTTCCCAGTTCTGTTGTTGGCAACCGCTATTGCTTGCTTGGACGCCGCCCAGAGAGGTTGGCTGTGTTAGTCCGCTCGTGCTTGTGTCATATGTATTATATGCTACGCCTGTGTTTTTTTTTCTTTTTTATTAATAAATAGGCCGTTCATCAATCTACATGGCCCAAGTCCACTTATAGACTTTGTTTCCATTCGCTTGCATCAGAATCACGTTAAGGTCAATATAGCTATTACATGACCATCTCTAAAAGAAATACACTTTGAAATGTTTCTTTAACATTGAAAGATCCACAGATGGATCCCATAAAGTATTCTTCATGTATAATTGAACTGGAATGCTTACAAAGACCATGCTTTCTTTGCTATAAATTTCATATATCCATTGAGCTTATGATTTCGATGTAATTTTTAAATTGAAGCCCAGGGTGCACATTTTGGAGAGCACACATTACGTTACATTTATTAGTAATCCCCTATAACAGCTATGACGTTAAGACCAGACCATCTGAGCTTCTCTGCCCATACTATTCATAGTATTTGACTTTCACGTATCCTCTAAAATATGGTACTGTTGCAGTGTGTGGAACAAAGTTCAGTAGGATTTTTAACAATTGAATTCAGGTTCCTTTTGCCATCCTGCCATTGTTGGCCTTCTGTACTTTAATGCATTGAGCGGTCTTAAGAGCATTGTTTGACATTTCTCTTTGTATACATATTGCAGGTTGGTATTGATTTGAATGACATAACCCCAATTTTAGCATAACTTAAGCTCATTTCCTTTATTTAAATACAATGCAAATTACAGTACCATAAATGGAATACCCGGATGTGGGGTCTCATAGATAATATCAAGGCAGGCAGTCACCAGGCACACCAGAAACAATTATATTGTGGTAGCAATGATTGTCGTGCTCAAACAATATCAAACAGGTTTGATCGGATAAAAAACAGAGTTGCAAATAATTTCTAAAACCAATTTACACAGTATAATTACCTATAATTTCTTGCTAAAAATGTACATTATTTGTTACCTCATTCAGTTATTATGTACTTCATGTTAGTAGATATTGAGTATAAAGTTGGCATGAAATCCATCCCTAAACTGGGTGATAACCCATCTTTATAATTACCCCTAGACGAGGTGATAACCCATCTTCACAATTACCCCATAACCTTTAGCATTAACCCATCTTCACAATTACCCCATAACCTAGGCATTAACCCATCTTCACAATTACCCCATAACCTAGGCAATAACCCATCTTTATAATTACCTCTAGACAAGGTGCTAACCCATCGTTATAATCCCCCTTATGAACCGATAACCCATCTTTAACAGATCACCAAAACTACGTAGTGTACCATCTTTAACAGTCGATGTTGCGTCCTAGGCCCGACCATTGGTCCGGTACCAGGAGGAAGTATCGGTCCATGGCTTCCAGGAAGCGGGACCGGTAGAGTTCTGGTGAGACGACGGTCGGCATCTTCCCCTGCCCCCCTAACTGACTGTACGTCGACTTTACCACCATCTCCAACTTCTTGTCCCACGTGAACGTGCGGATATAGTCTGAAGTAGGACATAATGTAGAGGTTAGAAAAAGTCAATCGGTATACCTATGTTATGCATTTGGGTATCAAAATTGGACTGATTTTGCAATTATCGATGATATCAGCTGATGATATGTAAACATTTTCGAAATGGAGTTCTCTATATTAAAACCTTAGATATGAGGAGACTGTACTGTATATCCCCTCCCTTAAGACGTTATATAGTTATACAGCATACACCGGCATTTATAATTACAGCCTATGCCAAAACCTTTAAGACGACCCCACCTTTAAGACACCCTACTTTTGGAGTGAAAAAATGTAAATCGTTTTCACTTATTTAATCTAATGTCCAAAAACACTGTCTTTAAGACGACTTCCTACTTCTGGAAATAAAATCTGTTCTGTAGATGAAAGAAAATTAATCTCCAAATCTTAAATGCTAAGTTTTTACGTTTATAGCAACAATAGTAGTCCCTTAATCTGAGATGCAACTCTCTGATGCAACAAGGGACGAACCTGCATAGTCACACAATCTTATTCCAGAAAAAGAAAAAAAAAGAGGGAAAGAAAAAGGGGGTGCGGAGGCAGAGCCCCCGATATATACAGCAATGTTACAAACTTACAGTGGTGCCATCTGGAGGATAGGTATCACCTGGAAACTGATTAAGATTACGCCAGAAGTGGCAAAAAACGGATTAAGATTACGCCAGAAGTGGCGTTTCAAGATTACGCACAGAATGGGCGGCGTCTAGTGGCTACGCAGGTTCGTCCCCACGTGCCTCTCTGATTGATAAAATGTAGGAAATCTTCTGAAGTTTGCAAACATTAGGTAGGAAATAAACATAACCTAGTAAGAGAAATCCTGGGGGGAAAAAAACAAGCCTGGATTTCTACTGAAATACCATCTGTACTCACCTATGATTCCCACCACGAGTTCCTTCTTGGCCTCGTCTATACCGACCAGCAGGGAGTAGTCCATGACCAGGTGTGAGGACAGGAACTGGGTGTCGTTAGTGATGGCCATGGTGAGCACTGTCTTAGAGTGTGACCGGATATACAGCGGTGAGTCCACACAAACTGGAATGAGTATGATTCTTTGCATTTATTATGATGGCATATAGATACATGTATATTTAAAATTATTTAGAAAAAAAAAAAAATAAAAAAAAAAATTTAAAAATGTTTTTTAAATTGAAAATTGAAATTGAATTGAAATTGATATGGATATATATATGCTTTGCATATGAAAATACTCTTTTGACAAAAAGTTGTTTCTATTCTATGTCTGCTGTAATTGACATGGCTCATTTATAATTCATGTTACAAAGGTAATAACACTTCATACCAGCCTTGTACACGAGGATGGGCGTACACAAAATATCAAAATCTTAAATTATATAAATTAGGATTTGTTTTCATGCAAATGACCAAACCATTTAATCAAACAAATTAGACTTACATTTGAGTAAGTTCTCGTCCAGTAAAACCAGGTCTTCTACACGTTTCCCTGATGTGTTCACAAGACGGTTCCGCATCGAGCCTTTCAAGTCAAAGATCTAAAAGAGAGCAGCAAAATCAAAGATTAATGTATTTGAATGGAGGTCCTTTAGAGGCCCCTATAACAAGTAAATACACTAGTATACGCATAACAGGGCTATATGCTGCACCCCAACTTTGACAAATACTATAAGCCACACAATTTGCTGAATATGGCTAAATAAGCCGCTCCCTATATGGATATATGTTTGGTATCAAGTGAAAGCCGAGTCTGAATCTTGTACAAGCCGCGGCTTCTATGCAAGAATTTATGGGTAATTCTTTGAGTCATAGAAAATCTTAAAATCAGCTGCAAGACTTTCTTCTAGAATACCTTCTTCCCTATACACATTGAACAGAGGGAAAAACGTCCAATGAGATGGTTGTCTTACCTGAGTGATCTGCCGGTCGTAGAAGAGGTTCTCCATAACGAGAAGGTCCTGTTTTAGTGCCGTGTTTGTCTGGTTGTTACGGTACCCGATCCTGTACACGCCAAGTATCTTAGCCAGAACAGTGGGTTTCTGTAAAACAAAACAATGTATCACTTAAGGAGCTCATAATTAGTACTATTATATTCATTATGTCTCTTATCATAAGGAAAAGCTATATATATATATAATGTGTAACACTCCCCAACAATATAGAGCACTATTATCTCGACTTCCTATACCGATTTTCTGATATATGATAATGTTATATGAAGATTGGGGTTGATACTCATTACCGGGTACACATTAAGATCAAATGCAGCTGCACCATACAAAGGGGCACCACCGTCTGTGAAACGGAAAATAAAGAGTCTTGGAAGGGGGCTTTTTTCTAGGTAGAATACCGAACGCAAAACATATCTTCTTGTGATACTGGATCACGTAGGAATAAAAACCCTTTCAAGAGGACATTATGCCTCAAATTCCATGTTCGTTTGACAGCATTATGCACCAACATATTGCCCCCGAGTGCACGGGGGGGGGGGGGGCAGCGTTGGGGCATCATGCCAACCCCAAGGGAGTGTATCAACACCGAGGGGCAGCATGATGCCTGGGTGCATCAAAGTACCATGCTGCCGTTAGAGGGTTAGCTGCTACTTACATCTTCACTCTGACACTTCTGGATGTACTGGAAGTAGTGAGGTGCAAAGTCCACAAACGACTGCACCTCCAGACGCGACATCTGCTTCAGGATGAACCGGTCATCTGTGGTGGAAACGGGTGGGAGGGTTAGATTGAGTTGAATTTATTACATGGGGTAAGACAGGTGAAGGCATTAGGTTTGGTTCAAAAATCTATTTAGTTGAATTTGGCTCTGCTTAGTTTGTTACCAATTTGGAGTTATATACATAGACCATTTTTATCAGTATGAGTAACTCAAAGTGGCCAAACACCTATATTGTGAACAGGTCTTAACTGAAGGAACACCAAGTCTACGTATACGGTACATGTACTAGGATTTTCTAGTGCATAATAATTGTAGTTACAATCTATATCTTTTCATATTCTTGGAACCTGATTTGTATCTGTTACGCATTACTTATCACATTTTTGAGTTTATAA
Source organism: Harmothoe impar (assembly GCA_947462335.1). Lineage (NCBI taxonomy): Eukaryota > Metazoa > Annelida > Polychaeta > Phyllodocida > Polynoidae > Harmothoe > Harmothoe impar. The sequence continues at coordinate 26,183,934 of OX381719.1, read as the reverse complement.
CGTATTTTATTCACTTGGTGATTTTACAAAACACGATATTATATCAGTAGTTGTACATATAATACAAGTGTTATCACATTTATGAGTAGGTAATATCATTTATTTCTCATGATGGTCCGTCTGCCCAGTATTGTGCTCGAACCAATATTGTGTGATTGCCAGCAATAAAAAAACCTTTGAAATTGAAATTGAATTTTTGTTGAAAAAAACTATTTGAATATTGATTTATAACAATAGCATGGTGCTTTTTGATGTTTACTTTTTGTCTATTTATATAACCATTAAAGCGGCATAATCACTGAGCGTATCCCATTCACATTTCTAGTACTGTTCTAGTCTACTATGTGGTTAAGTGTGAGTGGTAATATTGCCGCTTTAACATTATACTAACCTTGCGTTTTACAGAAGGTGGACCCAGATTTGCCTCCTCGGGCGAGCCAGGTGAAGCAACGAGACAAGGAGCGGATATACCTGTGGTATTTTAATATATTTATTCAACACATTATTTATGATAAAATAGGTTTAGCATAATACAAGTATAAAACAAAAATAGGAAGGAAAACTGGGCCTTCAGACTATCCCCACTAGTATCTCTATTAGTTCTCCCTTTTCATGGCAGATGGCATCACTGGTTGTCAACTAGGTTCACCATCAATTCAAGAGCCTTCCGCTAGAGGGCCTTGGTGTTGCACGCTTTCAGTTTGGCAGGGGGGGGAAACGCCGCGGCTCCGCCCTGGTGGCAAATGCATGCGTAATATTTTCCACTGCAGTATCCAAGCGGGTGGTCAGTGGTGAAAGAGCCATCAAGTGGGCACGCACGGGATAGCTCTCCTAGGTGAGAGGACAGACGTTCAGATCGTTATCTTATTAAGACTATTAAGACAGTCTTATTGGTCTTAACTTTAGTAGAGGCCGCTTATGTCATTAAAAATACATAATATTTTGAAAGTATTACTATTACGACTAGTATGTAATGGGGGGCTCTGCCCCCCAACCCCCGTCTCTTTTTCTTCTTTTTCTTCTATTAGAGACATCCTGAGTTCCTCTGAGCTGGTTGCCGGCTTGAAATGATTAATTTTTAATGATGAAAGCGGCCCTGGGTAAGACACTGAATTAAGACTTTAAGACTTAAGATTAAGATAACGCTCTAAACGTCTGTCCTCTTACCTGAGAGAGCTATCCAGTATTTGCATCAAGTGGTGACACCACTGGCATTTAGGGGAACTAGCTACTATGCTTCATAGTGGCATGCTGTGCTGATGAGACACAATCTAAAATATTATTTTCTACCACAAGCACTGATGCTCCCATATGCTCCACTGGATATTTTCATACATCATATATCATCTTATTTATTTCCAATTTTAGCTTCAGCGGAACATCCCTTAAATACTTACAGAAACAGTTCAAAGTTGACTAATTTTAGGCTTTATGGACAGCCCAAGGTCAGGTCAACTAGCATAGATTTCTCTATTCTCCTTCATTGGTGTGCCTCTAATATGTATCAGACACAAAGGGGAAAGTCTTTTTGGTGTGGATGTAGCATTGACCACTTATCACTTTTAGTAGTATTTGAGTATTATGGCATTTTACCAGACATGCTGAGTTGAAGTGCTAACAGGTCAGTGGATAAAGTTACGCATGCGTTTGACACCAGTCGAAGCCACGGCGTGGGCCCCCCCTGAGTTTGGGAAGCAATTCCAATTGACAAGAGAAGTTACAAACCTCTGCTCGCCGGCCGGGAAGATGACCTTCCGTAGCTGTCTGAACTGGTCCGCGTAGTAGACGCGACAGTAGAACCTCGCCGTACTGTCCGCAAACTCTGTAACAAGAAATAGAGGACCAGATATTATTATAAGTGAGATTAATAATCTAGTTGTGACACTGTAATGCTTTTAATGCCTTTGCTCGGTTAGTTCTAGAACTTTTGTATTAAGACTGCAAATATAGGGCAATGTTTCTTGCCAAAAAAAAGAAGATATTATATAATAGAGGGAAAAATCCAGCATTGGACTAAATGCAGAGAATTTCATAGAAAAATCAGACTTAAATTTACCTTGCTCAAGCATATATATCTGGATAGGGTATATCTATCACTGCTAACATCTTGAACTACAGTAATCATATAACTGCAATGCAGAAAAAACTTACGTAGCTCGATATGTGCCTCCGGTAGAGCGGTCTTTGAGCGGTTTGTTTTGTCTGCGTCCGTTGACAGTCCGTATATACTGAAATCTTCTAGAAAAGAGAAGTCACTACCATGGTAAGATATATAATGAAAATAAATCAGTTTGCAAAAAGATGATATGGAAAATAACTAATTTGAATTATCTATAAAACATCACAGAGAACACCAATAGGTTTAGGAGGTATATTCTTAAAATAAATTCATTGTTATATAATCTTAAAGACAACAAAATTAACAGAAAAAACACCAAGAGAGCACCAATAACCTTGACCAGGTCTATAGGGAGTTCGGTTGTGCATATGAATTTTAATGTTTTATTTGGGGCATCCTAGATTCTTATCTCCTTTATATATGTTCTACTATCTCTCACTATATATTGTTTAAGGGTCACATTTAACTACGAGTGCAAAGAGGAGGATAGGTGTATGTGCAATCAACACTTAAACAACATATAAATGCCTCTGACAGCTGCTTAGCCACTGCTTACTTAAATGCACTGTGTATGTGTACGGTCACGCCGAAAGTATGATCTTCCCCGGTGTGCAGATCATTTCATTAAAAAGCGTTTTTATGAAATGTTTTATAAATGTGAACAGCAAAGTTCCATAGTTTAACTCTCACATGATAATGCATGCAGTGATTTCACTGAGTGGGTTGACAGGTAAAAAGATGTTATAGACTAAAGGGAGATAGCATGCAGGACATAGCCTCAATGCAGCGACAAGTCCCAAATGCCTTACGACCAATCAGAAAGAATTTCCACAAATCGTTCAACCGTCACACTTTAAAGTTTCTCTTGCAGGAACCCAAACCTTAACTTATATTCTTTTGCCACTTCCATTTTAGATCAAATTAATAAAATCACACCAAATTATAATTGATGAGAGGAGTCCTGAGCTGTATTTACATTTCACTATCCTTGCAATCACTACCGACAGTTATATGCATAGCACCACACTTATAGAAATATATGTACAGCCTGTGTCACAGTCAACATAGAGATACTTCATAGATCTTGGTGAATGAAGGAAGGGAAAGCTGTATGTATATAATTATATGTAAAGCATTTCCTTGACATACAGGATAAAGAAACCTTTTCGGTTATATTGTACACCCAGTTGTTCTATTATGGTATAAATATTGAGAGAGAAATACCTCAAACCCATGGAGTTTTGGAGAGGGGCCCTAGTGGCTGGGGATCTAGTGCAAAGATCTACAGCCGTGTTAAGTTGTAGCACTAATTCTATTGACACCAAACTGGAAATGTCAGTGCTAGATTTGTTTTGACACTTCCAGTTGTACAACCCTTATATCTACCCACTACCATAGAGTGCTCCTGTTTTACCACATGGTATATATATTATGTACATTGTTCTCTCACTTAATGCATATTGACACTGAAAGCAATTGGACAACACTGATAGGAGGGCATTGGTATGTATACATGTGCTTCACAAGCATGCAGCATTTTAGCACATGAAGCTTTCACAATAGCTAGACCTGATAAAAAAAAATCAAAATTCAAAATCGAACATAAAGTTTCTAAAAAAAAAAGAAGTCTAGTTCTAAACACTCAGCACTTGCTAGCACTAAACTGTACCATGCTGTTACCATTCTGAAAGCACCCATGGTGTGAGTCTAATCTAAAGTATAATAGATACAACACACAAAGTGGCAGGCTGACCACTCAACTATCATAGAAGTTACAGGCAACTTTAAAGTCATATCAAACACTCTTGGAAAGCAGCAAAACACTAGGTTGTAGTACCTGCTTCATCAAATGAGTCCTTATCAAGACGCGGAGTGTAGCGTACAGTGTCTATTGTGGCCGAGTCGCTGGGAGCAAACCGACTCGGACTCCGCTCACGAGCTGCTCCCCGGAAAAACGCTAAGACACCCGAGCCACCGCGCTTACCTATTATATACCAAAGGGGGTGACAGGCGTTGTAAGTGCACTGCGAGGGTGTGGGGTTTAAGGAGGCAGATGTATACTATATATTTTTTAAAGTGAACTATTCAAGGCGTTATAGCATTATTACCATGAATTTATGCCACTATGCTGAACATTTGCAACTTTTGTTCTTCTTTATTGTCCCCAAAACTTTGTCGCATGGTTTTGGTTTGATGATGTAGCATATTATGGCCATAAAAATCCACCCATTTTAGTCCCCTCCAGATAAGCTACTTGTTTTCTACTTTGACTTATTCTTTGCCAGTTTTATAGGTATTACATGACTATCAATAAATTATATTTAGTATTTCTGTAACTCAAGACTAAAGACTAATGAGTTGAATTTTTATTAGGCAGTAACCTCGAATATCTGCAACTACAAAGATTGCCCGATAAAAATTGGTTTAGCCACTAAAAAGAGATATTATAGCGCAATAAGGAAAAGAATTGCTTTTGTCAATATTTTACAGAAAAGCTAACTTCATTCCCTAACTGTGCATTTATTGCAGTCTATTAAGTAAGCCTGAAGCATGTTGCATTAGTAAAGCGACAGACAGGATTGGATTAAAGGGCGGCAAGGATATCCCTTCTGATTTAGTTTTTATTAACATTAGGGGAAGTGGCTAACTGTGGAAGCTCAATGAATATATACTGATCCATAATCTTAATAATGCATGCAGTGATCAGATATCATCTAGAGTATGTATGTTTCATTATTGTTTACTAGGAAATCTAAAGGTAGAGAAAGGGGTGCATAATAATTTGTAAAACCAATATATTAGATAGAGAAGAATAATGTACTTCATAATTAAATCTAAATTTAATTTGGTGTTGTCCATATAGAAAATAGTGTAGTATTTATGGGTATGATATGATACTAAAAAGGGTAAGGAAAGTTGTCAGTTTTAAAGTAACAAAAACAGGAATGTGAACTGCAGATCCACAAGAACTAAGAGGCTGTAAATGATATTTTGGTAATAGGATTGTATTTGGACCAAAAATGACCAAACTTAGACACAAGTAGAATAAAACACACGTAAATAAAAGTAGGAATGATTTTCTTGAGGCCAAGATAAAAGAAAAGGTACATGTAAATGTAAATTATGTAAACATTAATTTACTGCTATTTCAACTACTGAGTTTAGAGGGAGTTTTCTTACCTACCAATATACGGTATTAGTTTTATTAAAGATAGTTATTAATACTAATATCACTAAATCATTTAAAGATGTATCATTAGATACAGGAAAGTATGAAAAACGCTGTGCCTAGTTCAAATTCCGAACATTATAGTTATACATCCAAGATCAACGTATGTTACTTATAGCTGAAACAAAAAGTCTCCAATGGTGTCTAGATCCTTATGAAACTTTCAATTTTGAATAAGAAGAATACCAAAAATCACCAGATGAATTTCTTTAATATGAAGATAACAAATGTTTCCACCTTCATCCCTGCAATATGAGGAACATTTGGGCAGTTCTCTGTATATCCACCAGGGGGCATGTAAGAGGCTGGCCAAGCTACACACCTTGTATGTTGACTCACATGTCAGTCTCACTGTCTGCCCTCCAAGCATGTAGGTATCTTTATTGTTTAAGCTTGTGTCAGATAGACTTTTAAATGTAGTTTAATTTCCTTAATTTGACACCATCAGGGTTAGAGAAAGTTGTGTTAGTAAAAAGTGACAGTAAACAGAGCAACCATAACATGTTAAATGGACACTGGTCACACCGATTGAAGAACGTTTGAAAGTTGCACTGATCTTGGCCATGTGTTGAAATACAATCGTCTATTACGCTTTCAAGAATCATGCAAATTTTGGAGTTTCTTCATCTAGTATGACCAGACCTTTACTCATGATATTTAGCGGAGTATTGGACATAAAAATAAAACACATGTGATATTAGTTTGTTAGAATTATTTAAGATGGTCTTACCAGAATCTATATCTGCACTGCCAACCCCCGCAGAAGAGTCCCGTTTGTTGCGGCGGATGCTGGGACTCGGGTTCTGCTGTTCCCTCATTAAATCGGTCTTCAAGTCCCTCAGTTGCCGCTCGTATTCCGCTGAGCTGTAGGTATAGGACGATGTTACAGAAACAATTTACCGGGTAGTTGTATATAATGTACTTGATTGTTATTAAAGATTAGACATTTGATTTCTGATTAAGACAAGAGAGCGGTTGGCCAATGACTACAATCCCTCCATCTTTCAAGAATTAAGATGTCACTCTAGTTATTCTATTGTTATTCTACCTGATGAAGAAGGGGTAATTCAGTATAGGTAGCATATGTCCTAAAAGGATAATATAAACACAATTCTTTTTTGTTTCTTTTTACTAATTACCTTCTATTTTGTAAAGACTCTTTAAGAGTTGAGAACATGGTCTATGTGTGTTCGTGTACATACCAGAGGGTGTAGGCGATAATGGAGGAGGGTTCCTGGTCGTAGACGACTATCGGTACGCTGTCACCAGGGGGCAGTAGGTGGTGCTCGTCTGCTGAACTGTAAAACACAGAGAATCACATCAGCTGGTATCAAACATAAATATGCATAGGCCATGGTGACACATTAATAGCACTCACAAGGGCATGATGACACATATTCTAACTTACAAGGCCATGGTGACACATTAATGTCACTATTTACAAGGGCATGATGACACATATTCTAACTTACAAGGCCATGGTGACACATTAATGTCACTATTTACAAGGGCATGATGACACATATTCTAAATTACAAGGCCATGGTGACACATTAATACCACTATTTACAAGGGCATGATGACACATATTCTAACTTACAAGGCCATGGTGACACATTAATATCACTATTTACAAGGGCATGACGACACATATTCTAACTTACAAGGCCATGGTGACACATTAATATCACTATTTACAAGGGCATGATGACACATTTAAACTTATAAGGGCATGGTAATACATTAATAGCACTACTCACAAGGGCATGGTGACATATTAATAGCATTTACAAGGGCATGGTGACACTTTATAATACTTACAAGGGCATGATGACACTTTATAACACTTACAAGGGCATGTTGACTGCCGCTGAGTCTGCAGAGGACAGGAAGCTGGTGAAGAGTTGTTTGACGGCTTTGGAGGATCGCTCGAGGCGGTCCAACTCATTAGCACTGTTGTCATGGGGTAGACTCACTGCCGAGAAATGAGAAAAAAAAAGGTGTGTATATATTTCAAGTCCTTCTATTCACACTTCCAGAGTTTAAGTTCTTTATCATATTTCTATGATCATTGATGTTTTGGTACAATCTCTTCCAATAGCTCACATTGAAACTAGATACACAGTGTGTGTCCCCAGTAGTTCCTTGCTAATAATAAAACAAATTAGATGATTTTGTGTTATTTTGAGTTAGGTTTTACGCGTGTTAAGTTATCCCTTACTTACACTGTTTGGACATGCGTCGGGAGTCACCGAGTGACTTAGAGCGGTGATGACCTCTGACGTCACTGTTGGCTCCATCCACTTCGTCCTGCGACTTCTCGATCGACTTCTCAATCACACTGAGCGATCCTGCAGACCAAACAAATAGTGGATTATAATTAACATTTAAATAAGTGGTTCTTCCTCTTTGTTGCTTTACAGTATACAATATAATTAGCAACCTTAAAGGAACACACTTCCTTTCACACTTTTCCCTCTATGAAAGAAATTGCTGGTTAGGTAAACCATAAAGGATACTAATGACGTTTGTAAATGTTTGAGAAAAGGCGTCTAAATTTGATGTATATTTTGTAATTCATTAATGAAGGGTGTTGAATGAAAACAGTGATTCTTAATACTAGCACTTGCATCTCAGAACTATTCCAAAAAAATACCAAATAAAACCATTGCATTTCAGAAAATAGGACCTTGGTTGAACTTAAGTGGACAAGATTCTAGATTCCAGTCCAGCTACCTTATCTGATAGTGAAACACACACCCTTATCCCCACACAGTTGGCACTATGAGTATCCTGCATGAGCACTGCACCAATGTGAAAACGTTAATCATCAAAACAGTGTTGCCGAAAACATTTTATTGACGCAGGCCAATGTGGCCTGCGTCTTGGCGTCTTACGCAGGCCATTTCCCTCTCACGCAGGCCATATGAATATTGATATTTAAGGTGCCCATATAAACTTCATCATAACTGCAAAGAATTTGGAAAATATTTGAATATTTTCCCAATTTCACTAAAATTGCCCTATCTTCGCTTCTAAATGGCCGATTTGAACCATTATTTCAGCATTATAAAGCTGAGGTCATGGCAGGCCATTCTGGCCTGCGTCCTAAGGGCCTACGCCGGCCATTACGATTCTATGCCGGCTTTTGCCGGCGTGCCGGCGTCATTTCGGCAACACTGTCAAAAGGAAAAGGGCAACCTTTGCATGATCTCAGCAGTTAAAACAATACTAACACAGAAATAGTAGAGCTATATGAATCTGCTGGACCCAACCTTTATCTGCTAACTTCTGTACTTTGTGCAAGTTATACCTATGAGCATTTTTGTGACCTGAAAATGTGGAATCTATCTATAGGCTAATTGATTATAAGGTAGGGTAAGTAGATAAGGAATGCATGGAAGATGGGTAGTATAATACTGTCCTGCCAATAACTTCTGTAGGTTGTGCAAGTAATACCTATGGGAATTGTGGTTTACTGTAGACTTATTTTATAATGAATCGTCGAATTTGCCACCTTTTTTCTCCCGAATGATTTCCCAACCTCTCCTTTGCATTGGTCTTGCGATTTCACCATGGGTAAGACCTACACAATATTAGCACATTTAATTAGCATGCATTATAAGTTTTATGTTGAACGCCCAGACAGTTGAGAATAAATGACATATCATATCGTAGCTGCATTTAGAATATTTTAGCAGCTCAGGCAAGCAACTACTGGTAAGCCTGAAAAAGAATTAACCTTCTTACAGTAGAGTTTAAAAGGTCTAGAACACACACGTCTAAACACCCATGCAATTATATGGATGTCCAAGATGCCAGACAGATGTAAGTAGGGGTGTCAAAGAAGTCCTTTATAGAAGCTGGAAAGGAATTGGAAATGATGGTACAATTATGTTCAAATCCATTCAGCAGCTCCCTTTTAATAAGTTTATTGCCGAATATAGAAGGGCTATTTGCACGAGTTTTCATGAAAAAGGTAGCATTTCTATGGGAGTATTACATCGATGTGTGTGCCAGTGGGTGTTATCCAGAGGTACTTCCCAAATGGAGCACATTTTATCTATGAATGAGCTATTTCTCACAATATGCCTGTGTTATATTTGATCATGATGTATGAACAGCCTAAATGTGCTGCTCGATTGACTCATTACACAGCAAAAAATAATTCTCATTTCAAGAAAGTAAGATTACTAAACTCGACTGGCGGACAAACCACTTGTTTTAAGAAAACATATTTTCTTAAAACAAGTGGTTTGTTTGAGTTAAATAAACTGTGATCTGTGATGCCTATTGGTAAATGGCTACCCCAACCCTAAGGTAAATTAGCCAGGGATAACAGTTTAGCACCCATTTCACCAAACAGGCCGGTGTAATGTAACATATAAGGCCAGTTGCAGGCCTTCTGTCTGAGGCAGTGAGGGATTCGAGGTAGTTAATGTTTGAGGAAGTGAGGGTCGATTGTAAATTCCTTTCACAGTATGTCTTCTGGTTTATCAACAGCCAAAATAATTTTTCTTTTACCAAGAAAATAAAATAAATAAACTCAACTGGTGGACAAACAACTTGTTTTAAAATAATCTTAAAAATGTCTTATAACGAGTCACTTGTCCGATAATCGAGTCTATCCATCTTATTTTCTTGAAATGAGACAAATCTTTTGGCTTTATATAATTGTTCCCTGCTGATTCACAGGACAATTCCTGGTCTAAGTGTTGAAAGTGGATACCTGTGGTATAGATAGACAAAGCAAATAATGACTTATTGGTAGAAACAAAGTGAGAATAATGGCAGCACACTCCTTATATTTGTACCCCAACCCTGTCACACATTGCAGATGGCACCTCGGTGCTATGACTATGACTTGCTATATACCGGTACCACATTTTAATCACTCACTTCGTAAAATGGCAATTTTTTTTGCTGAAAAAGGTAATGAAAATGTAGGATGAAACTATGGTCTCATCTTCACAATTAAAACCCTGAGCACACTCACACACAACGAAATGTAAAGGTATAAATTCATCAAATTGTTAAATATATCAACTAGCAGTCCCCAAACCAAATCACCCGAGAATACAGAAATATTACAATTCGATTTAATTTTTTTAAATATCAAATTATTTTTTTCGACATTAAAAAATAATTTAAAAAAAAGGAGAAATCCCTACCTTCGCTGCCACTGAGGTCCCCTAGCCCGGTGAGTGAGGGGTTGGGGACGCCCAGTTCACTGGTTGCGGGTGTCCCGGTTGCTGGTCCACCATCGCTGGTGTCGTCGGACCGTACGCTGGTGCCTGGTGAGAACTCGCTGCTGGGTGCCGGCGTGGCTGTAAGAAAGAAACATGAGGTGAGTCTAAAATAGTATAGGGTATTCCGCATTAGCTAGATGATCACTGTACAGCGCCATCTTGTCTGGTACCAGTGCTCTTTCCTCTGCTAACTATAGAAGCCTGCTGATTAGCTGAAGCTGGTTCCTGTCATGACCGAAATTTGGTGTTTTAGGGGTCATAAACCTTTCAAGTATAGGCCTCCATTGTGGGTCCTTAGGTCACCTGTTCAGATTGGGGGAGTGGTTAGGACTCTGACCTACCAATCCATGCATCATGGGTTCAAGTCCATGTCAAGGCTATTTTGTTCACACACAATTTTAAGATGTATTTTGGTAGGTCAGAAATTGTGATAGTATACAACTCAGTTTTAAAGATCCTTAACACCTAAAATCTAAGATCTAAAATGGTTTTGTATTGTTGCATTGGGTTTTCTCTGTAAATAATATTACTATTTCTTACCAATTATAAAAAAAGCTATGTTGCCTTGGCATGGATTTGAACTTATTACCCCTGGATTGATTGGCCAGTGTCCTAACCACTCCCCCAATGCAACCAGGTGGCTTGAGAAATATTCAAATACAACTGATTCAAAATTAGATTACACTATAAATATTGATCTAGTGTAAAAGATATTTAAAACCGAATTGTATACTATCACAATTTTTGACCTACCAAAAATACTTCTTAAAATTATCTGTGAACAAAAAAGCCTAGACATGGATTTGAACTCATGACCCATTGATTGGTAGGCCAGAGTCCTAACCACTCCCCCAATCTGAACAGATGACCTAAGGACCCACAATAGAGGGCTATAACTGAAAGGTTTATGACCCCTGAAACTCCGATTTTGGACATGACAGGAACCAGCTTCAGCTAAAGGTCTCACAAGGTAGAATTACTGCATCCTGCTAGTGCCCTATACACATACACGTACAAGCAAAATGTAAGTTTGTTTGCGGTTACATGGGTAGAAAATCTAGGTATATGTGAAATCTTTTCATGAAATTATGATAATGCATAGATAATCGTGCAGGCTTACAAACTTGGTGTATGTTTTTTTGCTTGCTTTATAACACCCTTATATTATTAAAGTTAACCTGTAATTGTACACACGTTTTATTTTCTCAATAACATGAACTTAAAAACAAGTGAAATAAGATTATTTTTTTATCTTTCTCAATGAAATATTTGCTTCTTCCTTGGTGAGAATCATTAGACGCCACCTGATGTCAGGTGGTAAAATTCGGTTCACGATGCAGAAGAAATCCGGTTTTTCATACTTTTCATTTTGTTATTTTTGGAGAAAAAGAAAATGTGAAAATCTGATCCCCTGTTATATCTCATTGCAAACACAAAACAAAACATGTGCTATAATGATTTAAACCCAACATTAAAGTCTTGATGTCGTATAGTAAATACTTTAGAGAAGATGCACTAGGGGGCACTGCTGTCGGCTTGAGTTATAGCCAATTCATCCCTAGCACAGTATTGACTGAACATTTATTCATAGTTTGACATGTTAAGGAAAATTCCCACTAAGCTATCCTACCACTTTTAGTATTTTTAGCAAACTATGGGAAGGGTATCACTGGTACATTGGGAAATAGAATTGATTTCCAACATAAGTCTAAAATGAATCATTTTTAGAATATCTGTATAATTTGTCTTCTCTGAAACCCCTAAATGTGGCCTACATTTGGGCAAGATTTAAAAGTAAATCAAAGCAATTTTTTTTATATGTCAGACTCCATTTTGTGTCGTTTATATCCATTTTGGTGTTTACGGAACCCGCTTTCCCCTTTCGGGGTCCGTCCCTGATATTACCTCCCCTATTTGTAGACCCATTTCCCAGTACATGCACACAGTATAGCATAGACATGCAATACATCGGCTGTATACAAATATGGCCTGAAACCCTCTGGTAATATTAATATCCCACCTACATGATGTCCCCTCCCAGGGGACCTCTGCTGGGAGAGCACACAACCCAGCAGCCTCAGCTGGGAGAGTGGAGGGCAGACTGCCGGTGGCTCCCCCACGTGGAGGTCTCGGGAACTGGCGCCGGAGTCTGTTTGTTGTAATAACACCGGGCATCAGGGATACTCGTTTGTCACATTGGTCATAATAAGGTCGATACCCTCCAACCTCCTACACCACCACCCTCTAAATAGAATACCTTTAGGACTACCCTCAACCCCTCCTGCCCACCAACCCCCTACCATACCTGCTACAAACATAGTCATACACACGTATAGCCCTTCAGGAAGAAAATTACGGTTATAGCCATTGCTTTACATTATTTGCCATCTGATTCCATTGCCTGACTTAGTGTTGTGGCATCGTATGGCATTCTCTGACGTTTGGTGGCACCCTCTCCTATGCCATGTGATTCATTGACAACATGTGGCATCCTTCAAGTTTTGATGGCATCGGCTGACATTGTGTGGCATCCGCTGACGTGTCATGGCATTGGTTGACATTTTACGGCATTGTATGACATCTGATGGCATCGGCTGACATTGTGTGGCATCCCCTGACGTGTCATTGTATTGGTTGACATTGTACGGCATTGTATGACATCTGATGGCATCGGCTGACATTGTGTGGCATTCCCTGACGTGTCATGGCATTGGTTGACATTGTGTGGCATCCTATAACATCTGATCCCATTTGATGACATTGCATGGCATCCTTAGACACCCGATGACATCAGTTGACATTGTTTGGCACCACTTTATCATTATCTCATGAACTTGCATGGGTCATCCAGTGCTATATCATTACCAAACAATTTCTATGAGACTTTTCATTACTAGTACTTCTTTTCACAGCATGGCTGGTATCCTGGATAGAAGTACAGAAACATGGTAACCTCCAAATGGGAAATGACAGCTATGCATACCTTTACCAGTGTGTTATGGCACATAGTATAATAGCCCCAGCCCTGCCCTCTCTATATACAGAACCAGGCTCCTTAATATGGTATAACACAGTATGATTGGAAATAATGAATACAAAGTAGTGTCTGGTTATTGGAAATCAACAGGCATAGTGCTTCTCGGTTTGTAGCTAGTATACTGTGGTTTTAGATGATTCTGAGTGCGATGTCATTCCAGATACATATTAAAATCTTGATACAAGGCTCATTGGTAGAAATTAAGGACTTTTATTTTACCTTCAGATATATACTATGTGTCTCCTCTCCGTTCGTGTGCAGTGAGTACAAACTGATATGAAGGTTTTTGGAATTAGTAGCTGATGATGAAAGTTGCAATAGGCACAGGATTACCTTGTTTCTAGGATAATTGCTTTGTAACAAGCCAAGCATAATAAAGGAGGATCTGCCCCATCACCATTTCCTCCGCTACTTCATTGCAGAGAAATCAGAAAAAAAGGAGAAAGAATGTGAGGTGTCACGCAGAGAGGATAATCCAAGTGCTCCTGCATCTTAATCCGTTAAGGGCCACATATTGCTTTAATGTGCTATATCCATTGACATTATGATGCATGAATGCAACCTTGCTCAATCTATTGATGCATCATGCATCGTGCATCACTACATCATCATCGTTATCATACATGAATGCAGCCCTAGCGAGTATATATACCAGGGCTAGATTCATGCATCAAGACGACAAGACAACATATACATTAAATCACTATGTGGCCCTCAAAGGGTTAAGACAAAGACCCTCTGGTAGTAACACATGCCTGAAGGCTCCATGCATCACGAATCATCATCTCACTCCACGAAAAGAAACACGTGTTATTTAAACAACCACCAACCCATAATCTGATCACAATCCCACATCCATAAAACCCCAAACCCACACCAAACCCCCTCCCCGTCAGGCTCAGAAACCCTTAACAAACACCCAGTTTTTCTCATATTGCATGTCAGCTCCTTTGGGAGGAGTCTTTCTGTATTGCCACCACCCTGACCCATTAGACCTTGTTTTACCCCTCCCCCCCACACACACACTCACACACACACACATACACACACACCCATACACACACACTAAGCACCTTCATGTGGCACACATTGTCAACCCATTGGCCATGTCGCTCAGCTCAAAGGCCAATACACGCCTGGCCTGTTGATGGCGGATATTGGTTATATTTTGAGGACTTCTTTTTGATTGTTTACTGAGGTGGTTGGTGCAATCTGTGTCAAATTCATGATAGACAAATTGATGTATTGCTTCTGTATGTGTACTAGCTTTGAAGTTTGAATATTGGGCTCGATTTACCCAATACCAACCCCCGCATTACTGAACTAATGATCATATATACACATGCATAGGTCCATTATAGAGTAGCTAGCACATTGGGAAGACGATAGGCTACAGCGGTGTAGTACTCAGCGAAGCCTGTAGAGGGGGTGGCGGTGGGGCGCGACACAGTAGCAGAGTGGTGTGGTGACCGTTACCACGACAACATCACATGGAGCTGAGACATGGCGCTCAGAGTCAACAGAAACTGGAGCCATCGGCGATTGATTCCAGAAAAGGGGGTGGGAGGGAAAGGAGGAGGGCTGCCTATAGTGGGGTGGGAATGACCCAAATTGAAGGTCAGCTGGAGTGGGATGGGGAAGGAGGGAGGTAAGGGAGCAATGGGCCGAAGAGAGAGACAGGGAGGGGGGATGGAAGGAAGGGAGAAAGGGGGGGAGAGAAAGAGAGACAGGGAGGGAGGATGGTAACAAAGGAGGGATAGCACAGGTAGAGAATGATGAGGAAATTGAGCCTTAGGGGAGGCACACAGAGAGGAAAGCTAAGCGAGCAAAATCCATTCAGAGGTTCAGAGTCAGCAAAACTAGACACTGTATCAGTGCTATTTACCCTGCTGTAGGCGGGTTGTGTACCTTGCCCTGGCCGTATCAACCTGAGGTAGGACTCAGCAGGACAGGGCTGCAGTGCCAGGGTTACCTTACAATGATGAAGCCTTAGAATTGGTAGACAACTATTTTTACTTTCTTAAACCTTATCTTTATTTTGTTATATCTTTATCATGTGTATTTCTTTCCCCTGGTATATAGAAACTGTTGTTTTACTGTTACTATGCCTGTTACTGGTTTATAGAAACTAGGCTTGGTTACAGTAACTATGTCTGTTAGTAGTATATAGAAAATGGGCTTTGTTACTGTAACTATGTCTGTTAGTAGTATATAGAAACTGGGCTTTGTTACTGAAACTATGTCTGTTAGTAGTATATAGAAACTGGGCTTTGTTACTGTAGCTATGTCTGTTGGTAGTATATAGAAACTAGGCTTAGTTACAGTTACTATGTCTGTTAGTAGTATATAGAAACTGGGCTTTGTCACTGTAACTATGTCTGTTAGTAGTATATAGAAACTGGGCTTAGTTACAGTAACTATGTCTGTTAGTAGTATAAAGAAACTAGGCTTAGTTAGTTACTATGTCTGTTAGTAGTATATGGAAACTGGGCTTTGTTACTGTAACTATGTCTGTTTGTAGTATATAGAAACTGGGCTTTGTTACTGTAACTATGTCTGTTAGTAGTATATAGAAACCAGGCTTACTAACTGGGACTATGGCTATGAGTAGTATATAGAAACTAGGCTTTCTTACAGTAACTATGTCTGTTAGTAGTATATAGAAATAGGCTTAGATACTGTAGCTATTTTTGTTAGTAGTATATAGAAATTGGGCCTAGTTACTGTAACTATGTCTGTTAGTAGTATATAAAAACTAGGCTTTGTTGCTGGGACTATGGCTATGAGTAGTATATAGAAACTGGGCTTTGTTACAGTAACTATGCCTCTTAGTAGTATATAGAAATAGGCTTTGTTGCTGGGACTATGACTATAAGTAGTATATAGAAACTAGGCTTTGTTACTGGGACTATGACAAGAAGTAGTATAGAAACTGGGCCTTGTTACAGTATTCATGTATGCAAGTAATGTAAATTCTGTAAGTAGGGTATAAAGACAATGAGCTTAACTAATGGCAACAAGTCAGTGTCTAGTATATGGAATTCACTAAAAACAATAATTGTATAGAATACGATTTTTCCATTGAGCTAAACTGTGTCACATACAGTGACTATCAATATCATCTTTACCATGGCTTCTGTCAGTCTGGAAATGGCCGGCCCCATTGGTCATGCATCAGTGGACGTTTGGCTAACCATCTATAGATCATACATTAACCATCTGGGGGGCAGTCAGGTGTGACCACCGCCTCCTTCTCCACCACAGCACCTCCTCCATTCTACATGAGCAGACAGACATGGGGCAGGAAGGAGGGGAAGGCACCTTCATGGTGCATTGCATCACAAGGACAATGCTTTAACTTTAACCCTTTAAAGGCAGCATGGCGCTTTAATGCCAATCAGTCGGCGTGATGCATGAATGCAGCGGTGGTGAGTAATGGCGTGCATTAGATCATGATGCACGCCATATGGGACTGATACACTTCCGGACAAAGATTCGCCATGCTGGTCCTGGCGAGTTACCGATCAGGGCACTTTTTTAAATCATGGCAATGGAAGTATCAAAAATACCATTACAGGTTGAAACTATGGATCGCGTTTATGTACGCTCTTGCCAGACCCATCTGACAGGAGAGGGTTAAGGGGTAGTGTCCACAAGTAGCGTGTATTGGGTGTGTGTGTGGTAGAAAGTTCCCATTATGACGCTATTGACTGTGTAAATTAATATTTTAATGTGGCTGGCCAGTCCTATACAGGCGCAGACGATATTCCATGGCCCAGACGACATTCGGCTATTGACGTTGTCTGATTGTTACCATAGTAACGGTCACTGACTCATTTGTCATGTGTTTCGATACCAATGAGAGAAGTGTAAAGAACTCGACAGGAAAAAACATTAAGTTTTGATTAAAAGTGGAGAAAGTGTTTGCAGGCTAAGTTCTCCAATAGCGGTCAAAGTTAGTTAGAAGCAAACACCAGCGAATTTAACAAAGAGCTATGTGGGAGTTTCCGTTTATCCACGTTCTTCGCCTTCAGTCAGAGATGTGCCCTATTTTAGTGATTTAATTCCCCCAAAAGGTGTATACATACTGTAATTTGTGCGGGCCATCTTATGATCATATCCCATTATAGTGTAAGGGAGTATTTCACTGATGGAATCGGTCGTGATTCTGTCGGTCAGATGAGATTCGTCCATAAGATCAACATTGTAGACTTTTATCGGACAACAGAATCTCAGCCGACCAACGCCAGTGCAATACTCCCTAAAGACCGCTTCCAAGGCGTTTTTCTAAATGTATGTACCCCGGTATGTATTATTTGCTTTCATTATGTACACTGTGTATGAATTACCAGCTAAGTGTATGTATATGTTTGCGTTGAACGGACAAAACTAGTTAGTGTGGTATGGATTTTTTTCATGACTAAGCACAATTTTCACTCTCATCACCTGTCAATGCTTAGCCTGAGCCCTAATGTGTATATGAGGTAATGACTAATGGAAATGGTAACATTTCTTAATGACTTGCATCATTTATAATGGTTATACAAACGGAGCACATTAACACAACGTGGGTGGGTGTCATTATAAGCCATCATAAGCCAACAGTGACAGCGAAACAAACGGTCTATACTTCAGGTATTCATCTAGATCTGTATAGCTTCCAAGAATATATTTATCCCTTTTTACCTGGTGATATATCTGATAAGTTGAAGGGAGCTGACAGTTTCATCATTTTAAAAAGGTTATCTAGAATATGGGGTCGATTAGTGTACTCTGAAACAGTTATCATGAAGTACAGTTTAGTCTTCCTATGTGTATGAACCAGTACATTTATGGAGTTTTTTCTCACTCTCTAATCATGGGAACTGCCAGTGTTATTTTCTCTTATGACCTCATCATCAGAAATACAGAGGTAGACCCTATAGATGTACACTTTATGGAGATTAACCCTGTGGATGTAGGTGGGTTTGGTTACAGCTCCATTCTACGGCAATTAGTGGGAGACGATCCTGTATTATCGCTCAGTGTCCTAAGTACCACCCACCTCAGGGCCAGAATGGGGGTTCAAGGGAGCTGTGGGGGGGGGGGGGGTACTTTGATAAATCGTGACAAGCTGTGCAATGTGGTGTATGTTGGAATAATACATGTATATGTATATATTATATAGGAAATTCCTACCAATTTGGCAATGGTGCAACCCTGCATCAATCTCACCATATGCGGTTGATACAGGCCCAAAGGGTCCACAGGATGCACAGTGGTAGGCACAGATACGTGAACAATTTTAAAGGCCCAGCGCCCCTATATATAGAGCTGAGTACCTGTCCTGACTGCACTTTGACTGTTACTGGACGTGCAGTAAGATCTGCGGGTTTAAACAGTTAACTCTAGAGTAACCCCCCCTACCTTGCCAACCCCACAACGGCCCTACTAGTCCCCAGGAGGCATTAGCGCGGGTCGCAGAGCGTTCACCGTGCAGGCCCGGCAATCAACATCTCGTTAATGAAATATACATGAACAAAGTTTGGCCACCAGGCGGTAGGGGACTGAAACAATAGGGCTTAATGAGGTGAGAGTCCCAGGACAATCACCCCCACCCCCCCTCCCCACTCCCCCGCCCCCACTCACACTCACTCATCCCCACCCCACCAGCCCCCACCCCCACCCCTCCAACATTTCTATGCTATTGTCACCTCTCAATACAACAGGTCACTCAATGGTATCTACCCCTCCTAACCCCCCCCCCCCCCCACCGCCCCCACTCCTTATCCTTACCCCCGAACATTACCGCATTCTCTCCAACCAACATAGATACATATCTGAACAATGTCAACCCTTCCATATACCTCCAACCATACATTATAAAATGGCCCCACAGAGTATAGCTTGCTCAATTGGAAGAAATGAAATTGAAGCACCTTTAAGCCCACAACTACCTTTTCACCCTACCCACTTTACCATACGCGGAGTACCCTTTCTGCCTGACCGGTCACACAACTGGCTGGGTACTGTAGCCATGTTGAGCAACCACACAATCGTATTCGGCTATATCATGTTAGCTTACTTGCTGTCATCCACTCGTGAAGTACCCCCCCCCCCCCCCCGAATTCTGACCACTATACAGGTCCTACATATATCACTGATCTATTATATCTGCATTAGACTGTGTACACGATACACATATAGTTATCACCCCCCCCCCCCCCCCAATTTATCAACTGTCAACTCGGAGTAACAGTGGATGAGGGAGGCATGGAGGAAGGACCCCCATGGGAAATGTGCACATTGGTTGTTGTCAGCAATAATAATCAACATGGGACATGGTCATTTCCACCCCATGCCTCCAATGTTATAGTGTGCAATGACACTGTAATGTTATAACATAGTTGGGAGGGGGTGTTTGAGGGAGAGCACTGTTTTTAATCCACTGTGGAAGGGTTAAGAGTCACTCATTAAAGTTGTATGGTAGGGGACTATGCTTCACTGGGCGACACTAAAAGCATGACCCCCCCCCCTCACCCTGCGCGCCTCCTCTTTGGGCACACACACATATATCTGCCAACCACTCCATAGTTAGAGGGCAGGTTGGGTAGCACCTTCAGGTTAGTGGCCGGACACTGAATTCAATGCTTGATTTAACAACCCATTGCCTTACCATCTTGGGCTGATGTGGACGTATAGGAACCTACACTCCAAATGTATGTGTAAATTTCCACGAAAATGAACTTCCAAACCAAACCTACATTTTCAGACTATGTGACCAAACCAGTATATCCCATCTTCTTTGTTTTGGCCTAAGGTGAGGCTAAAGGGTGTGTGGCAAGGATGGGATGGGGGTTGCTGGGGAAGGGGTGTCCTATTTAACCCTTTAAGGACAGCACAATGGCTTAATGCATCATAGCCTTGGTTGTCATGATGCATGAATGCAGCCCTAGTGAGTAACTCACCAGTGCTACATTCATGCATTATACCGGTCTTAAGGGGTTGACACACTCCAAAAGGGTCGGGTATGGGGCAGAGGGCCTAGTGATCATTAATAAAGGAGTGAATATAATACACACTACAGACTTTTTGAATCCTGGGAATACTTTATATTTGTAACAGTCTGATTGTAATACCAAATTATGTAATACTACACATGTAGTATTTCTGCCATTAAAGATCGACCATTATAGACTTTCCCTAGATATATCTTTTTTAAAGACATTTAAACCGATTTAATAGGCCAGGATAGTGTCATCCTTTGTGGCCTTTAATGGAATTTAAAATGCATCTAGTATGGTAATTGTTCTGCATTTCCAACGGATAGCCTTCACAACAATGTATTCAGTTAGTACAGACAGCCCCCATGATATATTTGGTCTAATTACTCTCTGCATTAAGAAGCTAACAATAGAATGAATGGCTAGAGCAGGGACTAATACAAAGGATCGAAGGGAAGATATCGAAGTATGAAGCAAATAACCCCGATATACTTCTACAAGTCTGTTAAAATACTGACATGTTTAATCCATATTATGTGCTCAAAATAGAGTATGTTAGATTTGCATTGACGGTTGCAAACAATTAAATTCTTACAAATTATACACTCGCTCGCCCCGACTCCGCGATGCTATGAGCCTTTTCAGTACTTTGTTGTTTACTGGATCCCTGATATTCTTCGGCTGCCTATAAGACCAATCTCTTAGTCACTATAGTGCTTAACCAAGTCATTTTGTGGTTCCCTATACGGCCAACTTAGGTAGGTTAATATTGTCAGGTTCGTCAGTACTGATCAATTCACATTAGTCGTTCCATTCCAGGCTAAGTCATTTTGTGCAAGGCATTAGTCATATGTTGTTATATCTCAGCCATTTTTGAATAGCACTTGGTCATGCCTGACCAATGTCCCTATGAGTAACCTGGGATAGCCACTACAGTCTAAGGGCCGGGGCATTTAGATGCAGACAGTAGATGTACTGACCTCACTAACATAGAACACACGGCTTCCTACCAGTTACCTACACCACCCTAATCCGTAATTATTCATACACATTACCATAATAAGCTGTATTATCATTGACATTAACATATTACTTATGGTGCATTATATGACTACACTGCTGTATCATATAAATGTGCCTACCCGGCCTAACTTATTCGACACCAATAGATTCCCAGGATGCATTGCAGTGGCTAGGAACAGACCACTTCCGACCGCCATGACAGTCTAGTTGATTCCCATAGCAACAGGGGGGTATACACTTTTATTTTTTGGAAATACAAGACTTCCTATGCTTAAGCATTGAAGGGCCGTATTCAATGCCCCCATTGAATACAATGCAGCCGTATTCAATGGGCTAGGGAAAGCTGTTTTTTTTCTTCATAAAATGGCTAAAATAAAAAATAAACACAAATGCCAACTACATTGATACCATCTCTGATGTATTTCACGAGTCGGGGCTGGGGCATATCCCACTTGAGCAGCCTGCGGCTTCGTGGGATATGGCCCCAGCCCCCACTCGTGAAATACAACAGAGATGGTATCAATGGGCGTTGGCATTTGTCTATATATACTATCTGACCATTGGCCACCCGATGTAGCTTACACCTGTGCCTATATCTACATGGGTAGTCAGACTTTTGAGTGTCACTGCATCACGTTTTAAGAGGTTTTTAAAACCCGATGTCACTTGTGTCAACTTTTAAAATCCTTGTGTCGCATGTGACGATGCTGGGGCACACATAGATCAAGTGAGCGGACTTTACTGCTGAGATGGTAACCCTGATCAGAGTGTTGCGTCCCTTCAAGGACGGCATGTTGCTAGAAGATGATATTTGACATCATGATGCACCAATGTAGCCCCTGTGAGTAACTCGCCGTTGCTGCATTGGTGCATCATGCTGACCATTCAAGAGTGTAGGTGCTTGAATGCGAGTTACTTGCAAGGGCTGCATTTATGCATCGTGATGACCAAGGCATAATGTATTAATGCACTATGCCGTCTTATGCCGGTTTAACTATATATCGCTGGTTTAACCAACAATGACATTTCTTCCTGTGTTCTGAAGTACCTAGGTTGACACAAAAATTATGAAATGTATTCTGGATAAGGTATATGGATCTCAATGTGTTATGATGCACTGGTGTTAGGGCCCAATATAGAATAACACGTTGGGGGTACAACAGGCTACAGCTGTTGTGGCTGTGCACATTGCTGGGTGGTTGGCGGGGCGAGCCCAGCCACAGGGCCGGCCAAAGACAATAGGAACGGCCATAAACTGACGGCTGAAGGGTGTGGGGACGATATCATATATAATACATGGGCACCAATAAAGGGGGTGGGGAGGGGATAGAGACCTTTACACCCTCTGGCCATCTACTATATATCATTTGAAGGAGACCCACCCTCTTGGGAGATTGTAATAGCCCATGATACCTGTTATTTCATTTGTATCAAATACATATCACCTCACGCCAGAATTAACTGCCTATTTAGCTTAAGAATCATATCTCCAGTACTGGTGTTGCAGGTGGTTATTTAAGCTGAGAGCTTCAATAAGGCTGCCACCATTAAGGCTCTTACCATGTACCTTTCCTCTTAGACATTCTTGATGAACCTCTAGAATGTTGGAATTTAGTTCTACCTGTGTCCCCATAGCCAAACTCTAGACAATACACCTCACCCCCCCCTGCACCCTCCTGTTACTCAGCTACTCTCCACATGGCCTCCAGACAGGCCACCATCCAAGCCATAAAGTATCTGGTCATATAGAGTCATGGAACTCATCCAGATTAACATGCCAAATTGTGGCTGACTGGTGCGGGCCTGTATGGGGCTCTGCAGCTGAATGCAATCTAACCCTTTAAGTGATGCATGGTGCTTTAATGTGCTCTCTGTCCTCAAGATGCATGAAGGCAGCTTAGGGGACTCAGGGCTGCATCCATGCATGATACCGACCCCTATGGGAATGTATCAACCCTGTATGGTCAGTATGATGCAGGGATATAGCTCTAGTGAGTAGACTCGCCATGGCTGCATGCATGCATCATGCCGAAAAATGGTCATGATGCATTTAAGCTCTGTGTGGCCAGATAGCGGTTATCACCTGTCTGTGCCCATATCTACCGGTCATAATTCTATATTGGCCGCTGTCTTATCTTCCTGTGTGGATCTCATGGTATGGCAGGCCAGGTACAATTAGATGTGTGTTGGGGTGGGAGGGGAGGGGTGCATGGCAGGGTGATGCATTTATATTAGACACTGGAGGAGTGCTTACATATAGCATGCATGGGGGAAAAGGGGGAGTAGTGAGGAGGAGGGTATATTATGATTATATTGTATTGAATCAGAGACAGGCTCCCCTATTGCTCAGGGATGAAAGTGACTAATCTAAAATAATTTGAGGCCCATGAAGATAAGTGCAGGTATTTGCGACATGAAACCAATGCCATCATGCTACAGATACAAAGAGACGGTCATCCTAGACCAGATCGCAGAACGATTCATGACAGTTCAATAGATTTGGACATGTTGATCAAATAAAATATGGTGAAGTATGATTTAGCAGGTTTAGTTCCCCTATTACTTGTTCTGTATTTAGTTACTGCAATTTACACCAGAATGATTTTTGGTTCTTTGCTCTTTAGGCTTTGATTGGTTCTACTAAAACCCTCAAAACGCCTTGGTTATTGGCAATTGATCTTACATTGACATTAACAGTGTTTGACCAGCACTCCAAGCCATGGTTATTTCTGGTACTATCAGGAGGAGCAGGAGGAGGGGGGGTTTCTGTTACTGAGGGTCCAAGGGTGAAGTAGAGGCTGCAGGGCCTCTTGTCACACTGTATGGCCAGCCTGGGTCAATGTCTAGTTTACCAGGTGTATATCACTGTCCACTCCCTCCGCTCATCGTCTGTCTACCAAGCATGGGACACTGAGACATGGGGGATGGGGCACGTCAACGTTGGATCAATATATTTAAAACAATCTAATTTTCATTTCATTCTCCAAAACTTAAGACTGACAAGCTTCCAAATTATCATGCTGGCGTTTGCCTAGAGCTATGGACCTGCACTTGGCAAGAGATATTTACTTTATCATTACATATATCATGTTATATACCATGTTATACAAATAAACGTTTAACCGCTTAAGTAGCTTTCTTGGTGGATATGATAATTAACTACTGAAGCAAACCAGACGTTCGACTTAAAATGTATAGAATCTGATAATGTAGGAGACATTATACTTCAAGATTAAGTCCAAAACCCCATTGACATGTTCCAGAATCCTTATAATAGCCATACCCCCACCCAGTCCAACCAAAGCCACCCTACAAGTCACTGCTGGTGACCAACAGCTACAAGTAAATACGCCAGAACCAGCAGCAGTAGCTGATCCCATCCACTTCCGGTCTGCTGATATCATCTCGTGCCAGCTCTCGTGGTCTGCAAGATGTGACACGTGACACAGTGCCCAGGTGCCTTATGGGGGATTTCTCTCATCCAGTTTATCATGGCATTTATTCACATCAAAGTTGGTGTGTCTTCTAGACTAGTTCAGTAACTAAACCACTGAGACAAACCATGTCCTCAACTATCCGATATTTTAAGGTTTGAACTTAATGATATTTCATGATGTTATCTCATAGCACGGAGAAGTTCTAAATAACTGTTTCTTTTTAACTTAGGTCATTTTTGGTAAACTTAAATGTAGTTTTCCCGACGTGACACTTTTGCTTGTCAACGAATTATGAACGAAGTCCAGAGCATTAGTTTAGAAAGAGCTTTCATGAACGTGTGTATCTTTGTACATAAATGTGTGATAATCCAGACAAATATTCTCGACTTACCATCATCATAACTTATCAATTAATTAGCCTTCATATTAGGTAATGTACTGTATAAATTTGGGAAAGAAGTAAGAAATTAGGGGCACAGAGGTGAAGCTTATGCAGCATAAATGTGGCTTTTACTGGTGATGTTTAATCGATTTCTATTTACACAGTTTCAGGGCGGTTTCCTCCAGTGTTTACTCACTCAATCATTGTCAAACCAGCCATGCCATGGTCATGGCCACATCACTGTGCCAACCTGGGGGATATTGAAATACATAAAGACTTTTAATGTCAGCGTCACATCTATAATCGATGAAGGAAGTTTTCCTTCCATGAACCGGTCTGGTGTAGGGTATGATCTTCTGTTTCATGATAAAACTACTTTTTGGTCATCTATATCTATACTTCTAAAGTTTACATATAAATCTCAAGGGCGGATCCCGAGGGGGGGGGGTTGGCGTGCGGACCCCCCTTTTGGAAGTTGTGGCGACACTTCTCGGCACTTTGGTATTTGGGGACCCCCCCCACCCCCCACCCCACCCCCATTACAAATTACTGGGTCAGCCCTTGAATCTTATAACTAAAAATGAATAGTATTAAGTTAACTGCTCGGAAGGGCCCAATTCACTAGTTCGGTATCCGGGAGGCTCCATGATATTTTGCACTCAATGTTCAGTCATGCTGATCTCCCTTTCTGCTTGGCTGCTTTCTATCAATTAACTCGTTCCAACTTCTAATTCATTATTTTTATAAAACAATCTTTATATCAGTAGACCCCTCTTGGAGCATCCCTTTAGCATTAATTATACCCCGACACCTTCCTAAACGTTGACAGAAATATAGGAGCCTGCTTAACCACTGCAGTAAAAGGATAAGGATGAGGCCAAATAAAAAAAGGTGTGTTTCAGGTTACCTGACCCTACCTAGCAAAACAGGGCCGACCCTAAAATTGGTATCCAATTTTGAAAAAATATCTATATTTTAGGTCATTTTGGGGCTATTCAGGAGTTTGATAGTTCATGAGTCAAAGGGGTTGTTGGAGAGTAAGCATTGAAGTTCGCGAGTCAATTTCTGGGTAGTTTTCAAGCCAAAGTAAAAAAGACAAAAAAAACTTTTCTTTTCTAAATCCGACCTACCTACCCTAGACCAGCATCTGACTACCACTACGGAGTTTCAGGAGGGCCAAGGGAAGTTTGGAAAGTCAACGCGTCAAATGTCCACTCCAGCCTTGATGGCAGGGATGTATACGGTACCAATGAAATGAAGGGGAGTCAAACGATAGCAAGTGTTCTTTTATTTCCTTAGTATCATAGACAGCACCAGGCAAACCACGGTCTGAATAGGAACATAAACACATGAACCCATACCTTTTAAAGTGTAGCATGGTGCTGTAATTAATGCACTATGCCCTGTTTTCCTCATGATGCATCAATGCGACCTCGGTGAGTAATGCACCAGGGCTGTATCAATCCCAACTGAACTGATACACTCTCGAAAAATTGGGGCACTGCATACATCAGAATTCTCATAATGATGAATTAACATGAAGCCTTGAGGTACCCCAGGTATGATCGGGCCCAACACAAAGCCTTGAGGTACCCCTGGCATGATCGGGCCCAACACGAAGCCTTGGGGTACCCCTGGCACGATCGGGCCAAACATGAAGCCTTGGGGTACCCCTGGCATGATCGGGCCCAACACGAAGCCTTGGGGTACCCCTGGCATGATCGGGCCCAACACGAAGCCTTGAGGTACCCCTGGCACGATCGGGCCCAACATGAAGCCTTGAGGTACCCCTGGCACTATCAAGCCCAACATGAAGCCTTGAGATACCCCTGGCATGATCGGGCGCACATGAATCCTTGAGGTTCCCCTGGCATGATTGGGTCCAACATGAACCCCTGAGGTACCCCGGCATGATCCGGTCCTTACATGATGTCTGCAGGGTATGGGTTTCACCAGGCTGGGAATTACCAGAGTAAATAACCCGGTTTCCTACGTTAAAGAGACGGGTGATTAAACCCCAGATAAGCTGCTCATCTGGATTGTCTTTGGGAGCAGCTCAAGTAACTCAAGCTAATAGTATGTCGTGCCAAGTGTGTCAATATTCTATTTTACTTTTTTTTTGAATTAAATATAATATCATGAACCATCGAAACTATCAGAGAATGAACTTGATCTCGCACGATTTCTTAAGCAAATTGTTGCTTGGTATAATAAGCATACATTTAATACTTTATTTATTTAGTTTCATAACTAGACATAAGGTAAAAAGTATTTTAAATGTAGCTATGCATTTAGTTATATTATGGCTTAATTCAATTCCATATCTTCTCTTAGTCTTTTGGCCTATTAACCTCATTATATTCCGTAGATACCATTCACGATCATTTTTACATTTACCCTATATTCCTATCACAAATGGCACTCCATAGCTATATCCACCTGGTCCCAACACAGCTCGGGGGGAGGGGGGAGTCGGGGGGGGGGGGGTAGGGGACCAGCGCGTGGTAAGAGTTAGAGTGACCAGCATTGGGTAACCAGCGGGAAATGAGCGTCTGAGGAGGACGCCGCCTAGTGACGCTTTTGAGAATTACTCTGTGTCAACAGACGCCAATGTCGTGTTATCATAAGTGAATGGTGAGGGGAGATAAGCGTTGATAGGATGGGGGGGGGGTACATACTGATACTACTAAGGCATTTTCAGTTCTGATTAAAAATTAGCCAATTCAGAGGATTTGTCTAGAAGAATAGTGATTAAATCTATGGCTGAGGCACCAGGCAGTTATTGATGCTTTTATGTGTTTAAACACAACTAATGGCATGTTTGCCATGGTAGTTATTAATTTTGATACTTGTAAATACAATGGATTCTATGCGGGTCAGCAATAATCTATCCGCTCTGGCAAAGAATTGCCCTTAACCCTTTAAGGAGGGGACGGCAACTCAAGGCTGTAGCACTAGGGCTGCATCAAAGCATCACGACTTTGTAAACATGATTTGCTGATCTACTATAATTATATGACATGACGACAGGGATTTATAATACTGCTATGGCTGTGATCGAATATATGGGATGAAAGGGTTGAAAAAGAAAACCGCTACCAGGGCACACCCTACTAGTATATTCTTCACCAAGGATACATATAAGTGTTCTTATCTTTACCTGGCCCCATGGACTGGGCCAGATAAGAATAAATGCAACAAATTAAATGAAGCAGTATGCTACTTGTTATTCATCGACTAAGCCTCAAAGCTTCACCTTCAAAACCCAAGTTCTTCGCCTGAGATTTCACTCTTTGTGTGGTCAGCAGCAAATATGCTGGGGCATCACAATGAGATATGGACATCAGTCATTGAGGCATCATGACATCATGATGCCTAGGAGTATCATGCCTTGAGGTATCATGCCTTGAGGTATCATGCTACTCCTCTGAAATGTTAACAACACTGTAATTGCGTTGGTGGATGCTGAATAATACCACTAAATAAGAGGGCTTTTCTTCTAATGCTTTCCAGGTGGAAAAGAGGACTTTCTAAACCGAGCAAACGTCAGCAAGTTATTTCCGTCCTCTATGTTTTCTCTTTGACACATAAACAATGCCCATCTTTTGTCATTTCAAACTTTCCTATCCTCACCCATGTGACCAATGAAAACTAAGATATTACAATATTTTAAACTTCCTTTAGGAAAATCAGAGCATTGTATTCATTTTCAAGCATTCGAATAAGCAGCACAGGTGAGCAATTTGTGGGTGCTGGGTGCTTAAACCCGCAGATCTTACTGCACGTCCAGCAACAGTCAGCGTGCAGTCAGGACAGGTACTCAGCCCTATATATAGGAGCGCTGGGGGTTTAAGGCAAGTTTCTAAAAGGGTTTAACACTAAATGCTAGATGGCAATTGAATAATAGCAGTTTCATAACAATACAGCCATATACACATAGCCTAATGCATTAAGCACATAGATCTGTGGGCCCTATAGTTACACCACCCTCAGCATGCCCGCCCTAGGAGCTGCTCACTCTGTGGCCTACATATGGCTTGAACTGCTCACTACTACAGCAGGGCAGCTCTTTTTTCATACCTGTACTAGGTGTGGCCATAAGTACTGGGGTCAATGTCTAAAAGATTGATGAAAGCTCTGTTATGGTCACCTATATTACTAAAAACAGGGCCAAACCCAAGTGTTTTCATGGAAAAGTTTCATCATTAGTCTTGTATTTTTCTGGGAGTTGTCTTGGTCAAATCTGTAGTTATGTGAGACGTTCAGAAAGGTGTGCCAGTGCTTTGAACCTATATACGAAGAAAGGTTTTAATGCGCTGGCATAGAGTATCGGCTAATGTGTCCGACCTGAAATATTAGATTTGGCTTCACACGAGACCCTGTATGAATGCATCTGGTTTTCTATATTGATGCAACTATGTTCTAACATGTAAACTTAGACATGTTGAGATAACCTCAAACATAGTCATGGTTTGTTTTAGCCATATGCAATCAGCCAAGCAGAAATGATACTCTGCTCCCTTAACATCATGGCAGCAAAAGCACATTCATGGCCAACGTTGAGTCTGTAGACTCTAGGAGTTCTGCAGCAGCCAGACAAAAAGGATCCTCCAGGCAGGGACATGCAAAGCATCCTTCCTGCTTGGCTGACTACACATTTAGACCAGCCGCAATGCTACCTGTTGTAGGTGTGAGAAGTATAGTGCTTGGTTACATGAACACCAGATGGAGCCCATTAACCCTTTAAGGGAAGCATAGTGTTTTAACGCACAATGCACTTTGATGCAAAATACCAGCCATGTTGTATCATCAGGCATGGATGTATCAATCCCTTAAGATAGATGAATGCATCAGGGTGAGTTGCTCATTGGTGCTGCATGAATGCATCATGGCTGATAACGACCATGCAGGGATGACATGTCAATACATTAACTTGCAGTCAGAAGGCATCATGCTGTCCATAAATGGTTAAATCAGCTACCCACAGGTGGTGGTGGTCTCTAATTGACCCTTTGTTTCCAGGTAACAAAGCAGCCATTACTGGGAACCATACCTGCAACATGCCGCCATATGGTCCATACTGCATCAGGCGGGGGGGGGGGGGGTCCAATGTCACACCATTAACCCTTTAAGGACCACCGAGTGATTTACTGTGATATGTCTTTTGTGATCATAAAAGTATGAACACAGCCCTGGCGAGTCAACTTAAAAGGGCTGCATAAATGCATCATGCCGAGCTTTCGTTAGTGTATGAACGCAGTCATGGCGAGTTACTCGTATTCATGCATCATGATGACAAAGGGCATGGCAGATTAAAGAACTATAACCAATTTTAAACCGTTATAATTTACATTTATAAGTGACTATTTTCCAATGCAGTGTCATAAAAGCTTAACGACAGTCGTAGTATTGATTTGGCAAAGTGCTCATGTCATGCAAGTATGATCTTATCTGATTTACATGACTAATTATTTTTTAATGATTTCTGAATTTTACTCTATAAATGTGATATATCAATATTGATTGGGTGTACTCTGTGGCCAGTAGTGACATGCATGTTTCTACAGAACACAACCATGAGCACCTAGTCCTACCACCACAGCACCTACACACCGCAGTCTGAAGGTTTACTTGTGAATGGGTTCCCTAGACACTGGGTGTCAGACAAATAATTCACATAGATGATAGAGGTAACATTTTGGGAGGGAAATAGGCAAAAAATATTTAAAGGCAATGGTTTGAGATCCTGAATTATTACACTCAATTTGAGTATTTGGGTCCCAAAATAGGACTAAAATTGTGCCTGAATATGAGAGGATATAAACAATAGCGATCGTTTGAGAACCTCTAATGAGTGCCTGACTTCTACAAGCAGAATTGAAGAATGCCCAATGCTATAATGATATGGGGCTCGATCCTCCATATGTCAGAGGTACCTAAAGGGAAGGGGTTGCCAATGTGTACTGGTGTAGTGGCATGTAGGCTTTGATACTGTTGTTTCCACATAACACAGGGGCTCTACCTGCAGCCCCTACTACCCCTACTATTGGCACATGTTATATCAACATCAGCACACCACATCACCTGTTGTATCAACATCAGCACATAACATCACATGATGTATCAACACCACCATACTACGACGGACACATCAGCCAAGTGTAATGTTAGCAATGTGGGACTCACATGCCAATATTACTTACTGCCCCCTCCCCCACCCGCTGGCATCATTGACCCAGTGAATAAACATGTCCACATTGCTTAGTTATGGGTATTGGGCCAGCATTGAGACCATATCCAGTAAAACCCTCATAATCTAACTCTATCTCAACTGTATTTATAATTGAGAAGCCACGTAGAGCCCAGTGGGGTCAGAACATTGTATCAACATTGGAAACCGGTTGTCCATGTTGATTTAATGTTGGGCTGAATTTTGTGCCCACTATAGGAAAGGATGCCCTGCTTGGGTGCACTCGGCACATCTTAATACTCAACTGCTCATAATGGAAACACGAGGGCCCCATGTCATAACAGTGTGAGCAGGTATATAGAAAAGTGCATCCATGCACCCTGACAATGGGTATCCATGTTGTGTGGCTGTTCAAATATACATTCACCATCACTTACATTAAGTTTTAGTTTGAGTTTAGATTTCTTATTTGGCAATGATAAATCACTCAATCTAATTACTCGTAAAACTATTATTATCCCCTGATTTTATATGTACAAAAGAGCGATCGTCAATCGCCTACATGGAAAATTATTATTACACTTCAAATACTAATTTTATTCACTCAAGTCGGTCTGTGCTTAATTTGCAACTGGGTGTTCGTATTAAATACCCATATCTATATCTGTCGATGGTCACTGGCCCGTCTATTTATAGTCCATGGCAATATTTGTGGCCATTGCTGGGGGTCTCGTCAGTCGTTCGCCTTCAGTGTTTTGCCAGCCAATTTAAGCATGTCCAGGGACATGCAATTTTTTTTGTTCACTTTTAAGGATCTAATCATGGAAAGAGGTAAAAAATAAAAACTGAAATGTCAAAAGAGAAGGATGAACACAGCTGGGCCCCTGGTAGGCCATGAAGAGAGCAGAGAAGCATTATTATGGAAGGTCACCTATGCAGTAATTAAAGAAATAATTGCTTAGGGCTTATTTGATACAGTCATTTGTTTGTTAACCTGTGAAGCATGCAGGTAAATGCTATGGGAGTCAACCAGCGACATTTGACTAAATAAGCTATACTGAGTTGACTACCAGGCTACTCCCATCATCACCACCATTTCAGTCTAGGTATAAGTCGTGTAAATCTGACACCTTAACCATTTAAGAGCAGCATGTTGCTTAATTGCACTAGGCCATTTTGTTGGCCTGACGCATGAATGCAGCAAAAGGGAGTAATTTGCTGGTGCTGCATCCATGCATCATGCCGACCATCCAGGGTTGATACACTTCTGGATACAGTGCTGGCGAGTAATAGATTTATGAAGATGAAGCCTTGAGGCATCATGGCATTCTTAAAGGGATAATGCTTCAGATTCAACTAAGATCCAGTCTATGGCGTTACATAGAGCATGTGCAGAAATGCCTTTTCAAATATCACAATATACACTATTCTGTCATTGTTTGTCCAGGTAATTGTTGACCATGCTTGTTTAATATCTAGTGGTTATCACAATAAGTGTGAATACAATTAGAAATCAAAGCGTTATGGTATACAGGACTGTATGTTCAAGCCAACATGACAGGGTTAATTCTCAGTTGATGATATGTGGATCAACAAGGGAAAAAGGACCTCCGCGGGGGATTTTTAGTTCCAACTTTGGCCACCAGGGGGCTCCATATAGCCAACAATGTTCAAAATATCATAAAAATTGTTCTATACTACTTTTTGATGGAGAATACAATAAGGCACTTTAGAAAATTCCAACTTTAGTGAAAACCTTCCATATTTGAAATGTAAAAAGAACGTTTTTGGGCCAAAATTGGTGTTTTTGCACTTGTTGGTTGCCATGGAAACATAATTTTCATTCTAAATTGAATTTTTCCAGAAATTAATGATTGCAGGCCCCACTAAGATTTCTATGCTGAAAACGGAATGTAAATCCCATTTTAGGATTAAAAGCTGTGACCAAATGTTTGAAAAAGTTGTGATATTTGGGAATTTTCGTAATTATGCTAATTAGATAGAGATATCTCTAAAACAAAGTAAGATAGAGCTTATTGGCATTTGATATTGGACAGTGCCCAAACATATTCAAGGAGCCAGTTCTCAAAAACTAGAAGTGGTACCTGCTAATGAAATATATCACTGGAAAGCTGATGACCTCAATTTTATAATTGAGTTTAACCTTTGGAGGACCCTTTTCCCTCGACTGTCCACATATGCTCGAAAAATGAGACCATTTACTCTTTGATTCCGCTTGAATGGCACACACTGTATCCTGGATGCGAGCGCAAAAAATACTCATCAGCGAAAAATGGTAATTATGAAAAGCTTTAAAGACGTCGCGATAAAAAAGGATACCCAGCCACTAATGATGTAGGAGAGGACACATGAAAACAAGTCTGTGCTTCAAGTTATTATCACAGATGAAACAGATAACAAACACTAGTTTCAAATTCCTTATAAATGGAACTTTATATATTTTATAATGAATATCCCAAAAACTGATGAAAATGACCACTGATAGAAATATTGAAAGAGGAAAAAATATATTCATATACGTACACGTGGGCCTTAAATGTGGGAACTATGGTGTCATAGCAAAACCAAGCAAGGTGTAATTCTTTTTAATTTTGTACAAGCTGGGTGATACATAATGTTGATTAATATAATCACACATATATATTAATTATATCATTACAGTTTAATAATATGATACACACATATTCTTCATCATGAATCAAGGACTACTAATTCATGATTTATATCAATATAATCACAGTCGTATGATGAGTCTGATTTCTACCTATTTACAATTCTAATTTTTAGAAATTACTTAAAAAGTCCATTCATGTAAATAGGTATAAATAATGCTATAGGTTCAACTCTTAGAGCTGTCATTAAATAATTGAAACCAATGAAATGTGAAAATGATAGCAAATCAATTGATCCAAACAAGTACACACCATATATACATTTCTTGGTATATATAAAAATTGAAATGTATTATCTTAATTGATTAAACAAATCCTTGTATATAAACACTTCATTCTTGATCAACCATGAACAATCACTAGCAATCATCAAATATGGGAATGTAATGAAATAATATTCATTAACTGACAGCTATGACAATGAACACACCATGTCGAAGGATTATATGAAATCACCAAATCGGACATTACTTAGGATCTGATTAAGATTTCAAGTGAATATGTTATTCTTCATTTCATTAGGAAATTCAAGTGAGATGTACCGCGTGCCTTCACAGAGAAGAGGTTAGTTATGAAAGGGAGTTGCATATATGGTTACAACCGCTCTGTCGTAATTACCGCCCTAGCGTGAAACACATTATGCCAGAGAAAATAGTTAACTAGAGACACACCTATGTTTAATTAGTGCAATCAGTGCAGTAATACTACAGTTAACGGTTGTACTGACAGGTGAGCCACGCCTGTCGTGACCTCTGATAAAATGGCTACACGGTGAATATATTACCGTATTTAATGTACTTTGCGCTTAGTCAATTAGCAGAAAGGCTTTAATTACATTGACTACTTTACAGTGCCCTTAAAGGTTTAACTGCAGAGTCAAATGATTAATTCAGTTTTATCATAAATTGTTACGACAGGCTTAAGCTCGAGATAAAGCATGGTTATGGAATGCTGATTAAAAGGCACGGATGTATGATAACCAAATGTAGACATTAATCTTAATTACTGTGAAATTGAACACAGTGATCATAATTGTGCATATGCCATTCATGATCTGATTTTCTTTGGAAACAAAAGTACGAGGTGATTTATGACTGAGTTCAGAAACGTCATTCTTCATCTAATTTTAGAAATGTTTGAAATCTAATACTTATTGCTTGGAAAAATAGAGACTAACATTGCCAGGGAAATGCTCAAAAATCATTAAGGTGGCTCGCATTTTTCTCATATATCACCTTTCCATGCCTAATTCAAGGCAATAAATATGTCTACTTTAGTCATTTTATGTACCATGGAAAAAGTAAAATTAATGAGTAATCAATGACATATTAGTTGTTTTTTATCTAGCTGAGTCAGGACTATTTGTAGCTTTATCATAGAAAGTAGGTGCACCTGTCTTCTTGTGCTCGTGTAATATGAAATGGCTGTAATCTTGAACTGGAGAAGAGGAACCCCTGGGACAGGTAGATATTCCAATCAATAGTCTGTAAATAATAAATCTAATGAATAATAAAAATGTGTACTACCTTCAGCTGCCTTATGTTGTGACAGCTCAGGGGAGAAGAATAAAGGTCTGTTCTATGCACTTCAAATTTAGGCTACTGGTAGTTTTCATCTTGGTATAGTAATTTTGACCTCAGCAATTTGAACGCTTCCAAGGTTATTTAGAACCAATGATACAATTTGTGAATTGTTTGTTTTGACATCCATCAACTGGCATGACGGTCTCCTTTCTGTCAATAATTATATGTATACCCCGTCTGTGAATTTTGGGAATAATCATTTTCAAAATAATTTGGTTTTAGTTAAATTATTATTATTATTAGGCCTACTTGTGACTCTCTTAGTTTGATTAGGTACAGAATAAATATGTAATACTGTTCTTTTGTAATATTATAACTGACAATGTTTAGATGAATTTTACAAAAATATAATAGGACAGATAGGACTTTTTATTTACTCCATTCTTAAATTCATTTCATGTCTCCTTTTTGAGTTTTTCATCAATAACCTTAACCATAATGAGATAAACTTTTTTTTAATATAAAAAAGTGCCACTGTTATAGTGCTACCTCTTTTGTGGGTTTCATGGTCCTACTATTTCATAGTTAATTTGTTAATCCTTAATCTCATATGCACTAAATATAAGGGCTACAAGGTTTAATTAATCATATGCACAACTATCCAACCTATTGGCGACAAATCAATACCAATATCAATACTCTTTGGGCCATCTGCAGGCCAAATGACATTCATAAATGCGAGCCATATGCCGAGCGATCTGCACGATACAGATGGCTTCGTGTGGCATGCCGAACATAACCTTGCATAGTACGATAATAAAGCTGAGTCCACAACAACTGTCTCTACCTATTTGCATATTAGCATGGTAACCGCCAACCAATCACAGGACTGCTGCTTCGGACCAAAGGCAGCGATGCATTATGGATCAATGGACATCTCAATTGCATACTTCATTTGCATACAAGACCACAGAGGGACAAGATGGCGGCTGTAGGTCAGAGGTCACATCTTCAAACTGTCGCTGAGAGTATTATAGCACTATACGGGTGCCAGGCAATGTGTTGTAGTAATGATTATACATAATTTCTGATATCAGACTGTATCTAATGACATGAGCCAAAATATAGTGGAAAATATATCCAGAGAAAATAGACATTTAAATACATAGCTTTATGCAAGTTACAATTTTAAGTTACCAAAATGTATAGATTTAACCGAACGATTATTTTCCGTTTAGAGGTAGGGAGGCAATGTCGGGAAGGCCATAATTGGGAATAAGCTATTCAACATTCTATTCAGTCACTACACAAAATAGTGCAATCTTTATGGATAGGATATGAACCGATTTAGAGTATGAGCACATACAACATATTACAGTGGTACACACATATATAAGTACATACAGATATATATCTATAGATGTATCTATGATTAGGTATATATCCCAATAAAGCACATGATGTGTTGCCATAATGTATATGTATATTCAATGGACAATATACTTTCCATTCACACCACATTCATTCACACATATCACTCAAATTGGATATATTAGGAAGTGGTCCCTTCTTAACAATCAGGGGGTTGGAATACCAAACACTACTTTCTAAAGTGCATCATATTTTTACGTACAAGAAGTGCAGTTTTCATTTACATTTTACATTATAATTAAACACGCTGACTGTGCAAGTCAATATAGGCATACAGTAAGGTTAAAATTGGGAAATGAGATCTAAACAAGTTGCAAATTATGTACTTTGTTTTGTGGTATTTCAATGAACTGAGAGTGAAGCGACACATGCATCATGTATCCTTCTTGAAGGGGTGAATAACAATTTAGATGCAAGCAGATGATATCCACCATCCCCCATGTTGTTAACATAATACAACTCCCATATTTAATAAATATGTTACTACCTATGTTACATAGATGTGCCTACTTCTACTAGATGCACTACCCACTAATAAAGTGTTTCTATATGGGAATACTTAGATGTTAAGCTTCTAACTATGTATCTAATGTATGTGTCTGATGAGGAATGCTAAACAGGTCTGTATATTACATCCAAATAAACACCCAAACACACCCTTGTACTGTTGTATTACTAAGTTACACATATCATTTACACTCAGGACATATTTTGCAATTATTTGGTGATGACATGCAATCCAAGGTACAGTTGATGGTAGTTACTATGACAGTTTTGCACTCATTTTAGCCATAGATGATGATTATATTTTTCAAAGACACACCAACAATAACTTACACATCTAGCAAAAACCCTCAAGTGGAACAGCATGAAAAGCATCACTATATAATAATGCAAGACTGGCAGATGTAATACAAACATATATAATCCAAATGCATTTACAATGCAAATCTTGTGTATAGGATATGATACCAAAGGTATAATGTAGTTCTTCACCTGTAAGTCTTGATGGAGAAAAACTTGGTTTTTCACCTACTCAGAGCAGGTGAAAGTTTTCTTTTCACTTTTGGGGGGGAAATTAATTGATGTTGATTTGATTTACAATGGCTATGTATAACAATCCATTATATCTCAGCCGGTGACGAGCTAAGGCGTAGCCGGTGATGTAGGTTTTGACTTAGACAGTGCAAGCATCAGCAAACATCTGCAGATTGTTTCATTTTCGATAAGGATAAGGCATTGGTATGCTCACTTCACTGTGGGCAGCCATTCAACATCCTTCTGTCAACACTACATGATATGACCCACCCCTGAAGTGTCACAACATATATCAAAATACTCCCTAGTTCCCATATATAATCCCTCACACCAGAAGTGGTCAGCAGCAGTGGTGCCTTCTGTTGTCATCAGGACCCAGTACCGTCTGTTATGGGAGGTGGGTCTCGTGGTAAGTGGCGGTAAGTTCGATTTGAGCCGGTCAACATTGCTGCCTCGGCAAGAACCCTGGGCGGTGCCGATGGTGGCTCGTTCGCGCCAACATCAGCTGAAGGACAAACGGGGATGGAAGAGTCGAACCAGGGCCGGGGTGTGGTACAACAGCCTTCCCATGGACTACTTACTACCGCATGCATGAAGCCATGATGATGCTTATACGCATAAGTCAGGTAAAAGAGTTTCCAGCCATTTTGTAAATCTCCTTTGGAGGGTATACAAGTTTGGGCTGCCCCGCCTCCTCCCGTCTCCCCGCTGGCCCCACCACCACTCCCACCACTCCCAGCAGTCTCTGGCATTGGGACAGAGGGGAAGAATGCATAGTTGTAGACGATTTCACCGTATGGTCCCGCCTCTGTGTAGTCTGCATAGACAAATTTGAAGAGAAGATAGCCTTCGGTGAGGCACTCAGCCGGCAAAAAGGTGGCGTTGGTATCACAGTGGTACTGTGCTAACACCCCGTTTTCCTCGTCCTTGTATGACTCGAAAACACTAGCCACAGAATCCAGCAGTGCAGGGTGTCGCACATCACGGCCTTGGGATTTAAGAAGTTTGTCTATGCGCTTTTCCACAAACCGCATAGACTCAAATGGTGGTCCTTTAAGTAGAAATAGTGATACAGTCTTGAGGTGTTTCTCACTCTCTAGAACACCATCTGGCTGACTTCGCCAGTTCATGATAGGAAAAGCCATACTTGCAGCGTACAGTGCACAAATAGCCATGAATGCTCCCTTCTTCATCTTTGCATCATCTTTCCCTCTCTGTAGAAGCTTTCCCTCCATGTGTGCATACCACACGATACGTACAAAGATGAAAACAATGCTGGTGGTGCCGCACAGTGTCTGAAGTGTGCTTCCATACTGCCGTCGGCACCGGCTGATGAAGTAGTTTATGGCTGCCAGCGGGATCTGCTCCGCTGGTAATGTGATGAGCTGCTCGTAGATAATAGGTATGGCTGTGGCGCCGCTTTCACGGAAGAACACCGAGAGCGTGTTGAGAGTCTCAGGCACATAGAGCACTGTGCCGAGGATGGTAAAGGTGAGGAGAAGGATCCACATGAAGCTGGGCGGAGGACCAAGAACGAGACCGCGGCCCAGTTCGGGACTGGTGAGGTCCGCAAAGTTGACCCAGTTTAAGAACACGTCGCAGGTGCCCAATAGCAGCATGATCAGCACCCAGGACAGCCGCGTCTTCACCTTCAGGAATATTGAACAAATTATTTCAAAACTGAATTTAAAAGAGGGTTTCGCCTAACAAAGTTAATACATTCTTTGCTATCTTTATCATTGTTGCACTAACTTAGCTTATATATCTGATTTGATTTTGAAACTTGAGCTCAGCTTGTACATTAGTGAAAGAATATTCATGTACACTCATGCAATCAAGCTCCTTAAAAATGTAAGAGTTTGGAACAGATTTGCGTAGGATTTTTAACCAATTAGATTCTGGAATTTCCAACTGCAATCTTTATACCTTACTATTCAACATATAATTTAGTTTATGTAAGTCGTGCAACATGAGAAGTTGCACTGAACATACTAAATACATTACCCCTACTGATCTCACCGAGGCAAAGCATTATAATAAATTCCTTAGGACTTACCATATTTGACCAATTTTGAAACAATCTTGGTGTTCAAGCCCAAAAAATCAGTGTTATGTCCAGTTTACTACAAATCCATATAGGTATTCATAAACTGACCATTTTTATGATTGGAACTAACCAAAGATCGAAATATATCAACTATATGCTCACATTTTATGTACTTATGAAAATACAGTTTTTTCTTATACAAAAAGAGGAATAGCTTGACAATAAGAAAACATGCATTGGAACATTCAAAACACTTATTTGTATCAAAAGGTATCAAATGTTGCAAGTGTTGCAGCATGCGGCTCTTTTATCTGTCAAAATGTATCATACAAATACACTTGTCCTGATCAGAATCAAGATGTAAATGTGATACAATGGTTTCAGATGGTTTTCTTTACATTCAAATGACAATTTTCGAAATTCTGAAGGCAACAAAACAACAATTAAGTACCATTTACTTTATATGAATATTAAAAAGAAGCACATACAAAGGAATACTACTATGTTGTTCTGTCAAACATCTTAATTAATTTGAGGTAAGGGAGTGCCAATCACAATCCTGCTGCGAACTCATATTTCATTGTACAGGAATTTTCCCACACCTCCATGGCTTTCGTTTTTTTTTCTGCTTTTTTTTTTCAGTATTAAAAATTGGCCCAAAAAAAAGAGCAGTTTGAAGACAAAACACATATTCCTTTTTATATTGTGCAACAGGGACTACCATTAGATTACCAGTGGAGTCATTCAACTAATGTATGTCATGCATGTCAGACATTTATATAAGCTCAACTTCCAAGCACAAAGGGTGCTCAATGCACCCCTGTCTAGAGCAATCTTTCTGTGTGACTGCTCACTTATTACTTGATGATCACCACCTATGTAGTATCCATCATGTTTGACACAAACATACAGAGAATACATGAGAGCTTAATATTGGTATCAATACTAATCTTCATGTCAGTTCTTCAACTCATCTTTCACTTACCTTAGCCTTAATTTGTTCTCGTGTGAACTTCTCTTGATAGAACACCCTTATCGTCTTAATAAGAGAACCCCAAAGTCAAATGAGTAAAAGCAAAACCCAATCATGAATGATGATTAAGTAATTTTAATATAGTCTCAAAAAGAAAAAGAAAATTAATGCAGATAAAGGATGACTTGTTTTTGTGGAAGTAATCAAATGTGTGCTGAATAATTAAAATTTAGAAAATTCGTTGAGCTACGTATTTTGGATAAATTGCAAATAAGAGATCTTTCTCATAGAGATGCACTTAATATTTCAAAACTGAGGCAAATCATTAAAACTTTAAATCAGGTATCATTTCCCACTACATTGTTTTGAGGGATAATCAGGTTCCATTCAGTAAATGTGTAGAATCCACATTTCTCATCAATTCAATTTCCCAAAAACAAAAGGTCTCTGTGAAGAGAAGTGGATATGAAAAAGTCACCATACGCGTGATAAATTACCTTTTTCTTGATGCAGTCCGTAGAACAGCACGGGCACGGCTTTGACTGAGCCATGATGACCGTGTAACCGTGGAAACCGTGTCAACATGGGGTCAGCTAGGGTCAGATACCTGCAGACTTGTCTCATACACACACCTATAACCAGCGGGGAGTAGGCAAAACAAGGAAGGTGAGGATCATATCAAAGGAGTTGTGTCAGGACCAAGGGAGGGGGCACTAGGAGGGTTTGGAGGGGGAGGGGCAATTTTAATAAACTAATTTGCATGTCATATACATAAATTAGAATTTAGATTCCAATGATTTCTGATATTGACAAGGCTAATTCCCATTTCACAGCAGGTACTGATGATCTAGAAAACATTTATGTTCTAACTTTTGCTTTCTATAGGGATGCTAGTGGAGTGTGCTTAATGTCTTATTTGGTCATTCACTAGTAGTCAATCAACATTTATATTCCTAAATAACCATACCCTCTTTCTAGTGATTGACATGAATAGTTCTGCCCTAAACTCTTTAGACTTAAAGTTGAATGTAAACTGTAACCTCTGGGTTAACTATCTAAACTGCATGGATAAATTATATACATACATACATACTACTGACTTGTCCATCTCATATGAATTGTATAATGTATACATATTGATTTCTATCGTCTATATAACTTCCGCTTATGTCATGTAATTCCTTATCTATAATTTTATAATTGTTCACTATATGACCCTGGAATAAAATAATAGAGCATTTGTAATTAACATGTATACTTCAAAATGAAAATCAATTAAGTAAGTCACTTCCTACCACTAAATCCACTGCAATGATCGAGCCAAGGATCTGAATCTCAGTTCATATTGTAGAGTACTGTTCCTACTCCTCAGCCAGAAATGCACACACAAAAAGGGTGTCTTCAGCTTGTAGTGCTGACGGATAGCTTTACGTCTTAATTCAGACTGCACTGTCATTGGTCTGGTTCTCAGTAAATAGTGCATATGCATGTCTTTTGTTCTCATATCATAGTGCAATGACAAGTGATGTGTCGTCAGGGTACAGTGTAATGTTACATATCCTGACTTCTGATTAATACATAAAAGCGAGTCAGCGGTTTTCACCTTATTGTTCAGTGTAGTGTACTTAGCTTTCAATTTGAGACTTAGGGACATATCCCTAGTTTTCATAACATACTGAAAAGAGATTTTTCTTGTCTCCCAGTCATAATGCGTAGTGCTTTGCATTGTTCGCGACGTATACCGCTTAGTACTATCTTTAGTCTTGAATGTGGAGTTGAGACTCAAATCATGTGTTTTAAGGATGTAGTCAAGGAAGGTATCC
The DNA here is from genome assembly GCA_947462335.1 of Harmothoe impar. Lineage (NCBI taxonomy): Eukaryota > Metazoa > Annelida > Polychaeta > Phyllodocida > Polynoidae > Harmothoe > Harmothoe impar. The sequence goes on along the minus strand of OX381719.1, from coordinate 26,140,757 downwards.
TTTGTGTTTAGTGAAGACTGGAGGTACATGTCTCTTGTCTTCATTGTATAGTGCACTGATACATCTTTTGTCTTCCTAATACTCTGTAAATTCATATCCAACGTCTTGAGCTTACATTTTGAAGATATATGACAATTCTTCCATAAATAGTCAGAGGACATGTGCTTTGTCTTAGTTATATAGTGCAGATCTAATTTTATGCCACTTAGGTCATAGTGTAAGGACATGTCTCCTGTCCGGAGAATGTAACTCAGTGATGTATGTTTAGTTTTGAATATACACTGTTGGGTTACAAGGCGACTCTTTTGTAAGAACTTCAGGAACTTTTTCTTTATCGTATTGGAATAGTCATGGAATCTACCTCCTGTTTTGAATTTGTAATTCGTACACATGTCTCTTGTATTCAGTCTATAGTGCAATGACTTGTCACTTGTTTTCAGTTTATAGTGCAAGGCCATATCCTTCGCCTTCAGTTTATAGTGCAGATATAGCTCCCTTGTCTTTCTTTTGAAATGCAAATCGACACTTCTAGTCTTCATAATAGTATTAAGTTGAAGATGTCTGTTTTTAAACTCGAAACATGAAGACTTGTTTCTAGTCTGTTTTTGGTAATGATGAGGCATTCTGTAAACTTTGATGAATCGAGTAAGCAAGGTCTACAGATTTGAAAATCAACAAATCTGGATCAGATTTACCCCATCTGTTGCAAGCCAGGTGGATAAATCACTGGTCCTTCATTCTAAAGATCCAAGGTTCGATTCCTAGTCCAGGCAGACTTCTCCATCAGTTAAAACTTTCCCTCCTTTGTCTCCTTTTCACTTTATAACTAATGTTTTTCCCTCATTCTGTCTTAACCAAGCCTAGCTTGTTTGTTTTGCAGCCAGTGCCGCTGAGCTATTTCCATCCAGGTACAATGTATATTGTCTGCTTTCGATGTTAAACCGGCGTCTCGCGGATCCGTAAGTCTGACATAAATGTCAACAGGCTCCTCCAGTACTATGTTACAGGGAGGACTTTATGGTGCAGATTTAGGCTGACTCAGCTAAATTTGAGCACTGCAGGTCTTGGAGGCTCCTGTGTCCACTATCCCCTGCTAAGACGACGTCCGGGACCGAGAGCCACCCACTGCTCTCTAGTCGCTGCTATCACCATCCACCGTGATTTTATCACTATTATTTTTACATGCCTGCCTTGGTCTGACCTGGCATAGCCTGGTATGGCCTTTAGGCCTACCATGATGGATAGCAATCTCCTGTCACAGAAGACAACAGGGTTCTTTTCTAGTTTGGCTGCATATATCTCTGCCTCAGTGTATCAGTTCACATTAAAGTTGGGCCAATTTTACCAACTGTGCATTTTGTGAAAAAATGCTCATTTCAATTTCACGTCAATCTAACCCTACTGGTATATTCACAGGGAAAGATTCTGGGATTTCGGGTGGACCTAGCTTTGATCATGAGATATATATCAAAGAAAGTCCCAGGGACTATTTCTTATGTAGGGGTAATGGCACTGTATGATATGGTGAAAAGATGGCAAAAATAGCTCCTAATCAATTTGTTCTCAACTCTTCAGTAGAAAACCTTCAAGTTGAGGCAGAGTACAGGTACAAGTCTGCTGGGAGAGTGCATGCCTGGATGAGTGGTGTCTGCAGCTACTTTTACATGGTAGCTGGCCAGCGCAATGCTAGCGGATCAAAACATGGTTAATCTTAGTTACGAGCAACTCGCTGCACTAACGATGTGGTTCAAGGCTTCTGCAACCAACCTAAGGCCACGTGTCAGAAAGGATGCAACATGTTTTACACACTCTACACTAATTTTGTTCATCTACTCAAATAATAGCAAATATGTGTGATTTTCCGATGGTTATCTTCTAAGATTTTCATTTTGTGTGTATCCCAACATGCATCTCTATTAAAAAATTAGCCCTACCCTAATAATTTATGAAGCAAGGTGAGGAATATTAACTGTTGAGTACCTTGGAACTGTTAATGATAGCCTTGATATGAGACAGAGGTATGTCCTAAATATGTGAGCAGACATATTCTTTTCTCATCAACCTTTCCCCTCGTTACCTTTCATGAAAACGTTTTTTTTTAAATAAGGTGCGCAGCCGAGGGGAAATGATAATCCATGTGTCAACATGTGGGGTATCGTGCCTGTTAGGCTATGCAAAAGGTTTTATTATTTACTGTTGGAATAACAGCTGATTAATTTACATCTCAAATCCTGTAAATATGAGTATGTATTTCATATGTTCTAGGAGCTAATGCAATGTGGTACTACTAGTACTCCATCACAGGAAGGAAAGTCCCATGAATTAACATAGAAACTCGGTATTGCACACGACGTGTAGTATTAGTTTCATTACCCCAGTCCACAGGGGTTGGCCCAAGTAAAATTCTCCATATATTTCCGATGTAAATCCCTATATAAAGGACGATTAGAGTCTAGTGGACGGTGGCCATTACATATTGTCTAATTATATTGATAGATTCAGATCTTAATTTGCATGCATGAAGTGTCTGCATGTATCCCAGTAAACAAAAAACAAAAAAAACGTTATACTACGTTATAGAACGTTTCCCTATGGCTCCTTTTTATGGCAAAACGTTATATAACTTTAACAACGTAATATAACGTTAAAAACGTTATTAAGACATAAAATAATGTATTTTTGCTAGCTGGGATGTTGCATAGCTCTGTGACACATTGTTACTTTACCAGCCGCCCCACACTCGTCGATACACTCCTGACGCACCAATGCAGCGTGAGCGAGTTACTCATCACTGAAACTGTGCTGATGCATCATGACAACAAATGAGCGTGAACCCTTGGGCATCACTATGGTCATAAAGAGGTTTTTTTAGATACAAGATTTACTGTGCTTTAGTACTGGAAGGGCCGTATTCAATACAATGTGGCCGTATTCAATGGGGTTAGAAAAAGTAGCTTTTCCTTCAATAAATGGCTTCAAATAAAAGAAAGAAAGAACACAAATGTCAACTACATTGATTATACTGCTCTGATGTATTTCACTTGTGGCGGTTGGGGTGCATTCCAAGAAGCCGGCTAAGTGGGATACTGCCCCAGCCCCCACTCGTGAAATACATCAGAGACGGTATCAATGAGCATTGCCATTTGTGTATATGTCAGTGTTGTGTAGGTTATATCAGTGTTGGGTATGAGTGGTAAAAGCAGTATCTGAGTGGGAGTTGTTTGGTACTGGTTATTGCATTCGTTAGTCGGCCACCGACACAAAACCAGCCGGGCTAACCTTTTGCCTCCCGTCTACTATTAATGTGTCTAGTCCATGGCTCCCCCCGCATGTTTGCTTAAAGCACAAACAGATGGTCTGCATTTTCTAAATGGCACCATGCTATTTCATAACTCTGTTTAAAGTGTGTTTTTCTCTCAAGGCCAAGTGGTAGGATACTTGTTTTGTATGCAGTAGGTCAGTTGTTCAAGTATCAATCAGGGCCAGTGGACAGGCCTTATACGGGAATTATGTCTTGCGATAAAAATGTTGTTGCAATTCCCCTCCTCTTTTGTATCTGTAGAGTAGCCTAAGCCGCAATCATAAATAAAATACTACGGCAAAACTTCTATAATGTAGTCATCAGGCCAATATTTTTGTGGGCCCTTCAAGCCTGCCTACCTAGCGTCCTGAAAGCCCAGTCACATGATTTAGCCAACTTATGCCCTACTGCCACTCTGCCAGGCGTGTGTGTAAAAGACAACCTTAATCATGGGGCCAGATGGAAGACCAACGTAAGGTCATGCATCAAAATGACAAAATCGACATCATGATTAGGAATGTGTCATTATGTGAAATTTAGTTAAGACACCTGGTTGGAACTCTCCTATACATGACGTCACATGGTACATGTTCACGTCACAGGACGTAAGTTATTTACATAAAGGGTGTTGCATTAAAAGGACAGGGCATAGCCCTTGAAATACTGACAAATTTGAAATCAAGGTGAACCTTGAAGACTTTCCTCTCTGATCCCCTCAGTACTCACTTTCTCAATTAATAGCATCATAATTACAAAGTTTGAGGCTTACCGTTATCACTTAGACCGTTCCTAAATCAAAAAGCCAAATGTTGATATTCAACCAGTTCTTGGATAAAACAAAACTATCATTAATCATTTCCCTATTATATAGGCATAGTCACCTTTGCAACATCTTCTTTTTCTGTCTAAGACTGGATAACTGGACTATAATAAACTGTGAGCGTCCTGGACCCTGGATGTGCTAAAATGTATTGAATACTACCCCTGATATCAAACAGCCGGAGCTATCCTATGTCCAGGCACAAAATGATCATTAATCCCTAGAGACAGCGGCATTATTCTCTCATCATCAGACTCCTCCCCCAACCACCACCCCCATCATGTCCCTCTCCTAAGGGAGGTTATTATTAGCATAGGTCACATGGTTAGGTCTATTTTTAGCCTCCCAAACCAGTGTTACCTTTTCCTCTTGTGGCTCTCCCCCTCCCACCCTCCAACCCCCCCTTTTTAGTTTCTGTCTAAACGTGGTCCAGGGTCCCACGCCTCAACATTTGTTTTCTTCTTTTTCCTCCCAGGTTGTGTCCTGTTTCCAGGTTGTGTCCTGTTTCCACCATGGGGAGATCCTATAGGAAATGCATTACCATTGCTGCCCTGTTAATACAACCGTGTAACTGAGCTAGGTCCTGAAATGTACACCTAACCCCTCCCACTCATGAAGCAAGTGGGAAATACGACTTCATTCATTAGTAACGTTATCAATCAAAATTACATTTAATTCTTCTGAAAATAATAATAGTTTTAATAGTTACACGATCCATGACATACTTAGGAGGGTTATTTCCCGGGGGGGGGGGGGGGAAATACGGCTTTGCATGCTGGAATAAATAGGCCTGTCGTATTTACCATGAAACAAGGGGACAAATTCAAGGATTTAAGGCAAAGCCGTAGTGGCTTTGGGCTTATAAGTATAGGATTGTTAGAGGATGGAGCAAAGAGAGGAGGAGGGGACAGAGGGAGGACTTGTGTCATTCTGATGACCAGGGTTGTTGCACGTGCATATGGGGGTGGGGGTGCGGTGGGGCGGGGGGTGGGGATTATGTCTGAGTTCACAGTTTGCCTTTGGGCGGGCTTGAGTGAATTCAAGAGCCACCTCGACCACTCAACGTCTAGTATAGGTCCTGCATGTACATAGTATGGGGATTGGCATGACAAAGGAGTCAATGGTTATTAGGCTGCTACCTATCCTTGCCAGTGGCAGCCACATTCAAGAACTCAATATATGGCTTTGGATCAGATGTCTAGGCCTTACCCGAATGTATACTGGTTCTACATGTAGTAACTGAAAAGCAGATCTAGAGCAAATTAGTCTTGGACACACCTGTATGGACACATGGGGAGACCAGGCCTGGGCAAGGTTGAATGGCCAACTAGGGCTTTATTTAACAATGAACACGGGGACCTATGCTAGTCTTTTCTTGTCATTTTTACCAACCATCCCTCTGTGGTGTAAATGGCTTTGGGGACAAGGTCCCAAAGCCAATAAACTAGCAAGGAGTCAGTAAGATGCATCAATGCTGAATATGTCTTTCGCACACACACACAGATTGTTAAAAATGCCAACCTACTGGCAGTCTGCCAAGCTCGGTTTTGACAAGTGTTTACATCTTAAAATCGTTAGCATTATGTGGATGAGGATGGGGGAGGTGTAGCTTGGAAGTGGGGACTAGGGTTCTTTTATATATAAAATGCACACCTATAAAAGCACTATTCTACCCTGATCTTTACCGAAATGCCAAATGTCGCGATGTCCTTCACAACAGCATACCCTGGGAGTAAAAACGGCTACAGGATGACATCTCAATATGACAGCCGTTTTTCACTTCCTTTTCCCCTGATACGTCAGGTGCCATGTTTAGCTCTCGGCCACAACGAAGGTAATGGACTAGGGGTGAGAGGTGGGGAGGAGGGAGCTCGGGTAAGGGTGTGTGTGGGGGGGGGGGGGGGGCGTGCATTCCCTGTAGGCTACAGGTAGGGGGCCGTCCATTAATTACATCACACTGGAGGGGGTAGGGGAGTCTTGGTCAGAGTGTGACATACAATGATTAAGGTATGTGGAAAAGCGTGACAAGCGGGAGGGTGGGTGTTGAAAATGGTCCATATTTGTGTAACGTGCTTTACGGACGGCCCCTAGCTGGAAGGTTATCATTACAAGTGGATATGAATTGACTTCTGGATCTCTTAAGTCTTAATGGAAACCCCCTCGCAGTCTTTTTTCTAGAGTGAGTTACACACAAAACATGAGAATCTCACCCATGGATACTTGCATAGAATCCCAAACTCCATACTACTAGTTTACACTTAGGCCTACTCACTCAGGGTTAGAGTATTCTTCAAAACAGTGTTGTTGAATAAGGTATTGGAACTACGGGGCCACATGTAAAAAAAACACCACTTAGTACATGTGAGTTCAACACTGTAGTGTCTACAACTTTGAATGAACCATGAAGTAAGGCATCACTCGAGGCAACATTTGTTGTTCTGATAACTCCATAGGAGCATTGTGCTGAACCCTCAGGAGTGTATCAACACAATACTGGCGAGTTACTCGCTGACATTACACTACTACTATGCGGTGCTTAAAGTTAACGGCTAGTCCACCTGCTGTTGGAGTTCCCTGCCGGATACCTCACAAGGGCTGCATGCATGCATCATGCCGACCAAACTAGTTGAGTTGATACACTCCTGATGGTTCAGCATGATGGTAACTGATCATGAAGCTGGAAGCATCATGCGGTCCTCAAAGGGTTAATTAATTAAGCCACTCCTTAGTTGAGAACTCTGTTGTGGCCAACATGTCTCTCACAACTTTGTTGGAGTCACATGACTACAGCTTGATGTTTCGTGAGTGAGTCTAAGAAGTGGCAATAGCCACCTAGTGGCATAGCCAGGAAGAATTAGAACATGGTAACCATAGCAACCAGCAAACAAAACAGGACGCAATGCTAATCAGCCAAATTCTCTAAAGCTGCTGATCTTTAGTAAAATAGGAAATAACATTTATAAATAGAACTATGAATTGCCTCCCTTTTTTCGTATCTATTAAGCTGGATGAGAAAACAGGAGTGGATTGTATTGATGCAAGCCCGTTATCTTAATGTCACTGACTCATAAGGACAAAGTTCAGATCCTGGTGTGCATTCATGAGATGCTCTTTTACTACGATAATCTACCTGCTCACGACCAGGCCTCTTGGCCAGCACATTTATACCAAATTGATAATAGTCCACTGATTCTATTGCATAACCATGTAAGAAGAGGCTTTCACGTGAGGCCTTGATAAATCGGGTCTCTGATAACATAAGTAGGCTGTCCTAGATATCGGTCATAGATCTATGACAATAATTGTGATTAAACCAATTCTGTCCATATGTAATATTGCAATAAATATCTGTTGGTTTTAGTAACCAGCCATTATTTTGTTATCCGTAACGGAGGGGGCTTATTTTACTACTAGTAACTAAGGACCCCATAGTGCATCAATGTGCATTGCCCTTAACCATGGTGAGTGACTCGCCAGGGCTGTATTCATGAATCATGCATCAACGCACCGCTGTAGAGTTACTCACCGGCCATGCCTTGCTGCATGATAACGACGCAAAACCTTGGGCACTAAAGCTGCCCTTAAACGTTTTGTTGCTACGTCAGCTTAGATGCCTGAACAGCTTTGTTTACCTAAGTAACCATGGTACCGGAAGGATGTATATTACACCCTGGTAGGACAAGCCACCCCTACCCCTCTGTACTACACACCTATACACCACACTAGACACCTAACACGTGCCCCCTACACGTGTCAGGTGAGGTAACTACCCCAGGTAACCATGGCAACCAGGTAACACCACCTCCTACATGACACAACATGACAGGTAAAGGTGACGTCATAGGACGTGACGTCATGGGTAGTGATATCAGTTACAGTAGGATGAAGCGTTATTAGTGACGTCAGCTCTGACGTCATCTATATCATGGGCTTTGGATGCCGTCTACTATATTGATTTTCACTGACCATTATTTAAATATCCACATACCATATTTTAGCACTAAGCATGATATACTGATATACAATGAAGTACCATTTACGAATTCTCTGCTTACTTCCCAGATAATAAAACATACCCAGATTCTACCTTATTAATAAATTACGGGCCAGATTTGGAAATACAGGGAACTTTTGCAAATTCAAAAATAATGTGATTTGGGGTTTGTAGTCACTGTGAACTAAACTAGTTTCTATGTTGCAAATATGTGGTACAACAGATGGTGTACACCATACGGAATTCAATAATAGTGTGCAGGGTCCTGGATACAGCATGTTGATCTATATCAAATTTTATAGGTCACTGTATTCTTTCATCAGGATTGTTTCTGTAAAATCCATAATGTTAATCAGGTGACATGCTGCGACAGTCATATGTTCTCCCTTTTTAAAATATCTATTGCGATAGTCATATTTTCTCCTTTTCAAAATAAAAATCTATTTAGTAAAATGAAGGCGTTAATACACTCACGAAGAGGCGTCATGATGGACCAATGCAGTGCTGACTAGCTATTACTAGCAGTTGCTGCGCTGGTGCATCAGGAAAATACTTTATAATGTTAAGTTTGCATGCACCATGCCGTCCTGAAATGGTTACTAGTATTGCGCACAAACAGTCAGTGAGAAATAAGAACACACATTGTTGCTTAAACTATGAAACAATGCAGCTTTTTTCACACTAAATGCGCTGCACTTTGCAGTACTGCAAGTCAGCTGTTTGCAGCATGCCCACATCCTCCCCAGCAGCCCACACCTTCCACCAGGACGGGACCAACCTCCTCCTCACTCCTCCTCCTGGGTGAGGCAACCCTCTAAGGGCAGCAGACTGTGTTAATTATCAATGCAGCTCTGAGCTGGATCGATGTATCATGACGACTGTGAAGAATCGGTAAGATTGACTGATGCAGCAGTGGAACCGCCAGGGTTGCATGCATTCGTGTATTGCGACGACAGAAGGTATAGCGCATTACAGCACTATGCGGCCCTTAAAGGGTTAACAGTAAAACAACCAGTCCCCCACTTGTGTGTGCCCAGACCAGACGTCTCCAAATGTCAACCGATTAGTTATTATAAGAGATGCGTTAGTCCTTTGAGGACGGCATGATACCTCATGTATCATGCTGTCGTCAATGAAGCGCTTAACTTCCCAGTGCTGCATAAGTGCATCATGCTTATCGACCTTTTGAACTGTATCAGCTCCGTAGTGTCTGCATGGGGTGCAGCAGTGGCGAGGTACTCACCACTGCTGCATTCATGCACCATGCCAACAATGGCACTATGCTACCCTTAAAGGGTTAAAAGGAGCCAGCAGAACTTCAGTCATTATGAGCAGGCCATACTTACCGAGTAGAAGTGGTCGTGTGAGACTACCACAGGCGTGGTAACTATGCCTAGACTGTATAAAAAGGCAGATATTTAAATAGACGGATCCTGCTGGAGTAGTAGTGTGGACACCTCCAACAACTGATGTTAATATGCTGGAGTGGTGTTCAACACCAGTACTCCAGGGTGTCAGTGTGTGAGTGCATGTCGAGGCCTGGATATGTACTGGAGGAGGTTTATTAATGCACTCTACTGTCCTTAGATACACTGGGCTATAGGGTTTATGGTTCAATTATTGCCTCTCTGCCCAAATGTCAAAATAGGGTATATTTTCTGTCTGCTGTGCCTTTAATATGTTAAACTCTGAATTAAAACAGTTCCAATATTCAAACCGATACTTTCCAACTACTTAACATTACATTATTAGGGTTCATAGTCATGTCTTTGCCTCTCTGCCCAGTCTGCCTTTTGATGTAAGGCCACTTAAAAAAAATTATCAGCTTTGCAGACACCGCCCGCATCAGTTACAAGGGGCCACATCACTGCTTTTTATTCAATATTTCCTTCAAAATATGTCCGCCCCACTGAAAAAAAAAATCCCCCCCAAAAAAAGAATTTCAGTATCTGAACTTTTATTCTCTATAAAAACAAAATCTAAATAGCATATCACTGGCAATTCTTATACATGTATCTACAGCCTTAACATACATCCATGTCGTGAGTAATATAAGTGAAAATTGATAGAAATAATATCTATCAAATTTTATTGAGCAAAAAAAAAAAAGGGCCCTCCCTCATTGGCCAAAAGGCAAATAAAAATAAAAATAAAAAGCCGCCCTCCCGCACCTCTTTTTTCAAGAAAGTATCTGTAAAGCTGATAATCTTTTTTAAGTGGCCTAATGCCTAATTTTTTCCTCATTTATATTTTCTAAACTAGACACTTCCAATATTCAACCGAAACGTACAAACTCTTCGCTGGGTGGATATTCCTGTAGGACATTGGCAGACTGGAATACTGGGAATCCTCGGTATTGCTAACCCAGTGCGCATGTGCACAGTGCTGTGACGTCAGAGGGGGTAACCCAAGTTTGCTGCCATAGACTGTCCCCAGCTAGCCTGCCGTAGATTATTTGTATCCAATTAGAAATAACCAATTATATCAAAATTGGGTTAGAGAAGCATTAGCCTTGTTCCCGAGGTGGAAATAGAACCCACTCGCGGGGGCTAATTATTTTGTGTAAGTACGTGTGTGGTGGGTGCACGTAGGGCAGAAAAAGTAGTCCCTGAATCATGCCCTCCACTTGCCCTTTTCCCACACTCTCTAAGTTGGGACAGAGGAGGGACAGGTGTACTGCACTGTAAATAGTGAAATCAAAAATATACTTTTTTCTTTTGCTGTAAACCAACCATATAGTTGATTGCCAGTGGCGAATTCATTGCCAATCTGGCTAATCAATCTTGGCTAAAATTCGCCAAACTGGCTGACCAGTATATACTTCAAAACTACAGTAGATTCTACTGGTCAGCTGCATTAACTTCTAACAGTGTGTTGTTTAATGTACTGGAGGATGTATTCATGCATACAGGTGTCACCTGACCAGGTGACAGCAGGTCTGATCATCATGGTGAGACTTACTTTCATAAAGAGGACTACCTGGCCGGGGGTGGGGGTTTTAGGGGGTTAAAACACGTGCTTCATGTAGCACAGCTGTTCTGGGTACAATATGCACTATGCTGGCTATTAATCTGGGTGAGCTTTTCAATAATCTATATTTCCAGGTGACTTTCCATGGAGGTACCATGCAAACACAATTATATCGGCTACAGAAAAGTCACTCTAACACTGCATATGACGAGCAGACATTGGGTAGACTATACAGTGAGTGAACATGAAGAGACCCAATAGCATATATCTAGGCAGTCGTCATAAAGATGGGTTAGGAGCTAATCTGGGATCGATCTTTATTTTTAAGTTACACAACATAGTTGTGTTTATAATGTCTGTATGAATATGTGTGTTGCCCTTTTGATCATTCCTATACTTATAAATTTATTAGATATAGCCCCCCCCCCCCAAAGAAAATCAGGTCATAATAGGTCAGGGGCCTGTCTCTGTTACTGATAGGGTCCTCTGACCTGGTTCTCTCTCTCTATATATAATACATTTGTCATCATCAGGATGATTTTAAAAGCTAAACACATATTTATATGGACATTATGAACATAAGTATGTTGTATACCTGATATATAAAAGTCGCCCCCAAATTAGCTCCTAACCCATCCGATATCCTACAGGGTTGATACACACTCGAAAGGTGAGCATGTATGATGTTTGAATGCAGCCTCGGCAAGTAGACTCGCGGGGGTTGCATTCATGCATCCTGACGATGCGCTCCTTAAAGGGTAAACCATGCGCCTGGCCAAAGAAACACCATTTAACCCTCCTACCTTCTCTATAGTTTTGCCAAAAATATGAAAAAAATATATAGATATCAAAAATTGAAATGAGGTTTTGGCATAGCTACTCCATAAACATTCTTGGTAAACACAAATGGAATGTAGGATGTGAAAGAGGATGCCATAAGCTTTAATATGATACCCAACAGGGGATACTTTGACTAGGACTTGTAAGAAAATATTTTAACCAATTTTGAGTAATATTTTCTTGTTCAGCTCAGTGAATTAGGTGCTCTGGCCGCTATAGCGGCCTGCTGGCGGTGGGAGGGTTAAGGTTACTTCTCCTAGCCAAGAAGCCAACGGGTATAAGGGACGCTCCAGTTCTTGGAAACATTCTTTGCATTCAACTACATATGGATAGTATAATGAAAATATCCTTTATGAATATATTACACGTCCACACTTCTTAGAACACAGGACGATACTTACGGTGCAAGCAGGTAGGGGAGAGCTATACAAGCTATTTTTACACGTGCAAAAACCAAAAGGTCTTGTGTAAGAATTAGCTAGCTAGATGAATGGACAGCCGAAGTGTCCAGACACTGTGGTCTTAGGACACGACTATTTCAGGACGCGTGCCTGGGACGGGGAGCCTCTCTGATACCGGATTAGGCCAAAAATGGAAATTCAAAAGATGTGTTTCTAGTATAGTTAAGTTAGAAAAGACTTAGGTAGGATGTTTTGGTTTATTGTATACTAATCGAATATGACAACTTTTTTTCTTTTTTTCCTTGAAGTAGCGTCAAATGCTAAGGGTTATTCATGCAGTTGTATTATCAATTTTACTCATTATGTCATGTTAGGAACTCTCTAAATATGCAATAAGTAAGTCGTGGTCAGCTAAGCAAGGTCAGGTGACCTGAAACACAGCTTGTATTCATGTCTTAAAACTATGTTCTAAGGCCAACTTTTCGGAGGACATCTCAATGAGGGAAATACTATATGTGACATGAACTTGTTACTTGGAAAAGGAGCCTTAGTGCACCCTGCACTAAGGGCCTTTTTCACAGATCATGTCACATATATTTCATATCATGATTTTTAAAAAAACACGACATTCCGATGCAGAAAGGTATGCTTTTTTTTGTGTAAGAAAAAAAACCGGCAGTGCTTATTGCCAGCACTGTGTCAGCGAGTAACTCGCCAGCACTGTGTTAGTGCATCATGCAGCCACTTCGAGATATTGCTAGGGTCGGCATGATATTTGAATGCAGCACTAGCGAGATACTCACCAAGGCTACAACCATGAATCATGTATGTTGGCAAAGGACACTGCACAATATACCACTACAGATATTACTGTCCAAAATAAAGGCCACATTATTCCCACAGCACTCACTGCTTCTACCAGTGACATATACTACTATAATGCCATCTACTGGTGGGTACAGCAAATGCAGACGAGACGGATGTAGCTATAGCATGTATGTACACCAGCTGTACAGATAACGGGACTAGCGCATTAGGCTATGGGGGCCGCCATCTTGGCTCAGGGAAATGCATTGTGGTTAGGCCCCCGACTCCAAAGCATTGCATCATGGGTGAATTTCTTATCAGCACCTTTGGTCTAGGTGTGAGGGGAGGGGATTAGCCTGATAAGGAGATAGGGGTTTAGCCCCCGACTACCTGAGGTACCAGGATGCGCTAGTCCCGTATACTTATATTTACACACACTGAAATATAGTTACCAGCATATGTAGGCTAACCCTTTAAAGGCGGCATTAAAGGCATCTAGCGCCCATTTAAATACATGGATACAGCCTGCATTCATGCACCATGCCGATCCTACTCTCAAAGGGTCAGAATGAGGCAACAGACAAATACTCCAAAATAAAAAGGGTTAAGGTTATCAATTCTAACGGTCTACTGTGCCAGGAGATCAGTTAATGCAAAAACTCCTTTTCAAGAAGTCAATAAGCCTGCTTATAGAGGGACAGTTCGGCATACCTAGATCTCCGAGTCACTGTTTACTCGACTGCAGTTTAATTAGAATCATCTCGTATAAGGCGGAACAATTAAATGTGTTCCAGGATCAGGTTGGAGAGGGAGTTAACCCTTTAAGGGCAGCATAGTGTATTGGAAAGGTGGGTTAAAGCGCTGTATGATGCATGAATGCAGCAAGGACTGGTACACCCGTTGCTGCTGCATTTATGCATCATGCCGATCCTTCAGGAGTTGGTCAGTATGGGGTTGATACACTCTCAAAGGCCGTGCAAGATACCCCCCCCCCCCTTAGCCTTAGAGTTGGGGAGGGCTGGCATACCTAGATATCATCTAGTTATTGTTTACTACTTACAGGCCTATTAGGCTCATCTCAGATACGTCTGTTTTTCTAGGAGCAGAACAGTAGCAGTATCGGCCAACAATAAAAAGATATGTTTTACGGAACTCGGATTTGTTCAGTACAAAAGAGGCTGAACATTACTCTGTGAGGGCAAAATTGATAGAACCTCCCCCCTCCCCCATTAAAAAAAATGTGGTAAAAGCTAGACTTTGTAACACATTCTTAGCAGTAGGCTATTGATATACCTCAGCAAAATATGCCCATACAGAGTTATGTCAAACAAAATGTCTTGGAAATAAATCGATCCACAATGAACCAAAAATGTCTCGACCTTGAGAACTGAAACACACTTTTTAGTCGTCCTAGCCTCAAAGCCCGCCCAGATACCTGTCTGGTTTTCTAGGGAACGAGGAGTTAACAGTAGTATTTTTTCTTTATTTCTTCTCCTCTTTTTTGTTTCCTCTGAACAGACTTGAAAGATGTCTAACCTTCAGCGTTGCGTATTTTGCGTTGTCAGAATGGCTTTGTAAGCATTTGTAAAAGCCACAGGCTCTTGTATGTTCGTTTAGGACAGCGGGTTATGCAAAAAGAAGGTGGGAGTAGTTATCAAGACATGTTAATTTATTAGATCCTAGTCTGATAAACAGCTGACTAGCAATCCACAAAGAAAAAAAAGGATTGATGGTATGAATTTGTTGATTTGCTCCCTTAAATGAAAGAGCATCAAGAGTGGACTTTAAATTAGAATATTACATATTGTTGCTATATGACGATGTTCGATTATTTGTATTCTTATGTAACGCTTTAAGTTATTTTCATTTTCATAAAATGTAACAGATAACTAGACAAGCCAGGGTGTTTCCAACAATCTATAGACTGACTATCGGCTATAATAGTATCTCCTTTGAAGAAAAAGGTCATTTTACCCCTATTAAAATTTCTGCCAGCCTTATCAAATATTACCACACTGCTTAGTTGCAGTCAACCCTAAAGGGGTCTACTCGCCACCACTGCATTTATGTATCATGACGATCTTTCGGAAGTCTCTCGACCCGAATAATGATGAACGAACACTGGCGAGTAGACTCGCATCGCAAGGGCTGCATTTATGCATCATGACGACAAAGACTATGCCGGCATCAAACAGCATACTTAACCATATGTTAGGTCCATATATAATGAATCCGAGATGATGTTTATGAAGGCAGACCTAAATTTAGACGCTGACATGGGCTTGGGCTTATTATAATTCAGGAAGGCTTGTTTGAGCACGGCAGAACTGCTCTTGTTAGTTAGATATAGACCCTGAGGTAGCAAAGAACAACTCACAGGAACTCTCTCTGTATAGAACAACTATTTATAAGGGGCAAACAGGATGTCCTGACATTTACACAGCCAACCCTTTAATGATGGATGATGCATTGAAAGTTATGGTGTGTTTTTTTTCAGCAATGCAGCGCTGCTGAGTAACTCAACAGCGCTGCATCGGTGCATTATGCCGACCCCTTGCGATTGCATATATTAATCCTGTAGGGTTAGCATGAGGCATGATTGTAAGGGTTGCATTCTTGCATCATGACGATAACCAGACATAGTGCATTAAGGCACTAGACTGCACTTGAAGGGTTAAATTTAGCCTCACTCCTCTCCTGTCTATCAGACAAACATATAGGGGATACGTCACAAGCCATATAGTGATGGTATGATTATCCACTGAGCCACCCAGTTATGGTGATAATGGTTTCGTTTCCATCTATATACTGTGGTATTGGGGCTGTATTAACGGATATTTCACAGTTCTTTTCACAGACATTGGGTACTGGTATTATATATTATATATAGACAAAGGTCCACAAGCTTAAGTTTGTTGACTGTTCATTTCACGAGCTGAGCCTTCAACAAGTGAAATAATAGGTGAGCAGCCTAACACGAGTGTTTCCCTGTGTTGATTATTTTACCTTTGTGGACTCAAAATAAGTACACGCAGTTATGTGTGGGTTATTCAAGGGGGAGGCAAAATAGGGGTTCCTTGTTTAGACTAATGGTGCTGTCATATTCCATAAAAGAACAAAACCACGTTCCCAACTCGTAAATAACGATGCAGGTGTACCTAATGGTCACGAAACCCTGTCTCATGTCATTTCATCTGGAGAATGAAAGTCTTTATAACTAAGCTTAGGAAAGCTAATTCTCCATGGTAAAGTAAAGTTTTTGATACAACTCAAACCCTAGGTTGAGCTTTGAACTGTTGCAGCAAAGAAAACAGGGTTGGTCTACTCTATATTTACTTGCCTGCCATTGAGGGTTATTCTATGGTAGAATTATAAACTAAGATAGCTATTGCTATGGATAACGCCACACCCCATACCTAGAAGTAGTAATAACACACCCACGTTAAGTACCCTATGTATAATACTATGTCAGTGGAGTTATTATTATCCTCAGGTGGGCCTATATTAGTAATGATGATTCGGCCCTTGCACCTGTGCATAATTATACCGTCGGATCATTCCCCTGTGTATTCCTATAATAAATGGCCTCTGCATCGTGATGGGCTGCAGTCTATTTTGAGTGAGAATTGACATATAATAACCCACCCACTCCATATGTGTCCACTTACAAGGTACCGTCCACTGTCATATTTATAAACTGCTGACGCTAAATGCTGTATCATCTGTCTCGTGTATTACAACGAGTAAATTGGCATGTACATGATCGTGAAAAGGCACACACTTGACATATTCAAGTCTGGGTCATTGAGTATAGGTCCTCTTAAAAATATTTTCAAACTTTAAAAATAATCTCAACCTTGAAAAACAGGAAAACCGTATAGTAAACGTATCACTGATGTATAGGGACATTCTATATTGCCAAATAAATCCCAATACGGAGCCTTTGCTTATATCGTTAGCTGAGCGAAGGGGTTGTGGCCTGGTGGACGGGGGTAGGGTGCCTGGGTACAAAGGCTAAGCAACAGGTTCAGAACATAAGGTATGCGGATAAGGTACGTAAATCTGTATCTTTATAACCTTACTTATGTTGTAATCTAGCAACTTATAACGTACGTAAATCTGTATTTTTACAACCATAATTATGTTATAATCTAGCAGCTTATAATTTACATGTTGTTTACAAAGTTATCTTTCTACCACAGAAGATTAAGCAATAAATGTGGGCTTTTTTATATAGTGACTAAACAACTGCTTTAATTTTCTCATAGAATGTATGATAATTTACCACTAGCAAATAGGCTTTCATGTTAAGAATAACTTATAAAATAGTCATATATATAGTCGGTGCGGCTTACCTAGTAGACCATAGCCGATCCATAACTTACGAGTTTAACTAGTCCTGCCTGTAGGAGTGTACCCTCCTCCACGGTCCCCAGCATAAGGCCCCCTGTCCACCTGGGCTGTCCTCCAGCAGGTGAGGCTATAGCTGAGTAGCTCCAGGGTCTGCTCCTTCTCACCCCTGGGTAACATTAGAGCTGCTCAGTGCCTCCTCCAGGGCCTATATCTACCAGGATGAGCAGCTCATTGTGGTAATGGTAATTAATACACGAGCAGTTCCCTTGGGTAATTGTACAGTATCTAGGGAGTAGCTCATTCTGGTTAAGTACTCAGTATGAAACTAGTATGTAGATATTGCCAATGTACTGGAGTATAACTGGCATTGCTTATTGCCTTGACTTTTCCATGTTACTCTACTGTCAATTGAGTGGTGACAAGTTTACCAGTTCCCTTGGTCAAACTAAGCCGTGTAGTTGAATATCATCACCACCTGGAGGATCCTCCAGTGGCAGCATACCTGGCATTACTTAAGTTGACACTTTTATACCTGCACCGGACGATGCCTGCTTAATGATGGGGATGATGATAATAATGGCCACTGGAGGTTTTACCTCTGTCTGCCAGTCTCCATGGTTACATCACGTCCGATTCCCACCCTGGAGGGCCGTGCCCTGGAGGTGGAGGTGGCTAGGTACTGATAGGATACTGATAGTATTAATCAGGATCTATCTTGTTATCAATAGTATAAGTTACTGGATGAGTGTGGGTGTGCTCTTTGATAGTGTAAATGCTTTCCAATAGGTTATTAATGTCTGTTGCCTCCAGTGTCTCCCCTCCAGGTACATTCCTTATGTGTTATTATAGTCATATAGCCTAGGAGTAGAGACTGTGTGGGTGTTGGAAGCTATAAGCTATACGCCATAAGGTGTGCTCCAATAAAAGTTCCTCCAGCGTGGTACCCACCGCCACCACTAGCGCCTTAATCCTTACTAATGCCTTAATTATAGCGGCATGATCCCTCCTCCACCTCTGGGTCTGTCTCCTCGTCCTCCTGTTGTTCCAATGCTAAATTCCTCCAGGAATTGTTGACTGTCGTGGGTATTAACTGATGAGTTGCTCAACACGTGGCAGCTGCGGCGGCTGGAGTGGCTGGGCATCGTCGGCCGCAGCTCACTCACCTACTGCCCACTGTGCTGGGAAAATGTCTGCGAGCAACTCTGATGATGCTGATGATGAGCAACTCAGAGCTGCTGGGGACTGGTGCTAGTTCTACTACTGACCATTCCCCCTCCCTCCTCCCACTGCATCCCACCACCTTCCCTTGCTCCCTAGTTGTAGTAGTAGTTGTTGTACTAGTAGTGGCCGGGGTGGCACTACGCACAGCGCCTACTGTAGACTGCTGGAGAGTGTTGGAGAAGTAGGAGGGCTACACTCTCCCCCCTGGCACGCTGCTGTCGCGCTGTGAGTGGCTGTGAGCAGCTCGTGGTGGGACAGGAAGTGGCCTGCTGCGTGCGTCACCATGGTGACTGGTGTGTGCGCTGTGTGTGCGTGGTATGCAGGATGCACGCATTCTGTACGCACTTCTATATAGAACTATAGGGGACAGTCATACACACATGTATACGCAGACATGCACACGCTATGTGTGCGTGATATGCAGGACACACACATACTCTATGTACAACTATAGGGGACAGTTATATACACATGTATACACAGACATGTATACCCTGTGTGTGTGTGGTATGCAGGACACACGCATACTCTACTATGTACAACTATAGGGGACAGTTATATACACATGTTTACATAGTCATAGGAGGACATTCTACATGCAGAGTTTTAGAGTTTCTGTAGTAGTTTTAGTGGAGAAATAACCTCCTCAAGACCAATGCGCTAAGAGTCTGACAATTTATGGTATTCTAGAAATGAATGTGTTTTGTTGTCTGAGGTTTTACTGATTGTATGGCTAGTTTAACATCCGTCCATATTCCAGGCCATCCTGCTCTTGGCTTGTTTGGTGACAGAATCTATTAAATGGGAGCAGGAATTTATAATGCTGCTTGCTCTATACAGCAATGACATATTTACTCTTTTAGAAGGATAGAGGAAGTGTTCTTTCATTTGCCTGGTCCCACAGACATGTCCATTATTACCATCATCCTACTGATGTCCCACTTTCCCAAAAATGAACATGAAAATTGAGAGGCAATGAATCAAAACTCATTGATCTCACCATGCATCCACCGGAATCTAATCACTGATCTATCTCATCGGCTGCCAACACAACTGCAGCCAAACACAAGTATTTTCACCCTTTACAATCCTGTATGCCCAATCGTGATTATGGAAGGCTCCGGATGGAGTAATTATACCAAGTCTAAGGTGCCCACTTTCACAAAAAAAACACTTTCTGTGTGACTACTCAGAAGTGTGTGATGATGAGTGATTCCGTAGTATTAGTGGTAGTAGTAGTAGTAGAAGTAGTGGCTACTGCTCGGAGCGGCTCAGCTGTTGGCGGGGGCCGGGTGAGTCAGTGCCTGGGAGTGGCAGTGGTGGTGGCAGCGTGGGCAGCCAGCCTCCAGCCACCTTAACATCGCCTTAACTAGCATAACACACCTTTCTTTTTAACACTGATAACCTCTCACTCAAGCCCAGCTTCTTATCATCACTTTCACCACAATCTATTTATCCAGCTTTTTATCTGCATAGTCTTTGAGACTCTGAGTTGGTTGGTTTTTGCTGCTTGAAATGCTAAAGGAGTTAGACTGTGTCCTATCTAGAACTGCCTACAGTTACTTGACACAAGCATAATGTGCTGAATCAGTGGTCTTTCCCCCTTTGCTCTTCCACCCCCTCACATGAATTCTCACTCAACTCCTATGGTGACCATAGGGCAGGTGTGGGCTGCTGCAGATAGGGCTAATCAGCATAGCATCTCTGAAGGTTTAGGCTAGTACTACACAGACTGATCTAAAGCTGGCTAAGGTTGTGTATGGTAACCACCTTCTTCTTCTTCCTACACACAATCCTTACCTTTATTAACTATGCCGCCACCAAAGTTGTAGAGTATTTCATAAAATGTCTAACTAGGATGCTAAAGTGCTGATTACTCCACAGGGGAGACTACACGTAAACAATTAAGGCCTTACAGGATGGAGACATGGAGGTAGCCTTCAATAGATCAGGTTTTGTTCACATAGAGGTAGCCTTCTATAGATCAGGTTTTGTTCACAAAGAGGTAGCCTTCAATAGATCAGGGTTTGTTCACATGGAGGTAGCCTTCTATAGATCAGGTTTTGTTCACATAGAGGTAGCCTTCTATAGATCAGGTTTTGTTCACAAAGAGGTAGCCTTCAATAGATCAGGGTTTGTTCACATGGAGGTAGCCTTCTATAGATCAGGTTTTGTTCACATAGAGGTAGCCTTCTATAGATCAGGTTTTATTCGCACGGAGGTAGCCTTCTATAAATCAGGTTTATTCACATGGAGGTTGCCTTCTATAGATCAGGTTTTATTCACATGGAGGTAGCCTTCTATAGATCAGGTTTTATTCACATGGAGGTAGCCTTCTATAGATCTGGTTTTATTCACATGGAGGTAGCCTTCTATAGATCAGGTTTCATTCGCATGGAGGTAGCCTTCTATAAATCAGGTTTATTCACATAAAGGTAGCCTTCTATAGATCAGGTTTTATGCATGAAATAATAAATCTGGATACTTGAGTGTGCACGGCCATTCTAGTTCTGCTCTTGTAATATCTCGTGAGATTTAGGGAGGTACCACACTCCCGCATAGCATGATTTCCCAGTGACAAGCGGCATTCCGAGATCAGAGCCAATATCGAAGGAAATTTGCTTATACCAGCATGATCGCAGGAACATGGTACACCATGTGATATTGTTATAACAATGAAACAACATGAATTAGTGATTGGGCACAAACCTTCCATTTTGGAAGAGGTAACTGTGTGGCTTCTGATAAAAATTAAATGTTCATTATTTCTATTATACGAGTGGTTGTGTGAAAGGGGTAGGATCAGTTATTTATCAGACTTATGCGGTTTGTCCACTAAACCTGATGTTGCAATCAGAAACCATTGGAGGCACAAGGAACCATAAGGGTGTATTCTACTGACGTTCACGAGTAGGCCACGATTCCGTTGTCCAACAAGATTCGTTCGTAAGTTTAACACTGTGAACTTTCATCCGACGATGGAGTCACATTGATTCACATCAGTGGAATACACACCAAAGGCGACAATGTTTCATTGGCTCAGATGTATCAGCCCCACTGTCTTTATTTTCCATATATTAATATGGGTGGATTTTGAGTATTACAAACTGCGCATATTTCCTATGATTTGGTGAACTACCATTAAGAATAGGATGCCCACAGTAAGGCTTATGGGCCTCCAAGAATCAGAGGTACATGTGTTATAAAGGTAAGTGTTTTCTAATGATTCCAACTGGCTGAATTGACCACCTGTTAATTCCTCATTATGATTTCAATTCTAGCAGAGAAATCTAAAAACAACAATTAAATTTCGATCATTAAGTGAGGAGTTGTGATAAAGCCGGTCACTGCCTACAATAACACCTCATTAATCAAACTGAGACTTCTCAAATCAATTAAACCTAAGACAATTATCAAACCCATACTCTGTATATCAGTGTAAAAAGCAAACGTTAGCACCTAATAAAACATAATAGAGTTTGTCTCCAAACCTATTTGTGTGTTTTTAGATGTCTGGAACAAAAAGTGAGGTATTTTACTTACTTACATTGTTCATCATGTATAGTTAGTTCTAACAAAGAGGTTAACTAACCTAATCATTGTGACACAGCGGCCCTGAATGTCCAAGGCAGTGTCAAATCATATTCAGTAGTTCAAATTTGATTCACTGTTGAAATATAATGAATCAACAATGAATTTCTGATGATCTATCAAGTTATCTCAGATTTTCAGAAACAGTCAAATATTCAACCTAATCACACCGTTGTCGAAATGTTAATCCTTTAGGGATGGCATGATATCACATGGCTTCAAGTTTATTTGCATTACAATGTACCAATATACATATCGCTGGGCAGTAACTCACCATTTCATTTGGGCATCATGCCAACACCCGAGGATGGTATCAACCCCAGAGGGGGGAATTTAGAGCATTTAGAGCATTTAGAGAAAGGGGTGATGGTTATGGAGAAGTACCTGTGTTGATTCAATGACCATATGTCCACTAGAACCTCCACCCCCCCCCCCCCCACACACACACACACCTGTGTGTAACTGTAGCTATTTCCAATTAAGGAGCTATGAATGGTTAGTTCTGGCTGCTGCCTATCTAAATGGGACAATAATAGAGTTATGTAAGCTAAGCCTGCCTCCTGATTAAACCTGGTGGTAAAATAATGCACTCTCTCACAAAAAGGGGAGAAGCCTCGACTCTGTCCCAATCTAGAAATCTTCTGTCAGGAGAGAAGAAAGGGGCATGTCAGAGGGAACTACATGTATTCTTACCTCCTACCTCATCACACCCACCTAGTGTAACTCACAACTTCTTAACCTTATCACACTTGCAGTGTCCTTTAACACAAAATAGTCCCAGGGACTATATTCTATAGTGCACTGTATATTATAACACATGCTCGGCCATGACTAAAATGTAGAGAATATTTACTTCTAACTCCATTTCAATGTAATCATGTGTTTTTATTGGACGAAATAAATAGGAATTTCATGACAGTGTCCCCATGGCAGACTCTTGTGCACAGGAGGGTTGAGGCAGAGATACAAGTGACCAACCAGAACATGGAGTGTGGTGAGTATTTGGCAGTAGAATAGGTAATGGGCCACAACTCCAGGCACCAATAACATAGGTGATTAACCCTTTAAGTGCTGCATAGTGCTTCAATGCATTATGCGCTTTATTTCAGAGTTTATTACGTATTTATTGGACATATTCAATTTCAAAATACGATCATGACACATTCATATATAGCCCTGGCAAGTAAATCGCCAGTGCTACATTCGTGTATCGTACTGGCCATACTAGGGCGAGGCACTTCTAAAATGTCGGCATGATGCACTAATGCATCATGTGTTGGTGCATCATGGCGACAAATGTTGCTTTAAGGCAACATGCTGTCATAAAAGGGTTAAGGCACACATACACAGGGGAGAGCCTGAGTGTGGTGTTGAGCTCAGTCCCATAGCTAGGTAATAATTAATAGGTTAAATAGCTGTATACACCACCAGCAGTTAGAATACTGCCCTATTATAATAAACTTTAGTATTTTATCATACATATATTGTATGAACAAGCTGTTCATAAACACATGTACAGTCAGATTAATTTAATTTTTATTTAAATTTATTTCCACAATTTATTTTTGTCCCTGTTTTCCAACTTGGCATATCAGCGTCCATAACACTCTCCATCATCCAGTGCAGCAATGACTAAGAGTCTATGGTCCGAAGGTAAATGTTGAACACAAATTAATAAAGGATGTTGGGATGAGTGATGTCATGGAAACCAACAAAACATCACACCTCACTGCCCCAACGTATTGAAATGTGGAACAATATTTGTCTGTCAACATTACCCCCATATATTCCTTTGTTATTTTATTTTGGTTTTATTTTATTTTCTTATTTTACATTTATAGATTATAGACAAAGTTGACACCTTAATTAAAGCACTCTGTCACTCAGTTGATGATGATGTTTGTTTTCGTCTAATGGTCTGACCTTTTAAGTCAAGCTAGTCATGAATTATTCATGAGCACTAAATCTTTTAGCTGTCACAGTTTTACACAGTACTCATGTTATCTTGATAATACTCTAGTATATCATTCATACTGAAAGTATCGATGTACAGATAAGATAAAATGCGAGCAAGATGATTACTCACGACCGTACGACTGTATTATGAACTGATGAATAACTATGAAATAGTGTCTTATATTTATGTATATCTAAGTAGGTGTAGACAATGCCTGAGGAGCCTAATTAGATTAAACCGTATTAATAACTAATTTATAATGGTTCCAGTAATTACAAGGTGTTCAGAAAAGGCTTGGTGGAGATTTACATTCATTATTTGTGAATGAGATATTCTCGATCATCCGCCAATTTGTTTCCCCTTTGTGTGTGGCTTGAAGATTATTATCAAACATGCATCTGCTTGAAGTTGACCGAATTTGAAAACAGGGATTATATGCTTTAAATGTATAGTGCTATCTCAGGATGTATCAAACCCAACCCCACCTTTTAAACCACCCAGTGGTGAGTCAATGTGAGTTGTTGTTCTTACCCACCAGGGGGCATGAGGAGCAGCTCAGGAGCAGCTCGCCATATACCATGATAACCCTTTAAGGACGGCATGAGAGCTTAATGCCTCATGTTTCTTTATCATGATGCATTAATGCAGCACCAGCGAGTACCTTAACAGCGATGTATTTGTACTGTGGGAGTGTATCAACTCTGTAGAACATCATGATACATGAATTAGGGCCTGTGAGTTACTCACCAAGGCTGAATTGATGCATCATGATGACACAACACCATAGTGTTTTACAGTACTAACCCCCCCCCCCCCCCCCATTGGACAAGGGTGGTGGGAGGTGATGGTACCACCAGGTACCCAGAGACAAACTCTGCCATATAGTATGATATGATTAGGGACACGACATGTGACAATGTCAGGGGGGTTGGGAAAAGTATGAAATGTAAATGCCAAGCTGTAGCATACTGCAGTACAGTTGTGTATAAATGCGGGTGTAAGTAGGCTAGTGTATAGTTCTGTGGGAACAATTCAACAATATGGGCATTGCATTTGTTGCTCCATCATGTGTTCAAGTTAGATCAGAAGATTAAAAAAATAAATTCAATTTAAATTGAATTGGTTTTGTACCAAAAATAATTAGAAATGCATTTCTTGTTTTATCCAGTTATATTTTGGCAGCCATAATCGTCGTATTGTCACAACGCTTCTCTAGGTATATAGTATCTGATGTTCTTATTTAATGGGAAATACGAACATAATATAATTTTGTAAAAAAATAAGGTCTAGTTTAGACTACTCTTCCTCGCTAGAATGCATCTGATCAACTGAAAATGTTTTACTTATTTATCAAATTGAATTTACTTATCCATCTTGATGACATATATTATTTATATGAATATCGAATATCAATTTTTAATTTTAGTATGAAACAAAGTGTATGCCGCTATTATTGACAAACCCATACACACAGGCTGTGGCCTGCTAGGAATCAGCATAATATGGAATGGCAAATACATGCTGTTTAAAATTCACTAAACATTGAGGTCATTGGATCAATACTTAGCCGCATAAATACCACGACAGGGTAGGCATGGAAAATCATTTTGTGTGTATAGGTAGTATGGATCATGGCACATGCGTAGCACTGGTCGGGGCTAAAGCCTAAAGGGGATAAGCGGTGGCCTATAAGAGTTGGTATGGGGGAGGGGGCAAGGGGCCTTGACTCTTTGTGTTTCATCTAAATTTCAGAGGAGGGGGGATATAAAACCTTTTAAACGTCCTTTTCGATATAATGTATACACGAACGCAATGCAATTATTGTGAGCATGTACCAGGTAGCAAAGGACAATGCCCTCGACTAGATGATAATTCTGGGGGAGAGGAGTCAATTTTGGGATTATTATTTATTTTATTGTTAATGTTTGTAATTATTTGTCCTTCCCTGCTCCGGCAGTTGATACTGGGGTACCATACCAGAGCTGCACACTACAGTATCCAAGCCTACAGCTAGTTAATGAGCGGTGATTGGGTATATACATGTACTAAGTAGTACCACACAAGGCACTGTGGGGGAAGAAACATGATCGGGGCGAGGAAATCTTTCAGGGTGGCTGAATTTATTTTATGTTATTATTATAATTTAAAAACAAAAGTCAAATCAACTTAATAAGGTCAACTCTGTTTGTGTTGTATATATAACTGTAAAAATACAACACTTAATAAGGTAATTGAAATATTGGTAGCATAGCAGTTTTGATGGCATCACCGTGCTATGCAGAACATGGCTGTGCAGAACATGTACGGCTGTACAGAGCAGGAGGCAGTTTCTGCACAGGAGTGTGCAGTACTTCAGCATAGTTGTTACTAACAACTACCATTCCAACCATGTAATAAATTAACTGTATTGACCAGCTACATACAGAAGTTGTTTTATCAATGGTAACAGCTGGTTATACGTGTTGAAACCGTGATGTATCATGCTGTCCTTAAAGGGTTAACAAAACTGATGGCCATCTGATATGATTTAGGCCCTCTACCCAGGACACAATGACGGGGTTAATATGGGGATGGCATAGAGCTAGTTCACTGTATAGTGTATGCGTGCTAGACTGCATGGTGACTCCTATGGCAATGATATTGATCCACAATGTGTCTGTATCACTCCAAAATACCATTCCAGTTTAACAACAATTTCCAGAAATAATCTATTTACCCATAGTAAAATGTGAAAGAGCCTATGCAGTAACATTATACCGTGGTGGGTGGTAAAATATGAGAAATGATTACATGGTCACATTACTCAGGTGCCAATGAGAAAAGATGGCACCTGAGGGCGTGTGCAGATTATTTATGATACTATCCTTGGTGGCTATGTGGGCAGGCCCTTTATGTGCAAAATAAAGTCAGCAATTCATTTCCTAATGTTAGGGTAAAATCTCACTAACGGGGTCTAACCCTGTTTTTTTTTTTTTTATTAAGCTGGATCTCTGGAATCGAATTAAAAAATAAGTTCTTCTCTGTCCCTATATGCTCTAGGTAAACCTCTTTCACCAGAAAAATGCATTGCTATTGATAATCAACTGGTAAAATTGAAGCTATTCATCTAGAAACATATATCAGTAAATTCACATCTCATTGAGATTGTTTTTCCATTTTGGTGAAATAATTTACAAATGAGTGTCCTATATTAACCATATGTGACATGGCCTGGGAAAATGAGCCTTGGTGTACCCTGCACAATGGTCCCTTTTCGCAGATCGTGCTACATATACAGAAGCCAATTCTTATCACACCAAATATATATGTATGACCAGGGAATTGAGAGGATGGGGGCTAGGCATGTTATATAAGCATGTAGAGGTAATGTGACCAACTGTGACCTCATACAGATTGGAAAGTGAAATTACTTTGGTCATGAGAGAAATCCATAACCACAATTATGCCATAAATCATGCGCTAGTTAGGGGACGGGCGTGGGTGGGTGGAGGGGGCATACATGGGCCGTAAAAGGGACCAGAGGGAATCGGCTGAATGGTCGTATACATCATATACACTTAGAACTAATTTTGGCTATGTAATCCTGCTTAATTTGCAACCAAACCTTTGATGACAATTACTAAATCAAGTTACAGTTATTAAATCAAGTTATTTTTGCTCTATTGACTGTGTACACAGTATATGCGAGTTTGTGCAATAAAAGACATTTCCAGGCCCTACTACCCGTATTGCTTATACAAAACCTATGCTATTTTGAACCCAAGCATGGCACCGTATAATGCAGTCCTATTTCTAAGATCAATACTGTACATGCAATGGACACAGGGAATTCCAGTTATATGTGTGTGGCTATACCAAGGGAAATAAAACTATGCACATATTATGGATATGATTCCACATTACAGTACCCAGTCAGAGATGAAAGTGACAAATCTAAATGAAATACTTGATATGTTCAAATTAAGGCCCCTGAATTAAGTCCTCTGCAGTTTAGTACATGTATGTCTTTGAGACGTAAAAAATACTTCAATATTTTCATCCCTGCCCAGGTGACGCTTTGTTTCTGTGATCTCGGTTACCTGAACCTTTCTAGAACCTCATGGATCCAGAAAGTGCCAAAGTGACAAGCACCGCACCCCCACCTGATGAGAATTCTGAGAACTAGGGACTCCACTGCTGGTCCCTGTCAGCTAACTATCTATGTAAACAGGCTGCTTGTCGGTACCAGCGGCACCTTGGTTACGTCACGTATTATGAGCTATAAATAGAACATGTGGGTATTATGGGAGGTGGGAGGGTTGTGGGTGTATTTGGAACATGAGACAAGTCTGCAAATATCCTGAAATGGAAATGAAGATTTCACTTACCTTAAATTTGATGTCATAATGTTTGCTGCCTCAGCTGAACATGGTGTTATCTCTGAATACAAGTTTATCAATAAAACACATATTCACACCGATGTGAGTGAGTTTTACCTGTTAAAAGTTACCTTTGATTTGTAAAACATGTTGGAAACTCAGACGGTAATTTTCATTTACAAAAAAAACTGTAACCTGCACACTGCATCCAGAGTGAGAAATAAAATATGATTTTATCTCTGGTGAATCCAGAATTTATGATTTAATACAAATTCCAGTTTCACGTAAATGTGCATTACCTATAGCTCTATACAGCAGTAAAGGGGTCATTTTCTAGAAATATTTATGTTGGATATGTCGGCACAATCTTTATCTATTTATATAAGTTTTGTCCTAAATATTAAAAATGCAAACATTTGATGTCAGCAATTATCAATACTATTTTTAATGACCACCCACACAGAAAAGATGTCCCATGCGGGGACGCGCAGCATCCTTCATGTTTGGCGACTCACATGTCGCTTATTTAAAGTGGGAGCATTCTGATGTCATATTTCAATTAGTGTCTTTAGAAAGAAAAAGAAAAGTCATCAAAACTTTTCAGTCTGTGCCTCTAGCTCATGAACAACCCCTTGTTGATATAGTGGCCTATAGGTAGATAGATATGGGGGAAGCAGACGACAATAAAACAACAGTTAGAAGCAGACGACATTCAGACAGCAGCAGCAGTAGCAGACGATAATGGGCGGGAAACCCCAAAAAGAATACAATATGTGCGTGACAAAGTAGCCACACTGTGAGTCGGGGTGCTGTAAAAACTGTCCCCAAGGTTTTATTGTCACACATTGGGACCGTGCGTGACACATTCTATATGTTTTGTTCGGAGGTTCTAATTTTTTTGTCACATTCTATTTTTCACATACAGTAAATTCAACAAAATTTGAAGCCCCAATTGAAGTGTTCGGTCTCTTATTTAGTATGGTAGGTCCCTTGTTTATTCACACTCAAATAGTGTTTGCTTTGAAACTGTGTTAAATATTTCATGCATCTAGCGTTTGCATAACCCAGTTTCAACTGGGGATTTCAGTTTTACTTGGCCTAGGCAAACCCAATGTGTTGGGACTTGATTTAATGATGTGAATTCTTTTTTTTGGTAAATAATATCGAAATCTAAAAAGATACCAACTTTTTAACTGGGTCATGCTTAACACAGTTAAGACATTTATTACATGGGGGTGCACCTAATTATTCAAATAGGACATAGTTTCTACAATGAATATAATATTATACTTACGGCCATTTTTGTTACTCTCATGCCTGTTTTTACGTCCGGGCGGCCCCGCGGCAGGGAGACGGGGTGGTATCTCTAGGCCATGCCGCCTGCCCCCTCTCCTGCCGCCGCCCCAGAAACACAGCTCCCTCAAAGATCCAAATGTCTGACAACTTTGCCAAATACTCCTCCAATTATCATACTTCCGATTCCAAACTTTACAGGTACTCCAGTGGCCTTCCCACGCACAAAACTCCTTGAAAAATCTCGTCTGCATCCCATCATAACTGCCAGTTTCGGGGTGGTTTTAAAAATGGCGGGAAAATGAAGTACATCTCGGATGCTGCGGCTGCCATGATGGCATGATGTTCAGCGTTGGTGGACACGCATGGCTGGCCGGGGGGTCCGATTCAGGCAGGTAATCACGGGCCCGTCTGCCGCAATATCCCCCTGGCCGATTGGCGGGACTTTTACTTTTATGTTCGCTGGTAAAATCCACCACGTTTTATCATCATAATCACCAGTCTATACTGTGGACACGCAGCAGATGGATTTATGAGCCTCCACATTTCAACTGAAGTTGATATTTTCACATATAAATTGTATCCTACATTGTTCCGTTAATTCCTACTAAATATTTGCTGAGTCAGAATTGTCTCAAGCTCCACTGTATATCTAATGGTTCGTAATATAAATGTCGCAATATGCATCAGCGTTTAACTTAATCCTTTGAAGTATGAAGGCGTCCTGTACATCCAAAGCGTTAACCCTAAATAACAACAACCCAAATGTGTAAGTCACCATAAATGAGCTGTTTTGATCAACAAATTATATTTCTATCATTATGGGATATATTTAATTAAAGGATAAATAGAATCATTAAAGCTAAACCAAACAGTCAAATTCATTGGCACAAATCTCAAAGGAGAAAAAATGGTTTCCAATCTACAAATATCACGAACACATTTTAATTGCTGACAAAGAGAGACTTTGTGAAAGAGACACCACTAAATAGGCAGGACCCCCCCCCCCCCCCGCCACACACACACACTCGTCACTCACTACCAGTATTGTACCCAAATACAGCACGAAAATATCGTCTGGCTATATCTTGTCCAAAGGTAACCCTTTAAGGCCGGCATGATGCACCAATGGCATGGCTAGAATACAGTACATGCGACTGTCTTTTATTTCTACTACACAGTAACTTGCCGGTGCTGCATTCGTGCACTTGATTTCTTCGTTGAAGAAAGAAGAAATCAAGTTCGGATTAAAACCTCAGATTCAAATTCTGTAACTTGCATTAAAAATGCATTAAGGAGTGGATGTCTCGAATAACATGTGAGGTATATATCAGGTTGAATTGTAAATTACGTTGCCCCCCTTTCCATGGATCTCCAGAAGGTTACATAACATCTTTCTAGACCCGATGACTAAGCATTAGACAGTATATTGAGTACAACTTCTAACAATAAACTCTGGCTAGTCTAGACAATGCACACCTAATTGTATCCTTACTATGTGACATTCCAAATGTTGAGCGAGAAATTAGGACTTTTTCTGTGCTTGAAACATTCTTTTTTTACTTGGCTCCCTTTTTCCTTACCTTTCTTTTGTGTTAGAGTGACCAGAAATGTCTAGAAATGTCAGTGGGCTGTTTGTCTGTATTCTTAGATCGACTGTTTGTGTTCAGAAAATGCTAATTTGTGTACCACCGCTGCCGGGGTATTGCTGTTCACTTTTCACCGCAATTCTTTTGTCGTTTTTTCTCTAACACTTTATGTAACTTTAAGGGAAGTCTTGATATATTATCTCATGTTATCCTCATGATGCATGCATGCAGCCCTGATGATAGGTTCGCCAGGGTTGCATTCATGCATCATGCCAAACCTGCAGGGTGCTGATACTAACAAGGAGTGTCTGTGAGCTATTTGGCGGCACTGCATTGATGCATCATGACGACAAAAACAGCACGACCATAAGGTATCACCCGATGCATAAAAAGTTATTTAATAAAAACAGAAATGGCTTTAAAGTTTTCATCATGTGAGTTAAATCCTGGTATGTACTACATCTAACTCTCCCCCGGCCCAGAAAGGTATACCTGAGGCCTGGACGTACTCCTAAGTCCACCACCAAGCCTAAAGAACCTATACCTAACACACATTTAGGTCCAACTCCCCAGGCTAGTAATTGTATAGGTATTTTAGTATTGATTTCCAGGGAGCTGAGCCTTAGGAGGCTATGTTAATATATACCCCCTAGTCATATAGCCACCAGTTGGACCAGTCCCAAGTCTGCTTCTGTCAATCTTTTAGTCATCAGCTGTTGGGCTGATCCTGTAGATGGATCTTTTTTTCTTCTGTGATACGGGGAGAGCAGCGCTGACTTGGACTGGACTTTAAGGGGGAATCTCACCACTCGCACTTAACCACATAGCAGACTAGAACAGTACTGTGTGTGAAATACGCTTGGCGATTTTGCCACTTTAACCCTTTCAGGACTATATGATGTGATGCCCCAAGGCTCAATGATCACATGTCAACATTATACACCGACATATGCCCCCCCCCCCCCAGGGAATAACTCATGGGCGCTGCATTGGTGCATCATGCCAACCTTGAAGCAGGCTATCACATTCTATGATGCATTGGCACGTAACTCACCAATGCTGCTTTAATGCATCACGATAACAAATTGGTACATGTATAGTGTATTAAAGTACTCTGCTCTTCTTAAAGGGTTTAGACCCACCTGTTCAGTTATCCTCCTGTACATGAAGTCCTATCCTCCTCCAGGGCCCTAACCTTACTGTGTACACCTCTGTACACCTCCCTCCCTCCTCCAGGGTGACAAGCGGACTGTCACATCACCCACTGTTACCACAGACTCCAGTAGGACGCTAAGCCGGCTCCTCCTGGGGCTGAGGCCAAGTACAGCTTAATACCTGTTTCAAGTAACATGGTGGGGACCTAGACCATATGATGGAATAGGTCGGAACTTTTCCACTTTTAAAAAATAATACAAAATATTCTTTCTTCTTGGTGACTAATATGGGTTTTTATATCTCGTACAGTAGGTCAATATAGCAAAAGCTATGTTAGGAGATAATTGTGTGAATCGCTTAATTAGGTTGGGTCGGGTAGCTTGAAACTGAGCTTTTAGTCTTGGCCTAATGGATCCTTTTAGGGGAGGGTAGTGGGCGTGGGGAGACGGGGTGCAGGGAGTGGGGAGGGGAGGGGAGGGGCAGCATTGTTTGCATACAATTCATCTTCCCAGTTCATGCAAAAATAATGTTAGCGATAGTCATCCCCTGCCAGCCCCCCGTGCCACCTGTCCATACCTTCTGGTGGTGGGGTGGGGGGGGGAGGGGGTTACAGGTATGTGTGTGAGTATGTGGGGGTGGGGTGGGGAGGAAGCAACCCTTTAAAGACCGCACAGACTGCATTGGTCATCATGATTACTATACAATGCAGCCCTGGCGCATCAGGGCTTCATTCATGCAGCATGCCCACCTGCCGTGGTTGATACACTCCCGACGGCTCGGCATGATGCACTAAATGCAATGTAGACTATACTGCATTGGTGCATCAAGACGACAAATCAACATGACACACGGTGACACACCTTGCCGTCCTTAAAGGGTTAATTAAAGGCCTCCAGGTGTGGTGTGTGTGCGTGTGGCGAAGGGGGGGGGGGTTGTATGGGGTGTGGCTATATGCAGGTAATGCCAATCCCTGACGCTCAATGCTAATACTAATAAAGTGGGTTGGAAAAGGTGGCTGCGGGGGGGGGGGGGGCGTTGGTCTGAAAGGGATCTAGATGTCTACATCATTTACGACACCTATATAGGCATTAAGTGGTTATTAATGGAGGGACGTGTCATGAATTCCTGATGTTCACTGTTCTATACATAGTAACCTATTGTTGTCCAATATAACACGGGGCATATATAGATGTCAAGGGAAGGTCTCAGTGGTCAGGCCATATAACCCATAAATGCTAAAACCATCTCAATACGTTGCATTCTCTATTATGAGCATATTATGTCTATCTAGGGATAAAACGAGCACTACGTGGACACCGATACCAGCAAACCTAGGAAATACATAGACAAATGCCAATGTCCATTGATACCGTCCCTGCTGTATCTCACGAGTGGGGGCTGGGGCAGTATCCCACGAACCGTAGTTGAATACGGCGTTTCAGCTCTAAAGCATAGTAAATAATATTGTATTTCAAAAAAAATAATATGAGTGTCTCCAGTTCCTTGGAACCAATATTTATCTGGGGCACTTCAGGTTTCAATGCTGTATGTCAGATGTAATTCAGAGACCACTAACTGCATAAAGTAGCGAGTGAGATATCTTAGATTAATTTAGACTAAACTTCCTTGTAAAGTGTCCCATTGCCTCAGTAACAAATCTAAACACCCATCCCATCCTGAAATAGTATTCCCTTTCTAGGATGAACCTTACCATACTGTATTTATTCAGCATGCTAGCTTATTCGTACAACAGGAAACATATTCCCTTTTTATCAAACTTTCTTCACTATTCTGTGAAATTGGAAGATCCTCGTCAATAATATATCGAACCCTGATCCTAAATGAAACAGGTAGAATACAATAATATGAGGTCATGCTTCCTTGTCGTTATGGGTGTTGACATGGTACGGCACTAAAGATACAGGGTTTGCCTGTAGCATCAATGAGACAAAGTCAGGTATATATACATGTATATGACTCATCACATCTAGGTGCACCTGCATCCAAAACACACCTGGTTTCTGGCCTATTCTTTCATCTCAGCATCATGTTGGGTTATTAGGCAACGGCATTAACTGTGTACCAGATTACCTTACCCTATACCTAGAAAAACAGGGACTGCCCTAGCAATCTTGAAGCAATTTTGATTATGTAAATCTAAAGCCATTTCCATGGTTAATCTTAAGTCTATTTCATGGTCCGTGAGTGGACTGCTTGTGGGTCAATTTCTGGTAACCTAGCCTAGATTCTTAGACCTTGCATTACATGAAACACACTTTTTTGGCCTTAGGCCAAAAAAAAAAAAAGGTGTGTTTCAGGCAACCCGACCCTAGATTCCAAAAAGGGCCGACCCTAGCATTTTTTTCCCAATTTTGGAGATTTTTTTTTTTTGGGGGTTATTTTTTCTCAATTTTTACAAATTCTTTCAAGAATAACAAGCTCCCAGTGACATCAGAGGCCTGAATAATTGATTGACTTTAGATTATGGCATTTTAAGAGGAATATCCAACAACTTCTTGATATTCTTAGGCAATGGAGGAATTATTGAGTCATTTTGGTGAGCCGCGAGTCGATTTGTCAATTCGCGACTCATTCCTGGTACTCTCTCTATGTAAAAAAAAAAAAAAAAAAATCCGACCTACCTACCCTAGAAATTCTGACCATGTTGCCTGAAACACACCTTTTTTTTTTTTTGGCCTTATCACCTGGGTCCCACCCACCTACATTCTGAGTACTTAGTATCAGGATAGCTGATACCCAGTTATCCTTTTCTTTCTTTTTTTTCAAGCATGTCTCCTGCCAAAGTCCCTTTTCCACTCACAGGTGTAGACTGATCATGCCAAATCCTTTTTTTAGTTGCATCTTTGATATTACCGTGCTCTGGAAAACTTTCTGATTGCGCAATTAGCTTCCGCGGGAGAGTCAAACTAAAGGTGGTTTCACACAATCGTACCTGTGGAAGATCAGCGTTGTCTAACAGCGGAGTTTCCACATAATGCTCAGATTTAAATTCCCTGACTTTCTATTACTTTCTCTGAGAATGACCACTTTCCAGGACCCGTAGTTATATTATGATGCAATATAGAGCAGTATACTCGTCGATTTGATGGAGCTTTACACCACCCTGCTAGTGGACTTTATCATATTAATTATTTTTTTCATTTTTCCTGAGGCCGAATTGCACCGGCCAATTTTTCCATGACTTTCCATGATATTCCTTGACCTATTGGTGCCCTACCAGTAGATCAAGATCGTTACAAGATCGCCTGCAATCAGCCCACTTTCCAGCCAATACCTGGCTAATTGCTTCTTCTTTTTTAAATCTGAGAAATCTTTGGTGATCTGGGGTGCAATTGGCCAATGAAACCTACCTACTTAATACACACTGGATTTGCCACATTATGGCCTGGCGCTTTCAGTAAGGGCTGTCTATTGAGATAATTTCCAAAGATAGGCAGAAAAATCTGACCTGTAGTCCGTGATGAAAGTGAAAAATCTCAAAAAGAAAAAATGAAATGTTTAGATGCCCCTGAATAAAGTTCCTCTAGAATTAAGTACATGTCTTCGTGACATAAAAAAAATGTGACACGTGACATAGTGACGTCTGAGTAATTTAGTTATGGTCAAGTTTAGCTGAATGTAACATTAGATTATAATACCTACACTGATAACCTCATCTGCCCCCCCCCCCTATAATTTGAGCCTCATAGTACAAAACAATCTAAGTACGCCAGTTGTACTCCATAGGTGAGTTGGGGCCAGCCTACACGTGTCTACCAGTAGTATAAGGCAACTAGAGGACATCAAATACTTCATCTAAGGAATGTGGTGGCACTAATTCATTATGCAATTAATTGCAGGAATGGCACCACAAGAGATCGCCCTAGAGGGAAATAGTGGGGATTGTTATTCCATTCTGTGGGATTTCTGGTTGGTTCCGAAGGCTGAATGAAAAATAAATGTGTTCTTGGTTACCCATCCTTGCTCAATTTGTGCATGTGCAGTATTTTCATATTTTTCTTAAAAGAATATTTTCTAGAATCTTTCTTATGTACTGCAGCACCCCCCCTTGTTTAAAATTATCATTTCTAACCCTTGAAGGCCAACACTGTCCTCTTTTCTCAGCATGATGCAGCAACGGTGACTGCCCTCGGGGTTGATACACTCCCAGGCACTTGCATAACGCACACAGCCACCAATCAGCGAGTTACTCGCCCGTGCTGCATTCTCTCACCACATAACATGAAGCATAATTTTAATTCCCTCTGCCCCAATCCAAATACCAGGACTTTTTGTTATGGGAGAAAGTGGAGGGAATGTTTAGAAAATTGATTGATGGCAAGTGTCTGAGATATTCCCACTGAATGTCAGCATCTAATTGAGTCCCTGTGAGCAGGTCGCCCAGCCCGGGAGTAACTCACACCTGCACTGAGCTGCTCAGACCTGCTCACTCTGCTCAGTACACTGGTCCCCCGCGCCACTGTGTCACAGCATGGCACTTGTAACCATCACTGTGACCCTCAATTTGAACTGGGTTTGTGCTACCAATGTTCTTAGCTCAGAACCAGTGAAGAGGAATCAGAACTCGAATCATGCAGAGAGTATGATGGGAGAAGTATACATCCTGGTTCCTGCTCACTGGTTCCCAGCTACTAGAATGGGATTGCCCAAACCCAGCAAATCCAAGTACAAGGTCATACTGCTTGCTACCAGAGCCTTCCTTTGGGGGGATCTGGGAACGAGAGTATCTGGTCAGTGGGACTTCTATAGACTGTAGCTATTGTTATGGGAACTTCAGTCACTCAGTAAAATGCCAGTCAGAAGGTCAGGGCTACAGTCAGGATGGCAGCATGTAGTCCAGACCCAGACTCTTGCTACTCATTTCAGACCATTCACAGCCAAAAATAATTATCTCATTTCAAGAAAATAAGATTGATGAACCATTTGTTTAACAAACCACTTGTTTTAAGAAAATATCTTTTCTTAAAACAAGAAAATGTTTTTTCTTAAAACAAGTGGTTTGTCCGCCAAGAAAATAAGATGATTATTTTTGGTTGTGTTCCTCCTACTTGGGCCTAGAGGTCTAGGGTCAACTTCTTCAAGTGTGTTTAAGGTAACCAGGTCCTACCTACCACAACTGGTCTTACTGTAAAATTATATGCTAATGCCATTTTAAAATGCCTATACTGTCAAGGAAAATGTCTGGGAGTAAACCCGACCAACAGCAACACACCAAGAGGATCCATTAGTTCATTTTCAAGTTTCTATACATGTGGAGTTTCTATATACACTGCTCCCTTTTGAGCATCTCTCGCTGTTTATTTTTTTGTGTAACCTGAAACAAATTTCTCTCCTGTGCCTTACTTGAGGCTAAAATAGTGTATTATGATGTGAAAGTCAACTCTAAGTCTGTATAATCCAGCAAGATGTGAGGCAGGGTAAGGTTAGTGAGTGGGCACAAAATAGAGTCTAGACTGACTTCTAGGAGTCAGAAAGGTTAAATGATGGTTCAGAGGGGTCTATAAAAGGTGACACTTTACGTAGGGAAAAAACGTACAAAGATCACCTTTGTGTTTGTTTTTTTTACATCCCCCCCCCGACCGTTTATCTATAAGTGGGCACAAAATAGAGTCTAGACTGACTTCTAAGAATCAAAAAGGTTGAATAATGCTTAAGCGGGCTCCATTGAAGGTGATGCTTTAGGTGAGAAAAGGTACACAGATTACGTTTGCTTTTCGCATGTCACCCCCCCCCCCCCCACAAACACCCCCTCCCTGCCGCCGACTAACTACAGGGGTATGCTAACATTGGTGCCATCTACCATCATTACTACATGTTTACAAATGTCTTTGGTCTGAGGAATGTTGTGACATAATGTATTTCTATAGACTGATCAAATTTGGGAGTACACATTCCAGGTGGGCTGGCACAGCCTATGGCTTGAACCTTTAAACCCGCAGATCTTACTGCACGTCCAGTAACAGTCAGAGTGCAGTCGGGACAGGTACTCAGCTCTATATATAGGGGTGCTGGGCCTTTAAGGGCTGTATAGTACTTTAGTAATAGTATGGCATATCCGCTGTTGCCACGATGCGCGATGAAGGAAGTCCTGGTGAGTAACTCGCCAGAGCTGCATTCAGGCATTATGCCGATGCCTTCGGAATATATCAACCCCGTAGGGTCGGCAGGTACAGCCGCCGGTACTATATTCACGGATCATTATAACAAATGGCATAATACATTAAAACACTATGCCCCTTTAACTCTTTAAGGAAGGCATAATGCATTAATGCATCATGCATTGAGTCACTTGCCAGGACTGCATTCATGCATCATGCCGACCCTATGGGCTTGAGACACTCCCAAAGAGTCTGCATGATGCACCAATGCAGTGCCGGCGAGTTAATCGCCGGGGCTGCATTGGTGTATCAGGATAACTAATGTCATCTTTTAGCGGCATGTGTCCTTAAAGGGTTAAATGGTTAGTGTACCAGTGGCTGGTATATAGGACAGACTGTAGGACAGCTGCTGGGGGGGGGGGGCTGATAGCATCTAGAGCCATACCAATGTTATAGGGGAGCAGCTAATGTACACATGTGTGTCATTCCATTGACGTTAATAATGCAGCTTATAGTGACATCAAGTCAGGAGGGGCAGAGGGAGCAGGGAGGTGTATAGGTGAGGGGGAGGGGGTTAACCGAGGCAGGCACATTGCCCAAGCTGGCACCACCTCGACCTCTGTTCCAGAGCATCGTCGCTGGCACCAAAGCTTGCCGGTGAAAATAGTTCCAGTGCACTTAGTGCTGTAATGTTAAAAATGTGGATGGGTACCGCGTAGGGTTCCCCCCAATAATACAGGAAGTGACGCAGTCATGGCCCGTCAGATACCAGCGAGGTCGCTCGTACGCGTCCGAGGACGAGTCGGGGCCAGCTAGGGACATTGCGTACTGTAGTGCTTAGCAGCATGAAAAACGAAAACTAAAATCACAAAAGTCATTCCACCCAAGACAAGCTCCTATGTCACATAATATATGATTGCATGTGCATGAGGCCTTGTGATAGCATTTGGAGTGCACCATTTGGACTCACCATGAGCATTAATGAAGAGACAGGCAATCGCACATTAAAGTACCATGCGGCCCTTAAAGGGTTAGATGGAGAGACCAGGTTCGGGAAGATAATACGGTCAACTTCTAACAGGTTTGTCCTGGAACCATCCAACCACCAACCCCCCTCCCCCACCCCCCACCCCACACACACACACTCCGACCCCACCGACCCCACCTAATGAATGCCAGCCATATTGTCACTCAGGTACAAATGGAAATTACCACACAAAAAAATCATGTTTTTCTCCACAGAATGGGATTCAATATCAATAATTAATCGGCCCCTGCCTCAACCCTTTTAGCACTGATGACCATGTTGGCCATGGAAAAATGTCGACTGCTTTTATGGATAAATCTGGTCTGATTTTGGGGCATCAACATTTGCATTGGAGGTCGTGTAAATCACATCCTTGGCTATGTGTTCTGACAAGTTTGTTTGGTTGGCTGCCAGAATATGTTTTATTTCTACATTGGACTAAAAGCAATTGCATTTGGCTAAAAATGTGGACAGTGACGCTTGCTGGATGGATTGATGTTTGCCGGGTATATGATAGGACAATAGCCATTTATGTAATTGCTTATTGCGGTACTTAGCATCATTAAAAAAGAAAAAGGAAAATTACAAACTAGTGGGAACAGACTACTTATTAAGCCCTTCTTAAGCCCTACAAATTCTTTGTAGGGCTTAATACACGCCTCTTCTGAGGCTCTTGAGCTGGGCTGTGTCCACTGGGAAGAGTCATCCAACCCAAGCCAGGATTCTATAGGGCTCCTAGGGGTTAGGTCATGGGCGCATCCATGTTCGGGGGTTAGAAGTTCAATCAGGTAACGGTAGGTGCACGCCTATAGATAGACTGAGTACTGACTGAACCCCCGAAGAGTTACCCCCTCTTCTGGGTGTATGCAGAACTTAAGGTTCTTCACTCTACCGCCTGACTACAAATGGGGGCGCCTCGGTAACCCCAAGGTGCCTATATCACGAACGATTTCAGGTGCATGGCTTATTGTAAACATGACATCATCTATAACCCGATATGACGATTATTTCGCCTGGCTACCACCACTGGCACCAGCGGCTCAAACACAAGGCGACCGGCTACTTTGTATACCTACTCAGGGGTAGACACTAACGCTGGCCCGGGAGCCAATGGCCCGTAATTTTGGGTGCGGGCCCGTGGTGTTCTACAGAGATACCTTCTCATGGGCCCGGGTGGCCCACAGGGAATTTTGCTAGATGTTTGAGGGGAATATACCTAGGTATAGGCATGTAATATGTCATTTGAAAGAGGAAACGAGAGGAAATGAGCCAATTTGATTGCATGTTAACAGAGAAAAATCAAGAAAATATGGTGACTTTCTCTTTGAAAAAAGTAAAATTTGTTCCCGGGCCCACACCTGAAATTGCAGGCCCATAGATTTTTGGGGCTATGGGCCCGGGTGGCCCACAGCTGAAAAAGTAAGTGTCTACCCCTGCCTACTGCCAGTCTGCCAAGCACCCAGGAATAAGGACTTTGAGTAAGGTGTTTGCAATGGCCAAGCCTGGACACCCTGAGACATTATACCTTAATTACGACAGCATGATGCCTCAAGGGTCATGTTGATGTACATGATGCACTAATGCAGCACCAGGGTAAATCTCCAGCCCAGAAGGCTGAAAACTATTTCTGTGAATATCAGAAACAGTGGCAAAAATATTCTTCATGTGCTGATGAAGAACGTGTTTATTGGACTATACATGTTAAGCCGTCATGTAGTATCATGGCTGTCCTGGGCCTAAAGTCATTTGTATATAAGAGAAATATATACAAATAATGATTGATGAACCTTTATATACATATGTATGTACATATATACGTATACCCTTTATTGCTGGAAATAAAATGCCTTTCGCCTCCCACATCTATTTGTTGTGGAAGGTACAGATGGGTATAACAACTGAATGGTGTGTAATGTACGGGATGTTTGTGTGCTTACTAGATATATACTGTTAACTATCTAAGGGTAGCAGAGTGCTATAATGTACCATTGTGACATTTGTCGAAATGATGCAAAAATGGAGTGCTGGCCACCAGTTCTGCATGCATGCATCATGTAAACGAGATTGAAAACCTCCGGAAGGGTCGGCATGATGCATTGATGCATCTCCGCATGGTAAATAATGCAACTTTGCATAGCGACTAGACTTTAATACCAGGGCTGCATTCAAGCATCATGCAAATATAAGTTTAGTCTATTAACTTACGATGCGGGCCTTAAGGTGGGTCGCTACCCTTTGATCAAAGTTAACAGAATGTCTCTATTTTTTTTCTAACGACAGTCTGAATCATATAGAAAGAGAAAATGAAAAGAAAAATGGGGGGTCCCGACCTACTTTTTTAAATACAGAATTTTGAAAAATTTAAGTATTTAAATTTTTCTCTCAAAATGAGAAAAAAAGTGTGAAAACTTCAATAATTTTTTTAAATATCAATCATTATGCACAGAAATGTAAAACTTCACATGTGAAATGGCTATATGTTCAACTTAACTGCAAAATTAATTTTTACAGTTGTATGCCATGGAATTCTGGGTAAAAATATGATGTTTTGGGGAAGAAAAGGAATAAATTGCTATCATTTTGTAGGGTTATTGGCTAAAAATGGTATTCAAAATTAACAGAATTTTTTTTAACTTTCTCAGAAAATAGTATACATCATTTGCTAACATATGAAAGTGATTTTGATAGGGGGTCCCAGGCATATTTTTAGGTTTTTTGGCCTTTGAAGTTAAAAAATATAACAAAATCGGTCTAAATCTTACATTTAAAGCTAAAAATAAAGTGTAAAATGGCTAGAATCAGGGTAGAAAATGGCTACAATTGATATCCTTGGTTTTTCTAAGTAACTTAATGAGATCTATATCATTCTAGATAATGATTTATTTGTAAATAGTTTCAATGTTCTAACTTTTGATAAAAATAGCAAATATCAATAGCTTTAAATATATCAACTATGCAAAGTCCAATAAAACGCTCAATTTTGCTCGAAATCTCCCAATTTTTGTACATGGCTTAATCAGCATATATATGTATCAGACACTGTAATATTAGCTCATTCTGATACATTTAAGCTATATGCGCAGATACCTGCGCAGTGTGTCCATATTCAAAAGGTAGCGACCCACCTTAAAGCGTTAATTGTACTGTATGGTGGAAGCCATATCTCGTGGTCTCTGATGAAAATAGACCATATCTTTCACACCTGTAAAATGATCGCTTTTTTGGGCAACAGCTATTCTCTGGGAACTCGTGGAATAAAACGCAGATTTACATCCAGGTGCTGCACTGTCTGACTGTATAATACAGATATCTAACTCGGATGCAGCTAGTGAACTACCACAGTGTCATTCACTCGTAGAAAAGGAAGAACCGGTTCGGGAAGACCTCTGACTGTATGTTCTGCACTGTTAGAAGTAAGTAGTGTTCCTGTACACCAAATACTGGGGGCAACTTAGGTTCCAGTAGATTGTGCTGTAGACCTACAGCAAGTGAGCTTTTGTATATTTACAGCACTATGTACTGTATAGGGACAGCAGAATCTTCTGTTACTGTACAGCAAAATTGATTGTAAATCGTAGTCTGAAGGTCCTGGGTTCACCTCCAAGTGCTGGTGATATTTCTAACCATCCATGTGAGGGAAAAACGAATTTTAGGTGGATGAAGGTAGACCAAGAGAAGTGGCTCCACCAAGGATTGAACTCACCACCTGTGGTGTTGGAGACAGGCGCTGATCCGTTGCGCCACAGAGCCGGTGTTACAAACATTCATATTGGGATATATCTCTACTCTACTTCTCAGCTGATTAATAATAATTTGTAAAGGTCTGGGGTTCGCCTCCCAGTGCTGGTGATATTTTTAATCATCCATGTGAGGGAAAAACGAATTTTAGGTGGATGTAGGTGAAACAAGAGAAGTGGCCCCACCAAGGATTGAACTCACCACCTGGGGTGTTGGAGACGGGCCCTGATCCATTGCGCCACAGAGCCGGTGTTACAAATGGTCATATTGGGATACAAGCTACCTCTGCCATGTCTTTATTAAATGAGCTACAGCCTTGTTGCTAAAGATCCCTGATGAGAGGTGGCTAGACCTAGGATCGATCCCACGACCTCTCGTGTACATATTATAGGAAAAAGTACTGTAGATCTACAAGTCACTACCGTGACCTGCATCTACAGTAACAGAATTGTACATGTACAGTAGAATTTGCTGTATTATCATTTACAGCTAAAGTACTGTACATGTACAGCAAATTTTGCTGTTCTCGAACAACAACTTTTTACAGTGTGCTTGTGTATTAAAAGTTACCTATGATGTTATTCTGGTCCCTAATGATATAAAAACTACATCTATGACTGGCGGGGTTTGGTCATCAGGGAAATAAGACTAATGTAGAAATATATTATATGTATTTCTCATGGATTATAAAAATGACTGTTTTCA
Source organism: Harmothoe impar (assembly GCA_947462335.1). Taxonomy (NCBI): domain Eukaryota; kingdom Metazoa; phylum Annelida; class Polychaeta; order Phyllodocida; family Polynoidae; genus Harmothoe; species Harmothoe impar. Next base: position 26,096,518 of record OX381719.1, on the reverse strand, counting down.
ATCAAAGAGAGATCAGTTGTACAAAATGGAAATGAAGGAAGTATAGATCCATACTTGGTATTGATCTGACCTACATCTCTTTAATAGAGTAGTCTTTCAATGTACTGTGTGGTTTTGTCATGATACATGACAGGCGAATAACTCGCGTATACAGGCGAGTTACTCAGGCATTCCATACAACGCATGGTTAGTCTGCAATAAAAAGCCAGGAGTCTCTGTCAAATGTCTGATCGCAAGCGGTATATAGGTCCACGTAATGCGCCGCAGAGTACAACTGGTCCACAGAACAATACCATAAAAACAGCATGCTGCAGATTGAAATGTAATGTTCAATCCATAAAAATCACCATAGGACCTGACTGGTGAAAAACATTATTGATCCTGAAACGGATCTAGCAATTGTATGTAGTGTTACAGTGGGGGATGGTCAGGGCACCTACAGATAGGATGCAGCTAATGCTGGGGTTGCCTCAGTTGATACCTGGAGTTTATCTATCATGTATATAGCCAAGTACTCTTTATGATTAGAGATGGCCATCTCAGGTATCTACTACATGTATCTAGGTTTCATCATATAGTATCTAACAGTCGAATAGCAATAGATTTTCGTCTATATGGGGTTCTTGTTTATTTTGTTTTCAGGGGAATCCACACTGTTTATGATGTAAATACAACTTATAACAATACTGTGTCATAGATATTCAACTTGTAACTACACTGTACCATGGTTTTATTAATCCTATAGTTCAACAACTTGTAATCATGCATCATGGTTATACAACTTGTAACCACACTGTATCATGGTAATACAACTTGTAACCATGCTGTAACATGGTTATACAACTTGTAACCACACTGTATCATGGTTATACAACTTGTAACCACACTGTATCATGGTTATACATACAACTTGTAATCACACTGTATCATGGTTATACAACTTACTGTAGATTCTCACCTAATCCTCATTTAATCCACACGCCTTACTTGAGACAATACTAGTACTGTACTATAGTGGTAAAAACCCTCGTATAAGCCGCACCTAGACTTTGAGGCAATCCTATACGCCGCATTAGGGTTCCGACCCTTGGACAAGCTGCGGCCTCTATGCGAGAATTTACAGTAATGGTTGCAGGAAGGGGTGGGGTTGTAGGGCAGGAGGACTAAGTGCTTTGGGGGCAGGGCTGGTGTGTTATAGAGGTGTTAGGGTGCTGGTCAGTGTTTTTAGACAAGTAGGTCATAGACTGACCATATATCACCTAAAGGTGCCTTGTTTTTAGCCGCTGGTCAGTCGGTGCAGTGTGTTCCATAAATGTAGAAGCTACCTTTAGATCAAACTGAAATTTGCTGTTGTTATCTACCTAGTGTGATGGTCAACATTTATATCTTATATTACTTAGTTACTTTGTCTTTGGTTGAATAAACTTAATATTACAGCTATGTTTCGTCGAGTCTCAATTCCTCAGGTCTAGAACAATATTTAGGCCATGATATCACCTTTTGAAAACTTCCTAAAAGAATAAATTCTCAGATCATTTCTTCTTGTATTTAGTTTTTTTATCATTCCAGAAAATCCATACACAAATTAACACTATCGATTGACAGATGCAGTCCATATAACAAGGTTCACATTCAGCTATCCACATGTCCAGTTAATTTATTTAATACTATTCTATACCAGAAAAAGAATGTACCTAGCAATTACATCATTTGATATTTATGATATTGCTATAAGTCCACTGACACAATAAAGCCATGCTGGCAGCGCGACACAGCCATAATGGGGCAGTAATGGCACCGAACCATAAACAAAATGTTTGATTCAAAGTTTATTACTCAATACAATTGTCATTCCATTATCAGTTGGATAACATGTCTGATTATAAATACAAGAGATACATTTAAGTGCATCATCCAATGCATCAATCGGTCATGACCTAAAAAGCAGGAAATATCAAGCTCAGCAATGAAGTCTGAACTGTTAACCCTTTAAAGGCCGCATACTGTATTAATGTATTAAGCGCTTTGTCGCTATGATCTATGAATGCAGCATTGACAAGCAACTCGCCAGTCCTGCATTTAAGCATCATGTCGACCCCCATGGAGTTGATACGCTCTCGCAGGGTCGGCATGATGCATGAATACAGGCCTGACGCCATGCATCATGACAACTAAGGGCATATCAGATTAAAGCTGCCTTCAGTAGTCTGCTGTGTGCAGTAGGCCTACCTCATTGATTGTTGCAGGTGGGGGTGGGGGGGGGGGGTAGGGGAGGGTCCCCCTGAACACAACATGCATTTGTTGATTAAAACACCCCTTTACTGACCCCACCCCCTCCCTCCCACACCCCACCAGCACCCCCACCCACCCATCTACCCAAAAAGGTAGTGGTCTAGATAAGAGAGACCAGCACTTCCCTATACCAACATGGCATGTTGGACACTGCTGCAGGGGTAGGGTTAGTTGCAGGTGGTAAGGGGGCAGGAGGTTGGTGGGTGGGGAGAGTGGTCAGAGTCACGCAGATAGAGGTGTGGCTGTGTAGTGGTGGCATTTAAAAGGGTTGGCACCTTTCTTTTCACTCTGTTCTAACCCCCTTTTTATATTTTCTTGATTTTTTCTGTCTCTTTTTTCCCAGTTTCAATTTGTTAGCCACCATGTGGTGATGCAAAGTTTAAGTTGGTCTTGGTAATGGACTGAACTTTGGGGTTTGTGATTAAAGGAGAAGGACACAGTTAGGACCGATCTTGCATGTGAGCATTGGGCGATCTGAATCTTTTCCTTCTCGTATTCCCTTGATGCAGCTGGTAGTGACATGTGTATGTTGGGGGAGGGATGTTTTTTCCCAAGTATATTATTTCTATATACTGTTGTGTGAGTGATTGAAACTACAATGCTGTTTTGGTTGAGGGGGAGGTTTGGGGGAGGGGCCATGCTTGGGATGGGACAGCAAAGCAGCTAATAACCAACCCCCCCCCCCCCACACACACACACACATTGTCCTGCCACTAGTGCCAGTGGTCCTTCAGTCACTGGGGTGGGTTTAAACTCTTCCCTTTCTGTAGCAGTAATGGGAGTGGTAGGGACTACAAAATACCAGCTCTGCATCAGGTGCTATTATCCTCCCCATCATTAAGTATAGATGAGGCCTGGGCCTGTAGCAGGGGGTGTTAGTGTTACAGTATGTACAGCCCCTTAAGGGCCGCTTAGTGCTTTAATCATGCATGCCTTTTGTCGTCAATAAATGCAGCTCTGGTAAGTCGGGCGGGTCTACTTCCCAGGGCTGCATTCAGGCATCATGTCGATCCTTCGCAAGTGTATCAACCCTGCTGGGTCGACACGGAGCTTGAATGCAGCATTGGCGAGTTACTCATGAATGCATGACAATAAGGACATAATGCATTAAATCACTATGCTGCCCTTAAAGGGTTAGGTAGGGGGTCAGAGGAGGGGGGGGTGCCCCCGGGCAGTGAGCTGGTACCCCACTGGTGCGTGCTGTGTGTAATTTGTGTTCGGGTACCAGCGGCTTACATCTACCGCTACAAGTCGGTGATTTGTTACCGGTTACCGTCACTACAAAGACAATAATTAATTAATGCTCCATACAGATTATAGCCGAAAAAAGGATGACACACAAAAAGGGGATGTTGCCATTATGTATAGTATACATTAATGTAAACCATGTAGTTCTTTTTTTATTTTTTGTGAATGTTCTGTTGTTCTTGGGTAACTTTAAGTATCATCAATTATAGGTTTCTCTGCAGCTGCATGTAGAGAATATTGATGTATGCTCGGTTTCTTTTACCTTGTTGTTTTGCAGGGGAATGAAAACAGTTTGCTGAAATTGCTGATTAACATTTAACCCCTACGATTAGTGTTGATGGAAGAGCCGTTTAACATAATTTAATCGACACTTCCACCACAAACCGGTAGAGTTTAGAGGCAGGAGTACAGTTACAGCAGTTGTCTACCACCCTCCCTTACATTAACAGGTAGTATAGAGTTTAGAGGCAGGAATACAGTTACACAAGACTTTATAAAAGTCTATACAATGACATAACCCCATAATCTAATCTTTAAGTGACACAAACCATTCATTTCTCTAAAATTATTTATACAGATACTACATGTAAATTTAAAAATGATACCTTTATAAATATTTTATTTACTGAAATAATTATCATCTTTAGATAACAAACTATACCTAATTCATGCTCAAATCCCATATTAACTATGGGGTCCCACGAATGCATTCACGTCTGATGAAACACTAAGCTTGAAACCACTCCATAGTTTCTATAATTGGAAACCCCAGTATCTGTTAAGTCAAGGCCCCAAACCAAAAATGTGTTTGAAGATTAAACTTCATTCACAAAAATCACTCTCCGTACACACCTTTTGTGTACCTGAATCTGATTGGTCAAGGTCATGCATCCAGAGCGAGGCTCTGCCTTCTGATTGGCTGAAGCCTATGTTGCTATGGTTTACCTTGTGGATGTTAAAGTCAAAATCTGACATCAGACACTAACAGGGAGAGTTTAGAGACAGGAGTACAGTTACAGCAGCTGCCCCCCCCCCCTCAGACACTAACAGGGAGGACAAGCTGTACCCCCCCCCCCCGACACTAACAGGGAGAGTTTAGACAGGAGTACAGTTAGACAAGCTGTACCCCCCCCCGACACTAACAGGGAGAGTTTAGACAGGAGTACAGTTAGACAAGCTGTACCCCCCCCCCCGACACTAACAGGGAGAGTTTAGACAGGAGTACAGTTAGACAAGCTGTACCCCCCCCCCGACACTAACAGGGAGAGTTTAGACAGGAGTACAGTTAGACAAGCTGTACCTCCCCCCCCCCCCAGACACTAACAGGGGGAGTTTAGAGGCAGGAGTACAGTTACAGCAGCTGTCCACCCCCCCCCCCCCCCAGACACTAACAGGGAGTGTTTAGAGGCAGGAGTACAGTTACAGCAGTTGTCTACCCCCCGACACTAACAGGGAGAGTTTAGAGACAGGAGTACAGTTACAGCAGCTGTCTACCCCCCGACACTAACAGGGAGAGTTTAGAGGCAGGAGTACAGTTACAGCAGCTGTCTACCCCCCGACACTAACAGGGAGTGTTTAGAGGCAGGAGTACAGTTACAGCAGTTGTCTACCCCCCGACACTAACAGGGAGAGTTTAGAGGCAGGAGTACAGTTACAGCAGTTGTCTACCCCCCGACACTAACAGGGAGTGTTTAGAGGCAGGAGTACAGTTACAGCAGTTGTCTACCCCCCGACACTAACAGGGAGAGTTTAGAGGCAGGAGTACAGTTACAGCAGTTGTCTACCCCCCGACACTAACAGGGAGAGTTTAGAGGCAGGAGTACAGTTACAGCAGTTGTCCACCCCCCGACACTAACAGGGAGAGTTTAGAGGCAGGAGTACAGTTACAGCAGCTGTCCTGATGGTGGCAGGGTGGTGGGTAAATCTAAATGTCACCCGCTAATACCTCCTGTCTCCCTTGTTCTGATTTTAGTTGTCCCACTCAACCCCTCCCCTCCCACTCTCATGCCAATCACCTCATCACCCACCCAGGCCCTGCTTCCTCCCTCCTATCTTACATCTCCCTCCTCTGGATAATAAGTATTCTATAAATGATCCCTAACCCTTCCCAATCCCTAAAAAAAGACTCTGTCTGGACATTAATTGCAGAGGTTGTGATGGGGCCCAAGCAAAGGACTAGCAATTAACTGACTGCTATCAAAGAACACCCATGCCACCCTCGTTCTAATGTCTAATAGTCCCTCACAATGATAATCCTCTATGCTGCACTGTAGACTGAAGTTCTATTCAGACTATAAATGTCCTCATTTTGTGATTCTGCTATCTTAAAGCTGGAAGTATATTATTAAGTAGTATGAGTCCTATTTGAGGACAAAGGAGACATACAAACCACTATAGGATACCCAATGATAAAGCCTATTCCCAGACATGTCTATAGTGTAGGTATCTGATATACAGACCAGCATGGACCCGCATGGCTGCTCTATGACCAGTAGGGTGCTAGGTGCATCTACCTGAGTATGATAGGTAACCCTTTAAGGGCAGCATATATTTAACCCTTCAAGGACAGCATATTGCTTTAATATATTATACCCTTTGTCTTCAACTTAACATGCATCATGCCGACCCTCTGTGAGTATTAAACATAAACCCTGTAGGATGGGCATGATACCTGAATGCGAAATTTACAAGGTAATTACCAGGGTTGCATTAATGCCCTAGGACGGCCCAGGGCATTTTTGCATTAAAGCACTATGTATTAAAGCACTACTTTTTTCCCGTCTAGTAAGTAGCCAATCAAAAACCATGATGCATGCATCGCAGCACGTAGCATTCTTCTTCGTGGCTTCCCACGTCTTACCAAATCGTGACAATTGAAATGTCTATGACCTGTTGACGTCTATGACCAGGTGACGTCTATGATCGGGTGACGTCTATGACCGGGAGGTACTGAAAAGGCTTATATATAGTACACATACATAAAAATGGTATATATTCATTTCACCTGGTTTTTGAAAGTAGTAAACCTCAACCCCCTGAGCATTTGTTTTTTAGTGTATGTACCCATTGAACCAGGAAACCCGGGTCATAGACATCACCCAGTCATAGACGTCATCTGGTCATAGACGTCACCTGGTCATAGACGTCACTTTTAGCCGGTCATAGTCATGAGACACTGAAAAGGGCGTATATATAGTATATATACATACAAATGTAATACATCTATCTCACAAGGTTATACAAAGTAATAAATCTTAACTTCCTAGGCATTTGTTTCTTTCGTGTATGTACCCATTGAACCAGGATACCCCGGTCATAGACGTCACCCGATCATAGACGTCACCCGATCATAGACGTCACCCGATCATAGACATCTCAATTGTCACGATTTGATAAGACTGAGCTATTGGCTGTAACGTTGCATCATTTCAAACCGTCTTTTTAACATAGGAAATACCTGGCAGACATGAATCATAATACCTTTATAAGAAGCATCTACATCGAGTCAAATATGAATACGGTACGTGGGAGTGGAAAGCAATAAAGAGGAAGTGTGGAAGAAATGGCCTCTTTTCTGTTCCATTTTTAGCAGTTCTCATAAAGCTGGTATGGCATGTACCGAGGAGGGTTTGCAATGTCAGACCTTAAGATAATTCTTTGAGTGTTACTGACACCAACCAAGGCATTAACGTTTTAAGGGCTGCATAGTGCTATAATGTGCTATGGCCCTTTGTCGGCATGATGCAGGGGCGTGGCAACCCCCAGAACAGGTTACACCCAAAAGGTCAAGCCGAGAAAGGTCAAAATTGGCCAGAAACCTCCCACTTTGAAACTGCTTGCCACGCCCCTGTGATGCACTAATGCAGCCATGGCGAGTTGCTTACCTCCTCTGATTACTCCCTGAGCGTACACAAGAGGGATAACTTGTAAACCAGAGAGAGAGAGAGAAAATAGAACGGTTTCAAAAACCACTAAGTGGGCTAAGTTTAAACTTTACCAATAGCCAGGAGCTGCATCAACGCATCATGACGACAAGGGGGAGCGCATCACACACAACACGGTCCTTAAAGGGTTAGCAACGCCCCCCCCCCCGACCCCCACCCCCAACCCCACATCTGTCCCTGTATACCTTACGTGGATACAATAAGGTGGGAGATCCCCCCCTTCCCCCCCCCGTAAAGGTGCAAGCTCAGCATAATCTGTGAGTGGGATGACACAAGGCGGGATGAGCTGCTCATTAGTCTGGTTTGTAAATGGGCACTCACTGTCAGAAAAGGTACAGCTCTCTGTGCCACTATGCTACCCCTATGTCTAGGGCCGAGCACAGGGTAGGGGCAGTGAGGTGACGAAATGGGACAGCTATAAGATCGGGGTAGGTATAGGGAGAAAGGGGCAAGGCAGGGGGAGGCTGGAGTGAATGGGTGAACGAGTAGGACAGTGGGGCAGAGGAAAGGCAAGAGGAGAGGCAGGGTCATGGGTTAGCAAGGAGTGAGTGAGTGAGTGAGTGAGTGAGTGAGTGAGTGAGTGAGTGAGTGAGTGAGTGAGTGAGTGAGTGAGTGAGTGAGTGAGTGAAAGAGTGGGTGAGACAGCAGGAGATGTTAAGGCAGGGAGACAGACAGGCGGACAGTGTGACAGACAAGACAGTTAGGCAGGTAGACAGGTAGGTAGGCAGACAGGTAGGCAGAGCCAGGCAGGCAGGCAGTTTAACAATAGGGCTATAAGTAGGCATTGAACACCTCAGAGCAGCTGACAGGCAGGCTAAGGCTATAAATAAGACCAAGCACACGGTAATAGAAAAGGAAACACTCCCTAGTCAAAACCACCTGCGGGCCAACCCGACACAACAAAACCCACCACAAAACCACACCTGTTAATCAACCCTAAATAACAAAGACTAATTACCCTGACAACACAACCCTCTTTCGGGACCTCAATTTGTCAAGTTAAAGAGTCTCTAATCGACTCAGGAGTTGCTCGGGAGGAGTTCGGGTACTTATAAGGTAGTGAGTGACTAGTGAATGGTGATAGAGCCCCTTATGGACATAGTAACAGTTTTGTATCAATTCACAGATTAACGACAAACCCACCTTTTAAACACGTCTACTAGTCTATACTACTACATAGGGTGATGCCTGCTGGGGGTATGTGTGTGCATATCCAGCATGTATACACTCTGATGCAGTACCTCCAAAGTTCCCATCCTCCAGGGTTGTAAACACAGTCCTCCTCCAGTGTCCAAACAGTGTATGTATCCAGGTATGCCCAGGTAGGGTTAGCACCAACCCCCTACAGTGTGAGCACCTCTGAGTGGGTATGAGCAGTTGGATGAGCAGTTCCTCTGATGCTGATAACACTGCCCTCAGTACCTTCCCTTATCAGGCTCCCCCATGCTTATCAGTACCGCCCCACAGGTGTGGTTGGAGCCAGCGGGTGCTGCGCTGTCCTGCTATCTATGGCAGGGGCTGGAGGAACAACGGGAGGAGGCGGGGAGGACGCCGGGCACACTCCAGGTATGGGCCGTCTACCTACAGGAGGAGGATGGGGGGGGGGGGCAGGCCGGGCAGGTGGGCGGGTGGATGGGTGTGTGTGTGGGGGGGGGGGGGGGGGGGGGTGGTAGGGGATGTGCGGAGACAGGTGGGATGGGGTGGGGTTTTTAGGGTTAGGCCAACACATAGAAAAGTTCAGTTTCGGTATCACTTCTGTGTTTTGGGGGGTGAATCAGAATGCATGTGGGGTTAGGGGATGTCAGATATGTTTCGAGGAGACACGCAGAAAGGGTGATCCGCGGGAGGGTATAGGTGGATCTTTCTGTGTGCCTACTTGGAGTAATGCGCAAATGAATAGCAATGTGGGTGGGTAAAATGGGGGGGGGGGGGTGCACGACAGTATAGTGGCTGATAGGCCGAGGCTGGGCACCCCTAAGCACAAGCCCAGAACCCACACATAATTATAATCTATATTTATATAAATGAGCAGCCAAGCAAAGAGGATGATCTGTGCACCCTTATATGGCGTATCCTTTTTGTATGACTGGTCACATAGGTATAAGCCACCTCATCCCGCTACACAGATATCCCATAGAAACATACAACAATAACACTCTCTTCATGAAAACAGGAGGATGGGTGGGTGGGTGGTTTGTAGGGTTGGAGGGGGGGGGGGTAGGATGGTCCCTTGAGGCTAGACGGGTAGCCTTACTGTGTGGGAGGTCTGGACAATGGAGGTAGATACTGGATACATCATGTCTAATTTAGCTTAAGTGTTATTATCCCGCACCTGAGTGTATGGAAGAATGTCAAAACTCTGGTGTACACATTAATATGGGCTATCAGAGAGAAGGATAGACATAGACAGAGGCAGATAGAGAGACAGAGGGAGACAGAGAAAGACAGAGCGAGAGACAGATGAAGAGCGATAGAGCTAGAGGTAGATAGACAAGTCAGGGGAGGACACAGGGGAGGACACAAGTCAGGCTAAATGCCTCATTCACTACCCCCCCCCCCCCCAGTGTTACAACTATCATTGCCCCACCCCCTTGGGGGCACAGAGGCTTCATATCATAAAGGGCCCCCCTTAAGGGATTCCTACATCTCCAGTGCTGTCATTGATTTGGCACGAGTTCTAGATTGTCAATATTCAATAACCCGCGTTTTCCTCATCGTCCTCTCCTTCTCTAGTCCCATATGTTTCTCCTTGTTGGATTCTGGAGAATCCCTAATTGATTAGCTAAGTTCTATTTTATTTTGGCATAAATGCCATTGTATGCCTGTCCGAACCAGCAAGAGTTTGGGATTAGATTGTTATACCAACAACAACAATAACACCAACAACATCAACAACAACCCCTTTTTCTTTTCCCAGCCAAGTCAGTCCCCTGCCAACTTCAGCCGTCCCCATCTGGTTAGAAACTTGTGTCTATTCTGGCAGCGTATAACCTTGTTTTACATATAATGAGAACAACACTAACCAATAAAGCACCTTAAATGTTAATGAGCCACTTTGTCACGTGATTGCACAATTTGCATATTTTATTGCCCAATACACTACAATGTATATGCCTCCGGGGCATTCAAGATTTCTATTGTTGGCGATTTGTACTGTATTCGCTTTTTGCTTCACTTTTACCTCCACCTTCCACTAATTTCCAATTTTGCACATATTTGAAACAGATTGATATAAACCTAAAACACATCAGAAATCTCCATGATAATAACCCAACCATCAGTCACTGATAACGATCTTCCTTCAGTTAAACAAAGAAAAGAAAAATAGAGATTTTCCGATTGTGAAAACTAATCGAAATTATGGAGCGGTTTGTACTTTTCGCCTTTTTATAAGTAGGGTATAAATTCGCAATGGGACACACAGTTTATGTGCCACCCCTAAGCACGGCCCCGTGCCGGAATTTGAGTGAACCTTTTGATATTTAGATTGGGCGGCCAAACAAAAGGAGTTTTGGGGGAGGGCGGTGGTGAATGCAAACACTATTGTATTGATGCAGCCTTTGTTGGGCCTCTTTTAGGGCGCGCTGTGCTAAGCGACTAGCCTGCATTATGGATGCCTTCTGTGGCTGTGCGCGGCTCGTGCACATGGAGGTGGGTGTAGGGGGAGACGAGTGGACGTTACAGTGTGTTGTAGACTGTTGTAGACTGTCACAGACTGTTGTAGACTGTCACAGACTGTTATAGACTGTCATAGACTGTCGCAGACTGTCACAGACTGTTGCAGACTGTCACACACTGCTGTAGACTGTAGCAGACTTTTCCTGACTGTCTCAGACTGTTGTAGACTATCACAGACTGTTGTAGACTGTCACAGACTGTTGTAGACTGACACAGACTGCTGTAGACTGTCACATACTGTTCTATACTGTTGTAGACTGGCACAAACTGTTGTAATGTGTCACAGACTGTTGTAGACTGTCAAAGACTATTGTAGGCTGGCACAGACTGGTGTAGACTGTCACAGACTTCACATACTGTTGTAGACTACCACAGACTGTCACATAATATATAGAGGACTGTCACAGACTGTTGTAGACTGTCACAGACTGTTGTATACTGTCAGAGCCTGTTGTAGACTGTCACAGACTGTTGTAGACTGTCACAGACTGTCACAGACTGTTGTAGAATGTCACAAACTGTTGTAGAATGTCACAGACTTCACATACTGTTGTAGATTGCCACAGACCGTTTGTTGTAGACTACCATATGTAGAATACTGTAGCTTGTCACTTGAGACGTCATAACATAGTTTCTTACCTGGTGATTCACCTGCTACAACCAACCTCCTCACCCACATTCCTAACCTTGCCCCCCCCCCCCCCGCACACACACACACACACGCCTAGGCCTACTTCCTTTTAGGAAACACCTTCTTCTTGGTCAATTTCCTCCTGTGTCACTAACCCTTCAACGTTTGATTCATAACATTTAACCCTTCATTACTGAAGCCTAAAACTGATTTGGCACATCTCCATCAGAACTACCGTATGCAGAGTGTACTAGTATGTTGGTTGTTAGGGGACTGATTATAAACCGGGGAATCTATTTTGTTCTCATTTTAGACACAAGTCACAACGTATTTTAGTAGCAATTGTAGACACAGTCAGATCCAACTTTATTTTAATAAGTGAACATTTTATCAGGATTCCTTTTAACTTCTTCTATGATACATCTCCATGTTTGGAAGGTGGAAATTGCAGGGACTCTTTAAAGGTAGCATAATGAATCAAAATTCACTATGCACATTTCTCATCACAGGCTGTTATAGCACAATGTCGTCCTTAAAGTGTTAACATTGGTTAACATAGTTCCAGTCATTCTTAGTCATTTGTGCCTGACGGATTCAAAGGTATGCTTCTATGGGTAACAGGAGGACCTAGCGTTAGACTCGGCTGGCTTATAGTCACTCTAAGACGGGAGGACAAATCGCAGCCCTGGCGAGTAACTCGCCAGGGCTCTATCCATGCATCATGCTGAGCCTCCGAGGCTGCACCAATGCAGCAACGGCGAGTTACTCGCTGTGGCTACATTGGTGCATCATGACGAGAAACGTCATCTTGAGTTAACCCTTTAAAGGTAGCATGATGCTTTATTGCACTATGCCCTTTTGTCGCCATGATGCATTGATGTAACCCTGGTGAGTAACGTTCACATGTTGCCTTCCTTAAAGTGTAAAGACTCAAAGCCAATAGCATAGATTATCATACATTAGTCGGTGACAGTTAGAGATGGCCGTATCTGTACAAAGAGGTGTTCTGCTCAGTGGCGCCATCTCTCGCTGCAGAATTGAGCCCCGGTGCCCCTGGGGGAGGACAGACTGGTCCCGTTGGTACCCGACACACATGGCTTTTATCATGATTAGTCACTCGGCGTATGACCCTTTAAAGGTCGCATAGTGCTTTAATATGCTGTACCCTTGGACAATGGTCGTCATGATGCATGAATGCAGCCCTGGTGAGTAACTCATCAGGGCTGCATTCACGCATCATGCCATGATGCTGACCCTTCGGGAGTGTATCCAAATCGTCGGATCGGCATGCTGCTTGAATGCAGCCCTGGTGAGTTACTTATGACCTGAGAGTATATTATATTAAAGCACTTTGCGGCCCTTAAAGGGTTACGGCTGGTACCAGCACAACCCGACACACGGGGCTACCAGCGCACGGTCACATGGTACAGCAGATCATGTGACCTGTGGTGTTTTTGTTGGTTATGGACAGGTAGAGCTAAGGTCATGTTGGCCCAATGTGATCCCGTATACTTCAGCAGTATCTCCCCTATGTTATCCCTATGAGGGCCGCAGAGTGATTTAATTTAAGATGTAATTGCTTGTATACAAATTTCAAAATATTCTACAGAATCTACCCAGACTGTATGTCCCAAATCAGGATTACAGCAGTGTGTTTTTACTTACTGGATGGAGTAAAATATTTCGTGAATCTATGGGGTTGGAGGGATTCTACAGGTCTTGGAATGTCTTGGAATGTCAAATGGGTATTAGAATTGCTGTATTCTCTTCACCTGTTTATCTTAGTATTTAGTATTGGTTCTGACGGCAGTTAGTAAGAATATACAGGGGAGTAAGGCTATATCTACATAGTGTGGGCAATTAGAGTGAAATAGACCAACAGTTTGCCAACATACAACTTAATAGCAGTGTTCTAGGGGTTATTAGGGCAGTTCTAGGGGTTATTAGGGCAGATCTATACTTCCATGCTATATTGATGTTCCACACTGTTATCATCAAGGCATACACTACCCCCCCCCCCTATATACAAACAGACTTTTATTATACTCTATATACTAACTACCCCTCTACTGTATATAAATACCGGACTAACCCTTAAGGAACAGGTACCATGAATACATAACCCTTTATGTTAATTTGTCATGATGATGCCACACTACAGCACTAAAGAGTTACTTACCAGGGCTACATCAGTGCATCATGACGGCAAAAGGGCATAGTGCATTAAAGTAGTGTGCTACCCTTAAAGGGTTAACCCTACATATACACACAGATACCCCTATCAGGCAACCTAAACCACCCCTATACCTATATAATGGCACCATTACAACCACCCATCATTCCGATGCATCCTGTCTTATTACTTATTCATCCACCACCCACTTATATACTGGGTTTAACCATTTAAGTGCTACATAGTGCATTAATGCAGTTCGTGTATACCCTTTTACGGTGTGATGCATGAATGCTGCCCTGGCTAGTAACTCGCCAGGGCTGCCTTCATGAACCATGCCGACCTTATCGTGTTGATACACTCCTGAAGGATCAGGATGATGCATGGATACAGCCCTGGTGGGTAGACTCGCCATGACTGCATCATGAGAACAAAGAGCTTAGGGCATTAAAGTATAATGCAGTCCATGAGGGGATAATGACCCAATAAATGACAGGTTGGCCGCGTCAGCCCTCAGTGATGAGGTATAGATTGATGGACTTTTTGCCATGAATTTAATCAATTTTGTTTAGTTTCTAACCCCCACATAATACCAGACAAGCTGAATTAAAATGCGTTTTTCTAATATGGTTATTTCTATATTGACAACAGGAGGCGGGGACCAAAGTGGTATAGATCGCAAGGTTTTGTCAAATGTTACTTCTTCCTGCGGTGATGTTAATGATTTCCAGTTTTAAACATTAATAAGAATTTCCTGTTCTTTTTTCAACCTTCCTCCCTACCTGCTGGAAATTTCCCTATTTCCAATGCCTAATAAATAGTCCGAAATCTTGAATCTATTTCTCTATGCCCAAGACCCATTTGCCCGTAATTTCGAATATAAAGCCCATATCCTTGGACTCCTAAAACCTAGATATAAGCTTCCTTCCTCTATGCTACTGATTAGAAGCCCCGTGTCTCTATGCTACTGAGTAAAATCCCCATGTCCTGATACTACTAAGTTAGAGGCCCATTTCCCTATACACGTACTACTCAGAACAAGGCCTATTTCCTTAGACCAATGAGTAAAGATCCCACGTCCCTATACTACTGAGTAAAAGACCCATGTCTCTATACTACTGAGTAAGAGACCCATTTCCTTATACTACTGAGTAAAAGCCCCATGCCTCTATACTACTCAGAATAAGGACCGTTTCCATATACTTTATACTACAGAGTAAAATCCCCATGACCGTATACTACTGAGTAATAGCCCTATCTCTCTATACTTCTGAGAATGGGGCCCGTTTCCTTAAAGTACTACCCGGCACAGTAGGCCCTGTTTCCTCATACTACTAGGTACAGAAAGGTATGGCTGGCCTGTAGCCCTTCCCTGTATAGGTTTTGTGATTAATAAGGTATCCCAAACGTTCTATGTGAGTATAGAGAATGTTCTCTGAATCCTAGTTGAGATGAATGACTTTTTTAGATTTTAAATTCTCCATTAAGCCCCAACCCTTTATAAATACTACTGAAGATACATTTAAGCTCCCCTACCTTTTATAACACTACAGAGACCATCAAAGGATATGTTCCCCCCATGTAGTTGTGACTTCTAATAACGAGACAGCAGCAGCAGAAACTAACCATCTAAGGGCCGCACGTTGCATCAATGTGCTTTGACGTCAAGTTCTATGAATGCAGCCCTGGCGAGTAACTCGCTGGATGCATGCATCATGCCCAACCTACAGGGCAGGTACACTCCCGGGGTTCAGAACGATGCATGAATGCAGCCATTGGGAGAAGGTGACAAATTACATACTACATTAAATAGGTATGCCACCCTTAAAGGGTTAAAGACACTACTTAGTGACAAACACCCAGGAGACACCATATTAGACACTGTACACAGGGTTACAACAAATCTGCTGATCTCAGCACAATTCAACTGTGGCTTAACTACCGCGAAATACCCGTATACGGTCACCGTCCTTCGGAGAAATATTCCTGGACATGCATTTGAAACTTCATATTTCTGGACATTGCTTAATACTAGAATCATTATTAACGTTTTAAGGACACGTGTCGCTAGAAGATAAGATTTGTCGTAATGCAGCCCCGGCGAGTTACTCACCTGGGCTGCATAAGGTCGGCATGATACCAAGGGTATGATGCATTAAGGCATCATGCCGTCCTTAAAGGCTAAATCTATCAAGTCTGTCAACAGGAGATGGGTCTGTTCGTATGCTACAATTATAGTTAATTTCTAGGGAATAATTATGGTAATTGAGATATTGAAAATAAGTCTAATGCATTTGTATTTTCGCGAGGGGATAACAGCAGCGGGAGGAGGTGGTGAGTCGTTGCCTCTTCAGGGACAACAATGCTGACATGGCTTCATCATTGGGGGATAGTGATGAATGTTCATATTATAGGTTTGATGTATGATATCAAAACATAGACTGCATCACTATGGTAACGAGCACACAGAACCCTGCTTCAACACCCCCCCCCCCCCATCACCTTCAATGTACTACCATCATATCAGTCATGACCATAATATTGGTCTCAATCCTAGTTTTTTTCTAATATTCAGATACGCATATACCTGAAATATTGTAGATGCTATTCACACTACATAAGTATTCATACATGTACCATATTTATTTCATACCACGCCAAAAAATATCCTTTATCGTTTTCCAAGCTTTGACTATTAAAGACATATAGTTAGCCCTAATCTAATATGGCATTGCTTCAAGTATAGTTTTGTCGAGTTAATGTTATCAGTTTTGCAGAATACATTTTCAAAATCATTAGTTAGCGAAGTACAGCACCAATTAAGCTTCCATTGATAATAACTCATTTGTGTGAATTTTTATAACTGTTGAACAGGGAAATATTTGACCAATTTCCCCTATTTTTCAATCAAAAGTATCCTCTGTGGATCACTTAAAAGATAACAAGAAAAAAGCAGAACTATACTATACAACTATACGTTGTTCTCTTCACAATTATGACACACATTGTTCTAGACCCAGGCCACTGCGACATAGCCGCACGGTGCTTGTTATGACATGGTATTACCATATCTTATTAGACGGCCCGCATTGTCCACCGACACCGGCTAGACGAGTTGTCTCGCATCCTCATAATTACCGCATCTGACAGACGCATGCCGCAGGCACATCACAAACAGGTAGAGACAGCTACAAGTGTCACTGATGATAGGGATCTGTTGTTATCTAACCCTCAAACGACAGCATAGCGCAGATCTATGCTCTAAAACGCTATGCCTTTTGTTGTCATGATGCATGAATGCAGCTCTCGCGAGTAACTCCCCAGTGGTACATTCAAACCTCAGGCCGACCCTATATGTGGTGGATACCCTCCTGAAAGATGGGTATGGATGTAGCCCTGGGGAGCTACTCCAGCTACTCACCAGAGCTGCATTCATGCATCATGACGACCGAGGACATATAGCACATGAATGCACTATGCAGCCCTGCGAAGGTAGGATAAGATGCATAAATCTTGCTCTGATTCATACAACTTCACAAGGCATAATCACTATGCCCCCCATACCCAAATCTACTGGGCACCACTGCAGTCATAGTCACAGTTTTAGCAAATTCAATTTGATTTACCGCTATCACCACTTTTTGTCTGCGGTTTGCTGATGGACTATACTTTTTGAGCAGGGCGTAATGAGAAATCTGTGTAGTTGGGTGATACGGTTCTGTCAGGTCAGAAGGTATTGTAATAGGGCCATACAAACCTGCATTGTTTGACTGCAGACCGGCCCCACTTTGAACCCTTTGATATGATTGGGCGATAGGCAGGCATGCGTGTACCAGTCGCGGCATGCGCAGGCACACACCATAAGTACTATATAGATTGCTCGCTGCATTAACGTAACATTTGCCATCATGATGCACTGATGCATTGCCGGCGGGTAACTCGTCTGACTGCATTGGTGCATCATGCTGACCCTTCGGGAATTAATCAACCTCGCAGGGTTGGTATGACTCTATGCGAGTTACTCGCCAAAGCTGCATTCATACATCATGACAACAAAGGCCATCACTCGTTAATACATTGTGCTGCCCTAAGGGAGTGTTCATTTATTATTTACAGGGGGGGGGTGGTGGGTTTGGGGGGGGGGGCGTAAAAATTTCCGACCCCTCTTGAGGGGGGGGCGTAAAAAATTCTGACCCCTCTTGAGGGGGGGGCGTAAAAAATTTAGCCCCTTTTTAGCAAAAAAGCCCGCGCGTTACTATAGTTTAAAGGGGGTGGGCGAAAAATTTTCGCCGCCTTCGGCGAGGGGGGGTACAAAACGTTCCACGCGCTCTCGAGGGGGGGGGCGTAAAATTTTTTCGCCCCTCCGCGCGAAATCTCACCACCCCCCCCCTGTA
This sequence comes from Harmothoe impar, assembly GCA_947462335.1. NCBI lineage: Eukaryota > Metazoa > Annelida > Polychaeta > Phyllodocida > Polynoidae > Harmothoe > Harmothoe impar. Next base: position 26,078,158 of record OX381719.1, on the reverse strand, counting down.
AATAATAAATGAACACTCCCTAAAAGGGTTAGGACAGTAACTCAGCAATGCCAACGTATGGTGAAGTCTTTTGTTAAAGTCTGTGTCACTGCATATTATTATCAAACACAAATCAGAAATGTTTGATAGAGTAGGCCTATACTTATCTACTTTTACAACTTCTCAGAACTGTATAAGTTCTTGATTAATAGCTTGTAAATTACTCGTCTGGTGATATTCATACATTTTGCATGGAGTATAAGCGATAAGGGACAAGACCCATTTCTTCATTTCTGCGACTAGCGACAAGGGACATGGACAACAAGGCACAAGACAAATTTCTTCCCATATACCGGTAAGTAGCAAGTGACACAGCCCTCCTTAAAATCGACAATGCGACAAGGCCGCCTGGCCAGTGGCGTAGGAAAAGGGGGGGGGGGGGGGGCAGGGGGGCCCGGGCCCCCCCAATCACTGAGAAGGGGGGGCCTTAATATGTTTGGGCCCCCCCCAAAGTTGGTCAAGACCTGTAATATAATGCACACAATTTCCAATTCTTACCTATCCTGCATAGGGAAAAGTGGGGGCACAGGGGCCTGGGCCCCCCAACCAGAACTAAAGGGGGCTCAAATACTACTTTCTATACAATCCAATATAAGTGTGTATATGATATATTATGCATTAAAGCCGATACTTAAAGTTGGTTGGAGTGGGTCCCCCCTGGGCCCACCCCCCAATGACGATTTGCTTCCTACGCCTCTGCGCCCCCGCGACAAGGCCGCCCCCGCGACAAGGCCGCCCCCGCGACAAGGCCGCCTCCGCGACAAGGCCGCCTCCGCGACAAGGCCGCCTCCGCGACAAGGCCACCTCTGTGACAAGTGACGCAGACACCCGTCATTATGTTGGCCCAATAATTATACAAAAGACATGGAAAAGTAATGATCGCCCCCTGAAGAGTTCTAACAGCTAGCCCTTCCCCATATATCCTGCATCTAGTGACAACCACCATCAGGCCATGGGTTCTGTGAACAGAACACTCCTCCCTCTTCTCCCCATGGCCCTTGTCATCTGCCACTAGTAAGGACAGGTCAGACAGACACTGAGAGGTCACAGAGAGGTCACTGAGTGCAAGGTGAAGGACGTGGATGGGGTCAATGGGTACTTAGGCAGGACACCATAAGTGATGCGGATGTCTGCCACTAGAGGCAGCACTGTTTGTCTGCCTCTCAGCGCCCCCTGGTGAGTGTACACGGCAAAACGACACCAGACACACCTGGTGGGACGCTCAGAAGTTTCTATTTTAACTGAAATGTCGTCTGCTCTGTACAAAATGGCAATATTTTTGTTGTTTACTGTTACCATGGCAACTAATATTTTGTGATCATATTTCAAGCATAAAGTATAAAGAGCCTGTTTAACCATTGTAACAAGGCAGAAGGCCTATATTATAAAATAGACAAGTCACAAGGGGGCTAGTGACAAGGGACAAGATTAACAAGGGACATTAGCATTTTATAAAATCGAGAAGTGACACAGCAACTAGGGCATGTGTTCAGTTAGATGGCAGTGACCTAGCCCACACAAAGAGTATCTGCCCGCTACAGTAGGAAGAAGGGTGGAGGGCCCATGTGACCGCCAAGCACCGAGTAATTCATAGTACCTTACATCATCAGCCTCACATGCAGTAGGCTTGGCGGTTCAAACCTCAGCCGGTGCCACTCGACAGGTCACATAGAATAAAGCATCTACCGGCTGCCAGCCGACTTTGATAGCATACAAAAAATACATTGATGGCAAAGGTCAATTGCGTGATGGGGCCATGCGGATGCATCAATTAAATTTCACAAATGGGCTTAATCTATATATACAGGGGGAATATATAAACAGCAATATCCTAATGGCCCAGATTGGGGAGCACCCCTCCCTCCATCTTCCCTCTAGATGATATAGCTGATTAATGATGACATCAGGAGTTAGATATGAGATTGACCGCCCAGGGACATTTGGCACCGACATGATCCCCAAATGTACCCACCGCACCATTAACCCTTTATGGGCCGCAGAGTGATTTAATGTGTTATGCATTCTTGTTGGCATGATGCATACATACAGCCCTGCAGAGTATTTTTCCAAGGCTGCATGAATGCACCATGCCGACCCATTGTGAGTGTATCCACCCTGTAGAGTCGGCGTGATGTTTGCAGACTCACCGGGGCTCGCCATGCAGGGCTGCTTTAATGCATCATGCCCACAAAGGACATAGCACATTAAAGCATGATACGAGCGTTAAAGGGTTATACAGTTATCACAATCAGCACTGTCAATAATACAAACTGACATCAGCCGTCATGGGGTATATACAAGCAGCGACCATGTCAGCTCATCACTGATTGGTCAATACCACCACGGTCCAATCACAAGCATCCCAATACCCCATCGCTAATCGCTCGTTGCCTCGACGAACACATATAGGTATGTTATTTTTAAATGTTCTTTTTTCTTGGTTGGGGGAGTGGGTGAGGTTGGGGGCTGGGGGGAGTGTGTACTGATGGTTGTTGCCATTTGGCCGAGTGCTGGACTCAGGGAGAACACTAATATTGACCCGGTGTAGCCGGCTCTCGGCCAAATGGGACCATGTTGGTCTATGTCGAAGCCAGGTGCTTAGCCAGTTGGGATGGATGATACCCACCACCCCTCAACACATACACACCCCGGTCCAGCCCCCTCTCACCTCCAGTAACGTTTAGGGTCTGTGCCACCCAGTGTCACAGGGAAGGAGCTCAATAAGGAAGTCGTCAGTTTTTTGACAATGGGGGCGCGAGTTGGCAGAATTTGGTTAGATATCGATTTGGGTCCCTTGGGAGGGGGAATCAATTTTTTTTAGACCCATCCTGAAAAATTGCACCCCTTTTTAGCAATGGAAAGGCTAGGGCATTAGTATGACTAAAAGAGGTCTGTCGTTATAAATCTGGACCTTCCTTGGGGTGGGAATGTGGGGTAGAATGTTGACACCTCCACGTGAGAAACCTAAAACCTGTAGGCGTGTTAGCGAGAAAATCTACCTTTTTCTTGCAGTGGTGTCATATTCTTAAATTTATATTCATACTTTTGATATTCATCCCCTCACATACCATCACGAACTGTGGAGCGTGGTACCTGTCTAAACCACACGAGATGAGAGCCAAGATGGCTTTGTGCACCAATCTACCTGTTATTATCTTTATAGGTCCAGCCGGAGGCTACTCCCTGATCCATACCTGTGTTTTACCTGTCCCCCTTACTCAACCCGCCAATTAACCCTTTAAGGGCAGCATGATGCCTTAATGCATCAAGCCCTTGGTCAACATGATGCATGAATGTATCCCTGGCGAGTTACTCTGCATTCAAGCATAATGCCGACTCTATGGGGTTGAGAGACTCGCTGAGGCTGCAGTGGTGCATCATGATGACATTTTAGCGACACATGTCCTTAAAGGGTTAGTAAAGGCATAGTGCCGTAGTGTGCTATGCCCTTGGTGGCTGTGAAGTATGATGTATGGATGTAGCCCTGACGAGTAGACTCACCTGGGCTACTTGCAAGCATTCTGACCCTACAGAGTTGGTATACTAGTAGTCCCAAAGGGTCAGCATGATGCATTCACGAATGCAGCCATGGTGAGACTATCCTGTATCCTGCTGACACCTAGTAGCACAGCTCCGAACTAGACGCTTGTCACAAGAAGTGGTTGTAGGACAAGTAATGGAGTGGCCGTTTTTGAACAACGGTAGGGTCCAAATTGGTTGCAGCTTACCCTCTTTCAGCTACAGTAACGTGCTGGCTTTTCGCTAAAAAGGGGTGACATTTCCCCCCCTCCCAGAGTATATAGCTAAAAATTCCTGACCCCCTAAGACCGGATCACATTTATGAGGTAAAGTGAAGGTAGAAATCCCACAACTATACATTGATAGGGCATCATCACATTTTATTAAATTTAAAAAAACAAAAAAACTTTGTATTCTCAATGAAATAACAAATTACAAACACAATTTGCAGTTTTAAGTTCAGAGCTCACCACTTTATTAATTTTATAGATAATAGATAACTTATAGTTTATTTGCATTAGATTTCCAATTTCTTTTTACCACAAAAAAAATAGGATTAAACGTCGCACGAGAGCGTGAATCGCAATCACACGTAGCAATCGGCGGATGGAAAATTACGCATCTAGGTATAGCATCGGCTTGGTCTTCCACGTCAGAATATAAAGCGGAAGATTACGTTTAGAGTGTTTCGCAGAGCTTTCGCATAGAACACTGACATTTTCATTGGTTCTACACTGTATGATAGTCCGTGTGTACATAAGTTAATATAGGTGATTGTACTTACTGAAACAATGTTGTCGGGTGTTTGTAAATAAAGTTCACTCACCTGAAATCCAAAAGATGAAATTTAATTGTGAGTACAAATAAATGATAATATCTAACTTTAGAAATGAGTTGTGAAATGTGTTACATACTGTTCTAAACAATGCCATATACTTGTCTATGGAAGTCATACTTACAAATGGTGTTTTATTCATCATAAATCAATTCAAAATGATAATACCAATTGTTAATCTCTTTGAAGCCAATATAGGCACATAGTGCTCGAGAGTGGAACAATCCCTTAAGGTTCAGCATAATACATGAGTGTAACCTTGGCAAATTAATTGCCAGTTACCTGCCAGGGCTGCATTCATACATCATAACAACAAAGAGCATACATGACGACAAAGGCCATAGTACATTAAAGCACTATGCTGTCCTTCTATAAGGTATACATATGGTAACAGGGAGACGGGTAGCAGCAGTACATAGGGAGAGGAGGGAGGGAGTCTCAAGCTGCTATGTAATAATGGAGTCAACAATAAAACAAGTCTTAGAGAAACTCCCAACATGTTTCACTTCACTGTAAGGCCAAAGGAAGTACTACCGCAGTCATCAATGGTTAAGATATTCTAACAAGGGGACAAATTCAAGGATTTTACGGCAAAGCCGTAGTGGCTTTGGGTTTTATAGGATTGTTATGAACTACAGGTGAGAAAACGAGGGGGCATAGATTTATAAATTTTGGAGTTTCTGGGGTTCTCATGCAATTCATGTTTGCATGGTCAGTTAATTACATGCACTTAGCTAAATCTTTTTGATTTTTATTGGTTTTACTGCAGCTGGTAGGTACCAATGCAATTCCATTGGTGGCGATGCACTCCATTGATGCCTATGCAAATACCATCTTGGCAGCCATCTTGAAAATTACCTCGATCAAAAATCGGAGCCTACAAATGGATTCTACATCCCAGAAAACCCTATTATATATGTGTCATACGAGGAAATCAGACAATCTTGAGTTTTTGGTGGCCATCTTGGCAGCCATCTTGGAAATTTCTCGGATTAAAAATCTGAGCCTGAAAAGGGATTCTACATCCCAGAAAACCCTACTATCCATGTATCACGCAAGGAAATCAGACAATCTTGAGTTTTTGGTGGCCATCTTGGCAGCCATCTTGGAAATTTCCCGAATTGAAATTGTGAGCCTAAAAATGAATTCTACATCCCAGAAAACCCTATTATCCATGTATCACACGAGGAAATCAGACAATCTTGAGTTTTCGGCAGCCATCTTGGCAGTCAGAGGGAGAAGGAGGGGGCAGAAGGAGGGAAGGCAGAGGGAGGGCAGAGGGAGGAGAAGGTAACAGGAAGGAGGACAATGGGGTAGAGGGGGGGGGGAGGGGAGAGATGGGGTAGTAGGAGGGGGCAGAGGGAGGAGGAGGTAACAGGAAGGAGGAAAATGGGGTAGAGTGGGGGGAGAGGGGTAGATGGGGTAGTAGGAGGGGGCAGAGGAAGGAGGAGAGGACAGGGGGAGGAGGAGAGGGCAGAGGGAAGAGGAGAAGGCAGAGAAAGGAGGGAGGAGGAGGAGAGGGCAGAGGCAGGAGGAGGAGAGGGCAGAGGCAGGAGGAGGAGAGGGCAGAGGCAGGAGGAGGAGGAGAGGGCACAGGGAGGCACAGGGAGGAGGAGGGGGTCACAAGGAGGACTTGTGACGGCTTTCCTTTAAAGACTGTAAAATATTATTTCAGGGTTGGTGCATGTGTGTGTGGGGTGGGGGAAGGTTATTATGTTGGACTTCACAGTTTGTCTTTGGGCGGGCTTGAGTGATTTCAAGAGCCACCCTGGACCCACTCAACTTCTAGTATAGGTCCTGTATGTGCATAGTGTGGGAATTGGCATTGACATTGACAGCTTGGCTTGACATAGGAGTCAATAGTTATTAGGCTGGTACCTATCCTTGCCATTGACAGCCACATTAAAGAACTCAAAATATGGCTGTTCACAAGATGTCTAGGCCTTACCACAAGGTACATTGGTTCTACATGCAGTAACTGAAAACAAGATCTAGGATAAATTAGTCTTGCACACACCTACAAGGACATATGGGGATGCCAGTCCTAGGCAAGGGTTAAGGGCCAGCTAGGGCTATATCTAACAATGACCAAGGGGGCCTATGCTAGTCATTTCTTGTCGAAAAAGCGACACTCTGGTCTGTGGAGTAAATGGCTTTGGGGACAAGGTCCCAAAGCCAATAACAGTCGCTCCCTCTCACCTGTAGAGTCAGTTTGGTCGGTGGGGTCTGGTTGAGGCGCGATGAAGAAGGTGGGTTCATTCTCCATGTCTACCGCGTCATCCTTACCGTGCCACCGAGGGGGCGGCACCGTCTCCCACACCTACGGGTATCAGCAACATATTTAGTGGGTTTTTTTCATTTTCTTTTCTTTTATAGACAGGAACATATTTACAGTCAGTCATTTCTTTTATCTTACTAAATCTTATAAAATGTAACAGCAGCGTTTCTGAAATCTTGCCAATTTGAATTTAATACATTGTACTAATGGTGATAAGCATTACAATAAAGTCTTGCGTAAAAGCTAAACCCACATAAAAGCCGTACCCCCAAATTGGACATATCCTATAAGCTGTACAGGGATTCTCAGAAATGCTAGTTTAGTAGTGCACTATACTAGCAAATCCGCAGGTTTTTATGGCACGTTTGTTATCAAATCTAAACTGGCTTTGATTCGCTTATAATATTTTGTGTACTTACAGTGTCGGGTGTGTTAAGTGCGTCACGGGATCCTTTGGTGCCTACGTTTGAACTCCCACGAGCCTTTTCTAGTTTGCGCTGTTGTTGTTCAAAATCTTGAATCCTGCAATATAGAAAGAGTATGCAAGTATAACACACAATTCCCTTTGAAAATCTATTAAACTTTTTGTTTGACAATTTGGAAAAATCTAGGCATTAACCATTTAAGGGCAGCATAAGACTTAAATGTACTATGCTTTTTGTCATCATAATGGATAATTGTGGTTTTGGCGAGTGACCCACCAGGACCAATGAACATGAAACTTGGGATAGCATGTCGTTCCTTAATAAAGGCTTAACTTAGAAATTTATACCTATTGTTCCAATGGTTGACTGCTTCTGCGATTTGGCGTTTCACTTCAACGATGGAATCTGTGATGTCATGTGCTACAGGGGCCAATACTGCAACAAAGAATGTTATCTAATGAATTCATGTATTCAAGATTGTTTAAAGATTTTTTGCAGGTATATTCCGAACTAGATGATGCATGTGAAATTCATAGTTGATTCATTGATGCACTGATTTTTGTTCTCATATTTTGGTTATTTTCCAGGAAAGCGCCACTACGCTATCATGAGTAACATGATTGTGCCATAACCATGACAGCATGCTTTAAATTAAATATGATGTGATTACACAAGATTTGCCTGAATATGTTAATATTGGAATGTCATCAGAAATATGTTAGTCGTCTGTTAAAATGCATAGCGGTAGTATGTGTTAAAGATATTCCCCATTTGGAAAAAAAAATTTCCCTTTTTAGTAAATCTTCATCTTGTGGTTGCTTGGGCATCAGTTCCTAGCCGGTTAGTTATAAGTCGATTAACAAATGTTGTACAAACATGTACCAGTAGTAACTATCGATTTCAAATTTTCCACTCAAATCACTGTATGGACACTTCGGGATGATTTTGGGACACTTGCATACATTAATTCACATTGATTCCATACTTCCCTAGAGTATCCTTATTTTAAGATACTGGTATCGACCATGCATATTAGTTATAGCCTTAACCTACATTGCAAATAATGTTGAATGACCTCAAAGATTTATAAAAATAAAAATGAAAATATCACTTAATAAACCCATCATTCATTTATTTTAAAGAACCCGTTTTTGAAGGAATATGATTTTGTTTTTAAATATTAGAGTATACAATTGGTTATGGAAGAGCTGTCTAATCAGACAACAAATCAATTATTTTAAATTAAAAGGAATCAGCATATTGGTCTCGTAAATATAGTATGCAGTTCAGTCTCTGGTTAAATGGGCTTAACACCGGCTCAAATCAGTAATCTATATGATAAATAACTGTATCGATTGTAGCACAGCAAAAAGTTGATTTACTAGACAGAGCCGCCGCCGGGAAAAAATTAACCCTTTAAGGACAGCATAAAGCTTTAATGCCCTCTGCTTGTACGTAGGCATGATGCATGAAAGCAGCACCCGTGAGTAACTTTCCGGTGCTGCATCCATACATCATGCAGACTCTACGAGGTACACTCCCGAAGGGTCGGCATGATACACCAATGCAGCGCTGCGAGTTACTCGCCAGTTCTGTATTGATGTATCATGATGACAAATGGACATGACATCTCGAGGCATCATGCAGTCCTTAAAGGGTTAGCCAATGACATGTAAATGGTACACACTGGTGAAGAAGTAAAACATCTAGGGGGGGGGGGGTTTACAAAAATTGACGGTCACAAAGATGATTGGTGTGAGGGAATTATACGGCTCAACCGGGGAAATAAAATCGAGGAGTGCGTAGCTGACCTAGAGTGAAGACATTCATACCCACGCCACGAGAAATTATTAACATGATCGGTGAATTAAAACATTGTTACCATTAGCATTGAAATCGTTTTAAAAGAGGAAGAAAGTATATGGCTGGGACCTATTAGGATAGCAGTTAATTAAAGTGACACTGTCATCTTATACCTTCATAGTCTTGATAGTGAATTACATTTTATAATTTAATGTGTAAATAGATATTATACCCTTCTAATCCAATTCCATCTGACTGCATTTAACGTGAGAGAATTGGCAGCAGAATGTCATTTGGAAAGCTTACAAGAAATACTTAGGTATACCTGATTTTTCTTACAATTTTCTATATTTTTTACAAGCTCATGCTGTTACTTTATAAATTATTGTTAGAGATGCAAGAAGTCTTAAAGCTCATTTATGTGTTACTTTATATGTTATCAATTATGTATATCAATCATGCTTATACATGCATAGCTTTTTATGACATATCGATTGATATAACGGTATCCGAAACTTTAAAATAGTATTTTAGAAATTCAGAGACAGTGTCACTGTAACTAGTTCACGCCTTCGCAGGGTGAGAGTGATTTACAAAGACGACAAAAAAAGAATATATTTAAAGACGACAATAAACAAAGTCGGTAAGAGGCCGACTTGACATAAAGCGTTAAGACTACACGACTATCGTCTTACGTTCACGCCACTCTGACTCCGCTGAAAGTAAAGGTCTACCATTAGCCTACTTTACATTAAGTATTGATGACAAGTGGTAGCATTCAGGGTTCCCACTATTTTCCAGTCACAGTTTTAACTGAGAAATAATTCTTTTAACTGACGTTTAGAGCTGTAAAATCCAGCAGATAACACACAATGTTTTGAAAATCTAGAAGTCAAATGGTACATTCTGTAAATTTTGCTGAAATAAATTTCAACTGACTTTTTTTTCTCAAAATCTAGAAAATAACTGACGAAACACGACAACTTTCTGTTTTATAACTGACATTTAACTCACCCTGCTCACTTTTCAAGCAAATACAATCAACAGACTTTTAACTGATGGGTGGGAACCCTGAGCGTTGAACGCTGTAGTCACTTTCTCCTCCAGCCGGTCAAAAATCGTTGAGAAACACTAGAGGAATATTAATATCTTATCAGCTTATATTGTTGTTTCTCCAAAATATTCATGTCTATCCCTTTAAGGGCAGCATAGTGCTTTGATAATGGTATATGCCCTTTGTCGTTATGACGTGACTCTACTTGCCAGGGCTACGTTAATACACCACGATGATGCAGGATATAGCACATCAAAGCGATATATGGTTCTTAGAGGGCTATCAATGAAGGTACATATTGATAATATATGCACTGGTAATAATGCAGCATACACAAGTAAAACACCTAACTTTTTTTAACTTTTTTTTTTCTTTTTGCATATGCTACGACAGAAAACGTTTCATGCGCCATGTCAGAAATATCTATTATTTTACACTTTTGTCGTCGAAATGGCAAACAACTGTGAGTAACTAGACTTCCCTTTAATAGTGACTCCTTTCAGCTGCAGTCAGAGCAAGCTTATGAATGCACATTTCACACAAGACAGTCGGTGATACAACAAATGGCCAAAAATGACTCAGTATAACTCTACCATTTAGGTAAGACAGAACAGTAGAGAATATTTGACCGAAAAGGTGAAAGTACAAGGTGGAGCAGTAAAAAACATAAAACAAAACTGATCCTGACAAGACATTTTTTTACATTTTAATATTGTATTCAATAGACTATCGGTAGTTGGTTTCCCTACACACAGAATGGCATGTGAGCGTGTGTGTGTATGTGTGTGTGTGTGTGTGTGTGTGTGTATACGGCAGGGTGTCCAAAGTCGCCCACCCCTGCTCCAGGGTCCCCAACTTTATCTAAACATACTTGGCAAACCAGGAAATTGTGCCATGCGTGCTAATCTTACCGATGACATCGTCCATGTTGGTGACGTTCTTGTCCATTTGACCGTCACGCATGGGCACGGCCGCACTCAGCTTCGTCTGGATCTCGTCCACGCACTGCCTGAAGTTCTCCTTGGTGTCCTGTACAACAGGAAACAGGCTTTTATTATATCAACACTGTCAGTCTGATATTGAGAATATGATGGTGTTCAGTTTCATGTGTCGCCTATTGAGCGCAGCAAATGTGCTCTTACGCAACTTGGTAGATACTCTAACAAGTGACACCCAGTTTACATCTAATATCTGGAGTCACTGGCACAAGGCACTCCATGTACATTTTTATGGTTGATGTCCGCCAAATACTGGAAATAGTTTTCCGGTGAATATATTGTATACAACATACTCCTGTTCTCTTTTTTTTAATATTTGATATCTATATTATTTTTTCTATATAACCTATGGAGTCTGAAATATATAATTGAATTGAATTGAATTTAACCGTTTGAGGACGGCATGATGTATCAATGCATCGCTCGTAATTAGAAAATTATGGATGGGGGAAAAAAACGATTCTATAAACCCCACCAAGAAGGTTTTGACTTGTTAACCAATAGCGATTTAAGAATGATATTGAGGATATGATGGTGAATTGGAAGGTATTTAATGGAGTCATATTGGGGGACAGTATGTTTGATGTGTTTTTTTGTTTTGTTTTTATTTGATTAAATTTTGTTTTTGTTTTGTATGATGTAGCAGTACCTGTAGCTGTGCGATGTATTCACTGAGGAGGGTGGCCTGTGCCTCTGTCTGCGAGTCACGCTTCAGTCGGTGTAGGTGCTCCAGGACTGTACTATACACTCCGGTACCCCTGTGGACAAATGACAACATTAAGAATATAATTGTGAAATTAAATGAGACTTACCAGGGTAAGGCGATATTTGATTATAATTTTGCCGAGGGCACCACGAGTGGTATTATCTGTTACTAGTTAGCGAGTTGTGTAATTGTGGACCAAAGTCATAACACCATTAAAACTGAATGAAAATGTATACCTGAGTTTCTTTGGGTTGGGGGCAAAAATATGTCTATATCTCTTGTTGGGGATAAAGAATTGTTGCCAGTAGTTGGGGGGGGGGGGTACACTAAACACCAACGTACTTAAAAGTATGGCATAAAGAGTCGTGGTGGATGAAAATAACATTAGAATTTATTTTTTTTAATCCAAAAGGAGATCCGCTCCAGCACCTGTTTTCAACTACGGTATTAAATGTCAGGGTGTTAATAAACGTAGTAGGGCATGCTTGAGAAATTACAGCCCCTGCCGCTAAAAACATTATCACTCCCTAAGTATATTCTTGGGAGCAGAAACTATGTCACACAGTCCAGCACGGTCCTTATCAGGCTTATCTCCCCTATGATAAGACACCCCCAAAGGGGTCTAGATACATAGGCAATGTACTAGAAAAAGGTGTTAAAATCCTTATCACAAGAGATCTAGTGTACATACAACATAAAGGATTGCAAAATCTGAAAGATATTCAGAATATCCTCTAGAATTGAGATGGGCAATATTCTAATACATGTACCATTATTTGCAGAGTACATTGCCTACGTAGCTACATTGCCTACGTAGCTAAACCCTTTGCCTTTCCCTAGCAACCAGAGCTTCAGCACCCGAGAATAGCTGATGAATCGACCTACTTGAAGGATAGCGTCTTGGCATCGTCCACAAGCTGGGAGAGTGGGACGCCTGAGTCTCGCAGGGCGATGAGGATGGGTGGTAGCACCATCTCCTTGAGCTGAATCGACACGTACCTACACCGACAGACACAATAACAGGCATGATAGTGACCAATCTCAAAAATAAAATACTTAGGATATACTTTTTTTTTAAATAAAATAAAATAAAAATTCATATTTTGATGCCCCTGAATAAAGCTTCTCTATAGTTACGTACAGGTCTTCACGATAAAAAAAAAAATTAAAACCTGGGAAAAATCAGCACATCAATGAGGTACCTGTAAATTAAAGGTGTGACATTTACCTAAGTAGATCTTACATTAAACATTTTGAATTATCCCAATGAAATAACGGTACTAAGAAATGCATTTTCTATAAAATGGTGAACATTTTGGTGTTTTCTGTACTTTTCTAGTCTATAAAAAGGGCCAAAAAAGGGAGACAGTACTTTAAGTCAAATACAGTAGATATCCTATTTTTTAATAAAGTAGATATTATATTTTTCTTAAGTCAGTCAATAGCCCCTTACTTGAATGAGGCGACGATCTGGCCTGACCCAAAGTATTGGTAGTGGTCGTGGTGTATGGAGTGCGGACAAATGTCCTTGTCTGTGCGTCGTGTGTACATGTTACCATGGAAACGCAGCTCCAGGTATTTAGCAAACGACATGGACCAGCTCTCCAGGGACAGGGGTGCCACCGGTGTCACCTACAGGAAAAGAGATAAGTCTTATCTCTGAATTTGAAATCAATTGTCTCAAATACCAGTAGTTCCAGCAATACCTCATGTCCTGGTAGTGGATTTGTATACAATGTCATCATAGAACTCCAAAAAAAAGTATTTAGATGTATATTAAACCCCCGGTATATCCCAAGGCAGGAGCAATAACTTTTTAAATCATCAAGTGTTTATCATCCAATGCCTAACAGGAGTAGAGAAAATGGAAGGAGAATATGAACGCTCTATCAAGCCTATTTAATAGATAAGTAGTGAAGAGTGTTCTTTATCTTTAAACTTTTTGAGGATGAGATTGGAATGACTCATGGGTATACATGTAGTACTTTATCTCGCTGCTTTAACATCATGAGGTACTGTTACCTGTTTGAAGATCAATTACAAAATTTGTGGCCCTTCAAATAGTTCTCCATCCATTCACCGCCCCCTCCCCCAAAAACATGAATACAAATATAAAAAATAAATAAATAAATAAATAAATAAATAAGTAAGTAAATAAATAAGTAAATAAATGAATAAATAAATAAATGAATAAATAAATGAACACTTACGCGCTTACACCTGCGACACCAGGCCCATGTGAGGATGGAGTTCTGATACCCGTGTATGGGGGCGTCTAGTTTCTTTAACACAATCTGGATACATCCGTTGTCGTGTACAAAGCGACGGATGTGGTCGACCATCGGGGTATCACACGACTCGCTGGGACACGAGTAGGACTCGCGGAAACAATACCGCTCCAGGAACCCTCCCAGGGTGATGTCGTTACGCCCATAGAAGTCCATACTGACGATCCTGTGAATCAGGGGAAGTTAGGCAAAAAATTATATTTTTCTTTTTTTTTTCAATTTACCGGTAATTTTTTTTTTTTTACTTTTAAAAGTGGGTACATGTCCTTTGAATTATTTTATCCAAGTTCAGACAGGTCCTGTGGACACAATCAGAAGAAGTTAGGAAAAATTTAAAAAGTAAGTGTGTGTGCATTTGAATTATTCTGTCTAAGTTCAGGTTTATCTTTTTTTTCTCATGTGATTCATGAATTAGCAAAATAAAAATCCTTATTTGCCTGACAAATTATTAGTGAACCTTGCAAGGTGATGGATAATAATCTAATTTCATAAAGATCCAACCAACGACCATGACATTTGATAAAAATACAAAAAAGACTATACTTTATTTTTTTGAGATACAAGATTTACTATGCTTAAGTTCTGGAAGGGCCGTATTCAATGCCCCCCATTGAATACAAAATGGCTTCAAGTAAAAAAGTAAACACAAATGCCAACTACATTGATACCTCTCTGATGTATTTCACTCTTGGGATAGTGCCCCAGCCCCCACTTGTGACGTACATCAGAGACGGCATCAATACAATGGCCGTTGGCAGTTGTCTATATATGTCTAAAGACTTGGCCAAATCCCAATGTGATTGTCCTCAACAAAGGATAAGACGTAAGAATAGGTTCATCAACTGCTCCTTACCAAGGGTTGACGCATGGGTTGGGGGTGTTGTTGGACACATAGCTGAATGAAGAGAAGAGCACGGCAATACGCTGGTGTTGGTAAGGGTCGAGGCAGTCTATACGCCGCTCCCAACTCCCAGAGAGCGGAAGACCTCGCTCTTCGACACCGCTCCGGTACACATTCGTCTTCTCATGTGGACAAGGGGCGAAGGGGTACGTGATACGACCACCCCGCGCACGGAAATCTACCAAGAGGGCCTAGGAAAAGACATTTATATATAGGCTCTCATTCAATCTTTATTTACCAGTCCGGTTTTTATTTACTATAGAAGTATGGAGCTCTTTATATATATGATGCACGCTGACCTAGCTTTGTTTCACAAATACAAGTTCCTAAATTAAACCTCGACAAAATGCTTTTGTTCTATATATATTGTACGAAGTAAAAAAAAAATAAATAAATAAATAAATAAATAAATAGATAAAGTCATACCTGAGTATTGGGGTCGCCGAGTGGAGCAGTGAGTTTTGCTGTAACAAAGGGGTGCGGTGGTTCCAGCGTTGTATCAGTGAGATGATCTCGCAGCGGCTTCTCTTCCTCGGGTTCCGCGTGAAATTTATGTCTCGGTTTCTCTCCGTGCTCCGTCTCCAAGGCGCGCGACCAGTAGATGTCCTTGGGGAAGTGTTTCCTAAGGATGCAAACCTCACCGGATTCTGTCTTCAAGTAGGGTATATCATACTTCAGGTAGGGGGACACGGTCAGTATGATATCGTCCAGCGCTTGTCTGAAGTGATGCTGAGTACCACGCACTTCCTCTTTTAGGTCCTGCGTGCTCTCGAAAATCGACTCGTCTTTGGATTTCTGGTAGTTTTGAAGTGGGTCGGAGAAATCCTGAACAACAGTGGATATATCGCGACTCAGTCTCTTTGGGTTTTTACTAGTAGTATCTGTGGATTCGGTGGGAATTGTTTTCTTTGGTATTTCCACCATTGTTGCTGGCTCTTGTTTCACGGCAGCATCAGAGCCCTCTGCGGGGACAGTCCCAGGCTCACCCTCTGTTTTTGAGATATCAGACCCCTTCTTCTCTCCAGCTTTACTCAATTCTGCATCCACCTTCCCCACCTTTTTCTCGTCTTTTCCCCCATCCGCTTCGATCACCTCGAACGCTTGGTCATGCGGGTGGGCGCTATCATCGAACAAGGCCATCATATCTTTGGTGGCCACGGTGCCTGCTATGGCTTCCTCGGCCATTTCTACGCTGCTGTGTCGACTACTGCCCTCCGTTGGCCTCTCCGACTGGGGGCCAGAGGGCGAGGGCACCAGGCTGGAAATTGGGAATTCGTTCTCGTTGGGGCCAGCAGGTGGCATGGCGAATTCATCCATGAGGAATGCCGTCTCCAGCTTGCCGTGGTACGCAGCGTACATCATGAAGTGCATGATCTTCTTCACCTTTAAGTAAGTAAGTAAGTAAGTAAGTAAGTAAGTAAGTAAGTAAGAGAAATATTATTTTGCGAGAATACATAAGATGCAGGTTATACATGACACTTCACTAGAAGGTTCCTACTATTTTTAGTCACAGCTTTAACTGACATTTATTCCTGACAAAAATAATTTCAACTGACATGTTTAGTACTATAAATCCCACAGAAAACTCGCAATTCACATCTAACCATACCCAAATTTCTTTTCATCTAGAAGTCAAATGCTGCGTTCCATAAATTCTGCTGAAAATACTTGTTTTAACTGACATTGTCTCAGAAATCTGACTTTTGAAGAATATAAATCTTAACTGACTTTTAACTTACAGGTGGGAACCCTAATGTATCATCTTTTCCTCTTACCTAAACACATCCGCATTAGGACAAAGAGAAATACAAATGACAGGAAATCTTTGTGAGATCAATACTTGGACAAACCTTGGAACAACTAATGATCGCTTCCAAGGTCACAGCGGGGACATAGACAGTAACAGGGACAAACCTGTAGGCCGTCACTTCAACACTTATCCCCCTCCTCAAGCAGCACCATCCGGATGGCAAGGATTTGACACAACCGTTTTGAGTTTCATAAAGAATCCCCCTAGATCCCCCGCGGGGATCCTAGAACTAAATCTGGAGGAAAGAAGGTGGATGCACCGCCTCTGCAGCATCACACCCAATGACTTAAACCTACTATACTGATCGACATTCAGGCCCTAGACCCCCAATAATCCGTTAAAACATGAGATGACTACTTGGCCTACCCTGGTGAGTTCGGGGTGAGTGCCCCCTCTGAGGGTGACCGTACAGCCGAGGTGGGAGGCACAGCCGTCAAAGTACATCAACGTCTTGGCCGTTCCTAAAAGAAAACATGGTTTATAAGGACAATTAACAAAATGCTCTCACATAATAATACATTATTTCAAATTCTCTTATAATGCCTTCTATAATATCAATAATATAGTGTGAAATCGCTCCACACCCAAGTTGTTTATTTGTATGTTCGATTATGTAGTCGTAAATTCACCATATAGTTTCTGTAGTACTTAATTCATGGAATAGCAAATGTTCGATCACCAATGCAAACTTTGACAAATCCTATAGGCTGCATAGAGGGTCTGCTTATAGCTATTTTAGTAGTGCGCTTATTTATCGAAATCTTTGTTTAAGCCGCATCCTATATAGGCGTTTTCAGTATCAAATTAAATCTGATTTTAATTACTATACACGCCGTTTCTACGCAAGGAGTTGTGTTTTTATATCTTACCGTTGGGCAGAATGAAGGTCTTGAGTCTGAAGGTGTGACAGAAGCCGAGGGACGTCTTACTGACCAGCCCGTCCACCGACGACACAATGTCCGCCTGGGTAAACCGCGCCACCCTCTCCATCACAGACTGGTAACAATGACAATGACAATGATAATGATTTTATTACTCTAAACCTGCGAAAGGTACATGAGATACATGGGTCATGGGTATATACAAATATGATACAGTAGCATATGTCATAATATTTTCCAAATTATATTTTTCACATAAGGGGGTGGTGGGGGCGTTAACATTTTCGACCCCTCCTGAGGAGAGGACGTAAAAAACTATACCCCTTTATAGCACAAAAGCCCATGCGTTACTATAGTTCAAAGGGGGAGGGCTGAGGGGGGGGGGCACAAAATATTCCCCCCGTGCGCTCGAAGGGGGGGGGGTAAATATTTTCACGCTACCAAGCCCCTGTAATTAATAAATGGACACTCCCTAAACAGTCGAGGGTTTACAGTAGCAGTTATCTTATAATCAGGATTTGAACTGCCGACCTACGACATGCAGTACGAAACTCTACTACTGGGTGACCGCTGCAGTCATGCTCCGAAACAATATTTTCGTTGTTAATTCAATGAAAAGATTTTCTACGATCCAGTCAAGAAAGGAATGTTAAAATACAAAATACATTGGATTGCAATCTCCTATATGCAAATTCAGCTAAATGTAATTCTAAATGTTAATTTCTTGACTAAGGCTCGAAGGGATAGAAAATTGTAATATCACTTATGTAGTCCTAGTTCTTTCTCTAAAACTATTTCTACATCAAATACTCTGAATTTCAGTTGGTCTACTTACGGGTTTGACGTTGATGACTAGCGTGATGCCGGAGTGTAGCAGGAATTCCTGTGCTACCCGCGATGCTGACTTCTCCACCAGCAGAATGTCCGGTTCCAGCCCCGCGATACGACCCACACAGTTCTTGAGGAACTTGTCCTCCTAAGAGACATTATGAAAAAATAATTAATCTAAAATTTGAATTTAATAAAAATTAAAAAAAAGGTTTTAAACATTTTTTTGTTGGCTTTAATTTTTTTAAATACATAAATATTAGGAACTAATAGTTCATACAATGTGCTTATAGTCCCCTAGATTTTAGGTTTGGGTATATGTTTGTGTGGGATTTTTGAATCGTTGTACTTTAATAATCATATACACTCTATATCAGAAATATATTTCTGGAACTCGGTAATTTAAACGTAGCCTACTAGCTTTTGTAAGCACTTAAGCTTCAGGATGGACAAAAGACTTGAAAAAGAGAGAAGATACATGTACTAGAAAACCATTAATTTCACAGTACCGTGAATCAACACAATCTACCGGTAATTACTTTCATGATTTTTAATTTAGGCAGTGGCGTCTGACTTTTCACTATACTGGCCTACTCACCTGTAAAATAAATATTTTCTAAAAACCCTCTTTAGGGTGGGACAAAATCTAAAAACTTGACCTACCTGTAAGATCTGTGGTTCTAGGGAGGAGAATTTGTTCTCCACCCTTTGGTACTCTATTGGCGCGCGGAGTAGCAGCACCTTCGGGTTGACGATGTGTTGCCGCATCTTTTTGTGGGTCACGTTCTTGGTACACACCACTCCGCAGATGATGCTTGTCTGGGATCGATTCCCGCCCGGGATCTGGGAAAGAAGACGCGAGGTTGGTTTGACAAACGAGGTGGACAACATCTCAACATGCTCTTGAAAAGCTTTGGTTTTGAAGCGATTTTTTTTTACAGTAATCAATGTATACAAAACATGTCTATGTATTAAATTTATGCTGATGTAATTTTCTCCATATTTCTTTTTCTATAAACCTAAGAATATCAAAATATGTTTAAGAAATCTTATGTCTCCACCATGGTTTGTGTTAGAGCAACTGCAATTTCTAGAGATATTTAATAGCAATCACACTCTGGGTTTTGACTTAAATGATATAATCTTAAGGGTGAAACTGTGCACACATTATACCATCAGAGATCAGACACATATTCTTGTCAAGACTAGCATTACCTTTTTAATCTGGATGTACTGGCGGATGTCCATATCGTCTTCCTCGTGTCGGACGTCCGGCCGCACGACTTGAGCTACCTTACACGTCACCGAGATGATGGTCTCGGCCCACTTCAGCGAGAGACCTTCGCGGGTGAGCAGCTGGTGGGTCAACGACTTGAGCTGCTCTCGGTATGCTTTACTGTATACGACAAAATCAGTTGTTTTACCGTCATTTTGTAAAAGGAATGTGTTTTATATTTATGAAGTTGATAATGTTAGTATTGGTCCATCATCATGATCATGTCCTCCTTAGTTAATGGATTAACCCTGGACAAATAATGCTTTAGTACATTATGTCCTTGTGGCTTCATCGTCATGATATATTGTTCAGGCGAATAACTCACCAGTGCTGCATTCAAGTATCATGCCAACCCTACGTGGCTGATACACTCCTGAAGCACTGTCGATAACGAGGAGGGGGGGGGGTTGTTGTTGTCGTGACCACAACTACAAAAGTGCCCAACAAACCTGCTAGCAAAATCCAGCTGGACTTAATTATGCATGATTTTCCCCTCCATTAGGTCTCATTGATCAAGCTGTGGTCAGCTGGTCACCTGTTGGCCAAGCTGAGGCTCAGTCATACTGACACTTGTTTACAAGTGCCTTTACTAGACACTGACACACTGTCTGTGTCCTGAAGCACGGCATGAATGGTGATGCATGAATGCAGTTTCAATCATGCATTATAACAACAAAGCGCATGATACATTGACGCAGAATGGCTTAACAACACTTTAAGTACGGCATGTACTTGATAAATGACATTTGTTGTCACGAGTAACTCGCCAGGGCTACATTAGTGTATCATGCCAACCCTTCGCGAGTGCATGATGCTTGAATGCAGCACTGATGAGTTACTCGCCAGGGCTGCAGTCATAAAAGGCAGAATGCAATAAGGCATTATGCTGTCATTAAAGGGCTAAATGAGTAACTGACCTGAGTACTTCGTACGCGAGTCGCTCCCCGTTTTCCTCGCGCATCTGCTCTGGGTTCTGCCAGCCCAGCTCGTCCACCGCCATTTTGTCACTGCTCACCGCGAATGCACCTGGGCAACATTAAAAAATATATAATTAATTCCATCTTTAAAAAAGTATATATACTTTTTTTAAACAGAATAGGTTATATAATATTCTTCTCAATCATGCATCCTGACTAGATTCCCATTCATGACAGATTCCCGTGAAAATGTCAGATTTAATTCTCTGACTTTCCCTCCCTTTCCCTTATTAAAATTGATCATATTTGATGTACGCCGCGATATTAAACTAATCGCTCATTAATTTGATGGCGCTTTACCCACACGCTACTAGCCTACCAGATTTTGTTACATTTATATTCTTTATTTCTCCAGACTTTCCCTCGGAATCATGCCTCATGGCAAAATTCGACAAGATTCCATGACTTTCCCCGAGCCCTGAATAAGCACTTGGAGTGCATTTCACATGTATTTGTAATCTACATGTATAGATGATCTACCGAAAGTATAGTTGATAAATTGCTCTTACCCTTGAACAGTTCCTCGGTGGTAGAGTCTACCGCGGGCTGCGTGAGTGGGGGGCCATCAGCCAAATCCAGACTCACTGTTAGCGAATAAATAAACCCTTTTATTTATTTTTTCAAAATAAATAATTACGTAATATTAGTACATCACCAACATGTCTAAATACACACACAGTTTAAAGCAAAGAAAAATCACACTTTAATTGGCCACACCAACATTTTGACTGGGATTATGTGTTTAATTTAAATACGGAAAATAAAACCCATGTTCCTAGTCATGATTATTCTGCTCAGATTCTATGTGTGGAGATGGGCAGTGGGCAATGATATATTCTTTGACCCGTCATCCCAAAGCAACAAAGCTAAATTTGTAAATCTAGACAGGCGAAACGCACTTCTTTTTTCCAAAAGGAGAATGCATAGAACAAAAATTTGGTGTGGCCCTATGGTCCATGGATCATCGGCTTCCTTACAATCCTGAGTTTGAGGGGAAATGGTGGTAAATCCAGCACTGTAAAAACTAAGCTGTAAAACACTTAAACAATGCAGCTGTACTCAACCTATTCCATCAAGCTATATCATGTAAGTTTATGGTAATGCTACTAGTATTATGAACGAAGCCTTCATTTATAGCTTTATTTTGCATAATCTATTGAAACATTATTTTGGTATTATAGGCCATATCTGGCGTATTATATATATATATCACATTAAAAGCCAAACACAAATCTTATTAGAACGAAAAAAATATAGATACTATAGGTATAGCATTAAGCTTTATGAAGCAGTATTACGGTAGCAAGGATAGTTAACGAAATGTGTGTTGGCAAACTATATTGAGAGCTGTGCCAAGTGTAAAGGCAACAACGCACAGGAGCCCATGTCGTTAAAACAGGGTTAAGCTTGGCATAACTGTCGTCCAAGACTTTCATAGCTTATGCAGGGGATTGTGCTTAGGGGAATACATCCAAATGATTACAAGTCAAAATGCTTACTATATTCAAGCACATGTTGTTTCCTAATAAAGGTTTTTCCCCTTTATATTAATTTCAAAGGAACTTCAAGCATGTTTCTTATTTTCATGTTATCTAATGCCAAGAATGGTATATTTAAAACTGGCTTCATGAATTAAGAATTGTTCCGTAGTAAAACTTATAGCTTGACAAGAATAGAATTATATTCCTCTTAATCATTGAAGTCTAGCATGCTTAGTTAATACGATTCGCTTTCCCCAGTCCACTTGGCTAACTTGATAATTGATTTTAATCACATTTAAAAATAAAAATTCCACATCGAAAACTAATTAAAAACTACTTAATAAAGAGTTTATTGGAATGTTGTAACGCTACATTATATCAAGGCGAAGTCACTGCTTTGCCATTATTTAACAATATACTATAATCAAGTAGTTGCAGCCAATGAATCTTAACTACGGCATATATTTAATCTGATGGTATCGGCAGATAAAGTGGTTATGAGATTAATAATAAAAACAAATAAAAAACAAATTCAACTCATCATCATGTAGAAATAAAATATTATCTCAGACTGCAAAGAAACGTTAGTATCGGTGAAATAATGTAGTCTCAGATCCACTGAGTGTTTTGTGTCTCTTTTATTGTTGCATTTGGTATTGTTTTCTCGTTGGAATTGCTGTATTTATATGACTGTTCTACAGACACAAAACTTGTAAAGTAATTTATGGCATGCGCCCTCTTCCCATTTCCCCCCTCATTAGATTATAAACCCTTCAAATTTTCACAATTCTCAGAGACAATTGAAGTCTTAATTACGAAAATGCCATTAAAATAATCGTGTAAATGATGGCGTTTGCTGGGGCCAAAATATTGAATCGCTAAATCACCATCGCGACTCATCGGACGTTCACAGTGAGGATGAGCAGTTACAACAGTGCTCTGAAGTGTATCGATACCAGTTTTAACGACCGCAGACATGGCCGCTTACACAGCAGAGCTAGCTTTCTAGGCAGAAAGTAGATTCCAGGAGATTATTATACACAACCAAAGAAAAACACAGGCAGAACACAGCGGTGGATCTGTCGCTAATGCACAGACAGGACCCAGGGGGCGGTCCGCGATGACTAAGCGATGATGGTTTGTTCAGTTGATGCGGACAGTGAAACAATCATCTTCTTCGCACAAGGAGTCAGTTAAAAAAAAGTGGGAGAACAATGCTGTGATAGTCAAGGTTAGAAAACGACTGGAAAATTCTGTTAGTGTTTTTAAAAAGGGGTGAATGTTATCTCATATGTCCATGCACATCTATAAATGTCTTTATTGTGATTTCTCTTTTCTTTTCTTTTATTGACCATATAGCCATTAATGATCACAAAAATGGGGGAATTATTGCAAACATTTGTATGAGGAGAATCTGTTATTTTTTCCAAGTCATTTTCATTCCATGCTATATAACCCTTTAAGGACCGCATAGCATTTTCATGTGCTATGCCCTTTGTCGGCATTCATGCATCATGTCAACCCTTTGGGAGTGTATCAACCCTGTACAGTCGGCATGATACATGAGTGCACCCCTGGCATGAAGATCAACCCATAGGGTTGTCATGATGCTTGAATACGGCATTGGCAAGTTACTTGTCAAGGTTCCATCCATGCATCATGACGACAAAGGCCATAGCACATTAAAGCCCTATGCTGTCCTTCTATAAGGTATACATATGGTAACAGGGAGACGGGTAGCAGCAGTACGTAGGGAGAGGAGGGAGGGAGTCTCAAGCTGCTATGTAATAATGGAGTCAACAATAAAACAAGTCTTAGAGAAACTCCCAACATGTTTCACTTCACTGTAAGGCCAAAGGAAGTATGGTGTGTTTCACATGATTCTGCCGTGCTTAACAAAATAGGGCCGACCTCAATTTCTTTGATAATTTTAGACAATTTTTACCAGTCTTAGAGTCATATTTAAGGCCTGTGGTAATGCATCAAAAGAGTTTTCATTCTTCCGATGACATATTTTTTATGATACAGACGGTCGTCCTGGCCATTTAAATTAGACAAATGTTTGGTAAATCGTTTGGCAACTTTTATACAAATATTTGGAAAATTTTTGAACTAACATTTGGCAAATAATAAAGCTATATTTGTAAAATAGTATACCAATATTTGGCAATTTGAACGCCAATAACGGTCCTGAAGCACACTGTTAGTTCCTTTGGCCTTACCAGTACTGACCACTGGGTGCTGGTCCAACTCTTTACCTTCTTGTTCTAGTTCACTTTGCTCCTCCCAGAGGGAGCAGTCTTTTACCAGGTCAGATAAAGTTACCGCAAGGGTGGACCCTAGTGACAAGAGCAACAAGGGGTTTTAGTATCCTCAATTCTATTTTTTATATCCCAAATTCCTTTATATTAAAATCTCTGGTAAACAAATCTACAGGTACAAAGTATATATATATATATATATAAAGTGAGGGGAGCCAGCTCCGGGTATTGCCTAAGCCCTGACACTGTGACCAAAAGGAATGATAATTATATATAGGAGTAGTATATTTCTTTTCTCATACCTAACTACTAGAAATATGACTTTTAGAAATATAGAAACTTAAATATGAAAGCAAATGAATATACAAAATTTACTGGCGATCATATTTCTATAATAGAGAAAGAGACAACCTACCTTTATCACTGCTGATTGAAGACACAGATGCTCTCAGTTTTTTCGGTCGCTCTGGAAGTTGTGTCCCGTCGACATAGAAGACCGACCTCGCGGCACCGTCGGCCAAATCATTACCCGACACGGTCGACGGAATCTTATTGAACTCTGACAAGGAATCTGGAAGGAAATAATGAATATACCGTATTCGACGTAATAAGCGCCCTGGGCGCTTAAAATATTATTTTATGTGAAAAAATCAGCCTCAAACATTCATTCTAATAAGCGCCCCCCATGGCTGTCATATACAGACCTCAGTGGCATCTAGAAGGCTTCTTACACCCTTATTACTTCACACTTGGCTTGACCTTAACACCTGCAGGCATTGTACTACTTTAGGTATCCACGCACGCACGTGGTTGCGCCCTGTACACTCTACAGTACTGGTTGGGTGTAAAAGGTGGAAGGTGGAGATGGCACCAAAACGAGAACTGCTTGCAATATGTTTAATATCATGTATAAAAATTAATGGATATTTTTCCCAAAATTTGGATGAAATTCCGCACTGGTGGGAACTTCCAAAAATAGTATAAGTTTTGTATTAGGGTCATTATACATGGTAAAAGATCTGAATTACGGGCCCACCACGTGGGGAGCATGCGGTAGGGTGGGAGGGGGTCATGGTGAAATGTACAAGGTGCCTCTTGCAGGATTAGATGGGTGGGAGGGGGCGGGGGGGGGGGGGGGTGCTTAGGTCAGCATACCCAGACAGTCACACACATATACACACACACACCGACTTCACCTGAAATCTACACCATCCTAATATTATCTAGGCCAGGCTCTTTTAGATCTATTTCTTGGAGTAGGACACAAGTGGATATGTGTTGGTATAGGTCTCTCCCCTATAAAGGGGAAGATGGGACTTGTGGTACGCTGCTTCACCAACCTGTACATGTATGTGGATGCCTACTGTTGTCTTCCCTATAAGGGGAAGATGGGAGTAGTGGTACGCTGCCCCACCCACCTGTACATGTATGTGGATACCTACTGTTTTGTCTCCCCTATAAGGGGAAGATGGGAGTAGTGGTACGCTGCCCCACCCACCTGTACATGTATGTGGATACCTACTGTTGTCTCCCCTATAAGGGGAAGATGGGAGTAGTGGTACGCTGCCCCACCCACCTGTACATGTATGGATACCTATACTGTTGTCTCCCCTATAAGGGGAAGATGGGAGTAGTGGTACGCTGCCCCACCCACCTGTACATGTATGGATACCTATACTGTTGTCTCCCCTATAAGGGGAAGATGTGAGTAGTGGTACGCTGCCCCACCCACCTGTACATGTATGTGGATACCTACTACTGTCTTCCCCTTATAGGGGAAGATGGGAGTTGGGCATTGTACTACTTGGGGTATCCACGCACATGGTTGTGCCTGGGGGCAGTGGGCGTGGCTTATTGCTGTCCCCCACCCTACTCTTAGGATGTCACTGCGATCCCCTCCCATACCACACACCCAAACGCCACTCTCACCTGAAATCTACAACGTCATGATATTATCTAAACCAGGCTATTGTAACCCCAACCACACCAATCCCTCAGCCAGCCCGCGCTGATGTCAGTGCGTCCTCAGCCACGTGCTGCCGCCCAACAGCTACAGTAGGACACTGAAAGGCAAAGTCGATGGGTGGTGCCCCAGCATATCCAAGATGTACCAATATACATCTCTCCCCTATAAGGGGAAGATGGGAGTTGTGGTACGCTGCTCAGGGCCCTAGACGGGGGGGTAGCTGTGTCACTTGTCGATTTTAAGAAATGCCAATGTCCCTTGTAGATTTTAAGAAAAGGGTCTTGTCCCTTGTCACTAACACTGTAAAAATGTCACCAGCCCTCATGTCACTTGTCGATTTTAAGGAATGCCTATGTCATTTGTCGATTTTAAGAAATGGGTAATGGGTCTTGTCCCTTGTCACTAGGCCCATGTCGATTTGTCGATTTTACCTGTCTGGGGGGCCCTCTGCTTCACCCACCAGTACATGTATAGGGTGTTTACCTGCACTGCCCAGAGCCGCGAAAAGGGCCGTTTCTGTACCTTGTTATCCATTTTGGCATGGTACCAGGGTTCTAGATCGAATTTCAGCTTGATAAGCATACCGTCTTATAGCCAAGACCCTATACTTTAATCCCATATAAGGATTTGATGGCCGGGGGTGATTTAAAACATATTTATCTACATGTTTGCCCTTGCTAGTATTTTCTATTGTTATTACAACTGTACCTGTTTATGGAATTAAGAATTCAGCAGCTCAAATCGACATGAACAAATAATATAATTGACAAGCAGCATAGCACATCTTAATGCACTAATTATCTGGCTTTCATAAAGTTATTATATGTTATATTGTATTTTCAGTAGTTATCAACGGAAATTAGGATATGTAGGCACATAACTAGACCTATACAATACTATTGCACTGAATTCCTACCTGCTGCAGTGGTGATCACTGAGGCATGTTACTCAATCTTGGTTAGAATTGGCACTTAGGGCCCTATCCAAAACGACCACCTCCTCCCCCTGTGTTTCATACGAATGTTTTCCAACAAAACCACCTACTTTACTTTACATTTAACCATCTCCCATGAGAACTATGGTAGATATCAGTATTCAGTTTCTTGCTTTGTATTTCAGACATAATTATCTTGCCATTGAGGGGTTATAGAATTATGTATGATATATGTTTCATTTGGGGGGGGGGGGGTAAACACCCTAACATGGATACCTACTACTGTGTCAAGTCAAGTCAAGTTCATGTTTCAAGGGTTTTTATTTCACCAGGAAAAATTACAGTGCTCATCTTTACAGTTGATCTCCCTGTATCGATCTCCTGGAAGCCAGCAATAGCGGTCTAGCTTACAGTTCTAATATGCAATGTCTTGATATGTTGACAATTCTTCTAGATAATACTATTTTTCTCTTTATAAACTCTTTGAGGGGTACCATGGGTACATGTTCTTCTAGATTACATCAATAAATGACAAAGTATTCAACGGTAATTTCCACATTCTCACAGATTCATACTACTGACTAGGTTACATGGACAGACTTGAATAAAAATAATATAAACAGATACCCTTTTTAGGACATACTTGACATGTTACAGATCAAGTGCGGTGTCCCCTATAAGGGGAAGATGGGAGTTGTGGTACGCTGCTCCACCCACCTGTACATGTATGTGGATACCTACATTTGTCTCCCCTATAAGGGGAAGATGTGAGTAGTGGTACGCTGCTCCACACACCTGTACATGTATGTGGATACCTACTACTGTGTCCCCCTATAAGGGGAAGATGGGAGTTGTGGTACGCTGCTCCACACAGCCGTATATGTCTGTGTCTCATGAAATCGGGCCAATGTGATAGTCTTTGACTGGGTGCCATCTTTGACTGGGTGCCATCTTTGACCGGCTTGATAGAAAACACATGTAACACAGTAGCTATGCTGCCCTATAGGGGAAGCCGTTTACAACCCATGTATGGCCCTCAAAGCTGTTTCTATAGTACCAGGTTTTCAACTATTATACTGAATAAAGAGCATATTGACCGTTATTCAGTAGAATAGAACTATGGCACCAGTAGGCCTACCTAGCCATACCCGAAATGTAACACAGTAGCTGTACTGCCCTTTAGGGGAAGAAGATTATAACACAATTATAGCACTATTCTACTGAATAAAGGGCATGTTGGCCTTTATTCAGTAAAATAGAAGTATGGGACCAGTAGGCCTACCTAGACGTACCAAAAATGAAACACAGTAGCTGTGCTGCCCTTTAGGGGAAGAAGAAGATTATAACCCAATAATGGTACTATTCTACTGAATAAAGGGCATTTTGGCCTTTATTTAGTAAAATATATGTAGGGACCAGTAGGCCTACCTAGACATAACCAAAATGCAACACAGTAGCTGTGCTGCCCTAGGCTATAGGGGAAGATGATTATAACCAAATATTATAATGTTACTATTCTACTGCATAAAGGGCATATTAGCCTTTATCTAGTAAAATAGAAGTAGGCCTACCTAGACATACCTAAGATTTAACACAGTAGCTGTGCTACCCTATGGGGGAAGAATATTATATTATAACCCAATTATGGCCCTTTATTCTACTGAATAAAGGACATATTCACATTTATTCAGTAAAATAGAAGGGACCAGTAGGCCTACCTAGACATACCCAAAATGTAACACAGTAGCTGTGCTGCCCTATAGGGGATTATAGAAGATTATAACCCAATATTGGTACTATTCTACTGAATAAAGGGCATATTGGCCTTTATTCAGTACTGGTTGTGTCCTACTGTAGAGGGTAACACATGTCTGAGGAAGGACTGCAAATAGTATTTGTCTTCCCTTATAGGTGGAGCAGCGTACCACCCCTCCCATCTCCCCCTTATAGGGGAGACAAATATAGGTATCCCAATACATGTACAGGTGAGTGGAGGAGCGTACCACTACTCCCATCTTCGCCTTATAGGGAAGACAAAACAGTATAGGTATCCATACATGTACAGGTGGGTAGAGGAGCGTACCACTACTCCCATCTTCCCCTTATAGGGAAGACAAAACAGTATAGGTATCCATACATGTACAGGTGGGTAGAGGAGCGTACCACTACTCCCATCTTCCCCTTATAGGGGAGACAAAACAGTATAGGTATCCATACATGTACAGGTGGGTAGAGGAGCGTACCACTACTCCCATCTTCCCCTTATAGGGAAGACAAAACAGTATAGGTATCCATACATGTACAGGTGGGTAGAGGAGCGTACCACTACTCCCATCTTCCCCTTATAGGGAAGACAAAACAGTACAGGTATCCATACATGTACAGGTGGGTAGAGGAGCGTACCACTACTCCCATCTTCCCCTTATAGGGAAGACAAAACAGTACAGGTATCCATACATGTACAGGTGGGTAGAGGAGCGTACCACTACTCCCATCTTCCCCTTATAGGGAAGACAAAACAGTATAGGTATCCATACATGTACAGGTGGGTAGAGGAGCGTACCACTACTCCCATCCCATGTAGAAATACTGAATAAAGGCCAATACAGATGTATTCCTATTATTCAGTAGAGAATGAACCCTAACTTGTCTCATACTTCTTCTTGACTAGATCAAGGCCAATACTCTCCCATGCTATTCTACTGAATAAAGCCCAATATGCCCTTAATTCAGTAGAAATAAACGTTGACTTCTATCACATTTCTCATTTCTCCCATACTTCCCTACTAAATAAAGGTCAAACTATAAGGCCAATATGCCCTTTACTCAGTAGAAAAAGAATGCTGAGTTCTCTCATACTTCTCTACTAAATAACGGTCAATATGCCCTTTATTTAGTAGAAAATGAAGACTGAGTTCTCCCATACCTCTCTACTGAATAAAGGTTGATATGCCCTTTATTCAGTAGAAAATAAAGGCTGAGTTCTCCCATACTTCTCTACTGAATAAAGGTTGATATGCCCTTTATTCAGTAGAAATGAAGGCTAAGTTCAACCAAACCTTTCTACTGAATAAAGGTTGATGTGCCCTTTATTCAGTAAAAATGAAGGCTGTGTTTTCCCATACTTTTTCTACTGAATAAAGGTTGATATGACCTTTATTCAGTAGAAGTGAAGGCTGTGTTTTCACATACTTTTTCTACTGAATAAAGGTCGATATGGACATATGGCCAGCATACCCAAAACGTACAACATACCTTTCCCCCATAAGGGGAGGATGGGAGCTGTGGTATGCTGCTCTACCCACCTGAGCATGTATAAATCGTACCCAAAATATACCACACGCCAACCTGGTATAGGTCCCAAGTGATACATTTTCGTGTCCTACAGTACTTGCAACACAGCGGACGGCAGCATGTGGCTGAGGGCAGGCTGATGTCAGCCCCCCCCCCCCCCCCGCCAGCCAGCTTGTCTGCCTACTTACTGCATAGCCCCCTCACCACCCCTGCTCATTTTCATGTTCATTTCAGTCCCGCCCATAACGGCCACTCAAGGCCACTCAAGGCCGCAGTGCCTGTGTCCACTGTGCCTGTGTCCACTGTACTACCCCCCCCCCCCAGGTAAGGTGCCATGTTAGAGTGTCCATGTGCTAGGTCAGGATTCCATTTTTCCACCAACCCCGCTCCCCAGGCAGTGGATACCCAAAGTAGTACAATGCCCACCTGCACAGGTGTGAAATGCTCCATGTTACACACAGGTGAGAAAATCGGTAACAAAATTGCAGAAACACATTAAAAAATCTGGGGGGAAATCTGAAAAAAGGGGGGGGGGCGCTTATTAGGGGGAGGGCGCTTATTACGTCGAATACGGTACAATGAAAGAAGAAATGAGGCCAGATATGCTGTTTTATGCCATTATGGAAAACCATGCGTTATAACACGCGTATGAAGTTTCAATGAAAATA
This sequence comes from Harmothoe impar, assembly GCA_947462335.1. Classification (NCBI taxonomy): domain Eukaryota; kingdom Metazoa; phylum Annelida; class Polychaeta; order Phyllodocida; family Polynoidae; genus Harmothoe; species Harmothoe impar. The sequence continues at coordinate 26,046,936 of OX381719.1, read as the reverse complement.
TGTAAAATAACTGTAATTCCTGGTCGGGGAGATAGAAAGATACGGGTAATGATTCAAAGAATGAACCGACTTGAGTTATTATTTTTTAACAACAAGGGGGGGGGGGCAAAAGAAATCACCCGTTTTAAGCAAAAAGCGCTGATTTTCAACCATTTCACCCCCTTCCCCCTTTTTGAAAAGAAATGGTCACTCCCTTGGAAAATCTGTGTGTAATTTTGACTGACTTACCCCCATCCTCATCCTCATCCATACGTCTGATCTCCCGGAACCAGCTCGGCGCATTGTCTTCATCGTCGGACATGGCCAACTTGTCAGTCGTCACCGGGACCTCTGCAGTGTCATCTCGTGTAGACGCCTGCACACAAATTATCGATATAGATGATGTTGACACCTTACATATCCATTATATCACAGTCGGTCCTCACTGAATCATACCAGAAGCACATTTTTGAGGTCAAAGATATTATGACATTCAGTAGGGCAACTTGGTGAGTAGTACTTGGAGAACCATGGGGACTGGGAGAACTGGCCACTTGCTTCTTTTAAGATAAATGAGTCCTTGTACGATGTATTAAGAATATAAGTCTTACCTCACCGGGTCGGTATAGCGAGTACTCGTCCCGGAACACTTGCTCCCCTGACGTGACACACTCCAACCACTTGGCATCCACCAGCGCCTGCCCGATGGCCACCGCCTGCACGCTGAGAATAGATACACATACCGTAAATTCTCACGTATTAGCCGCAATATCCTATAAGCTGCATTGGGGGTCTGATTAAGGCGACTTTAGTACTGTAGTATTATACATCTAAAAACTAACGTATAAGCCACACCTTGACTTTGCCCTGGTCCTATAAGCAGTACTGGCGATCTGACTTACTTACTAGCCATGGCCAATACGCGAGAATTTACAGTAATGGGCTTCAGAGTGAAAGCTTAGAAATCCATTTCTTCTTCCAGAATCAATTCCTTGACTGGTTCATCTAATTTAACCTGGTATTGTGGTCACTCTATTTTATAGACAATGTATTTTCCCTGAAGAATCAGCATAGGAATACTTACATTAACTCTGATCAACTTTCTACAATATATTGACATAAATCAAATACCGAAATAAGTCAGAGTGAAAGCACAGGAACCCCTTGGGGGGAAAGTAGGATAAATTCCATTCCTTTATAACGAGACTTACCGGTCAGCAGCCTTATCGCGCACAATGAGCCAGTCGACCAGCTCGCCCCCGACCACACAGTTGGGGTGGGTGCGGAGACGGTGACGGTGACTCTGCATCTCGATACCGTCCACTGGGTGCTGCATTAACATCCACAACTCCCGCAGCTGCACCGAGTCCTGGACAGGGGGAGGCACAACACGCGTGTTTTACTGGTTAGTGTACAATTTTCAGGCTGAAATTTCATGACATTCCCTCACTTTCTATGACAAAAAAAGCGACTATTTTCCACGACGATATTTACCGTTCGCCACAATATAGGGTCCCGAGAAATTTTTTGAAATGTACAAAGCGAATGGCTCGTTGTAGGGATTTTGTTATATTGCTTTAGTTGTTTTTATTTTCCATGACTTTCCATGACTCATGGTAGAATTGCACAAGATTCCATGACTTTCCCTAACTTTCCATGACAACTTTTCATTAAATGACATACCCTGACTCCCTATGACTATGTCTCCATGACTCAACAATTTCCCCAAATAAACTCGGTGTATCCTTGATACACATATCAGAGATATTTATCCAATGAATAGTTTGTACAAAGTATACCGGTAGTCACAAAAACGTCATTTATCCCTCATGGGCATTTGTATGGTGGCGCCATATGGGGTAAAGCAAAGACCCATACAGACCTGGGTGAGGATACGGCGTTCATGTTGGAAGTTGTCAACCCGGGAGTACTCCGAGAGCGGAGTTACGTCAAACGGGTTCAAAGACGATGTCGGGGAATGCAGCTCAGGACTACTGGAGGATCTGTGTAACATGAGTGGTCAAAACTACAATCATAACTGATACCTCAAAGATTTCTTTTTGTATTCTAATTACCAAAAGATTCTACTTGATAAGTTGAGAATTAGGTCTGTATGAAAAATATTTTTAAATAATTTTCTATGCAATTTAATGCATCAACACCCTGCCTAGAAGCCTACCCCTCCTTTATACATGCATAAGGATAAAATTCGATTAAATTGAAATCATTGATTCCTTGGCTTGTACGCATGGTTTTACTATGATACGACAATACAGCTATGCACCTAGACTTTATTCATTCTTGTAAAATAAGAAGGAATAAAAAAAAAATCATACCTCTGTTTGTCCTCCTTAAATAACGATGAAACGCGGGATGCCTTGGAGGTCTTGCGTTTGGCGGTGGGTGTCCACCCGCTGCCCCCACTGTCCTGGTAGGTGCCCGGGTCCTCCACGGCAGAGAAGTTCTTAAGGTCCTCTGAGAGGGCCCGGAGGTCCCCTGAGGCCTCCTGGTGCTGGGCGTAACTTAACACCACCTTACAGCAATACGTGCACACACGCAGGAAGCCTGAAAATAAGGGGAAGTTTTTACAGGGGTGTGAACTGGGGAAAAGCAAAAAATCTAAGGGTTTGCATGACAGAGGGACTGCAAGACGAAACAACATTCGTCTACGCTATGGAATTTCATCATGGATATATAGCAGTTCCAGTAGTCTTTAGTTTTTTTGGGGCATACCCCTAAGAAAAAAATTGAAAATCAAGAGGGCAAATTGTGCAATTTGAGGTATTTTGGTCTGTTGAGATTTTCAAGTCCCCTCCCCCCTTACATAAACTTTAAGTAAAACAGACTTCTAATTGGATCAGGACGAAACACAACAATGACCAATCAGATTGATACTCCATGACATTTCCATGACATGCCATGACAGAAATCTCAATTTTCCATGACATCTGTAACATTCTTGGGGGAGGGGGGGGGGGGGGGGTCAGCGGCCTTGAGAAAATGTCTAAACTCGTGAAACCAAATGGTACATCCGAGGAGATTTTGTAATATCAATTCCATTATTTTCATGACATTGTTGCATCATGACGACAAATGTCATCATTTAGCAACATGCGTGCTGAAAGGGTTAAAGGGTTAACCATCTACCTGTATATCCCATGATTTTCCCAGGCACCTCTTGGTTACAGCAGCGGGAACAGAAGATCTGCCCACAGATGCGGCAGTGGTGGCGTCGTCTGAACGTGTTGAACTTGTCGCTACACTCGTAACACTCGCGGCAGTCTGAGTCCGGCATCCAGTACTGCTTAAAGTCACTGTCCTTGTAGGCCTGCGGAGTCTGTAAAACATTGATGAAAATATCTACATTAACCCTATTATTATTTTCTTATTAGAATATTATTGACGAAGAAATCAGCTGCTCCACAATTTTCAGATCGGAGTACCATAGATATTGTGGCCCAACACTGATTTAATACAGTACGTTGAAATCGTTCAACATATAGACGGAAATAAATTTAAGTAAATCCTTTATCTTTATTTGTCAATAATAGCGTAATCTGACCTGGCTGCGTCTGTCTAAGATGTTACTGAGACGGCGTAGGACGCTGGACAGTGTTCGGGGCTGACCGGCTGTGGACGACGTGGTACTGTCACTGTCTGACGGTATGTCATCTACGTCCACCACCACACCTTCGTTCTCCCACTCCTCGTCTACAACTGGTAATAGGGAAACACATTCATATAGTTCCATTTATATTGTAAGGGTTGAGGGTGGAGTGGAGATAGAGACCAGAGAGACCTTTTCTGTACTTATGTTAACCCTTTAAAGACGTCTTTGTGTTTTAACCCTCTAAGGAAGGAATGTCGGGAAATTGATGTCATGATGCACACCCAGCGGGTAACTCGCCACTGCTGCATTGGTGCATCATGCCAAGCATCCAGAAGTGTCTTAATCCTGTAGCGTCGGCATGATGCTTGGGTGCAGCACTGACGAGTTACTCACCAGGGCTGCATTCACACATCATTACGACAAAGGGCATGATGCATTAATGCAGACCTTGATAAGTACCTCATTGGTACCAAATTGTTGCATCATACTAGGGGCTAGAAGGAGCCCTCCATGTCTCTGATCATACCGAACCTATGAGGTTAAGAAACTCCCGAAGGGTTGGCATGATGCGCCAATACAGCGCATTGATTGAATTACTCTTCTGCACTTCCTTGAAGTATTGTGACAACAACTGAAAATGGAGTGTTGATGCATCATGCAGAACAGAAATCGGTACACTTTGTATGTAGACATCAATGTTCAGTTTATTTGCAGGAGTCCCATTTAATATTCCTTAAGACAATTTTAGATCCATGTTACATATTTGGTAACTTACGTGCACCACCGGAGGCAGATCTGGTGGGTGTACCCTCGCGCGACTGAGAAGTTTCTCGCGAGGATTCCTGCGATCCATTAGACGAGATAGACTTGTCATCTTCACCATCCGCTGTAGTAAAGCACCGATTGTTTAGAGAAAACCGTGAGAGAAACTTGGATTGTGTTAATTACTGTAAATTCCACGGGTGTGGGGGGAGTCATACGTAAGATGTGTGTTATATGCGCAAATTCCAAGTATACTATTATTAAGGGACACTCCAGCGACTACGTACATTTGATACCATATGTGCAAGTGGGAAATGAAAATTTATTTTTTGGACATACAAGATCTCCTATGCTTAAGCACTGGAAGGCCGTATTCAATGGCCCCATTTAATACAATGTGGTCGTATTCAATGGGCTGAAAAAAAGTTGTTTTTCCTTCATGAAATGGCTTCAAATAAAATATAAACACAAATGCCAACTACATTGATACTGCTCTGATGTATTTCTGATGTATTTCACTTGTGGGCGCTGGGGCACATCCCACTCAGGCTGTGGCTTCGTGGGATACTGCCCCAGCCCCCACTCGTGAAATACAACAGAGACGATATCAATGGGCATTGGCATTTGTCTATATATTTGTTTAAAGCATGTGTTTACCTTGAGTGCCACCTTTCCGCTTGAAGAGTCTCGAAAAGAATCCCCCAGTCGGGCGAGCGTCTGAACTGAGGGGCGCAAACTCAGTCAGGGTGGTGGGGCTGTTTTTCACATTCCACGACGCCATCTGCAAAAGCAGGAGTTTAATATAGTGTGGTCTATTCTCCGGAGCAGAAGCAGTGGCTCCGAGTAAATTCGCAGAAATTTAAAAGTTTTGATTTTTACGAGTGTACTCACAAGGACCTGTGGCACGACTACATTCGCAGCAAATTAGCGGCAGTGGATCACCGCCTATTCACAGCCTACAGGTGTGAGATGCATGTGGGTTCTCCCTGACTGTTTTCACACCTCTAGGATGCAGTACAGCATTCTCAAACATCACTAAAATATATATTTATATTCTATATCTGTAGCTATAATAAAAACAGGTAGAAATTCTGAAACTGTGCAATCTAACTATGGTGCAATTCCGGAATTGCCCTGTGCAGTTCCGGAATTGTACAGGGGCAATTCCGGAATTGTACAGATTCTGAGTCTGCGCCTGACATGTATATTATATACTATAGTGTCTATACCCCTAGATTAAGTATCATCTGTGTCACTCACTCTGTTCGGGAGAGGATCGGGAGAGTAAACAGAGCTGCTTATAGAGGCTACTATACCCCAAGCATGCATCAGTGGATTTGATAGCTGTTCAGTGATTGTGTAATTAATTTAGGCCCCCTAATGTCTATGCTAAATGTAATCATCTTTACTTGTATTGCCCTGGTATTAAAGTACCGGCACAAATAGTAGGCCTACCCTACAGGTGTCATATAAAACAAAGTAACTTTAGCCGTTGACTGTTGAGTGTTGTTGATTGTGTGGGCGTGGCTCTTGTGCATCCAGTTGTCATCTGGCACTGGTAGTTTTTCATGTAAATAGTAAACACAGTCACAGGTACTGGTGCAGGTAGACTGTCACTCTACTCACTGTCACAGTGGCAGTGCATTCACATAGATCAAACAGCGAATAACTGTGAGTATGAATTTCCATTCATCAACTCTTCTGTTGACATTAAAATCAGTTTTAATACACATTTGAAAATTATCAAAATACTCAAAACAGATGGATCTGGATTCATTGATTGAGCCTTTCAAGTTTCACTTTCAGGCAGTTGTCACTTGTTAGATTGTCCATACACGTCTAGTTTTTTAACACAGCGTTGATCTAAATCAAACCTCGTGTTTATAAACTCACCTTTCAGACCAAGTTTGTGTCAGATATTAGCCAAATAGGGATAAATACATCATGGGTTGTCAAACATTCACAGAAAATCATCCGACCCCGCCTTCCTTATTTTGATTCCCTATTATCGCTCAGATGTATCCACCTGTGTTAGTTTCGAATTAAATTAAGATATAAATGTTTAACATGCGCAGCTATGGTACAGCCATAATTATCATCACCCCAGTTTATTTCATTGGAGGTATAATTGTTTTAATCAAATGTATCAGTGCGGGTGGGAAAATTAGTTGGCAGCTATAGTGCGCCAAATACACACCAGGCGGCGACGTGTTCCGGACGCCGCCGTTTTCGCGCTCTCAAAATGACGTTGACCAGAGAACCAACTATAGTACACCTGCTTATGTCACAAATTAAAGGGGTATCCCTTTTTTGGGTCGAAATTTGGCAACATAGTTAAATCTGACCAAAAAAATCTGCCAATTCTGAATTTTTATGTTGCCAAATTTTCAATTCACCCGTCGGGGGTGAAACAGGCCAAAATCCAAGATGGCCGCCAAATAATGCAAAATCCATCTCCCATAGCATCAATATTGCCACTAGAAAGTTTTAAACCTTACTTACCCCCCCTAAATTGAGGCCTGGGAATCCGTTGGTGTTATTGGTTTGTTGCTAGGTTGAGCGGTTGCCTAGCAACGGCCATTCTAAATATCAAATTCCTTAGCAACGCCGGTTTTGGGGGTACCTAACTCAATTCTAATGATTCCCGCCCCCTCTAAAGAGGTAGCTGGGACTTAAATAGTGTTATTCTGTATTTGCTAAGGGCAGTGGTTGCTTAGCAATGCCCATTCTAGTTGGTTATTTGCCTAGCAACGGAGGTTTAAGAGGTATATAGCTCAATTTCAATGAAACACAACCCGCCTAAATTCACAACTGGCACTTTTGTAGTCTCATTCACTTGTTGCTAAGATCCTACCTACCCCAACCTACCCCCCTAAATCGAGACCTGGGAGTCCATTGGTGTCATCGGTCTGTTGCTAGGTTGAGCGGTTGCCTAGCAACAGCAATTCTAAATACCACTTTCCTTAGCAACGCAGGCTTTGGGGGTACCTACTTCAATTTTGATGATGCCTACCCCCACTAAATAGGTGGCTTGGGCTTTAACAGTGTTATTCCGTATTTGCTAAGGGCAGTGGTTGCTTAGCAATGCCCATTCTAGTTGGTTATTTGCCTAGCAACGGAGGTTTAAGAGGTATATAGCTCAACTTTCAATGAAACATAACCCACCTAAATTGACCACTGGCACTTCAGTAATCTCAATCACTTGTTCTTTAAACCCTACCTACCCCTAGACACCCCTTTAAATCAAGACCTGGGAATCAGTGTCATTTGTTTGTTGCTAGGTTGAGCAGTTGTCTAGCAACAACCATTTTTAACTTTGATTTCCTTGGCAACATAGCTCAATTTCAATAAGACATAACCCCCCACCTTCTCAAGATTGACCACTAGCAATTGTACTTGTTGCTAAGATCAGTGGTTAAGAAACTGCTGGCCATCTGGGATTGATCAATAACTTTTTATCCTTTCCAGAAAGTTTGCTGAATTATTGTGACAGATTGTGATATTAATTGACAAAAGGGGTGCAAAGTCAATTTTCAGCATTCTTTATTTTGACAGGACACTTAACCCTTTAGACCCCAAAACGGCCGGAAACGGCCGTGTCTCATTTCCCCAAAACGGCCGTAGCCGGCCGCAAAACGGCCGTTTTTAGGCCCTGGTTCAAGTATATATCAATGAGTACAACATTCCCAAAACTTTTTGTTGCTATTCAACATTGATTACTCATTATAAATTACTTAATATTAGCCCTACATGACATTTAGAAAAGGTTTAAAGGTAAGGGGAATAGATATATTGTACCTATAGAGAGCTCATTTCCTGGGGCCACACAATTGTGTGTTTTATTGGAAAATCTCCAAGATAGGCTAAAAGCCTAGCATTTGTAATTGATTGTTTTACTTGGACATGGTACCCTTGTTAATGCAAGTTATATATCATTTTGATGGGTAGACCATCAAGCTTCAAAAAAGGATGATTTGATTCAAATTCTTAATCAAAATTATTATATTTCTCATGTGATTTGACTTTTAAAGGATATTATAGTAAATTAGGCTGAAACAACTATTTCAGCCCGAGTGAGTTGTTAAGGCCTCTATGAAAATGGCAAGGACCACACATCTTCTAAGACCTGTCATGAATTCAAAATATAACGTTTGGATAGATTTTTTGAAGGGTGGTCATAGAATAAATACAAGCTTGAATGTAATGTATAGATTAAAGAATAAAAACTTAATATCATGTTAAACAAATGAGGGTGACAAATGATCAAATTTAGCCAAATTCACACGAAATCCTGGGGAAATGAAGCACTATATTATGTAATTGCCTGGGGTCTAAAGGGTTAAGCCCTTAGTGTAGGGGCATGTGGAATTTGTGTGAAGTGGTTATTTATTTTCCCCAACATATAATCTTGTTCCTTTATAGGTTCCAAGTATGCGGGCAATATTATTCCAAAAAAAGTAAATCTGAGGCAAAATTACAAACTTAAATTACCTGGATTCTGATCAAAGCTACCCCCTCCCCAAAAATAATTCAATTTTTCACAAAGTGATGCGGACACAGTGCTTACAATAAGAATTTCCGGAAATATGGTGCGGGAAATACATAAACTAACTTTTTTTGGTGTGGCTTACGGACCATAAAAACTAGCATGTAGCAACAAATAATAGTAAAAGGGAAAGATGAGTTTTGCCCCCTTATGACTTTTATCCCAGATATCCAACCCCCTTCTTCTACCCCCTAGGATATCTATCCCCTTGGATGTCCACTACCTTTACCCACTTCTGGGGACATCAACCTCCTCCACATGTCCATATGGTTGAGTCATATATGTGAAAGGGGTAGATTTCTCCAGGGTGTAAACTAAGGTAGGTTTAGCTTAGCTTAAAAATTAGACACGTCCACACAGCAAGTTGATTCAAACAGAACTGAACTTTATTAGTCATATCTCCACCTCCTGTACTCTGCTCATTAATATTCATGAGGGCCCTGGACGGCCAGCCTCAATGCCAGAGATTAGCATATTCTTATCATCCTTACAATCAGTATCCATCTGTGACCTGTGCTATATGTACCTAATTGACCTATATCTTTATATTCACCTCAGATTATCTAATAGCATATCTGGGATCTCATCAGTCCCTTTATTAACATAATTAGTAATGATCAACGCATATATTACTCATTCTGTACTTAATTCTTTATATAATTGGCGTACCATAATCAACATTCATTTGCCAGCTCATAATTATTATTATTCACATTATAATAATTATATAACGTTACGTAATCATACACAAACCATAGTCATTCTATTTATAAGAAAGTATATTACTTTGCAAGGGGGTAGAAGTCCTAAGGGGTATATGTCCCAGGAGGTCAATGTCCAGGGGGCAAATAACCTGGGGTAGGTGTCCAAGGGGTGGAGGTCTTAGGAGGTAGAGTCCTAAGGGGGTAAAAGTCCAGAGAATAGGTGCCCAAGGGGATAAAAGTCCTAAGGGGTAGATGCCCTAGGGGGTATATTTCCAGGGGGTATATTTCCAGGGGTAGATGTCCAATGTCCCTTGAGAAATGTTCTCCCTTCACATGGTATCAATCAACCATATGGGCATGTGGATGGGGTTGACGTCCCCAGGTAGGGAAGGGAGAGAAAAATTAGGTCAATGGTGGCATATTCTTTTTCATGGTAGATCTTATATTACATTGGGAAGTATTTACCTTTTTACATTTTGATTCTAGACCAGGTAGAACCTGAGTTTTTGTCACTTGAAGATGCCATATCTGCACATTTTGCACATATAGGCTATAGTGTGAGTGGATTTACTTTTCGTGATCTGAGGTTTATAAAGTTGGTACCATTGCCAGCCAACAGGTGACACTACTGGGCTATGGTCCATTGAGCTCAGGCATGGCTAATGGGCCAGGTCAATTAGGCCATTGGGGCACTAGTGTCCTCTGGTGTGGGACACCTGAGGTGTTTCTTGCCAGTGAGTATACTCTTATGATAGACTTTTCTCTTACCTGGCCTAACACTGTCCCATGTTTAACTGATAAGGCTAAGCACTTGGAAACTATCTATGACGTAGGTCTTTTTGATTTTGGGAACTTCCAATATCATATTTTCATACCCCAGTACTAGCAATAATGTATCATTGATGGGTATTTGGTATATAGTGATAATACTTCAAGGAGGTGGAATCCTATGGGAGAATAATGCTATACAAATTTTTTCAATGCTGATGGCTAAGGGCTTCCCAGATAGCTAGGGCCCTGAAAACGGGGTAGACGTCCTAGAGGGTAAAGGGGGTAGATGTCGAAGGGGATGGATGTTCTAGGGGTTAGATGTCCTAGTATAGGGTTAGGTGTCCCAGGGGGTAGATGTCCGGGGCTAGGTGTCCAAGCGGGTGAATGTCCTAGGAGGTAGAGTCCTAAGGGGGTAAAAGTCCAGGGAATAGGTGCCCAAGGGAGAAAAATTCACGGGGGTAGATGCCGTAGGGAGTAGATTTTTGGAAATCCTGTAAATTTCTCAATTATAGATGGTAATATAACATTTTCTCATACTACTATTGATAAAGGGTGGCGACAGAAAAATATTTTATTAAAAAGATTACTGAGTAAAAACATGCCTCTGGAGATGGATAACATTGTCTTGCTCTACTATGGATGAAGGGGGGAGTATAAGTGAGAAAACCTCCTTGGAGCTGTAGAATATGGTATATATCATGTTCTACAGCGGAAGTTTTCCATCATGTATCTGAGACTGCCTGATGCTACGTAGAGGTATGTGGAGTTGCCACATAGTATGTAGAGCATTGGTTGCATGGCAGTACATGTATAATATAGAACATATCTAATGGTGCCTGAAAGTATCTACCGTAAAACCTCGCGGATAAGCCGCGGCTAGTATGCGAATCAGATCGCTGGTGCGGCTTATAGGATGGGCACAGAGTTCAGGTGCAGCTTATACGCGAGTTTTTGCTTCTATAGTACAGAACTAAAGTCACCATAACCAGATCGCTGGTGCGGCTTATAGGATTGGCCCAAAGTCGGAGTGCGGCTTATATGCGAGTTAGGCTTATACACACGGTTTTACGGTAGTATATATGGTTACTTGACTAATCTCATGGGGTTAAGGCTGTATAACAAAACTTTGGAGAGGGTATGTGAAGTTGCTTGGCAGTATTTCCGTGATTTCTGTAGCTACTTGGCTGTATCTATGGGGCATATGTAGTTTCCTGACTTTATAAAGGGTTTTTACTGAAGTGCAAGTTGTTAATTAAGGCAGGTTATGTTTCACTGAAATTGAGCTATATACCTCTTGAACCTCTGTTGCTAGGCAAATAACCAACTAGAATTGGTATTGCTAAGCAACCACTTCCCTTAGCAAATAAGTTAAAGCCCAAGCCACCTATATAGTGGGGGTTAGCTTTATTAGAATTGACGTAGGTACCCCTGATGCCTGCATTGCTAAGGAAAGTGATATTTAGAATTGCTGTTGCTAGGCAACCGCTCAACCTAGCAACAGACCGATGACACCAATGGACTCCCAGGTCTCGATTTAGGGGGGTAGGTTGGGGTAGGTAGGATCTTAGCAACAAGTGATTGAGACCACTGAAGTGCCAGTTGTCAATTTAGGCGAGTTATGTTTTATTGAAATTGACCTATATACCTCTTAAACCTCCGTTGCTAGGCAAATAACCATCTAGAATTGGCATTGCTAAGCAACCATTGACCTTAGCAAATACTTAATACAGTAAAATCTCGTTATAAGGAGCACCTTTTGGCAGGGCAAATTTGCTCCTTATAACCAACCTTCCTTGTAACTGACTTCCTTGTAGCTCTTAAATGACCCCCTCCTGCCCTTACCCCCCCTCCCCCACCCACTGGTCCTTTACTACCCTGCTGAGGCCACCACATCATAGAAGGAAATCCTCTCAAAGCCCCCCTCCCCCTTGCTGGTCCGTTCCTACCCTCCTGAGGCCGCCACATCACAGAAGGAAGCCCTCTCAAAGCCCCAAGTTTTGCAGTGACTGATTTTCTTGAAAAATAATGAATCCTTTTCAAGAAGTATGCATCAAAATCTTCTCCTTATAAACGATTTTTGGCTAGAAATGCTCGTTCTATTGAGTTTTTTTCACTATAGAAAACTATGGAAAAGAAAGTGGCAGAGCAAATCTGCTCCTTATAAACGTTTGCTCCTTATAACCGTCCTCGTTATAACGAGATTTCACTGTAACACTGTTTAAGCCCAAGCCACCTATTTAGTGGGGATAGTCATCATTAAAATTGATGTAGGTACCCGCAAAGCCTGCGTTGCTAAGGAAAGTGATATTTAGAATTGATGTTGCTAGGCAACCACTCAACCTAGCAACAAACCAATGACACCAATGGATTCCCAGGCCTCAATTTAGGGGGGGGGGTAGGTTGGGGTAGGTAGGGGTAGGTAGGGTCTTAGCAACAAGTGAATGAGACTACTAAAGTGTCAGTTGTCAATTTAGGCGGGTTATGCTTTATTGAAATTGAGCTATATACCTCTTAAACCTCCGTTGCTAGGCAAATAGCCAACTAGAATGGACATTGCTAAGCAACCACTGCCCTTAGCAAATACAGAATAACACTATTTAAGTTCCAGCTACCTATTTAGAGGGGGTAGGCATTATTAGAATTGAGTTAGGTACCCCCAAATCCTGTGTTGCTAAGGAATTTGATATTTAGAATGGCCGTTGCTAGGCAACCGCTCAACCTAGCAACAAACCAATAACACCAACGGATTCCCAGGCCTCAATTTAGGGGGGGTAGGTAAGGTTTAAAACTTTCTAGCGGCAATATTGATGCTATGGGAGATGGATTTTGCATTATTTGGCGGCCATCTTGGATTTTGGCCTGTTTCACCCCCTACGGGTGAATTGAAAATTTGGCAACATAAAAATTCAGAATCAGCAGATTTTTTTGGTCAGATTTAACTATGTTGCCAAATTTCGACCCAAAAAAGGGATACCCCTACACAAGCAGGTATACTACTAGTCCTGCTTCGGCCCCAACTACTATGTTACGATAGCGCTAGCACGTACCAGATGTCTAACCTCTAGACTAAGAACCAACATTTGAACATGATTTGATGTGTAACCTACTAAAGATCTTGTTGTTGGGGGTGGGGGTCATAACGTAACTATGTGAGTACAAACAATAGCGGGAAAAGGTTACGATTTATTTTGGGTCCCATGATTCTCAGGTCCGTCTGCAGCCTCGACCTCTCCAGGCCCAGTGCCGCCGTTAGGCGGTACTGGGCCTGGACCAATTTATATCTAATGAAGACTGTCCTACTTAGAAAATGATCCGGGATCCTGGATCATTTCCTAATGAGATAGCTCAACCACTGATTGGTTAGCCATGGTCACATGATTATGAATGACATAGATGTGTTGGGTATGGCCTCATGGGTTCGAATCCCACCTTGGCAAAAATGTAGGTTCGTTTTTTTACATAATTTATTTACACCATTTGAAGCATAAATCCACCTTAATTGACATGGTTAAATTAGCTAATAGATATGTGACTAGGTAGATTATATCAATTTAGGTACAATATGCAGATATCAGCAGTACTACACTAGTAGTAATTAAGCCAGAGTGGGGTTCGAACCCACACTCTCCTGGTTGCTGATACAAGTATGCCTATACAGTATAGCAGGTATGTGGTCCAGTGTAGATACATAAGTAGTATAGTATGTATCGGAACGGGACTATAGTTAACTACTGTTTATTACTCAATCGATATGCAGCCAATCAGAGGCCGCCATTTGGTCACGTGACCCGTTGCCATGGTAACGTGACCTACTTAGGGCTCTCAGCCAATCAGAAGCCAGCATTCTGGGTGACCTACTGACCTACTTAGAAGCTCTCAGCCAATCAGAGGCCGGCATTCTGGTAACTAGGGTAACGTGACCTACTTACGTCACGTGACCTACTTAGGCTCAGCCAATCAGAAGCCGGCATTCTGGTAACTAGGGTAACGTGACCTACTTAGGGTTTTGTTTGTAAACAACACCACGTGGCTCTCTTGTTTGTAAACAACACCACGTGACACGTGACTGTTTGTAAACAAACAACTTATATATAGAAAATAAACACAACAAGTTCCATGTTATGTTAAAATTATATTTTCAAAAAAAAGCACATCTGTTACAGCGTCTATGTGTAACTACGCGCGTTCTCATTCAAACACTATAACACTATCATACCGTAGCAGCAGCAGGTAGGACTGGAAGAAAAGCAAGCGCACAAGCAGAAGCGACGACACCATTTGCACCATCCGGCCGTCGCGTTGGTAGCCCTACTACTCGTCGCGCGTTCAACTGGAGGTTTAAGAGTGACAAATGACGATTCTTTGTCGACGCGACTGCTAACATCAGCAGCATCAGCAGCATCGGCAGCATCGGCAGCAGCATCGGCAGCAGCGTCAGCAGCCTCGGCAGCAGCGGTAGCAGCAGTAGCAGCAGCTGTAGCAGCAGTAGCGTGAGCATTAGCAACAACAGCAGCAGCGACAGTAGCAAGGGCGGCAGAGCGGGCACTAGCAGCGTTATCAGCGGCGACATCGGCAGCCGCAACAGCATCAGCAGCAGCAGCGTCGGCATCGGTGGCATGAGTAGCTGCATCGGCGGCAGCAACAGCAGCAGTCACAGCCGCAGCGGCAACAACAACAACGTCATAACAACCAGCGTCACTAACAGCCGCAGTAAATGCAGCAGTAGCACGCTGAGCAGCACTAGCAGCAGCAGTAGCAGAGGCTACAGCATCAGCTTCACATTCGCGCGCCGCTTCGTCATTCCGCTTCATGTCACGGTAGCAACTTTCCATCATGGGGATCTGCAAATTGAGGCGCGGTGCTGGTGGTGGTAGTAGTAGTAGTAGTAGTAGTAGTAGCGTGAACGATGACGACGATGCCGAATACGGTTTCACTCCCCCTTATATACCCTTACTCCCCCCTTTTTTTCAAGCCACCGGCCAGCTGCCCCCTCACGGCAGGTCTTTAGATCAGCCTTAAGTCGCTTACTACGCGGCTCATCATCCCTCTTATCGCATTTTCCAGCCGCCGGCCGGCTGACTGCTGACGACAGGAGAGGGTGATTTGTTTTTCTTTAGATTTAAGCCGCTTACCACACGCGCACCCTCTAGTCACAGACAGAGTGACAGAAAGGGAGGGGGTCGCTTTGTTCACGCTACCTGTAGTTGTTTTTCTATACACACGCTGAGCCCATGACCCGCTAATCCTTTATACAGGTAACACGCGTTCAACTAATTACTCTATTGTATGACAGTCGGTACACGGATTTAATTTTAAACCACCTTCCCATCTGGATCCATGTCTTGCGGGGTGGAAGGATCCAGCTGAAAAGCGTGATTAGGGCTTTTGTTTCTCTTATGATAGCAGCAGGTCAGCATGCGACAGCTGAAAATGTCAGACTCGCCGCTCCTATAAAAGACTGAGATGCGTCTCTCTTTCCACACACCCTTCTACCATCGCCGCCGACACCGCCACCGCCGGCCAGCCGACCGCCGCCACCGCCTGCAGTCACCGCCATCACGCCAGCAGGGAATTTCGAGCTGAGTCTGCTTATTGCTTTTTTTTTTTTTTTCTTTGAGCTTTTTGTTTTTTAAAATTTTTATTTTCACTCAGTCTTTTTTGTTTCGGAGGAAAGAAATATGGCGCTGCAGAGGGCGCGAGTTTCTAAAAGACGGTCGCGCGAACAAAGGGCCCTCCTCAACTGCCCGGCTATTTTTTTATCTCAAAGGAGAGAGCGTCACGTAGTTGAGGTTCACGCATCTCTTGAAGCGTACCGAATTCTCGAGAAATGCAAAGCTGAGCGCCATCGTCGTTATACAAGAGCGGAAAAGGAAAACGTAGCGACATGGCCGAGAGCCGTCTTCTAAGAACAGTATTTACTCTACCATTGCATAACAGCCGCTCTCAGCGCCCCCACTCGTTGGGCGTTTCATGAAAAGAAAGAGCGCTGCTACTCTCCTCACCCTGCCTCCTCTTATAAAGTGAGAATAAGTGCTATGAAACGATTCGACAAGCCGATCGGTTTCTTGGGAGCGACTGCAGCTCCCACTCGACGTGAACACGGTCTCTAAACGTTTCGACGTCGTCACTTGTTATCCCGCATATTGCAACGCAGCCGAATTGAAGAAGATAGGGACGCACTATTTTAAACCATACGCTCCAATATGTATTTGTCACCGCCGCGCTCACACGCCTTATTGCTTTTTCGAGACGATCGTGTCACAACACAGAAATAGAAAAAAAAGCTAAATGATCAAAAAAAAAAAAAAAAAAAAAAATTAATCTCCTCCTCCTCCTCCTCCTCCTCCTCCTCCTCCTCCTCCTCCTCCTCCTCTCCCTCTTCTTTTTTTTAAAAAAATAAATATTTGTATCAGACTCCTCTGGAGTCTGATACAAAACATTTATGACTATTGAGTGAAAATAGAATTTTATCGCAAAAAATAAAAAGAAAAAAAAAGACACTTCTGCCGCCGCTACTGTGACACCGGCCGGAATCAATAAAAAGGTCGGCGGACTTTTCTCCACAACCATTCACTACCGACCGTTCGAGTGAGAAACACAGCAGACAGTCAGACACACAACCGCTCTCTCACGCGTGCTGAAAAAAAAAAAAAAAAAAAATGTCGAGCAGTAGAAGCAAACTTTTCACAGAAATTCATTTCGACGCTCGACTACAAGGACCCTTTAGTTGTATCATTAGCGGTCCGTCGGATTGTGGAAAATCGCGCTTGGTGGATCAATTTCTGAGCGACGTGAACAATTTGGTCACGCCGCCGGTGGAAAAGACTTTTTACCATTACGGCGAGTGGCAACCTCTGTTTGAAAAAATGCAAAATCAGTACGGTGTGGAATTCAGAGAAGGTCTTCCTAGCAAAGAGACTATAGCGGGAGACGTGGAAGTAGCAGAAGACGCCTTACGACCCCACACTCTACTGATATTGGACGATGTGATGAGCAGTTCCAATCAGCAAGTGGTAGCCGACATCTTTACTAAATACTCGCATCACTGGAACGTGAGCGTCATATACATCACTCAGAACCTATTCCAGAAATCACCCGACTTTCGAACTATGAGTCTGAACGCTCACTACATGATCGTTTTCAAGAACCCGCGCGACATGGGGCAAATAGCTAGTCTGTCTCGCCAGGTGTTTCCGTCCAACGCGGCCGCCCTCTCTAGTATATTTACCCATGAACTCAAGCGACCTCACTCATACCTCCTTCTGGACTTCAAGCAGTCAACACCTGACGATCTGAGAATACGCTCCTCTTTGACGTCCATACACTCTCAGCTAGTGTTCGTACCGCTAGACAAAAAAAAGAACAAGAGAAAGCAGTAGCAAAAATGTCTTCTCATCTACTCGAAAGACACTTTGGTACTCTCAAGCACTTAGCTAAGTGCTCGCCAAAGGACTGCTCGCATCTAATAGACTCTGGAAGCGACGATCTGATCGCAGCGTTGAGTGAGATCTGTCACAATTTACTGGTAGGGAACATCCCGCTCAGCGACAAACAACTGGACAAGCTTCGAGAATCGGCTGACGTGTTGAGGGAGGTCGGCAAAAAATCTACGCCCATCAAAAAAAAGAGACGCGTCTTGGTACAAGAGGGAGGTTTCCTCATTCCGGCTCTCATAGGGATGGCCTTACCGCTTATAAAGAGCATTCTCCGTATATGAGACACCTCATTCGACACCTACTCGCCGACAGCACCACCACCACTACCGCCACCACCAGCGTCATTGCCACCGTCGTCCCCATGACGGACTCAGAGCAGCAACAACACTACAAACGCTTAGCGCTCGTGGATCCTGAGACGCTCTACAAATCATCACGAGCAGGTCTACTTCATCATGTGCCCGCTGCTGCTACTACTAGCGCTGCTACTACTGCAGTCGCTGCTGCTAGTACTTCTACTGCTCCAAACCTTCCTCCTCTTCCTGATGAGCGCACTGAAAAGAACGAGAGTTCCGCTCCTGCCACCGCCGCCCGCCTACCTGCCGACATGGCCTATTACCACAAGCAGGCAGAACAGTCCCTTCATCCCGACGCGGCCTTGCACCAGGTGCTACAGTTTATCTACAGGGACTTGGACTTAGTGTTGAACGATCCCACTTTGGAATCGCGCGAGAAAATGTTGAAATACCGAAGGTTGTTGAATAGATTGCAATTTTTTCTCGCGAATCCCCACAACAGCAACATCTCTTCGTCCTACTCTTCTTCGCCCCCGGCTCACCTCCGTCAGTCTGCTGAAGAGGCCAGCGCGTCCCTACTTGAGCGGTTGGCGAACCAAGTTCCCAAGAGGAATCGCACCCGGACCGTGGCGCTGTACAAACAATTGGAGAAATCCGGTGTGATCAAGTGGAACGAGGACGGTGCGGTGCGCGAGATGTCGGGTCGGAGAATACCACCTGAGCATCGCATCAACATAGTGGACTTACTGAACGACGCCGCCAGGTTCAGGAAGACGGCGCCCAGACCGGCGGGCTACTCTCCGTTCACGAAAGCGCTGCGCGAAGCAGTTCCCACAGACTCCTTGATCGGAAACCATCTGTATAAAGCGAGCGGACCTGGCCAAAGCTTAGACACACGGCTCGCTGACAGAGGTCGGAAACGACCGAGCTTCCACTCGGAAGAAGGAGAATCAGCAGCAGCAGCAGCAGTAGCAGCAGCAGACTCTTCTCTCCAGGTGGACGATCCATCCTCTGACGACGAGGAGGACAGTGAACTTTTCCAAACTCCGACTTCCTATAGGAGCGTGGCAAGTAAGAAAAGGAAAGGGCGCAACCGCCTAGCGGCGAGGTCGTCGTTCACGCCCTCAACAGGCCCACCATGGGCAAACCAGTGAAGAGACTGACCAAGAAGGAAAAAGAAAAGAAGCGCGTAGTAGCTAGATATACCGACGTCAAAGCGCCCTCCAGTTTCACTAGCGTGACTAAACTCCAGAAGCATCATTTTCGCCACCTGAACCCGGCCGTCATCCGAGATGCTTTAGTGTCGCTGGACGCCTACACTAAACATAAACCCATTCGGAGAAAATTCGCAAGGAACAAGACTATAACCGGCGCAATCGATCAGCAGTGGCAGATAGATCTGATGGACATGCAAGCTTTGGCGTCTCACAACGACCGCTTCCGGTACGTGGTGACGGCGATCGATGTTTTCTCTAGGTACGCGTGGGCCGTTCCCATTAAATCCAAGAGCAGCGCTGATGTCACCGAGGCCTTCCGAGAGATGACAGGCACTGGCGAGAGACGACCGCGCACTGTTCAGACAGACAAGGGGAAAGAGTTTTTGAACAAGATCTTTCAAGATCACTTGAAGAGCGAGGGCATAGAGTTCTTCACTGGCGAGAACGACGACATCAAAGCTAGTCTAGTGGAGCGCTTGAACCGCAGTCTGAAGGAGAAGCTGTGGCGTTATTTCACACACAAGCGCACGTATCGCTACGTAGACGTACTGCACCATGTAGTGTCTTCTTACAATCGCACTCACCACAAGACGTTGAAAATGGCGCCGGCTCAAGTCAGCTCGGAAAACAGCGAAACAGTTTTCTACCGACAAGATCTCCCAACTAACAAACAAATCGACGAAATATGGAAAAAGAAGAAAAAAACAAAGACGTCCGCCGTCGACGTCATCGCTCCGGGTGACAGAGTGAGGATGTTGAGAACTAAAGGCGCCTTCGACAAAGGGTACGAGGGAAACTGGCGCGAGGAAGTGGTCGACGTTGCTAAGACGTTGGGAAGCAGAGGGTTCGAGCTGAAAGACGACAAGGGCGAGGAGATAAAAGGCGTCTTCTACCCGGAAGAGGTTCAGAAGGTGTACAAGAGTCGTTACGACAACAACTACCTGATAGACGAGGTGTTGCGCCGCAAGACCGTCGACGGTAAAGAGTTAGCTTTCGTACGTTGGTTAGGTTACGACGACAAGTTCAACGAGTGGATCCCCGTCAAAAAAATAACGTAGAAAAAAAAAAAAAAAAAAAAATGAACATCACTCTACCTAGCAACAGCTCTATGGAGTATTATCCTGACAACAGCTTGACGTCTTTCCGAACTCACTTCGACTCGCCGCTCCTTCTGCCCGAAGCGTACGAAGCGGCTCTGACTGAGATCATCCTCCCTACAGAATGGACTAACGTGCACGACGACGACTTGATCATCGTTGTTCCTCTGCGCACCAAGGGTTCGCTAGAGGAGGCGATCCAGGTTTTAAAAGAAACTAAATTCGCCGAAGGAAAAAAACCACAGGTAGACTGGAGGGGAATGAAAAACGCGAACGGTCTGAGCAAGCTAACGTTCAGCTCAAAATTCCCGCTGAGCTGGAAGGAAGCGAGCTATGTAACGGTGGAAGAGATATCAGACACGTCGGAAGAGCAGCAATTGAAACCGGAAACAAAAAGGTTCAAGAGAGAGGTCGACTTGAGACAGACGAATGCCGTATACAAGCAGTTCTTGTCCCCGGCGGTGAAGAAGAAGGCGATCAGCGATCAAGCAAGACAGATGATCGAAGAGATGGAGAAAGACATGGGAGTGCGCAGTTTCATGCCAAACATATTCGAGATACCTCCTATTTTCACCGGAAGCAACCACACCCTAATCGAGCGCTTGAGTGAGACGTTGCGAGATGACAGACTAGAGGGCGACAGCTTCTTGCTCAAACCGATGCGGATCTTATCGTACGACGCCAAGACGAAACGCGTCACCATCAAACCGCCGAGACACTGTGCTGTCCTGCTGAGTCAGCATCTCGCATGCGTTCTAGGCTTCGGAGAGAAGACGTGTTTCGCGTCGCCGACTACCGGCGCCTACTCGATGGATGTTTACGGGGACGTGCACTCTGTGTACATATACACCGACATGATCCAGGAGAGACGTGTGGGCGACATGCAAGTGCCGCTGTTGCGCTGCGTGGCGGTGGACAGAGGCGGAAAGCGTCGAGGTGGCGTGCAAGCTATCAGTTTTCCCCATTTGGATTATTTCCCCTTGAAATCCAAGAGGTTTACCGAGGTCGGCATCTATTTAAGAGACCGATCCGGTCATTCCATCCCATTCGGTAGAGGCGAGGTGACCGTGACACTTCATCTGAGACCTATTGAGCGCTGAAAGAGAAAAAAATGATGCGTCAACGCGTTCCGTACTTTCCACCCAGGCGCACCGTCGGCAGAGGGTACAGCGATTACTACAACGCGCAGCTGGGCAACGGCGTGAACGTGTACAGCGGGCGCTCTTTCCAGAGCGGGCACGGTTTGGGCGGCGCTCTGTTAGGTCTGATGCGCTCGGCTACCCCGCTATTGAAGTCGGTGGGAAAAACGCTGCTCCGCGCCGGTGTGGGCGTAGCTAAAGATGTGCTGGCGGGTCGGACTTTAAAGAGCAGCGTGAAAGACCGAGGCGCAGGCGCTCTGAAGAGACTGGCGAGTACGGCGTTCTCGGGAGGAAAGACGACTGTCGCGTCTAAGAAAGGGTCGAAACGTCGTCGGCATTCCCCTCAGACGGGCGGTGGCTCTTGCAAGAGACGTAGAGGGGATGTATTTTACCGGTAAGCGCCTAGGCGTTCAGGTATAAATAAAAAGACTGGAGGCGGTCGGCGTCAGTCTGTCGGCCGCGTGAAGAGAGAACACAATGGCTTACGTACACGAGAGCAGTAACGAGTGCGCGCTCTCTGAGCTCGACCTGCACACCGTAGCGCCGACTCAGACTACTATCTTAAAGTCGTCTTTCCTGGGGATAGAAACAAAAAACTCTTTAGAGGATGGAGGTAACATAAATTTCACCATCAACAAGTCGCAAGAGTACACAGACCTGAACGAGAATTACCTTCATCTGGAATGTCAAGTGCTGAAAGCGAACGGAGCGGCGATCGAGGACACCGACGCAGTAGCTCCGGTGAACAACTTGGCTCACTCGCTCTTCAAAGACGTCCAAGTCTCCATCGGCGGTTTCAAAGTGTCTGGCAACACCGAGACCTACCCTTACCGAGCTTACTTGGAAGGGTTACTCAACTACAACAAAGACGTGAAGGACGGCGTCATGAGCGCCCAGGGGTGGCATGAAGATACGCCCGGTCAGTTTGACACGTTGACTGACGCGAATGCGGGGTACAAAGCGCGCAAGAAGCTAATCTCCAACAAGCGCTTTTCGCTGATGGCGCGACTGCACTTTGACCTGGCTCATCAACCGAAGCTCATCGTTGGAGAGACAGAAATCAATCTCACTCTGAAACAGGCGGCGCCCTCTTTCTATCTGATGTGCGCCACTGACGGAGGCTACAGCTTGAAGATCTACAAAGCAAAGCTCTACGTGCGACGCGTGTTGGTGGCGGACGCTGTAGCGGAAACGCACGAGAGAGCGGTGATAGAACACGGACCCTTCGACTACCCGGTGAACAGAGTGGAGGTGACGACGTACGCCATCCCTCAAGGTAACAGAGATCACAGCTACACGCACTCCAACACAGGCCAGCTTCCCAAGTCGATGATGATTTGCTTCCTTGACCACGACGCCTTCAACGGTAGCTACACCAAGAACCCGTTCGAGATGAAGCATTACGACATCAGCTCGCTTCAAGTGATAGTGAACGATCAGAAAGTGCCGAACGACGCCTACGTGCCCGACTTTAAGACCAAAGCGGCCGTGAGAGAGTACTTGGCGCTACACACGGAAACGGGGATGTACGAGGGCGCGCGCTCCTGCGGTATTTCATACGATCAATTCCTGAACGGTTACACGGTGTTCCCCCTCGACTTAACCCCAGACAGATCGCACGACGGGTGTCGCGTGAACCTTATAAGAGCGGGTCAGCTGAGGGTGGAAGTCAGTTTCCGCTCGGCGCTACAAGCGACAACAACGGTGCTACTCTACTTGGTGTACGACAACGTCGTCGAGCTGACCCGAGATCGACAGCCCATCACTGACTACCACATGAACTGAAGACAAGACAGCGGTACTTGGCGTATCATATGAACACGCTTGAAATAAGCAGAGTGTTGAAGGAAAACGTTCACACAAAACATCGTTTCCTGGGCGTTTTCTCTTGTGACACTATTCCGAAGCACCCTATCAAAGACACTTGTTTCGTGAGCAACACAGATCCGCAACATTTACCAGGTCAGCATTGGGTGGCGTTTTACGTGTCGAGCACGGGTGAAGTGTACTACTTTGATTCCTTCGGCTTACCGCCGCTGAGTGCGGAGTTCTTGTCTTTCGTGGAACGCTCTGCTCCGTTCAAGTGGCAAAGAAACCGCATTCAACTACAAGACACTTCTGCTGACACCTGTGGACCTCATTGCGTTCATTTCCTAATTGAAGCATGTCGAACAAGAAACCCCAAGAAGTGCGTCATGCGCATGAGCAAAATCCCAAAGCTGAGCGACCGGGCCGTGAGTCAGAAGCTATCGATGATGCTGTTGTGACGGGTTGTTGCGATGGCGGCCGTTTCATGGAGGCAAAGATTCTCTGCCTTGCCGAAATGGTGTTGGATTTATCCAAAGTCGTGCAATGTCTATTGGAGAGAAGTCGTCCGGGGTGTGGTGGTGCGAGTGACGGCGGCGTGAGACTTTGCGGCCTGTTGAGTTGCTGCAAATCGAAGAAGCAAGCTAAAAAAGCATAAACTTGTGTGTTTTTTCTGATTGAAATGAAAATAAAGAATAAAATGAAAAGAAAAGAAATTATCTTGTTGTGTTTTTATTTCTATATATAAGTTACATAACTTTTTTTTGTTTGTTTGTTTACAAACAGTCACGTGTCACGTGGTGTTGTTTACAAACAAGAGAGCCACGTGGTGTTGTTTACAAACAAACCCTAAGTAGGTCACGTTACCCTAGTTACCAGAATGCCGGCTTCTGATTGGCTGAGCCTAAGTAGGTCACGTGACGTAAGTAGGTCACGTTACCATGGTTACCAGAATGCCAGCCTCTGATTGGCTGAGAGCTTCTAAGTAGGTCAGTAGGTCACCCAGAATGCTGGCTTCTGATTGGCTGAGAGCCCTAAGTAGGTCACGTTACCATGGCAACGTCTGGGGCCGCTATTCTCAAATATATTATACATTTTGGCCCAAAAGGAGGATTTTTTAGGTGAAAATTAGCAGAGGCTATCCCTGAATTTACCAGCTAAAACTTTTAGCTCAAGTTCTGACATTTCTTAGGAAAACGCTGTATTTTGTTAATATTTTTGTTGCTATTTTAGAGGGGTCCCGCTTAAAGGGATGTGATTCTTGCACATGAATAGTCTAGTCATGTGCAGCTTTTATTTTTATGTTGTGCACTGTTGCCGAAAACGTTTTAATTACACATGCCAATGTGGCCTGTTAGCGAGATTCTTCATAGGTCATTTGCCTTCTACACAGGCCACATTGAGCCATATATTCATGCCATATAGTGCATTTCATATTATTCAATACATATTGCAATACTTCACTGATAATGCTACTCAAAATGAGGCCAAAAAAAAAGGTGTGTTTTAGGCAACCCGACCCTAGATTCAAAAAAGGGCCGACCCTAGCATTTTTTTCCCAATTTTGGAGAAATCTTTTTTTTTTTTTGATTTTCATTGTTTATTTTTCTCAATTTTTACAAATTCTTTCAAAAAAAACAAGCTCCCAGTGACCTCAGAGGCCTGAATAATTGATTAACTTCATTTCTCTCATCAAATATCTACTCGTCATAAAATGGAATCAAAAGGAAAAAATATTGTAAAATCGTCAAAGACTTCATGCACACATGTAATCAAGGAGTTTACTCAGGTTAATAAAGTTAAATTGTTCTTAAAAAAAAAAAAAAAAAAAGGCTTTTTAAGAGGAATAAAAGCCGATGTGTCGATGTCATTTCGGCAACACTGGTTGTGGTGGTAATTTTTTCATGGTGGCTCGATCAAGGGAGTTGATTTCGACAGTGATTTATCCAGAATTGATATATAATAATGTAGTTTCATTGGAAAAGGGGTGACGTTTTTGGCACGCACTCCCAGAGGTCCAGATATCTGCAATCTGGGATGATACAGGTGAAAAAAGAGAAACAAATTACAACAAATGTGTATATAACAGTAATAAGTGTTCTTTGGAAAGAATGCTTCACTTGCATAAGAACACAACACACACTTGATTATATATGTGAAAGGTATTTTATTGTAAATATTCTACGCCACATTTCCTCGTTTACATTGCATATTTCCAGTTTGTGATGACTATGGAATGGACATATTTCAAATGACATTATTATGTTCACATTATATGATGAACTAGGCATCAAATATACATGTTAGAATTTATTCAATAACATAATCGACTGTATTTCTGATGTATAAATGGCATTTCTCCAATGAGCACTAGGAATTGATTTATTCATGATTTATTTTTCTTCTATGTACACAGTCCAGAATATACCAATTTGCCATTTCAAATACTATGGTAATAATGCATGTATACACAGAAGCTATTATCCACCCTTTTTACAGACAATGACGCGAATTCCATAATACAATTGCACACAGATATGGCCTGTTTGCCGCGATCTATAAGTCATATGGTACATATACATTATCACAGCTCTCGGAAGTATGGCAAAACATTGTAGCAAAAACCAGCAGCACCAGTCAAATAGTTTATCAGTTTTGTACAGTTCATATTGTCCCATTATTGTTTCTCTGTCAGCCATCTAGATGAATGGCTTCACCTTCCTTGCCCTGCTCTTGCTTGGTTTTCTCTGTGTGGGTGGAGACGGGATGTGGCCCCCAATGGATGGCAACACTGGCAATCTGACCCCTACAGAGGCACCAGCGGAGCGGTTACCAGCTGAAAACACCTTTTGCTGCAGCATCTGTTTGTCGGTTAGGACTGGCTTTTCGCACTTTGCCTTTGGGAGTGGCTCACTGACCGTCTTCTTTGGGAGTTGCTTACAGAGCAGGCTTCTTGGGGGCTGCTCGATGACGGTCTTCCTGGGATTTATCTCTGGAAGGTGAGACTGGCTGAGTTGCTCACAATGTGCTTTCTTATTCTTCTTCGGCAGGAATTGCTCGCGGCACTGCATGTTACGAATCTGCGGATGGTTTTGGATGACGTTAAGAGGCTTTGGACATGACTGCAATTTAGGCGGCTCCTGTCTGTGGTTCCTTCGGATGGTTGGTCTCACTGTAAACTCCTGTTCGTCATTCGTTGGCACTATGTTGCAGGCACTGCGCTTGGGTGGCTGGCAGTCGGATCGTCCTTTACGGAGGAATTGTGGGAGGCGGCTAGTTGGCATCATGGACGGGTGCGGAGAGGAAGGTGGAGCCACGCGCTCATGTTGGGAGACCTTGGCAGTGGAGTATGTGGGCCTATTGTCCTCATACTGTTGGTGCTGTTCACCATACTGCATAGTGTACTGCTGCTGGCTGTTTTCCCTGAGCTGCTCATCTTGGCCATAATACTGCTCAGCGTTGTTGGGATATTGCTCGTTCTCTTCGTAACACTGTGCGTTCGTGTCACCGTAGTTATTTTCATAATACTGTCCATTGCTGTTTTCCGATCGCTCATCATAGCCAGAGTCGGCCTTAGCAGTATCAGTAGATGATGTAGGATAGTGACTGTAACATAGAAGATATGAACAAATCGTTAATTTTTTTGTTTTTAACATAGCATGGAAATAAATTGCTATTTAAATCAAAATATTTCTACTATGATTGTTTTTAGTTTTAATGTAACTAAATGAATCATTCATTTTAATATATTATTAACACATGTATACATTAGCACTTTGCTAATACCTTAAGTTATTTATCAAATGAGAAGGTGCACCTAAAACTTTTGAAGAAAATTATTTTGATAAAATTATTTAAATATAAAGCTGTAAGCACACATACCCACGGAGCTCTGTCATCATTACATCAAAGACGGGTCTTTTGCTACAAGTGTCTGGCTTTTCCTTGTCAGGGTGTTCGATCATGGTCTTCATGTCATAAAGCTGCTTGGCTTTTGAAACTATGCTCTCCAACATCCTATAAGAATATGTTTAGAAACATTAATATGTTAATATAAAAATATTTCACAGGACTAAGATTTCAATCAGAAAAAATATAATCAATTCTTTTTAAAGTGAACTGGGCAACATCAAAGTGTTCTTTCTTTTTAAAATTTAGGTGTGACAATCGTTTAACAATTTATAAATATCCACTAGGCCTAAAAAAAAAAAAGTTGAGTTCCGGTAACATGGCCCAAAAAAAAGAGGGTCGGTAGGTCGGATTTTTTATTTTTTTTTAGATTTTTTTTTTGGCGAAAAGGTGAATTTTAGTAGTAAAAACACCCAAAATGTCCTAAAATTAACAAAAAATGTCTAAAAATGTCTAAAAAAAATAGGGTCGGCCCCAAAAACGGAGGGTCGGTCGGGATACCGGAACACAACTTTTTTTTTTTTAGGCCCTATGTATACAGTTTTAATATATGAAATTAGTATCTTTTTAATAGAGGGGGAAATACATAGACATGAAGCCCTAATATAAATTTTGGGTTAAGTTATAAACTTACGCTTTGAAGTTAAGAGAGTGTTGAAGTTCTCTCTCATGATGGGCGACGTAACGCGCCTCAGCAGAGCGGAGAATGTCTAGCTCAGTGAGTGGTTCGTAGTCAGGCTGAGGGATATCTTTCATTAAGGCCATTGTTAGCTCGTAGGTAGCCGCTCTCTTGCGCTTGTGATGGTATTCACGGTTTTCTCGGATCTCTCTAAAGGTTTTTGAGATTATGTCGCGGCTATCCGGGGGGAGGTCAAGGGCTCGCATAGCAGCCTGTATATCCCATCTCTGATCATATTCAAGGGTGCGCACTACAGGGGCAGGGACGCTGAATTAAAGAATGGGAAAGAAATTGATTATTGATTGCAAAATGATTTTATATTCATATAGAATTAGAAATCAGTTGATGTAGAAAACTTATTTTGAAAAGTGTATCATGATGTTGATATAAATATTGGGTCATCATGATACACTAAAACAATACATGTACCAGTATCATGCTGACCATTCTCGTCTGAAAATGTATTAGAGCAGTATATATGCACACATATTTAGTAGAAAAAGACAAAGGTATCAAACGCATTTTGAGAAGAGATACATATTGAAAAGATTTCTATATAATTAAAAATGAATTAAGAAATGCATAGGGACCCATGCATAGATATATATCTATATTTCACTTACTACTGCTTGTATCTGGCTCTTATGACGGCGTCGGGAACCCGTTTTTCTGGTTGTCTTCCACGTGGCCGAGCCCGAGGGGCCATCTCATAAGGTGAACGCCCTTTTATAGGCATCGCGGTTCAATGTGTTGACAATGCTGCTGAAATTTGGAATAAAAAGAATCATGATGTAGATCTACAATAGTCTAATTAGATATATGTTTATATGGAAGCATCTTTTACTTATTCTTTACAGTCTTAGCTGTTTTGTTTTGGCTTTCCACGGCTTACAAGAGCTGAATGATGAGCTTGTGATTAAATTAAATTATTATAATGGATATAATAAAACTGTTCAGTTTGGACGGAATGTGAAGAGATGAAAAGAAAAAGTTATGGAGTTATCTCCAAATTCACGAAGTCGGGGGGTTCCCAGGGTGAGGTCGTCTTTGGAAATTAGAGTAGACTTTAAAATACCCAACTTCAACCATGTCTAGATTTAAGTTACAAACACTGTAACAACACTCAAGTATCAACACAACAGTTAAAGCCATAAAGGGTCCCAATAAAATATAAAGCTCAAATTTAATTATCAAAGACAGTACCTAGATCTACTTACAAATTCAGGAAGTCCCAATTTCGTTTTCCCAAGTTGTATGTCAGTTGTGGGCGTGGCAGGTGAAGAGGTTGTGATTTTTGAGTCATGCACTTGAACAGATGAAAAGAAAAGTTAAGGAGTTAACTAATTACATGTATCTCCAAATTCACGAAGTCGGGGGGTTCCCAGGCCAGGCCCCAGGGTGCAGGTCGCCTTTGGAAATTAGAGGAGACTTTATCCAACTTCAACCATGTCTATTATTTAACAGTATTAAAGTTACACACACTGTAACAACACTCAAGTATCAACAGTTAAAGGGTCCACTAAGACATAAAGCTCAGATTTAATTATCAAAGTACTCACAAATTCAGGAATTCCCAATTTCGTTTTTCCACGTTGTGCGTCAGTTGTGCCACTTGTGGGCGTGGCAGGTGAAGTTGTGACTTTTGAGTCGTGCACTCGTGGTCACCAAAACCTAGGCTGAGTAGCTTCAAAATCGCTGAAACCTTGTATTGGATCTTCAGAACCAAACTAGAGTCAAACTCTACGAATTTCGACAATTTGGATTGACAAAATCACACTTTGGTGGATAAATCGCTGTAAAATCGAGGAGAAGTTGTGGATACGATATCTGCTCTCGCAAGACTCTGTTGGCAACTGGCGGGAGTGGCAACCAGTGACGTCATCAACCATATCGTAACATAGCAACGCCCCTAGTAACGATAATCTCGACCCTGGTGAACAGAAATCTTTAGTTCCTCCAAACTTGTTCAGATGAAAGGGGATTCGTTTATGACAATAGATCTATTGTTGGAAAGGAGTGATCCGCTGAGAAAAAATAAATATTGTTCAATTTTATTAGAGAGAATACAATGGCCAAACGCAGGAGACCGATTACTGCGGCCGTGGCGGTCCTCGGGGCCCACGGGACTGCCGCGCCTCGCCCCCTACGCGTCCCTACAGCATTTTGATCTGCCGCCTGCCGGCTGGGGTGTGCAGTCTTTGCCGAAACGTGCCGGACAGTGGCAATGTCCGCCTAAAATGGCTCTGGTCAGGCAGAATGACTGGTGTCGCAGGACCATAGTCCATATAGGCCTATAGTACCAACTAGCCTACCGGTAGGCCTACTGAAGGTACAAGTCCTAGAGTAGAGTAGGCCTACACACTAACATTTTAAGTTATTAAAACAAAGCTATTTTTATTTTTTATTTTCTGTTATAAAATAGCCTATTATTTTCTTTTGGTACGGTATCCACTCCTGTGGAAATCTGTCCGGTCCTGTGAAATTTGTAAGCTGCAGGACCGAATGTCCACTATGGTGAAAAAGTTTTCCCAAAGACTGTAGGCCTATGTCTTTGTTTCTTATAGGCCTATAGGAGGTCTAGCCTACGTCCATCCAATATTGGCCCTACCTCTGACACTATATGTCAATAAATATTGATTGAAAGTTTACCCAAAACGAAAACAAGTAGGCCTAATAGGGTCATCATGCTGGCGGGTAGACTCATCCCTTGTACACCTTCCTACAGCATTCTCAACTCCCCCAGCATACATAGGCATAGTGTATATCCCTTACAAGCCCAGAACTATTTGACCAAAGTAACGTATCCGCAACATGATTAGGGTACCATAAGTGAATCTGCAACAGCTGAATTTATTGTTTTGACATAGGGTTCATACTACATTTCCTGAAAGCTGTTGCAATAACCTTTCTCGTGCTACGCCCTTTTTTTTTTTAATGCAAATTTCGGTAACCATAGCAACCAGAAACATTCCATTTGTTTAATTTATCAAACTTTATACTAGATTGGTTGTAATTTGAGCCATGGCCAAACCTTATATTCTGTTGCCATGGCAACAATGAAATTCTTGTATTGATCACATCTCCAACATGGGAATGGCATACAAGTTACTGGGCTCAGTTACATAGTTTGATTTACATTTCCCATATTGCATTAAAAAATGTATGATGAGAAATGAGATGAGAATTGATAATATCATTATGGGGAAGAATACTCAGGTTCAGCCAGTGGCCAAACCTGAAATTTCAGATATTTATCATCATTTCCCTACTTTATTTGCTCTAAAATTTTAAATATCTATCGGATAGCAAATACAAGCTCATGTATGGAATGCTGAGGTCGAACCGGAGAAATTGGTATGTCTTACAGTGGTATACACTCAATATTTATATGATAGAACCATGTAAGACTTTAGATATGTGCAAAATACGCCATTTCACGCCATTTTACGCCACTGGGCCCCTAAGGGATATATAGCTATGCATGGGCCTACGGCTGTGTCTCACGACCTTGGGACAATGTTTTTGTCTCTGACCGGGTGCCGTCTCTGACCAGGTGCCATCTCTGACCGGGTGCCGTCTCTGACCGGCTTGGCTTGATAAGGTCAAAATACTAACAGCAGGAGGCTAATTATAATTATAACTATGATTATATAATAACCGCCATAACGTTTTTCCAAATCCTTATATATATGAGTATAATTCTTTTTAAAACACCTTTTTCTGACACCTGGTCAGAGACGGCACCCGGTCAGAGACGGCACCCGGTCAGAGACGGCACCCGATCAGAGACAAAAACATTGTCCCAAGGTCGTGAGACACAGCCCTAGGCCTACATACTTAGATTTAATAGAATGATAAATCTGGCAATTACTCTTGTGAGGTGTAAACAAATTTAATATCAAAGTAATTGCATAAGATATCACACTTTATAAATGTTTGACTTTCCCACAACTTCCCTAGCATCAGAGAGTTCTACTGTAAATTACACTGTAATCCCCTTGTCTATATTACTAGTAATTGCTGGTAATTATTGGATATGCTTCAGTCCGTGCCTCTAGCAGCATCTTCTCTGCCATTATCTGCAGGGCTTCACTCTACTAACCAAGATTTGCTTGGAAACAGTACTGCTAACCAAATACCCATCTCAGCCTGAGGTAAGACTCTTGGTCAGACCTAGCTTGGACGGGCGGGTCTAACAGTGTGAGGCTAGCAGGTAATGTTTTAGTTTTGTCCTTTGTCAGTGTCTAGTCTCAGCCTTGTCCCGCTTAGAGGGATACAATTTAGTTCTGTGCTTCTCTGCCTGCATCCCGTTTGAGGTCCTGCTGGAAGTCCTCCTGTATCTGGGGGATGAGGTCCGGGTTCCACAGAATGTCGAGTCCTGTCATGGCCAGTGCCTTAGCCTGCTGCAGGGTTGGCTCCTGGGCATCAGCGGAACCTGCAGTTACAATTATACATCATAGATTTACAAGTGTAAGGGGACTTTCATAAAGAATGTATGCACCAAGGGGGGTCTATTTTCTGAAATTTTTTGCATACATAAACCTTTTATATTAATGCGTACAGGAACTTTAGGGGGATGGGGGGAAAATTTGCGTAGGCCTATATACTTTATGGAAGTAAGATAAACCACAGTATGATATCACCTATGGTAACGGGGATAAGAGATTCATTTGGAAGATAAGGAATACTTGAAATATAAAAATATCATCAGCTAGTTTATGGCATGAGCCAAAATCAAAAGTAAATCCAATTAAAAATTCCTGTCAGATATAAATTTAAATTAAATAAGATTTTTGGGCAAATATTGGGAGGAGAATAAATGTTTTTGTTTCTTCAACATATGGCCTACCAGATGCCTCTGTGAAGGGTCGTGTATGGTTAAAACCCTCAGTAGGTATCCCGTACAGCGGATGAATACTTGGCACAACATGAGACACGTTGCCCATGTCGGTACTAGCACTTGCTTTAGGTATTTCACTTTGGTCCCGACAGATGTCCACTCCAAGGCTCGAGGCATTGGTGTCATACAGAGTTCCAACAGTAGAGTTTGTAAGGACGTTCTCATAAGGTTTTGTTGGCATCTCAATCTCAACCTGCGAAAAGGGCAAAAATGAGCATAATTGATAATGTTTTGGTCTGTAGTGTTTCGGCTAAAGTACTCCATAAAAAAAACTAAGAGCTGTTTTGGAATATATACAAATATCTTGAGTATACCGTTGTATACTAAATGTCATCATTCCCTTCATGCATTTACTCCTATTTCTCTGTTTGAATTTGCACATATTTTTCCCAATACTGTAAATGTGGACATTCTCGCGTGTATACATTTTTGCGATATTGCCAAAAAAGCGTGTGTATTTAAATTTGTGATTTTTGGAGGATTTTAGTTGTATAACTATACTGTATAAACTTTCACTCTGTACATATTTTAAAATCGCGAAAATCGCGAAAATATGTACGGCGCAAAAATATGTACGTTTACAGTATTAAATAAATGATATTAACCCTCTGATCTGCTGTTCACACTATCTTTATGGTGCATGAATTAAGCTCTGCTAGGACTGTATGCCTGCATAATGAAAATGATTGATACACTTGGCGTGATGCAGCACTGCAGCTCTGGTGAGTTACTCGCCGGCACTGCATTGGTGCACTATGATCACAATTGTCATGTGCAGACAACATGCTTTCCTAGAAAAAGGCTTGTTTGAACCATGGGTATAGCAACAAATGACACAATATATGTGATATAAACATGGTGCCCCAAGCCAGTCACTAACCTGGCATCCTGTGGCAGTAGCAGCTCCTTGGAAACAAGCTCTAACCTTGCCTTCTAACTCCTTCAACTCTCCCATTGTGGGTGCCCTAATGATGTACCAGAGAGAAGCCTCTTCAGGTATGATATTGGGCTTAGCACCACCATTCTTTATTATACCTATAAAAGGGAAAAATGGCACAGAATGGTCAAAACTTTGAGTGAAGTCATTCTACATGAAGAAACATTTAGTTATATCAATAGATGCACAGGACAAACATGAGTCACTGACGCATTGTAAACTGTGATATCAAAGATCAAGTGTTTGTCAGTGAACCTCTATCATTTCTAAGATAAATGAATGAGGAAAGAAACACATTGATGTAAACATTCTAGCCATCACGTTAGTTTAATAGTTCTGACAGCTCTTCGCTACAAGATGTATCTGCATCCATGAGCTTATGCCCAGTAACCCAGAGATGCTGATTATAAATTCTATCTGATAACCCCAAAACATACCATGCACCCTCCAGGTGGGTTGGATCTGCTGGCGCATACAGGATATGCTTGTATATGCCATGACTGCTGCGTCTAGTGCATTAACACCACACCAGGGGGCACCAGCAGCATGACTCGCCTTCCCTTTGTAGACAGCATTGATTCTGGACAGGTTGATGAATTAAAGAAAAGAACACATGTACAATTTCTTATAAAGTTTTTATTCAAAAAGTGGTATTCTAAATAATTAATGAGGATGTTTCAAACAGACTTTTAATCAATGTTACGGTAAGGCAAAAAATTGAAGTTGTATTAATTTTCAGGTTTACCCTACATACAATACAACAAGTACATTTTTGCATGCAAAATGAGAGGTCTGCTGTCTGTAACCAAAAAAACTATAGAAATTGAATTTGCTGACATAAGATTTTCTTAACTACTATCAGCTCTAAGGAGTGTGCTTTACAATGTACTAACTTTGTTGAGGCAAGAAATCCAGGGATATGTACTTGTGTTTTCCCCTTCCATGGATGCACCATCATTGCCACTGTCACATCTTTAAAGACACCGGCATCAATCAGGGGCATCTTCCCTGCACCTCCTTCCTCTGCAGGGGTGCCAAGGACTATTAGCTGAAACATTTCAAACAATAAAAATTAATGATGGCAAGAAATATAGCTGATACAACACTTGTATTGATGGCCTAGTACTATAATGTTAACTTTACATTCAGTAGGTGTTAATGATTCAATGCTAGCTGGGTCCAGTCTTCCAAGTGCTTCACTAAAGGAGAAGGGGTAGTGATCCATAAGCTTAGATCTAATTTAGGTTGTTTAAAACATCTTTATCTATGGTTGTAGCCAGCACATAAACAACATTTCTAACAGGCATTATACCTTTCCTAGCTTCCTCCCAGCAGCTTCCATAGCTGCCTTCAGACCCAGCCCTGCCCCAAGTGCAGCCTCAGCTATCAGGTTGTGGCCGCATGCATGGCCTATCTCAGGGAGGGCGTCATACTCAGCAATGATCATTACAGACGATTTGTTGATGTCTGTTTCACCATGCACTGCCTGGAAGGCTGTGTCCAACTTGAAGTGCCGTTCTACTTGAAATCCTTCAGGTGAAACGAATGAATTATGGTAGCTACTTCAATAAGAGAATTCCCAATGAATGCCCTAATTGCATCTCTAATCCATTTTCCTTTAGATGATTATCTATGCTATGATCTGCATTATGATCAGAAGTAAGCTTACAATCTTGCTAGTTCTCTGCAAGGTTTTTCTCTCTTTACGTTTGTATGCTATTACGTTTCTGAAAATTATATGACTTAATATTGACATTTGCATTAACTTCTGAGAATAGACTGAACACAATTTTTAAGCATATATACCATGTTTCTCCAGTAGGTTGCAGCACACATCATGAGCGTGAACCTCCTGGAAGCACAGCTCAGGTTTACCCCATATTGAGCTGCTCACTTCATGTAGTTCCTCCCGATAGCTGTCTATAGCACGGCACGCCACCTGCTTCAACTCCTCCAAGGTTGACATCCTGCACTAGTAAATATTGATAAATTACTTAGGTTACAGTTGCTTCACACTGGTATAAACATGTTTTATTTATTCTGTAGTGAATATGGTATTTTGCAGATAGAAGATTTTATGTGTGCATATAAAAACAGTACAAACCATATCTAATCAAAAACAGAACACTAGAGATTTGCTTCTTAAAAAAGCATGGACCTTTTGATCTTTGTGATTTGGACTTTGTGACCTCCCCCAATACTCAGTCCAAAGAATCCTTTAGCAAATTTAGTTATTTACTCATTTTATTCATCATTTCCAAATTTTCTTAATTCTATAACCGACCTATCTATGTCAGACTCTTTCTAATAATGCATTTCATATCATTATCAACATTAATACACGACAGTAGGTGCAATAGTGTTTGATTAAGGATTAAAACATGATAATATTCAAAGTAGAAACGGTGCACCTACCTTTGTCCAATGGCTATAGATATATAAATGTAGTTGATGTGGAGGATAAATAGGTCGCATCAGTTTGTATCTATATAGGGGTGTTTAGTATGGGGATTCAGTCCAGTTAGAAATAGGCAAATACTTCTCGTTTTTACATCCTGTTGGAAATGAATTCTGCCCTGCATAGTGACTGAATGAGCAGCAGTAAATATGTTAAAGTCAAAGAGTTGATTTAAATGTCATTTGAAAGAACTGTCAAGAAAAGTACATGGACAATGTATTTAATGCATAACCACAGATAGAGAGGAAGCTGAGGGCTCTCATTTACATTGAGCTAAACATTCTGAGTAGAAGCTGCCAACCATTTTCATAGGGTGTATGTATCCCTAGGCCTTCAGAAAAAACTCACTGGCACTCTTGGATATGCCTGGTATGGCGGCCATCTTGGATTTTAAGGCCGGTATGAGAAAAAAAAGGACCTTTTGGACAATATCTCTGGTTCTAAGGCAGATATGATCATAATTCTGGTGTCAAACCCACGTTCCCAAGGCCCAGGATACTATTCAAAACAATTCCAATAATTTTTGGATAGATGCCATTGTAAAATTCAACGGTGTTGAAAAATGTCTAAAAACTGAATTTCAATGGCTGCCATCTTGAGTGAGTTTTTTCTGAAGGCCTAGGGATACATACACCCTATGAAAATGGTTGGCAGCTTCTACTCAGAATGTTTAGCTCAACTTGGTTTAAAGGCTCGTTCTGGCCCCAGCCTCCTCACTAATAGTCTACTGACCAGGATTTACTACAGATATGGCATTTCATAGTGTGAGATACAATCGTCCCCTATCACATTATCAGATAAGGCCTGTCAGAAAATGCTCCATTGTTATCTGAATTACAGCTCTTTGACTGGTATTGGATAAACATCATTTGATTATCATGTGTATATTATTTTATCATGCACGAGTCTGTGCATAGTTGTCTCGCTCATATAAGGCAAAGCAGTGGTGGGATGGATAGAATTCATTAAGGTGATGATTGCCATTATCATGCACGGTGTTGTTCAAATTGCACTGTAAATCACTAATAAGGCTAGTCTTGACTCTTTATGTGCATAATATTTAATTTTGTCTATACATTTCTCGTAAGAAACAGAAATTGATGCTATTACATGAGACCTAAAGTGGTCTACATCAAAACATCTCAAACTATTGTGTCACTAAACTATTTACTAAATCCTGAAGGCAAGTTCACAAACATTATCTTTAATTCACTATTCAGAAGAAAATAAGATAGCACAGTAGGTTCAATAGTGCATTTTGGATGAAAATAATATGCAAGTAGAAAATGTACATCTACCCTTTCCAACTGACTATCAGTCGGTAGATCTGATATTAATTATCAGAATAAACATGTGACCCAAGAAGTTCGCTTTCAAACAAGCTTTTAGCTATTGGGTTTATAGTGTGGTCAAAGACCCATTTATATCATACTAAACCTGATGATGCATTTAGCCCTTTAAGTGAAACATACCGCTATAAAGCATTATAACTGTTATTAACACTGGCAAGTAGTTTGCCGGTGCTGCATTGTTTCATCATGCCAACCTTTCGGGAGTACATTAATGCTATTTACATAGGGTTTACAAGGTGTCACACATTAAAGCATGAGGCTATGTGTGCAGCCTATTAAAGGGTTACTATCATTGTCTTGATTAAGACACTATAAAAGGTTCGATAGTGTTTATTAGGGATGAAGTAATAATAACATACAAAGTAGAAAGAATCCACTCATCCTTGCCTTATATATGTAGTTGGTCTCTTACTACGTATGTAACACTTGAGTACAAAAACCAGACAAGGTAAATTAGACTGTAATATACGGCGACTTTATTATAGGAAACTCTTGGTGTATTATAGTACCAGGTATAACCATCAGCTATACAAGAACAGTAACAGATATATAATACAGTAGGCAACCCTATAGCATAGAGTTAAGCCCGTGAGCACAGGGTGGTCATGTCACGACAGTCCCAAACCTGACTGACTTCCAATGGGGAAGTAGCCGTCTTATATACAGCGCTGCGTAGCCACGTGACCGTACTAGCAGCGCCACCTGTTAGGTTTAGTTATGTAAAATGATTATGTAACAACTACCGACGGTAACCGAAGGTGGTACCGGTACACTACCGTATAGATAACCGAACTAGAGGAGTCGGTGTATGTAACGAACCGACGACACTAGTTATATGAATAAAACAGTTATTAAACACAATAGAACCGTGTTACATCTTATAACATACAATAGATATACAATGATAACGTTAGACTTATAGTCAACCCGTTACATATATAAGAACTTATTTATGAAAATTGATGTACAAGATTGTGCACAGGGTGCATATTGGTGGTAGACCTCCCTAGCATGTAGAGTAAAGTCACATGACTGGCCAGTGCCAGATGTTAGAAGAGATCTCATTGGTTGACCCCAAGGTCAGTCAGACTAGAATCAAACAGTGTACTTGCACTGTCTGATTATCTAATTGATTAAGCTTTGGTATCAGATTAGCCCTCCATGTACCAATAGATAAAATGTACTATCATAAATCATTCATTTGCAGGAGTTGTATATTCAAAGAAAACTATTCAAAAAATAAACAAATGACTGATGATTTCCTGCGATCAGGCCATAATCTGTCAACATATGCTCCACTGTTGAATTACAGCACTTGGTTTTCTTTTGTGCGTTATCCAACTGAGAAGAACAATTTATAACTGTGCTATCACATGACCATGAACATCAGTTGGAAGTCAGTTTATGGTCTTTTTTGATATAATTTTGATAAGCATGTACAAGTGTATTGGGATCTACTCTGAAATGTTTGCAAACCGCAATTAATATTTATCATTCCATATGTATAATGTGATGTTATCAATGCCCATATCTTTACTTATACAAATACTACTATAAGTTACAATTTGAGAGATTTTTCAATTTCTTTGTAACCTCTTTGTAATTTCTTTGTAATCCTGATTCAACACCCCAAGATACAATTATGTGCTTTAGAGTCTAGGTTAGTTCTGTGCTTCTCTGCCTGCGTCCTGTTTCAGGTCCTGCTGGAAGTCCTCCTGTATCTGGGGGATGATGGCCGGGTTCCACAGAATGTCTAGTCCTGTCATGGCCAGTGCCTTAGCCTGCTGTAGGGTTGGTTCCTGGGCATCAGAGGAACCTGTAATGGCAAAATCATGTTGATAAAACCTTTAATTGTGTATTTAGTTTACATAATAAGTGGTAATGAAAATAACATTTGTGATTCTGACGAGGTACAGGTTGGTATGAAAATCTAGTTTTTTTTCTTTATCCCATTATTTATCCTCATTAAGGATCTACATCCTAAAATATTATCTCATCTGAATCAGTGTGTATAAATACAAAGATAAAAATGGGTGAGCATTAAAAACTAATGTATTTATTCTAATATTTCTCCTAATCAAATAGCATCATCCTAAACAATTATATCATTTGAATCAGTATGTAGAAATACAAAGGAAATATGGGGCTGAAATTCTGCATGTACTTGTAAGACCTAGATGTGACTAATCATGTGATACAGATTTTCTCAGGGAACCCATGGAATATAGAATGAGGGGCCTTGAACTATTTTCCAACCTACCTGATGCCTCTGTAAAGGGCCGTGTATGGTTGAAACCCTCAGTAGGTATTCCATACAGTGGGTGAATACTTGGCACAACATGAGACACATTGCCCATGTCAGTACTAGCACTAGCTTTTATTATTTCACTCTCATCCCGACAGATGTCCACCCCCAGGCTTGATGCATTTCTGTCATACAGTGAGCCTAGGGTGTTGTTAGTGATCACGT
The DNA here is from genome assembly GCA_947462335.1 of Harmothoe impar. Classification (NCBI taxonomy): domain Eukaryota; kingdom Metazoa; phylum Annelida; class Polychaeta; order Phyllodocida; family Polynoidae; genus Harmothoe; species Harmothoe impar. The sequence goes on along the minus strand of OX381719.1, from coordinate 26,006,868 downwards.
TTGCATATGTGTTTTCTGTCTCTGGTATCTCGATGACCACCTGTCAAGAAGAAAAGAAGATAATTAATTTCTAAATGTACTGGATATTTGTCAACAGAAATGGTCCTGAAAAAAAAACGATCATTGCATTTTTTTTAATAAGATTATTTGAAATGAAGATAACTAATAAAACTATACAGCCTGAGTATGTTATCTCACCATTACATCTAGCTATCTTTCTTGTACAATATGTGCTATTACATGTCATGAAATGTCTACTGCATGGTATTTTCTGATGGTTACAAGCTGAATATAATTATTTTCATAAGGTGCCTGTCTTTAGAGCTCATGTTATTCCTGGTATATACATTGGCCTACCTGACAACCAGTTGCTGTGGCAGCTCCTTTAAAACAGGCTGTAAGCTTTTGTTCCAACTCCACCAGCTCACCCATTGTTGGGGCCCTGAATTCATATAGTATTGAGGCCTCTTCAGGGATTATATTTGGTTTAGCTCCGCCATTGGTGAAAACCCCTGAGAAACGAAAAGGCATAACCTGATACCATTGTGTAAAATTCATATGACACTTGGTATTTCCATAGAACAGTAATTTTTTTCTTTTTTGTATCATTCAAAATGAAGCAATTAAAATCCTGTTCATCAATGAGTTTGAGTTCAGCTTGAAATGACCTTATTGGCATAAAAAATGGTGTCTGTCAGAACATACCATGTACCCTCCAAGTAGGTTTTATCTGTTGGCGCATACAGGAGATGTTTGTATACGCCATGACTGCAGCGTCTAGTGCATTAACACCACACCAGGGGGCACCAGCAGCATGACTTGCCTTCCCTTTGTAGGTCACAGAGAGCCTAAGAGAGGACAGGGAAATGTGTCACATGATACAAGCACAGAAAGATGGAAGAAAATCACATCCTGAATGAGATTAACTATGGTGAAAATAGAAATGTTAAATTTATCTATTTTAGTTCATATTGTAAATTCAAAAATGGATAGGCCAATATGAATAGCTTTAGTTAATTCTCCTGCTCGTATTGCAAGTGTCTCCAAGTATGGTTTCTGTAGACTTATTTGAATGTGACATACTGCTTAAAAGCAAGGAATCCTGGAATGGCAACTTGTGTTTTCCCCTTCCATGGATGCACCATCATTGCCACTGTTACATTTTCAAAGACCCCAGCATCAATGAGGGGTATCTTCCCACCACCCCCTTCCTCTGCAGGGGTGCCAAGGACGATCAGCTGAAAAAAAGGTTTAATGGTATTTAGGAAACAACAGCTTACATACTAACTACATTGGAATTAGACTGGACAGCCATAGGAGCTCTGAGAAATATTTGAGGTAATTCAAGGATATCCATTCATACAGTAGTGTTGGTATTGTGTTTCTTTCTTACACTTTAAGAGACCTTTCAATTGCCTTTCTTATCTGAATAATGACTAAGTTAAACAGGCATCATACCTTTCCCAGGTTCTTCCCAGCAGCTTCCATGGCTGCCTTCAGACCTAGCCCTGCCCCGAGTGCAGCCTCAGCTATCAGGTTATGGCCACATGCGTGACCTATCTCAGGGAGGGCGTCATACTCAGCAATGATCCCTATAGAGGGTTTGTTGATGTCAGCCTCACCATGCACCGCCTGGAAGGCTGTGTCCAACTTGGAGTGCCGTTCTACCTGAAAACCTATATACATAAATAGATGGTAGTTAATAATCGCAGTGCTTACCACTATGACACATGTGTATCAGACTTTTCTCCCAGATATTCAAATATGGTAGGGCCTCATTAGTGCTGTCAAATACAGAAATCATGTCAAATATATGTTGTCAAATACATAAATCATAATAAACCTTATTTTGCTGAGGAAGGTTGAGTAACCTGAAGTACATGTGACTTCTTAAGTGTTGATGCCACTGCCATCAAATTGACAATCAATCAATGATCCGTCACAAAAAACTAAAACTATAATGGTAGAATGGATTGGCAAGGGATCCGCGACAGAGGGGAGAAATGAAGGCAATGGAACTGATATTTAGATTAGACTAAACACCATTTAGAAGTATTCATACCATGTTTCTCCAGTAGGTCACAACAGACATCATGAGCGTGGACTTCCTCGAAGCACAGCTCAGGTTTACTCCATATTGAGTTGCTCACTTTATTCAGTTCCTCCCGATAGTGGTCTATAGTATCACATGCCACCCGCTTTAATTCTTCCAGTGTCAACATCATACTCTGGAGAATTACATAACAAAAGAATTGCTAACTAATTTCAATTCTCTGTAGCAGTAAATGTGTCAGTTGTGCACAGTGTGTGTGATGTAGGCTGAGTGTCAGCTGCCTGGGCCTCTAGGTAGGAGGAAGGTTCTAGTCCAGTAGGAAGAGGCTCCAATGAGTTCTGATTGGCTGACCATGGGGCCATGACCAGAAGTGCACTTGGAATTAGACTTGCCCAGTCGATTTACAATCAAACAAACATGATGCATTATTTATTTACCACATTAAGGTATGTCTATATACTTGTATCAACCTCATATATTAAATATTGTCTTACTGATATTGGTAATAATTACCATAGACAACAAAATTATATTAACTTATACATGTATTACAATCCAGATGCAAGGAACACAAATATTATCTTATATTTACGATCCGAATGCACACTGGCTCCACAATGTTTGCAACCTTTACATACGGAACCTCTCAGCTGCTCATAATGTGGTTTAGCAGTGCCCCCCCCCCCCATATAGTACATTTCACCCACCCGGTGAGTTCAAGTTTTTCCTCAAAATTATTCCATTGGGCATAATCTTTTCGAGGTATAGAGACCCCTTTCCTGCCATACTGAATCTGATGAGCTTTTGATAACATTATCGTAAACAATATAATTACCACAGTAGTGTCAAATGCCTCTATCTAGGATTTAAACAATTACAATCTCCAAAGTAAAATGTGTACCTACCCTTGCCCAATGACTAACACTATATGGAGTTGATGCGCAAGATAGATAGGTCACCTCAGTTGGCCGCTTTATGGATAAAGATCTAGTATGGGGATTCAAATGTGTTAAAAATAGGCAGAAAAAACCCTCCTTTACATCTGATAAGAAATAATTGGTTTCCGTATAAAATGACTATGTGGTCGAGGGTATGATAATTATATTACTATATTCAAAGATATGATTGAAACGACTTGCCAAGAAAAAACAGATTGATTTAAAGTGTATTGCATGCTAATCACTACAGATGTGTCATTCCATAGTTCATGGTTCATATCAGCATCCCCTATCATGGTATCAGATGAACACATGCTCCATTGATATCTGAATTACATCCCCTCTTGGCCTGGTTTGGTGTTATCCAACTGGGATGAACAATCTATTCCTGCACACTTGGGAGTTTTGTGATGGCTTCCGAGTTCAGATTATGATTGCATACTTCCTTTCAATACTGATGTGCAAGTGTCTTTGAATTCAGTCTAGGCACTTCACTACTGTAACTGTATGGGCCTCTTCAAGAATTACTAGTAGGTAACACGTTGGTACTGCTGGCTACATCACTGCTCGTGTTATAGTTGTATTCATCTCACCTACTGAGGTAGGAGGTGCACAGATAATCTAAATGCCCCAAGCCCTTAGTCTGTAGTGGCTGTCCCAGGTTGGTCAGAGGGACATTGGTCGAGCATGACCAAGTGCTATTCAAGAATGATTGAGGCAAAACAAAATAATTGTGACTAATGTCTTACTCAAAGGACTTAGTCTAAAATGGAAAGACTAAGGTGAGTTGGTCAGTACTAACCAATCTGACAATATTGACTGACCTAGGTTGGTCATATAAGGAGCCACAAAAAGGTTAACTTTGTAAGGCACTATAATTATAGTGACTGAGAGATTGGTCATATAGGGATCCAAAAAATATCAGTTCGCCTACCAATCGATGTATTGGTAATGCAGTAACTATTACATTATTTAGAAGACATGCAGTAGCCCCATCTCAAAATGTGTTCAGCCCAGTTAGATGCATAATCTATTATCATGTTTCAACTGTGATTACTATGAATTGTTTCTACAAAATGATTGCCACGCATACAATGATTTTGGTTTGAATAGGTAATTATGAAATTGAATTGAATTGAGGTATTTATTTTACAATGTATACAGAGTGATAGCAGATAAGTTACAAGATCAGTCTTACAAATATAATCTTAATCTACCGAATCTATAGCCACAGAAGTTTCTGATTTCGTTTCTTATACGTGTATACAGGATACATGCAGTACGGTCTAAACCTGATAAACCATTTGTGAGGTGATCTATTCATTTCTCATGATCAATCAGAGCACACAATCATTACAAATGATTTTTATGCAATTCTCAGTAACAGGATTTAATAAACAAGTTATTACAGATAATCACAGATTAAAAACAGTTATTTACAAATGTAGGTTAAAGTCAAAATCTGACATTGTATTATAAAAAGGCATGAGACAAGAACATTTGAGATAATTCTAGAGACAAAACCAGTTTCCACATGGCATAATCTGGATAATGTTGTAATGATACAGCCTTTGAGGCTTCATAAGTATTTGAGTTGTCAACTTTAGAGGATCATTAGCAGTTACCAATTTGTTTGTATGCAGAATTGATCCACATCTTCCTATGCTATAAACCAAAGGGTGCATCTGTTTGGTGTCATCCAAATGGGGTGAACAATCTATATGCGTGCTCCAGGGATTGTTATGACAGTGCATATTAAAAGGTGTTCGTTTAAAAAAAAAAGTAAATGTCTGTGAATTCACTGTTAAGATATCTGCTCCTCCTAGAGGTCAGGATTCTAGGTTAGTTCTCGGCTTCCTTGCCAGCGTCTTGTTTCAGGTCCTGCTGGAAGTCCTCCTGTATCTGGGGGATGAGATCCGGGTTCCACAGAATGTCGAGTCCTGTCATGGCCAGTGCCTTAGCCTGCTGCAGGGTTGGCTCCTGGGCATCAGCTGAACCTGCAGTTACAATTATACATCATACATTTATGAATATAGGCACATTTAGAGCATATACCCAATAAGTATGGCTTAGATCACCAGAGATTCATGAAGGGTTAGAATACTTACACTATAAAAAGAATTCATGGAAAATAGGGTGATTCACAATCATGTGGATCCTTTAATCAAATCAGTGGAACTGTTTTACACTATGTTTCACAATTTGTAGCTGGTTTATGACATTTTGAGTTTATACGTTTCTTTGTTCCACAGAGTGGTATTACGATATTGCCATCAGAAGATGAAACTTTAGTGCATTATTCTGATGAAAATAATTATTTTTTCTGTTTCCGATTGGAACCTACCTGATGCTTTAGTAAAGGGTCGTGTGTGGTTAAAACCCTCAGTAGGTATTCTGTACAGAGGGTGAATGCTTGGTACAACATGGGACACATTGCCCATGTCAGTACTGGCACTCGCTCTGGCTATGATATGCTCATCACGACAGATGCCAACCCCTAGGCTGGAGGCATTTTTGTCATATAGAGTTCCAACAGTAGAGTTTGTAATCACATTCTCATAGGGCACTGTGGGCAGCTCAATCTTAACCTTAGAATGAAACAAAAACGTCATATTAGCTAATGGTGGTGGAAGACCCTTGTGGAAAATAAAGATTCATTTGTTTATGTATCAAATAACATCATCTGCTTAAAGCAGCAACTTGACCTCCTCAGACCTCCTCCAAGTTTTGCATAAAGTTAATATCTATGGGTTCATATTTAGTTTTTCTCTAAGGTAGAGCAAAATAATGTAGCATAGTGGTCCTCTCTGTAGTATACTGGTTAAAGTTGTTGCTTCAATGTGATTGGCTTTATCCTCATAAATTGCTTTTTATCACTGTGGGGCGGGGGGTTTAAAACTGTTTCGATAGAAAATATTTCTCTTTTTTTTCTGATTTGGTACTACATTAATGCCATAATTATAGTCAAAAAGAATTGAGCACTGTAAATACCCCTTCAGATAGATGATTCTTTTAAAGTCTGATTACCTTAAACCTAAACTCATCACTAACCTGACATCCTGTGGCAGTGGCAGCTCCTTGGAAACAAGCTTTAACCTTGCTTTCTAACTCCTTCAGCTCTCCCATTGTGGGTGCCCTGATACTGTACAAGATGGAGGCCTCCTCGGGTATAATGTTGGGCTTGGCTCCACCATTCTCTATTATACCTACAAAAGGGATAAATGGAGAAGATGACACCCTACTGTAGACACATGCAGTGATAAAGAGAGGCTTAGAGTGAGGATTTTGTTGCCGCCAGTTGCAACAAAATGATCATAACTTTGCTTTGAGTCATTATAGGTGGATTCCTCTTATATCAGAAGATTTATATGACAAGCCTGTTATCGGTGAAAATTCATTACAAGATTCATTCATGTCTATGAAAATGATTGAGGCACTTTGGGGAAGCGAATCCAGTCAGCTTATTGAAAACATTAACTATGACTGATTAATTTTTATTGTAATTTCTTTTAAAACACACCATGTACCCTCCAGGCGGTTTTCATCTGTTGCCGCATACAGGAGATGTTTGTATATGCCATGACTGCAGCATCTAGTGCATTCACACCACACCAGGGGGCACCAGCAGCATGACTCGCCTTCCCTTTGTAGACAGCCCGGATGCTGAAAAAGTACATGGATCCATGGGAATTGTCAGGATGTGTATTCCCATAAATACAATAGTTATCATATGACCGTAACTAATAGCTTCCTGTAACCATACTTTCCCACCGAACTGCTCAGAGCACTTGTCTGGCCCTATAAGGCGCCTGCCTCCTGACTGTGGGACAGTCCCACCTAGGTTTGGGACAGCCCCACAGGATTGGAAAGGCCCAGGTAAAGACCCAGTGAGTTGGGAAGGCCCATGGAAATGCCCAGGCACTGCCCCCAACAGATCTATATAAACATAATGCATGTAAAGCAGATAGGGAGGGAGAGTGTGGGCCTCCATCGTACAGATAAGGATCATCATGTAGCTGCTACTAGAGTTGTCACCACTCTCATATACATGTACATATTGTATACCAAAGTACATAAAGTGTAGAGACTATTTTTCCAGTCCTTGTTGATTCTTTATTCACATGTCATTCCCCTGACAGAATCTATTACAAAGTACATCAAAGTCAACCATCAACGTTCATCCAACCCTTTAGGTGTGCAACAAGTGATCTGCTTTTTAAACTAAAATAATATTTGATACAGAGATGCTATTTT